>BMAU01019389.1:0-739340 GCA_019973935.1 Trichonephila clavipes | reverse complement strand
GACCATATTATTGTCATGCTAGCGAGTAGCAGAAAGCTGATTGGCTGAGCCAATCGTTGAGGAAATGTCCTGGGTCATGCGGAGATCTGCTTTCAAGACGGAGAGCTGAGTAAGTGCTCTCGTATTGGATCATGGCTGGTGATTTTGTGACTCTCATTGGCTGCTCAAATCTCTCAGAAAGAAATTTAAGACTAAAGGGGAGGGGCTAACCCTGATGGTGGGGATACGAAAAATAATAGATAAAAATTATAATAAGATAAAATAAACGAAAAATATTCAAAATAAATGATAAATAGAAAAAAATTTAGCAAAGAGTGTGCAATCAAATTGCACTAATCCAAATGATTAAGGTGGATTATAAGAATCGAGGAAAATTCTTCTCGGCCTTTTGGTATTGTCATGAAAGTTGTAATTTGGCATGTTAATCATATTTTCATTGTTTGTATATTTAAGTGAATTAAAGAAATTTTTGCAATTTTTTGAATGTAGGATTTAAAGCTATTAATTTTAATCGCGTTCCGAATGTCGTCATTTCTCATATATCTACGAGCACCTACGATCATTCGGATGGTAGAATTTTGCAGAGTATCAAGGATGTTAATATTAGTTTTAGCTGCGTATCCCCACACTGGGCACCCGTAGGCTAATATTGGACGCATAACGGCTGTGAAGAGAAGCACTTTATTGTCTCTAGATAATTCGGAATTCCGGCCAATTAGGGGGTATAATTTAAACATTATTTTCCGGAATTTATTTCGCGTGTGTTGTATGTGTGTTTTTCCAAGTGAGATTTTTATCAAAAGAATATACCAAGGTATTTAGTGCTTTGAGACCATGGAATTGTTGTGTTGTACATAGTGGGTGGTGGTGGGAGTTTGCGTCTTTTGGTGAATATTACGGCAGCGGATTTTCAACATTAATGCTGATTTTCCACTGGTCGTAATATTTCTCAAGTAATTTAAGGTGTTTATTAAGTGCATATGTGACTGAGCTGATTCTTCTATATGTTGTGTGCACGGCTGTGTCGTCTGCGAACATGTTGAGTTTTGTAAGCGTGTAATCTGGTATGTCGTTGATGTACAAGTTAAAAGTAGAGGCCCAAGGAGACTACCTTGAGCTACTCCGCAGCGAATATTTTCGTGTTTGAAAGCGTATCCTTGACTCGAACCTGATAGGGCGCTCGGAGTTGTATGAGTGCAGAAGGCAAATAAGGGGTGGGGGAATGTTATACGTAATTAATTTGAAAGTTAATCCGGTAAGCCACACGCGGTCGAAGGCTTTCTGGATATCCAGAAAGACTGCGCCGGTGCTCTTTCCTTTGAAATCCCTCTGAGATTGCTTCCGTTAAATTGAGTAGTGGGTGGAGAGTGGAAAGTTTATTAGTAAATCCGTATTGATTAGGGTTAATTATATTGTTAATATTGATGATATTTTTGAGTCTAGTTAAAATAATTGATTCAGTAATCTTGCTTAATGTAGAGAGAAGAGAAATTGGTCTGTAACTAGCTGGATTATTTTTTGCTTTTACCTGGTTTAAGTATTGGAAAAATAATGGCCTCTTTCAGATTTTAGGAAAGTAATTATGCTTTAAAATCTTATTGATTAGTATTGTTAAAATCAGAATTGCTTTGAGCGTAAAGTTTTTAGTCATTCGGTTACTGATGCCATCTTTACCTGGCGCCTTTTTAGGGTTAGAACTTTTGATATAAGAAATGATCTCAGAGGGATAAGCCGTTTCAGCGGTGGGAGGGGGAGGGTGAGAAGAAAAAGCATTAACTGTATTGTTGACTATTTCGTCATCATCGTCGAAATCATTATTTTGCCTCTCATTTTCCGTAAAATTATTGAGGATAGATTCGGCCAAGATATCTGCTTTCTGCTTGTCTGTAATAGCCGTGCCTGTTGTGCAGTGTAGTGATGGAATGTCTGAACGCTTGTTTTTGAAGAATTTTTGCACCGCCCATAGACTGTTGTCTTGTGTGTTGAGTGCTTGTAATCTGGCTGTCCAGTTTTCATTGGTATAATTTTTGAGTTCTTTTTAACGTTTTTTTGAGCTCTGTTGTAAAGTGTTTTATAATGAGGGTCAAGTGTTCTATGATATAGATTTCTAAATTGATTTTTCTGTCTGATTAGTTTGTGAATATGATGTGGAGTGAAACTCTTGCGGAGCGTTTCTATTGGTCGAGAGGCGTGGCTATGGGCGGCGCGGACCGTATCGGTGAACTCGGAAATTTTGAGATCAATGTCAGAGGAAGAATTAATGGAGTTCGGGTGATAATTCAAAAGCGAAAGATTAGTATTTAGATATTTGGAAAAAAGCGGCCAATTCGTGTGAACTGCCCTGGGGTTAGTGATATCTTTGCTAAGTTTGAGAGTAAAGTTAAGCATTACAGGATTGTGGTCAGATGACAGTTCATGTAGAGTTTATGGAATATGGGTAATAAAAGTTTCTAATAATGGCGATGTCTAGAGTATTAGCTGAATTAAGTCCGAACCTCGTTGGAGTATCCGGATAGGCAATATAAAGATTAGCCAGGTTAGTATAGTCCAGGAGGCGTGTTCCTCTGGAAGAGTTAGAATTGCAGTTCAGGCAGTATGCGGGGCATTAAAATCGCCGAATAAAACGCAGTTGCTGCTGGTTTGAATAAGATTCTCAATATCAATAGTGAAGGTAAACTCGTCGGATTTCGGCGGTACATAAACACTAACGATCGATATTGGATCGTGATCAAGAGGAGTTAAAATTACTACAGTAGCTTCAATAGTTTGCAAAGGTGGGGTAGGAAGAGAGTAATGATTAATAGCGTTTTTAACGAGGATGAGAGTTCCACCGGAGGCCCTGTTGTTATCAGAGGATGTTGGTCTGTCATTTCTATAGCAGGTGTAATTAGCTATGTTTATGTTGTGTGTAGGTCTCAAATGTGTTTCTTGAATTAATATTAAATCTGGGGAGTGCTGCTCAATAAAAACTTTTAGTTCAGTAATTTTACTTAGAATGCCGTTAGCGTTCAGGAACACAAACTGAGGCCGATAGGGGATTTACTTATCATTAATCACATTGCAAGATGCCTCTATTAGGCCGTACATTTGGTTTGCATCCGCTTGGGCGGAGTTTACAGAGTTAAAGTTATTGGCAAGATTAGGGGGTAGAGTTCATAGCATTTAGGAGTTGAATAAGACATTGAACAGTTGTACTGAGTAAGGCTTTAATATCATTATTATTACTACTATTTAGTAGGTTAGGGTTTGCAGAAGGAATTTGATTGGAATTAATAATTGGGGGTGCAGTTTCTTTTTGATTATGAATAGTAGGAACAATATTTACGGCCTCAGTTTGGCGAGAAGTCTCAGCTCTTCGTGGCGCCATCTGTTGCTTATTTTGGGAGCTATTTCTTGACGAATGATTTGTGACTTGTGCGTATGATAAATTAGGTCTTAGGAAGCTGTTGTATAAATTCGTGTATGTGTTTTTATTAGTCTTAGCAGCGCCCTTAGGGGGCTTAGGGAAACAGGGGCAGCCATGCCAGTTGGCCATGTGACCGTAAACCTGGCAATTGATACAGAATTTGGTCTCAAGACGTTGCTTTATTGGACAGTCCTTGGTGAGGTGTTCTTCACCGCACTTTAGACATCTAGGATTCAAAAACAGTTATCCGAATTATGGTGGAAGTTTTGGCAAGTGTAGCACTGTGTTACTCCCTTGCCATTGTAGCCGTCAACAGTAATGTTGAGGTGAGCTAGTGTTTTTAGATCAAATATTTTAAGGTTCTCTATTGATCTTGGGAGAGTTACTAAGAATATGGGAAGTTTTTGCTTTGTGCGACGTCCTATGAGTTGAGTAACCTTATCTGGCTCAAAACCTTCGGCTTCTAGATCAGTTTTAATGTTTTCAGGGTCTGCGGTTTTTGGGAAGCCTTTAATTACAATTTTAATAGGTCTTTCATTTTTTGGGGTTATTACATAGAATTTGTATCCTAAGCTTCTTAATGTGTGTTTTACCGCCGTATTTTGTTCGTCAGTGTTGGAATAGAGTTTTATGTAATCTCCTGTAGTTTTGAGTCTTAAATGCGGAAAATACTTTTTAATTGTATCAACCTGTTCTCGATACGTTGTGGTAATTTTCATCATTACTGGGGTGGGAGCGCATTTGTCCCTTGAGTTGGTTTAACATTAGCGTTTACCGTGGGTTTTTTAAGATTAACAGTAGATGGCGCCACTTGACTTGAGGCTTGTTGCTTTATAATAACGTTTGGGAGTAAGGTAAATTGATTATCTAAAATAATATCATCGGAATCTTCGAGGATAGTTTTCCTGGCAGTTTTACGTAGGGGAGGAAATTCAAAATCTTCCTCGTCTTTCCTTTTTTAATTGACAGTTTCTCCTTGTAGGAGAGGGAGGTGGAGTAGAAATCGGGGAATTACTAGGGGAAATGAGATGAGAGCAGCCTGGGTTGGTACATTGTGGGAGAGAGAGTCAAAATCACTCACCGCTTGTTGGAGAGTGCCTTGGACGTCCTGGAACTCATTCCAGGCGAGTTGGTAGAGAGCGTCAGATTCGTCATGTCCTTGGTCGGATCGTAGGAGTGAGACGGTTTTACCCTTCTCGTTACAGATGATTCGTAACCTCCTAATGTAGTTTTTCATCGCGGTGAGCTTACGCAAATAGCACTGAAAAGTGCTGTAGCCAGTTATGCGTGCGTGAGAGTGGAGATGAAGCGTGCGAAATAAATTGGGGCGTATAGATGACGCATCCAATTTGGTAGAGGAGATCTCTTGCGGGCCACTGTCAAGAGCGGCGACCAGTCCGACTAACTAACTAGCCGGCTCGGGCCCTTTTATACCTTTCGGTCAGAAACCTCTTGCTCTTGCCAGAATAATCGAGAAACAGAAAGATCTAGCAAAATCCGGAGCGTACGAGAAAAGCTCAATACAGTAATACATTCAATACAATAGTGTTACAATACCGCGATAGGGTTGCCAGACAGGGTTATTAGGAGCAGGGTTGCCATGGTCGCCAAGCTTATCGCCCACATTTGGCGATATATCGCCAAATTTGGCGCCAAAATTAAGTCGCCAAATCCGTCGCCAACTTGGCGCTAGCTGCAATATTTGGCGAGTTTACCGCAATGCAGTGGAAATGATATTACAGGTAAACAAAAATCACATTAGATACGTATTAAACTGTAAAAATGAACAAATTAAAACTCAATAAGACTATGTAATTTCGATTGCATTTAATTTCAATAGACCTGGGCTAACAAGCACATATCTCAGTTACTAAATATAATGCAAAGATAGGTGACACATGAATTCCAAATTAATATTATGAACGAGTAAACTTTATTAAAAAATTAGATGAGAAATTTTTAATAATAAACGCAATACTTCTTTTAAATTACTTTTACATAAAATGCCTATAGCATGTTGATCTACTTGAAAAATATTATTTTGAGATACATTCTTCGAAGTATGTGCATGGAACGGAGTTCCACGAAAGCACTATCTATTTCTAGGGGTCCCACGAAAGTACCTTCAAGTTCTAGGGGTTCCGTGACTTGAAAAAGTTTGCAGACCACTGCTCCATACCAGTGATTCTCAACCACTGTCCCGCGGCACCTTTAAACGGCGTCAAATTCTTGAAATGTGTCGCCAAATTTTTGTAAAATTATTAAATATACTCTGAGAAAAAAATACAATCCGAATCATTAGGCCGTTTTATAGAAATAAACTAAGGGTATTTGTAGTACATTTAACTTATAATTTCGTGGATAGAGATAAACAAATTTGATTGGGTTCGTAATCCACTTGTGATAACGGATATATCTGTATATGAATTATCTTTGAATGAAGACGGGGAAAAAATTCGCTTTGTATTAATCGAGATTTAATTTCAAAACATTCGGAAAAGTCAATTAATTCATTTTGGATTAAAATTAGCAGCGATTATCTCATAATAGTAAAAAAAAACCCTTAAAAATATGGATTGAATTTTCCTCATCTTATTTGCGTGAATTCTAATTTTCAGCATGAACAAATAAAAAAAAATAGATCATGACTTTTAAATGTAGGTGACGAAATGAGAGTGGAATTATAAATCATTTTTACGGCACCATATATACGAAATTATCAAAAATCATCAATCCCAAATTTCGTATTAAATGTTGTCTTATAATTAATTTGCAATTAATTACTCAATAAACATTTTGTTTATTTTTGTCGTCAATATTATTTTATATTTATTAATATGGTAGATCAGTATCCCCCAACCTTTTCACCATCGCGGACCGGTCAATCTTTGATAATTTTACCACGGCCTGCTGAGGGTAGGACGTTGATTTTTTTTATATTTCAGATTGCTTTGATTTAATAATTTTAATGTAATTGTATTTGAATTCCCCTTCAGAATAAAACGCAGTTACACCAAAAAATGAATATAAAGTGATTTTTAACGTGGAATATGAAATGATTTCTATGGAAAGTCACACAAACCCGAGAGCACACAAACCGAAATGCACCGCAGTAAATAAAATAGGACTGCTTTAATGTTTCTGGGGTAGCCCGGTGCCAATTAATCCGCGGGCCGGGGGTTGGGGATCACTGTGGTAGATGATTAAGCTCAATGTGTTACTTTGAGAGATATTTTCATTTTTCGAGTTTCCTATCAAGGAGTGATTTATCTAATTGAAAAAAAAATTGTATTTTATCTGTTGGCAAGTAAGCTATCAATGTTTGATGTTGCACCTGAAAATTTTAATGGATATATGCCAGATTTTGAGGAAATAGTGTATGTCGCCGAAAGTCTACACATACAACTTTTTTCTAAATAAATACTCAATATTACTACCTGGATTTTTATTTATTTTTTTTACGTAACGTATTTTTTCTACCTAATATTTATTTGACTTTTCTCTTCAAAGAGACAGGTTCAAAATACATATACTTTTTCTTTTCCTCTGACGTTCGTGATTGATAAATAATTGCAGTGGAAAGTCTACGAGTGGAGCAAAAGTCGCTGGGGTCGTCTCCCCATGTACAAGGTCGATTCTAAAAGGATGTTAATGCACAGTGTTGGTTCCCACACAGTGTCCGTTAATGTCTACTTTTTACACACATCCATCATTTGATAGCAAAGTTTTTGACAGAGCTGGCTGTACCGCAAAGCTTTTCTTTTCTTTTTCTTTCTGCTTATTAGTGGCACTGGCGACGCACTGGGGATTGATACTTAACAAAGGAGTCTCAAAAATGATTTTTGCGAAAATTTCTTTACGAAAATATCTAATATGGTTAATATTACCTAAGATATAGGAGCGTTTAAGTTCAATATGCATCTGGGGAAATTAAAAGTTTTCGATTTAATAATAGCTTTACAATTTAGAAAAACAAAATAGAGGAAAAAAGTGATTTTTTTTTTTGCTTATGGTCTTAACAGCCACCATTTTCCTTTTTAGTAAAAATGTTATACATCCATCAAAAGGTAGCTTCTTGTAGTTAGTTTTGGCATAAAAATATTTGAGAAAAAATCTTGCAGCTCTTTATCTATATATATATTACAAACTAGATTGTGAATGTTTTATTTTTTACTATCCCAAGATCTACGAGATAATATTATACTCGTTAGTACAATGCATTGCAAAACTATGTAGTTTTGTAATGGAAAATGTACTTTTTTATATTTGTGGAAAAGGACCTACAACATATCATCAGATTCGATGCTAAAAGTCTAAATTTTATGAAAAAAAATTGGGTTAAGATATAGTATAAAAAACGGAAGAGATCTCCACCATCTCTCTCATATTGCATATATGTAGTGCATTTTTAAAAACTGGGAATAACCCCTGTGTTGTCGAAGCTCTGAACTTTATTTTATGTTGTAGGTCTGGGGTGGGCATTACGTCGATGGCTATCGACCGGTGGACCTCCACAACATTTTGGGGTGACCGCCTGAAGATTTAAGTGGTTAGTTATAATAGATGGAAATATATTGAAGATTGGATGACGTATGCAGACTAAGTCTTCTACTGACTATAACAACAAAAATTAACTTTAGATAAAAAATGTTTTATTTTGTATGTATTTAGAATTATTTCATAATAAATGCATCAGTTGATAGTATTATATTTGTGGCTGATATTATAATGTTTGTATTTTACATTTTACTTCAAACGCGGTTTTAAAAGTGTTAGTTTTTTTATTTTAGTTCTATAGGTAAGTACATATTTCTAACTTATTATTGAAATATTGTAGACCTTTTTCTACCTCACCATACTTACAACACAGGGCATTAGAGCACACAGGAATTTTTCAAGGGAGGGGGAGGATCAAAAGTCCACCATTCTCATATGATACCCCAATACATTACCCAAACATATTTTTTTGATTTTGTAGATTGTCGGGAACAAAAAATAAATTAATAAATAAATAATCAGCAATAATTAATAAAAATATACATGGGATTATAATAAAAAATACTTAATCAAGTTTTACGTACTATATACATGGGATTATAATCAATCGTGAAAATAAATCAATGGCTATAAGGGAGAGTCCGTTTTCGGAGACCCTATTCTCCTTCCTGTGCGCCACTGACACTGGGTGAACTGCAACACCTTGAAAAAAATTAGAAGTAGCCCGTACCCAGGAAAAGTCTGCCCACCCTCGTTGTAGGTACTTTAGTACCATACTAAAAAGAATGCGGGTTTTATGCGTTTTTTTTTTAAAAAACCCAAAAGAACATGTCATATAATCAAATCGGTGAATCAAAAGATTCACAAGATAGGGCTAAAAACAGAAATAAAAGGAAACATTAAAAGCTCATCATGATCTATAGTGCAATATGTCTAATGTGAAACGCTTCAGGCGAAATAACGGAAAATACGAAATAATACAACGGTCCCAAAAAGCGGCTATGTATTTTCATGCATTTATTCTAGGCACATGCCTAGGCCGCAGGTGGGCGGAAAAAGAGAAAAAATGGAAATTACAGCGAGCGTATCACCGCCTAGCGAGTCATGAGAAAATAATTTCTGCCCTTGAAAGAGTAAAGACGGAAAAGAGATCTATTATGGAAAAAGAAAAGTAAACAGTTTGATGTTAATATGCCCTCAAAATATGAGCTTGATCAAAGCATGAAGAAAACCTTTGTTGTACGAGTACAATGACTCAACAAAGAATGAGGATGTCTAAAAGCAAAAGATAGTAAAGCGATAAGTGATGAAAAGAAAATTATTAACAAGCCGAAAACAGTTCATACAATAACGTGTATTTTGCACTACGAGTATATTTGCAAACGATTTCATTAATTTACTTACTGTACTAATTTACAAAAGGGGTGGGGGGCGTGATACGGTAAGGTAAGAAATGAACAAGAGTGGCCAAACCACGCCATTATCCTTTCATTGGGGCTGACAGTTGCCAGCCCAGAACACGGCGGATCCATAGATAGTAGATAATGGAAAGACTCTCAAAAGGGTAAAAACAAAGGGAAAAGAGTAAGAGAGTCAGAGAAAATCTATCCCGAATTAAGGAGAGGGGTGGTGCTCTGAAGAGCCTTACGATTCGAAGTACCTTGGGTGCCGGGGAGTTTAAAAACGGCCTTGATGAACAGTTAGATTTAACGGTAGAGTTCTAGATTTAACGGGGATTTGCAACTAAAATTAATTTCTAATGAAAAATTATTTGAAACTATTTTCTTGGTTTTATTATTTTTACCTTTACTTGTATATTAAAAGTAAAGTGACATTTATCAAACTATGAAAAATCACCAATTGAGGAATTGGAAATATATATTATCGTCAAGAATGACCTACAAGTTTTGATCAAGCAATAAGAATTTTTCAGCCTTACCTTTTTCTCTAGCTTCAGGGGAAAGACGTTCCAGTAAATGAAAAATTATTAAAAATTATTCGAGAAATAATGTGACACAAGAAAGGCTTCCAGATTTAGCCATCATCTTTGTTGAATCCGAAATCTCAGGAAAAGTGAATTTCGCCGAAACTGTTGACAAATTTGCTTCTCAGAAAGCCAAAAAAGTTATTTTATAATTGATTATTAGGTAGTCTCTTATTGTAGAAGGAATAATTTATATACTTTTCGTTTCACGAGATTTATGCTTCAGTACTTTTTTTTTAAAAAAAAAATTACATTTTCTGAGTAAATACAGTTATTTTTTGTATTTCTAACTATAAAACGTCTACTACTTTTTTATTTTAAAGGCAATATTTTTGTTTGTTAATTCTTTAATTTAAGTATTTTGTCGCTATTAGCAGGTAAAAAAAAAGTTGTGCACTAAAAATTGTATTTACATTTTATTAATGTTTTACTTTAATACAGGTAGATGAGTTTATAGCGTCAACGTAAGTATTAGTCAATATATGAAACATTCTTTAGAGGAATGACACATTAACAGGGACGTCTTAAGACTTCTTGAGGCCCTGGGCCCCATCACAAATGTAGGCTCCTTCTATGACCTTTAAAAGTAAACAGTACATAGCATACAGTATCAAATACTCGTATAAACAATAACCAGAAACAAATAAATGTGTATGATTTACAATCGCACATACCAGCTCGATCGACTGCCGCCTTTTGACTGAATGAGTAATGATCAAGGGTGTAACTACCGCTGTATCAACCGTATCAATCATACCGGGCCTCCAAGTTACAGGGTTTCCAACATATGTAGACAAAACATCATGAAATTTTAAAGGTGTCCAAAAAAGAGCCCCCAAGTAAAAGTTTTGATACAGGGCCCACTTAGGACTAGCTACGCCAGTGGCAATGATAGTGTACGGTGGTACGCCTAGAACTGTACATGGACGATGGTCATCACATGTAGCTAGTTGATATATCGTCCGAAATTCCAAGTTTTTCAGAGAATACAACCGGAAATAACATTTGACCTTTGAAATTATTCGAATTAAGATCTTTTCAATGCTGAGTCGAGACCCCCATTGCGGCTGCGGCCCTGGACTCAGTTGGCCTATGCCGTAAGACGAGTTGCTTACACCTATAATTTTTGTTCGTTAAAAACAAAGATTTGAATAAAAAGTTTCATTACACATTTGTAGAGTTAAGCATAAGAAATGGAAATGCTTTCTAGTAAGTCAGAAAAACGAAATAGAAAATTTCTCTTTTCTAATATTTTTTTTTAGTTCGGGTGACATAGGAAGCTTTTGCTGCATTTATTAAAGGAATTTTCAGTTATGTTTTATCCAGGTAAAAAAAGATAAGTTTATTATGTATATATAGCTATAGAATGTTCATTACTAAAATTGAGCTTACTGTATTTTACGCCGCTGTCTTTTATTAGTGATATAGTATTGTGTGTTGTGTGAGTAGATAGGTTATCTGTGGAATATATCATAAGCTATCACAAAAATATATAAGCTTACTGAAAATTTGTGTAAGTCAAAAATAGCATTCAAAATCTTAAGAAAATTTCAAGATTTATGTAATAATCGTTGATAGTTCTGAACTAAGTTTTAATCCCTTTTTAAAAAATACACTGCTGGACAATAGCATTCATCCATAGCAAACACAAAAGGAAAGGAAGCAAAATGTGGAAAATTAGTAAGTATATTAGTAAAATTTCAAGATTTTCCCACGTCTGTTCATTTTGATAGCGTTCATAAGAGCTTTAAAGGTTTTGACGCGTGTCGACAGTTGTTGTTTCAAGTCAAAGTTTTACAGGAGAGATTTAATAGACGAACTTAAAAAAACATCACATAGATGATTTTATGCGTGGCCGAGTTATTGGAAAGATCGAAGAAGGGCGAAAAATAACGGATGTTGCCAGGGAATTCGACATCGCTCACAGCGTTGTTTCACGGCTGTGGAAGTCATTTAAAACTACTGGAATGTGTAGTAGACGGCACGGGGAGGTCGTGTTAGAAGTACGACGCCTGCAGAAGACAGATATATCGTCCTATCAGCAAAAAGGAACAGGCGCACCACAGCTCAGCAGGTGGCAAATCAGTTTCTTGCTGCCTCAGGAAAGCAGATCTCCCGAAAAACTGTTGCCGGACGTTTGAGGGGAGGAGGACTATACGCACGCAGACCTGTTGTGTGTGTCCCATTGACCAGACAGCACCGTACTGCCCGTTTGCAATGGTGTCGTGAGCATCACAATTGGACTGAACAGGACTGGACATGCATACTATTCTCAGATGAGAGTAGGTTCAGTCTGTCATCCGATTGTAGACGCCAACTAATCTGGCGCGAGAGTGGTACTGCTTATCGTCCAGAAAATATCCAGGAAAAGAACCGATATCCGACATGCAGTATCATGGTGTGGGCCGGCATCATGATCAATGGCCGCACGCGCCTACATGTGGTTGCGAATGGGACTATGACGGGCCAACGATACATTGATGAAGTTCTACTTCCTCATGTTCGTCTTTTTCCGTGGTGCTGTCGGTGATAAATTTGTTTTTATGGACGACAACGCAACATGTCATCGAACACTCGCTGTTCAGGATTGTCTAGACAGCGAGGGTATTCAACGTCTCGTATGGCCAGCGCGTTCTCCAGATCTAAACCCCATTGAAAATGTGTGGGATGCTTTGGGGAGGCAAGTTGCTGGTCGAAACTATCCTCCGACAAACAAGAACACCCTCATCCGTGTACTCACAGAGGAATGGGATAAATTGCCTCAACAGCTGCTGGATAATGTTGTGCAAAGTATGGTACGACGTGTGGAATGTTGCATCACACTCCACGGTGGACATATCCCGTACTGATACCTTTCTTTAAGGTGCCTGCTGACTTTTAGATGCATTGTTCCATTTCTCCGTACGCAGATCAAATGAACATTTTTTTTTCTTTCAGATGTTTCACGGCTTTTGTACTTTCCAGAACAATAAATATTCTTTATTCTAATGTCTGAACAGTGTGGCAACTATATTTTATCCTACTAGGCCTCATGTCTCGCTTAATGTTATGCTACATAGCAATTTGTGATCCGTCCTTAGCAATTGTCCAGCAGTGTATTATTATAATCGAAGCATTTTTCACAAAAGGAGAATATTTTGGTCATTCTATGTAAATTTTTTGTCAAAATATTGTACTTAAATAATTTTTTATTTTAATAGTATTCTTAAAAAATTTTTATATACATTTTCTAATCTAAGTGATACTAAATGTCATAAATATTATCCATTTACGCGCTTTTGCAAAATCATGGTTCCGAACGTGGTCCGATACCTTAATACATTTTTACTCTTAAATTATTTTTTTCTGTTATTTGTTAACTGACATTGTAAGTTGATCCGAACACAATTAGCAAACGTAGCAAATGCACATAGCTCAAGTGTCTTTCATGCAGATTGATTCTATATATTGTGAAATATTCTTATAAATAACATGAATGCTCTTGTTCATTCATGAATATTCTTACATATAACATGACTTTATATATTACAATATATAAAAAAAATTACATACTACACTATTTTGTCTAAAGGCTACACAGTACTATATTTTTCAAAAAACTTTTTGAAGGCAGTAATATTAAAAGTAATTTATGGTTTATTTTCAGATTATAATATTACATTGGTTCTCAAAATAAGAAATCAGTTTGTTAAGCCATTATTTTAAAAACATAATGTTATAAAGTTTTTTAATCTTTTATAAAGTACTCAATTCTCTCTCTTAAATTTATTTTGTGTGATTTTTTTTCTTAAATTATTAGATACAAATGTTAGTATGTAATTCAAAATTGGTTTCCTTGTTGGATTTCAATAATTATTTTTATATCTTAGCCTAAACAAACAAAAAAAAAACGCGAAAAATTTAAAATATTAACTTTAACATTAAAAAAAAATAACTAGAGCTTTCAGACCTAGTTCCATCTACTAACTTCTATAAAAACTTTTACATCACTTTTTCCATATGGTAACTTTTAAAAAAAAGTATCCACAAAAATGTCAAGGCTCTTTCTTGAACAGAAAAAAAAAAGACAAAACACTTTTTTATAAAAACTATTTTAGATTTTATAAAGACATAAAACTAAAACTAATAATACCTGCAAGGCTCTAATATTTTTAACATGTTTCTTTTCAACTAGTATAAAAAAAGTTTGGGGGGGAGGAAACCCTGAAAAAAAGAGCTATATAAATAAATAAAAAAAAGGTTCCCTGATTAAAGAAAAATGAAAACCGCAACCTATTTCTGAAAAGGCAGTTCATTTTCTCAAAACGCTATTATAAATTGAGAACCTTTATTGGATTTCACCATTGTAGGTATGATAGGTCTCGAAACTGAAGATAGAGATTTCTACTTATCTCAAGTATTAACAAATGCTTTATATACACAAGTAGAGGTGAATAATTTACTATCTCAAATATTATCATATATTGTACTATGCTGAAACAATATGTGTGTATGCGCTCTTGATTTTATTTTAATTACTGATACAGGTATAAATTTAAGATTCATGATAAATGTATACAATTTTTAAAATACGTTCTTAATTCCAAAAGCATGTCTTGAAGGAACTTGGATAAAGGTATAAAGAATATACAGTCGGTCGAAAAAATAGCTGAGCACCGTGACCCTTTCAAAAAATGATTGGAAATGGAAAGCGACCTTTTTTGAAATGACCTTTGTTGAAACCCTCTCACTTGAAATTCATCATGAACACCATCTCATTTGAAACCATCTCATTTAAAATTAATCATGAAAACTGTCTCATTTGAAATTAATCATGAACACCATCTCATTTGAAATTAATCATAAAAACTGTCTCATTTGAAACCATTTCACTTGAAATTAATCATGAACACTGTCTCATTTGAAATTAATCATGAACACTGTCTCATTTGAAATTAATCATGAAAACCATCTCATTTGAAACCATCTCCTTTGACTTGAAAACCCTCTCATTTGAATTGAAACCCATCTCATTTGAATTGAAACCCATCTCATTTGAATTGAAAATTATTTCATTTGAAACCCTCTCATTTGAATTGAAAATCATTTCATTTGAAACCCTCTCATTTGAATTGAAAATCATCTCATTTAAATCGAAAACCATCTCATTTGAAACAAACACCACACCATCTTTTTATTGTTTTGTTTCCACCTTTTCCTTTCCAACGACTCTTTTTATATGACTCTTGTCTATTTTTCCCCTCCTTTTTAACCAAACCTTGCCTTTCAGATCCCAAAGGAACGTTCCAACGTTTCTTTTTGTATGAATCGTGTCTATTTTCACCCGTTTTTATACCCCAACGTTGTGTTAGGGTCTCGATCAAAGTATCCCTCAAAGTTCTCCTGAGAGCCATCATGTATGAACAAAATAAAATTTTTCAAATTTCCCACCAAAAGATTTTTCAGGGCCGAGGGAAAATGTTTCATACCACCCCAGAGCGACGATTGGGACAGGGGTCATCCACAAATGAAATTCTTGACAGGTCCAATGAAACAGAGGTCTCCCAAAAATAGTTTTAACACGGGGGTCCAATGACATGCTGGACAGGTACAATGAAATGCTGGACAGGTCCAATGAAACAGAGGTCTCCCAAAAATAGTTTTAACACGGGGGTCCAATGACATGCTGGACAGGTCCAATGACATATTTGGTGAGAGGGCCACCTCATTCCAATCTTGGTGACGATTCACATGTAATTTGATGCATCTAGGGGGACCACCTCATTCCAATCTTGGTGACGATTCACAGGTAATTTGATGCATTTAGGGGGACCACCTCATTCCAATCTAGGTGACGATTCACAGGTAATTTGATGCATCTAGGGGGACCACCTCATTCCAATTTTGGTGACAATTCACAGGTAATTTGATGCATTTAGGGGGACCACCTCATTCCAATCTTGGTGACGATTCACAGTTATGCATCTAGGGGGCCACCTCATTCCAATCTAGGTGACGATTCACAGTGATGCATTTAGGTGAGAAGGCCTCCCATCTTGGAAACGATTCACAGTGAAGCATCTAGAGGAGAAGGGGCGATTCACAGGTTCCAATCTTGGTGTATGAATGGACCCGAAAAAAGAGGGGGAACTGCCCCCCTATTTTCGGTCTTGAAGATTTTTGCTAAAAAACATTTACTGTGCCAGAATTTGAGATGGAAACAAGACTCCAAATCCTGACAGTCTTAACAAAAAACATTTAGCCATTCAAAAGCACTCCGAAGGTGCTGGCCTTTTATACTCTAATGAGGTCACGTGAAACAATTTCTTTTGGCTGGTCCTTCCAACGTTGTCTTGAAACATGGAGTCGACTCGATTGGCCCAGAAAGATTATTCAGCCTAAATGAGCGCACATTAGCTGAGCGATCCAAACTTGGTATACCCGTAAAAAAAGGGAGCCGAGTCAACTCGACTCGACTCCCCTTTCCAATTTTTTTTTACAAATTTGAAACGCCAAAGTTGGGTTCAAAGGATATTCTGACGCGTGACTCGATTCGACCCAGATTTCTAAATACGATAGGGGTGGTCCAACAAGTGTTGCACCGAAATCATTCTGACAAAAAAAATGAGACTTGTTCATTATTTATTGAAAAAATATATACAATGAGTTACAGGCAACTATATTGACAGATCCATGGGTTGGATGGGTTTAAATCCGATATTTTGGACACAAGAGTTTAGCCTGGGCATGGTCAAGTCCATAGGCTCCATTTCAAATTCATCCAGGAAAGAGAAGAGATCTCCATCAAAAATAGAGGGTACCGTGTGAAGCAGCTGGAGTTCTTGGGGTCCAAATACAAACGACATGAGCTGGTCGAATACATCTGTCGACTCCAAAGGGTCCAAAATGTCGAGCTCTGGGAGAAGCTGCATAGGTTCTGGGAGACTCTGCACAGGTGGAATCTGCACAGGTTCTGATACATGTAGAATCTGCATAGGTGGCTGTGGGACTTGTGACACTGGAATCTGCACAGGTGATTGTGGGACAAGTGGAATCTGCACAGGTGGTTCTGGGACTTGTGACACTGGAATCTGCACAGGTGATTGTGGGACAAGTGGTATCTGCACAGGTGATTGTGGGACAAGTGACACTGGAATCTGCACAGGTTCTAGGACATGTGGAATCTGCACAGGTTCTAGGACATGTGGAATCTGCACAGGTTCTAGGACATGTGGAATCTGCACAGGTTCTAGGACATGTGGAATCGGCACAGGTTCTAGGACATGTGGAATCGGCACAGGTTCTAGGACATGTGGAATCTGCACAGGTGGTTGTGGAATCTGCACAGGTGATGGTGGGACATCTGGAATCGGCACAGGTGATGGTGGGACATCTGGAATCGGCACAGGTGATGGTGGGACATCTGGAATCGGCACAGGTGATGGTGGGACATCTGAATCGGCACAGGTGATGGTGGGACATCTGGAATCGGCACAGGTGATGGTGGGACATCTGGAATCGGCACAGGTGATGGTGGGACATCTGGAATCGGCACAGGTGATGGTGGGACATCTGGAATCTGCACAAGTTCTAGGACATCTGGAATCTGCACAGGTGATGGTGGGACATCTGGAATCTGCACAAGTTCTAGGACATCTGGAATCTGCACAAGTTCTAGGACATCTGGAATCTGCACAAGTTCTAGGACATCTGGAATCTGCACAAGTTCTAGGACATCTGGAATCTGCACAAGTTCTAGGACATCTGGAATCTGCACAAGTTCTAGGACATCTGGAATCTGCACAAGTTCTAGGACATATGGAATCTGCACAAGTTCTAGGACATCTGGAATCGGCACAAGTTCTAGGACATCTGGAATCGGCACAAGTTCTAGGACATCTGGAATCTGCACAAGTTCTAGGACATCTTGAATCTGCACAAGTTCTAGGACATCTGGAATCTGCACAAGTTCTAGGACATCTGGAATCTGCACAGGTTCTAGGACATCTGGAATCTGCACAAGTTCTAGGACATCTGGAAACTGCACAGGTGGTTGTGGAATCTGCACAGGGGCCATCGGTATCTCAGATCGCCTGGACACACGTCTCATGACGGGAGTGATGCGCACTCGTTTCTTGGGTAGAGCTTTTTCCTCCAAAGGTCGCTTTTCGGCCGGTACATGAATCGGGGTAGGTGGAGGTAGCTTGTAAGGAGTTTGATTAAACTTTTTCATTTTCCGGAAATCTCCCAAGTGGAATCCCTTCTGAATGAGCTGTGGGAGAAGGGATTCGGAGATAATGTCCAAACCAAAGGCGGTTTTTTGAACCGTCAACACAATGTAGTGTGTTCCAGCCGGGATCTGATATGCCGTGTGGGGCTCCAAGATGGTTCGATGGTAGAGCATTTGGTCATGGGGCTCAAAACTTCTCCGAATCACATTGGGTTGGGCTCGGCACTTGAGACTGGAGGCTGGCAATTCATAGATCAACATGGGTACATGCGTCGTTTGAATCAAGTGAATCTCTCCGGATTTCACCGTTCGCAAGCCAAAGGTAAAGTCTTTTTTGGCAAAAAATATGTTGTTGTAAATGTAAACCATTCTCTTGTCGGTATTTTTGAGCAGTCTGTCTGGATTTCTCAACAGGCCTTTGGATGTTTTTTCCCACATCGCGTCGTTGGGTCTAAATTCATTGACATGCTTTGCCTCCATGACGGCCCGTTTGAAATTGTCCAACCACGTCTTTTTTTGATGCCAATGATCTTTACAAAAGAACAAACAAACACCCGTTTGGCGGTGGGCTCTTGGTAGATGATACCAGCTCGGACTTGGCCCTGCCGAGCAGCATATTCCAATGCATCGGGTTTATCGGGCAGCGTCACGGGCACCACCGTGGTAGAAAGGTGCTCGGGGAAGGCATCAATCGGGTCCATGACGAAGTGTTTAAAGCACCTCTCGCTTCTATACGTTTCAAACAGGATACAATTCAACAAGGATTGCAAATGGAAGCCGTGGCGTCTTTAAATGCGTCCGTCACAGTACCAACATGGATGGACCAGGGATGAGCGGTCAAACTTTGAGTGTGGAAAAAATCTTGGGAGTAAAAAGTTTTAAACTATACTACGTCACAGTACCAACATGGATGGACAATCACCATGGATGAGCGGTTAAACCTTGAGTGTGGCTCTTAAGACAATCGTGAAGAGTAAAAAGTTTTAAACTATACTACGTCACAGTACCAACATGGATGCACGATCACCATGGATGAGCGGTTAAACCTAGAGTGTGGAAAAAACTCTCAAGACAATCGTGAAGAGTAAAAGTTTTAATCTATACTAAAAAAAAAAAAAAACAGTTTTTTTTTTTTGTGAAACCTTTCATCTTTTCTACCCGAGTCCTTTTTAAATTTCCTTACATTTCATTCTTTCAATTTTCGACCCTGATGGCGAGACAACTCTTGTGCTTCCCAATACTCTTTGGAAGCCAACCTTGGCGTTTAGAGCAGCCCCAAAAAATGGGAGAACTGGTCCAGAGCTATGCTCCTTTCCAGTTCTCCCATTTTTCTGGGGACGGTCTCTAGGATGTTCTCAATGGGTTGGGTGCCCTGCAGAGGGGACAGGTATTACTCACGTCCAAGTGTTGCAACAAACATTGCAAGTGAAACTCATGGCCACAGTGTGTCTTTTCTGGCCAGTGCATCGGACAGATGGAGCATACGTCGGGGACTTGAAACACGGTATCGGGCCATTTCTCTGCATAACATCCATACAACACCGCTTGAGCCGATAGAGTCCACGTGGTCAAGTTTTGCGGACCCTGTCATTTCCAAGCCTTATATACCAAACGGTATAAGCTGGATTTGGCATACAGAGTCCACAGAGCTTGAATGAAGGCTCCTTTTCCTTTGGAAGCCTCCTGCTCCACGTAGTCACTGGACACGTCCTTTGGTTCAGAACGAGCAAAGGCTCTGACGCGAAGAATGTCCAGAGAATGATGATCAGGAAGCACTTTGGTCAGCAGCTCCCCAATACGCTGTTCAGTGTCAGTGTGGAGGTCAATAATTTCGGGAGGTTGCAAGCCGTTGACAATGATTCGAAACTGCGTCATAAACGTAATGTAATCAGAGAGATGCACTCCCTGGTATTGGATCAGGTAGACTTGAAAGGCGTGCTCTGCTTCCATGTCTATGAGGCAAATGGCTTCCGAGTCCTGTTTTTATACTAGAGAGAAGCAGAAAGTGGCTTTTGATTGACTCGAGAGAGAAGCAGAAAGAGAGGGGCTATGAAAGACAACAGGGTGTAACCATTCTGCACCCAGGCCAGCAAAATAGTGTGGGACAAGGTTGGGGGTCACCACGAGGGGTGGAAGACACTAAAAAAATTCCATCGATAAAATATTGGACGGAAGATAATTTGTAGCTCACGCCCGCATGGGTGGGGTTCGTTTATAAGACGACAAATTGGAGGCATTCAAAATGATACATAGATTTCATTTTTTGTTCAGATTTTATTTTCCCTTTAGATTTTATTTTACAGTGAAAAAAAGTTTATCTCTGTGAAGAATTTCCGTTGTGTCGTGGAAAGCCACTTTTGACATAGTGATACATTATCTGCCAATGTACGCTATTTTGGTCCGTCATATGCATGGCTCGAGGTAAATATGTGAAGGTCTCCTTGGACCTCACTTTGAGAACGAGAATAAATAGGAGTCATGTAAGAACCAGAAACCATTTTATAAACAACTTTCTTTATTTGGTTATCTTATCCAAATAGAATCAAAGACTTATTAACAAATATATCTAACTAGTTTTATGAGGTTTAAAGGTAATATCCTTTAAATTAACTTAATTAATGATGCAATTAATTAACAATTGAATAACGATCACGCAGAGATAACCACAATAAGAGATCCCAGAATTGTATTCTATGTTCTTATTGAACATTTAATTTTAATTTCATTCGCAATAATAAGACTAATATTTACCTCACTGCAGCTTAGCTCAGCTCAGCTTTTATCTGATATTAAATCTTCCAACAAGAAATCTTCAATTTAACTTCACTATAACTTTCTGCTTCTATCTCCTACTGCTCTAACTTTACTATTCCGTTTGACTTAAATACTTTATCTAATCTGCATAACAAGGAATCCTGTCCGCTTTTTGGAGTTGATTGGAAATAGGTAGGGAATTAGATTTCCCTAAAAAGGACGACTCAGAAGGTTAGTGATAAAGTTCCGTATAGATTTGTCACAAATATTCCTTTCCATTCTGTAAAATTTCCTCCAATCTTGCTTCGGTGGGCTCGCCGTACAATATCGATTCCAGTAAAACGTGGATGGCACAATCATGGGGTGGTACATCTCCCCGACCACACACTAAGCAATCGGGTTGACAAGAGCATGGAGCCGAAACGACTGGCATGGTGGTACGATAAATTGTCAAGATAAATAATCAAAGAGGTCTCCAGGATAAAATTTCAAAATGAATTGATTCTTAAAGAAATGTGCACTGAGCTTATAAAATGTTTAGTAAACTATAAAAAAAAATTTATGTGTGTTTATAAAGAATGTTTTTGCAGCTCTAAACTTATTCCTCAGTTGAATTGCTAGTTTAATTTTATTTGCTGTTTTGAAAGCACTCATAATTATGGCCTTTTCCTTGAAAACTTTAATCTCTGAATTGGAAAAAAACATTGTCCCAGGCATGCTTCAAGAAAATGCCTCCAATTTGTCGTCTTATAAATGAAGATTGGAACGTTTAGCGAGTATATTGAAATTTCAAGAACTCTTGAAAGTGTATCCTGTTCCAGTCAAGGTGGTAAAGAATGAAAATGGATTTCACATTACGGACTGCGTCTGGAGTACGGAAAACTGCACTGAAGGTCCAGACACTTGTGAATGTTATTTTTTATTTAACGAACCCGAAAAGTATTTTATTGTGAAACAATTGGATCATGTGGTTGTACGGGATGGATCAATACATCACAAGGATTGTTTGACAAAAGCCAGTTGTCAATGTGGGAGAGAGAGAGAGAATACCATCTCTATTTTAAGAATCAATTCATTTTGAAATTTTATCCTGGACACCTCATTGATCATTTATCTTGACAATTTATCGTACCACCATGCCAGTCGTTTCGGCTCCATGCTCTTGTCAACCCGATTGCTTAGTGTGTGGTCGGGGAGATGTACCACCCCATGATTGTGTCATCCACGTTTTACTGGAATCGATGGTGTTTCAAGAACACATGTTGTACGGCGAGCCCACCGAAGCAAGATTGGAGGAAATTTTACAGAATGGAAAGGAATATTTACCTCGAGCCATGCATATGATGGACCAAAATAGCGTACATTGGCAGATAATGTATCACTATGTCAAAAGTGGCTTTCCACGACACAACGGAAATTCTTCACAGAGATAAACTTTTTTTCACTGTAAAATAAAATCTAAAGGGAAAATAAAATCTGAACAAAAAATGAAATCTATGTATCATTTTGAATGCCTCCAATTTGTCGTCTTATAAACGAACCCCACCCATGCGGGCGTGAGCTACAAATTATCTTCCGTCCAATATTTTATCGATGGAATTTTTTTAGTGTCTTCCACCCCTCGTGGTGACCCCCAACCTTGTCCCACACTATTTTGCTGGCCTGGGTGCAGAATGGTTACACCCTGTTGTCTTTCATAGCCCCTCTCTTTCTGCTTCTCTCTCGAGTCAATCAAAAGCCACTTTCTGCTTCTCTCTAGTATAAAAACAGGACTCGGAAGCCATTTGCCTCATAGACATGGAAGCAGAGCACGCCTTTCAAGTCTACCTGATCCAATACCAGGGAGTGCATCTCTCTGATTACATTACGTTTATGACGCAGTTTCGAATCATTGTCAACGGCTTGCAACCTCCCGAAATTATTGACCTCCACACTGACACTGAACAGCGTATTGGGGAGCTGCTGACCAAAGTGCTTCCTGATCATCATTCTCTGGACATTCTTCGCGTCAGAGCCTTTGCTCGTTCTGAACCAAAGGACGTGTCCAGTGACTACGTGGAGCAGGAGGCTTCCAAAGGAAAAGGAGCCTTCATTCAAGCTCTGTGGACTCTGTATGCCAAATCCAGCTTATACCGTTTGGTATATAAGGCTTGGAAATGACAGGGTCCGCAAAACTTGACCACGTGGACTCTATTGGCTCAAGCGGTGTTGGATGGATGTTATGCAGAGAAATGGCTCGATACCGTGTTTCAAGTCCCCGACGTATGCTCCATCTGTCCGATGCACTGGCCAGAAAAGACACACTGTGGCCATGAGCTTCACTTGCAATGTTTGTTGCAACACTTGGACGTGAGTAATACCTGTCCCCTCTGCAGGGCACCCAACCCATTGAGAACATCCTAGAGACCGTCCCCAGAAAAATGGGAGAACTGGAAAGGAGCATAGCTCTGGACCAGTTCTCCCATTTTTTGGGGCTGCTCTAAACGCCAAGGTTGGCTTCCAAAGAGTATTGGGAAGCACAAGAGTTGTCTCGCCATCAGGGTCGAAAATTGAAAGAATGAAATGTAAGGAAATTTAAAAAGGACTCGGGTAGAAAAGATGAAAGGTTTCACAAAAAAAAAATTTTTTTTTAGTATAGATTAAAACTTTTACTCTTCACGATTGTCTTGAGAGTTTTTTCCACACTCTAGGTTTAACCGCTCATCCATGGTGATCGTGCATCCATGTTGGTACTGTGACGTAGTATAGTTTAAAACTTTTTACTCTTCACGATTGTCTTAAGAGCCACACTCAAGGTTTAACCGCTCATCCATGGTGATTGTCCATCCATGTTGGTACTGTGACGTAGTATAGTTTAAAACTTTTACTCCCAAGATTTTTTCCACACTCAAAGTTTGACCTTTCATCCCTGGTCCATCCATGTTGGTACTGTGACGGACGCATTTAAAGACGCCACGGCTTCCTTTTGCAATCCTTGTTGAATCATATCCTGTTTGAAACGTATAGAAGCGAGAGGTGCTTTAATGGACCCGATTGATGCCTTCCCGAGCACCTTTCTACCACGGTGGTGCCCGTGACGCTGCCCGATAAACCCGATGCATTGGAATATGCTGCTCGGCAGGGCCAAGTCCGAGCTGGTATCATCTACCAAGAGCCCACCGCCAAACGGGTGTTTGTTCTGTTTTGTAAAGATCATTGGCATCAAAAAAAGACGTGGTTGGACAATTTCAAACGGGCCGTCATGGAGGCAAAGCATGTCAATGAATTTAGACCCAACGACGTGATGTGGGAAAAAACATCCAAAGGCCTGTTGAGAAATCCAGACAGACTGCTCAAAAATACCGACAAGAGAATGGTTTACATTTACAACAACATATTTTTTGCCAAAAGACTTTACCTTTGGCTTGCGAACGGTGAAATCCGGAGAGATTCACTTGATTCAAACGACGCATGTACCCATGTTGATCTATGAATTGCCAGCCTCCAGTCTCAAGTGCGGAGCCCAACCCAATGTGATTCGGAGAAGTTTTGAGCCCCATGACCAAATGCTCTACCATCGAACCATCTTGGAGCCCCACACGGCATATCAGATCCCGGCTGGAACACACTACATTGTGTTGACGGTTCAAAAAACCGCCTTTGGTTTGGACATTATCTCCGAATCCCTTCTCCCACAGCTCATTCAGAAGGGATTCCACTTGGGAGATTTCCGGAAAATGAAAAAGTTTAATCAAACTCCTTACAAGCTACCTCCACCTACCCCGATTCATGTACCGGCCGAAAAGCGACCTTTGGAGGAAAAAGCTCTACCCAAGAAACGAGTGCGCATCACTCCCGTCATGAGACGTGTGTCCAGGCGATCTGAGATACCGATGGCCCCTGTGCAGCTTCAACAACCACCTGTGCAGATTCCAGATGTCCTAGAACTTGTGCAGATTCCAGATGTCCCACAATCACCTGTGCAGATTCCACTTGTCCCACAATCACCTGTGCCGATTCCAGATGTCCCACCATCACCTGTGCATATTCCACAACCACCTGTGCAGATTCCAGATGTCCTAGAAACTGTGCAGATTCCACTTGTCCCACAATCACCTGTGAAGATTCCAGATGTCCCAGAACCAACTGTGCAGATTCCACTTGTGCAGATTCCAGATGTCCTAGAACCTGTGCAGATTCCACTCGTCCCACAATCACCTGTGCCGATTCCAGATGTCCCACCATCACCTGTGCAGATTCCAGATGTCCCAGAACCACCTGTGCAGATTCCACTTGTGCAGATTCCAGATGTCCAAAACCTGTGCAGATTCCAGATGTCCAAAACCTGTGCAGATTCCAGATGTCCCAGAACCACCTGTGCAGATTCCAGATGTTCCAGAACCTGTGCAGATTCCAGATGTTCCAGAACCTGTGCAGATTCCAGTGTCACAAGTCCCACAGCCACCTATGCAGATTCTACATGTATCAGAACCTGTGCAGATTCTACATGTATCAGAACCTGTGCAAATTCCAGTGTCACAAGTCCCACAGCCACCTATGCAGATTCTACATGTATCAGAACCTGTGCAGGTTCCAGTGTCACAAGTCCCACAGTCACCTGTGCAGATTCCACCTGTGCAGAGCCTCCCAGAACCTATGCAGCTTCTCCCAGAGCTCGACATTTTGGACCCTTTGGAGTCGACAGATGCATTCGACCAGCTCATGTCGTTTGTATTTGGACCCCAAGAACTCCAGCTGCTTCACACGGTACCCTCTATTTTTGATGGAGATTTCTTCTCTTTCCTGGATGAATTTGAAATGGAGCCTATGGACTTGACCATGCACAGGCTAAACTCTTGTGTCAAAAATATCGGATTTAAACCCATCCAACCCATGGATCTGTCTGTCAATAATCTATCGGAGCCATCCAACCCATGGATCTGTCAATAGTTGCCTGTAACTCATTGTATATATTTTTTCAATAAATAATGAACAAGTATCATTTTTTTTTGTCAGAATGATTTCGGTACAACACTTGTTGGACCACCCCTATCGTATTTAGAAATCTGGGTCGAATCGAGTCACGCGTCAGAATATCCTTTGAACCCAACTTTGGCGTTTCAAATTTTTAAAAAAAAATTGGAAAGGGGGATCGAGTCGAGTTGACACGGCCCTCTTTTTTTACGGGTATACCAAGTTTGGATCGCTCAGCTAATGTGCGCTCATTTAGGCTGAATAATCTTTCTGGGCCAATCGAGTCGACTCGATGTTTCAAGACAACGTTGGAAGGACCAGCCAATAGAAATTGTTTCACGTGACCTCATTAGAGTATAAAAGGCCAGCACCTTCGGAGTGCTTTTGAATGGCTAAATGTTTTTTGTTAAGACTGTCAGGATTTGGAGTCTTGTTTCCATCTCAAATTCTGGCACAGTAAATGTTTTTTAGCAAAAATCTTCAAGACCGAAAATAGGGGGGCAGTTCCCCCTCTTTTTTCGGGTCTATTCATACACCAAGATTGGAACCTGTGAATCGCCCCTTCTCCTCTAGATGCATCACTGTGAATCGTTTCCAAGATGGGAGGCCTTCTCACCTAGATGCATCACTGTGAATCGTCACCAAGATTGGAATGAGGTGGTCCCCCTAGATGCATCAAATTACCTGTGAATCGTCACCTAGATTGGAATGAGGTGGCCCTCTCACCAAATATGTCATTGGACCTGTCCAGCATGTCATTGGAACCCCGTGTTAAAACTATTTTTGGGAGACCTCTGTTTCATTGGACCTGTCCAGCATTTTTCATTTTACCTGTCCAGCATGTCATTGGACCTGTTCAGCATGTCATTGGACCCCCATGTTAAAACTATTTTTGGGAGACCTCTGTTTCATTGGACCTGTCCAGCATGTCATTGGACCTGTTCAGCATGTCATTGGACCCCCGTGTTAAAACTATTTTTGGGAGATATCTGTTTCATTGGACCTGTCAAGAATTTCATTTGTGGATGACCCCTGTCTCAATCGTCGCTCTGGGGTGGTATGAAACATTTTCTCTCGGCCCTGAAAAATCTTTTGGTGGGAAATTTGAAAAATTTTATTTTGTTCATACATGATGGCTCTCAGGAGAACTTTGAGGGATACTTTGATCGAGACCCTAAACACAACGTTGGGGTATAAAAACGGGTGAAAATAGACACGATTCATACAAAAAGAACCGTTGGAACGTTCCTTTGGGATCTGAAAGGCAAG
The DNA here is from genome assembly GCA_019973935.1 of Trichonephila clavipes. Classification (NCBI taxonomy): domain Eukaryota; kingdom Metazoa; phylum Arthropoda; class Arachnida; order Araneae; family Nephilidae; genus Trichonephila; species Trichonephila clavipes. The sequence continues at coordinate 712,268 of BMAU01019389.1, read as the reverse complement.
GTTTGGATAAAAAGGAGGGGAAAAATGGACAAGAGTCATATAAAAAGAGTCGTTGGAAAGGAAAAGGTGGAAACAAAACAAAAAAAAAAGACGGTGTGGTGTTTGTTTCAAATGAGATGGTTTTCGATTTAAATGAGATGATTTTCAATTCAAATGAGAGGGTTTCAAATGAAATGATTTTCAATTCAAATGAGATGGGTTTCAATTCAAATGAGATGGGTTTCAATTCAAATGAGATGATTTTCAATTCAAATGAGAGGGTTTTCAAGTCAAAGGAGATGGTTTCAAATGAGACAGTGTTCATGATTAATTTCAAGGGAAATGGTTTCAAATGAGATGGTTTTCATGATTAATTTCAAGGGAAATGGCTTCAAATGAGATGGTTTTCATGATTAATTTCAAATGAGACAGTGTTCATGATTAATTTCAAGTGAAATGGTTTCAAATGAGACAGTTTTCATGATTAATTTCAAATGAGATGGTTTTTTACCTTAGAAATATTTTTCGTGTTTTTACACGGCGCTTCATGTAACGTTTCAACCGTGTAAGACTGAAGTTGGATTATTAGTAAACTCTATTATACAGTGTAAGTAAATAAAAAAAAAAAAACCCTTACCTTTACAATTCAAATAAGTCGTACTTGTTGATTGTTGAAAAAAAGATGATACTTTCGGACATTTCTTAGAAAAGTTTTCTTTGCGTTTTTAAAGCGCCATTAGGGTATACTCTATACTCTATTTGAACTGTTCACCGCTTAAATAATCACAAAGAAAGAAATAGAATTAACAGAGTGAAATGAAAAGCAGAATTTGAACCTCTCGTATATCGGCATCCTGTTAGAATGACTCGTTTTTGAAAGCATTGTATTTCGTTCAAAGAATTCCGCACCATGGGCTAGTTATTATATGGGACAATTAAATAGCAACTGGGAGAGTGACAAAGCCCCTAGCCCTACCTTTTCTCAGAAGGAATGCACATTCCTGATTATGAATGCACACGCTGATTATGAATGCACATTCTGTTTTTTAGACGTTATACAAATAAAAAAGAGCCGAGATTATTCACTTTCATTGCACTCTAGACAAACTTCCCAATAAGTACTAAGCCTTCGTGTAGCTTTTATATCTACAGTAAATCAATCAACAGACAAAGGGATATTGTCATTTACAAACAACCAACATTCTTTTCCATTCTAAGCATTATCTGCATTTTACTTCAACCGATCTTTTTGACGAGGACTTTATATAGGAATTTTCAGTCGCCTTTCCAAGTCTATACCACTCCTTGTTTTCTGATTATTTTGAGTAAAACAACATCTGCTTTTATGGATTTCTTATTGTGGGAACAAAAATGTAAAGTTGATGATTTTAACCGTTTGAAACCCGTGCTATACGATTTTTTAAGAGTAAAAAGGAACAATGTAAGTAAGACTAATGATAACATTTTACTACTTTTTGCTTACACGTGTTGGGGCATATGTAGCTTGGAGGCCCCGTATCATTAATACGGCGGTAGCTACTCCCCGGCTGAAACTATTTCTTACTAGGAAAAATAATTAAAAACTTCCTCGCGATATTCCATAATTCGGGACAAATAACAGGTTTGCCTTTTTAAAGCTAAAATTGCTGGCATCCGTTTCTAAACTTTTAAATCTTCATTGGTGCATACCACGATCAGTTCCTGTTGTCATGTGACATTTTTTTTTCAATATGACCATATAAATTCATTGTTTACTGTAGTATTACCATAGTCAAGGCATTCTCAAACCTGGTTTTCAAATCTGAATAAAAGGCAGCTAAATGTTGAACGTAGGTTAAAACGTACTGACAGATTGTCTGGGTTAATTTGAGAAAAATTCCGGACCTTCAGTACTATACTTCTTTAGTTTAACTCTGGAAAAAAAACACTGAAATGGTTCATGTTTAAAAAAAATTATGCTGTCACCTTGAACGGGCAAATTAACCTCATTAAATTTAGTAAATAAATCTGCTAAATAAGTAAAATTTGGTTTCGCGACTTCAATAAATTTTCTTTTAAAATTAAAGTCACGATCTAGTTTAATGAGAGCCAATATCACATAGACCCCAACTTACACCTCGTTGACCCCCAAATTATTTTTTTGCTGACGTGGACCTCTTGCAGGTCGTCCCCTGGGGGTCTTTATAGACTACATTGGGAATCACTGGTGTAAAAGCTCTTAATTAAAAAGGTATCGTGCCAATTCCTCTTAAAATGGCAATAACATGCAAATATATATATATATATATATATATATACTGGTGTGCAAAAATTAAGGACGAAGAGTCGAAAAATTAGCATATCAGCTGAACGAAGAGGCAGAGCGGACAGAAAGACCAATCAGGAGATTAAGTAAGGTGATGTACGGTAGCACATGCGCAGATATGCAGGTAGACGTAATGGGGGAGTGTCTGAGTAGTATAAAGCATGTTGTCGGTGTAAGATCAGTATTTCTGGCAAAGAGATTGCACACCGTATAGCAGTTAAAATCACACCGAGTTGCTGCCTCAGCGAGAAATGGCGAATAATCAATCTGTTAGACGACATCTGGATGCTTTTACCCGAGGTCGAATCATTGGGAGAAGTTGGAGGAAGGCGGCAGTGTGACAAGTGTGACTGCATAGTTCGGAATTGCTCACAACAACGTTTCACGAATTTGGAGACAATTTCAAACTACAGGAACAGCTATCCGGGGGTTCAGTAGTGGTCGTCCACGAGGAACCACACCCGCAGATGACCGGTACATTGTCTTACAGGCCAGAAGAAACAGGCGGAAGAAAACAGCGGGAGAAATCGCTAGACACACGACACAGGCGACTGGACGACCGATATCGCGTTTTACTGTGGTCAGAAGACTGCACGATGGTGGTCTGGTTGCACGACGCCCTGTACGGTGTGTACCTTTAACGCCTGCCCATCAGAGAAGGCATACTCTGTGGTGCCGGGAACACCGGAATTGGAGAGACAATGAATGGGGACGAGTACTCTTTACAGATGAGAGCAGATTCAGTTTGAGTAGCGATTTTCATCGCATACTCATCTGGAGAGCATTAAAGCCGCAATCATCCCTCGAACATCATTGAAAGGGACAGGTATGGAGGTCGCGGTGTTCTCGTTTGGGGAGGCATCATGCTTGGTAGTCGTACAGACCTTCACATCTTCGACGCAGGTTCAGTCAACGGGACTCATTATTGTAACGAGATTCTTCTTCCATATGTGCGTCTTTTTAGAGGCGCTATGGGTCTGCAGTTCCTTTTCATGGACGACAATGCACCATGTCATCGCACAGTAGCTGCCGAACAGCTCTTAAAATTGAGGATATTGAACGTATGGATTGGCCGGCACGATCTCCGGATCTCAATCCCATCGAGCATGTATGGGATTTTCTAGGCAGACGCTTGGCAGCTCGTACCTTACCACCAGTAACGATTCGGGAGCTTTGATTGGCGCTGCAAGACGAATGGGCAGCAATGCCTCAACTACTCATTGACACCCTCATTCTCAGCATGGGCAGAAAATATTGTGAAACCTGCCTAGCAGTCAGGGGAGATCATATTCCCTACTAAAGACCGGATGTTTCTTGTGGACACCCATCACAGGGATGTTTCGGCCTTCAGTCGCATTGCGCTCCATGCTACTTTTTCAATCAAGCTTCTTTTTATCCCTCTGATTTCTCTTTTTAGTAAGTGTTGCCATATTACACATGTCACTTACGTATTGGGGATCTTACGGTATTAAATGTGTTGATTTGGAAAAAGCTTTTGTACAAAGTTATATTGAAAAAACCGTCTTTCCTTAATTTTTGCACACCAGTGTAATATATAAATATATATTGTTCAAGTTTTCAAACTTTAATCTTACAAAATAATGGCTGTGTTAACAGTCTTAGAATAGATTAGAAAGAAAAATTATATATGTTTATTCCCCACATGTTACATTTATTAAAAAGAAGAAAAAAATGTCTATATAAGTAAAATTATCTTATATTTTCCTTTGAAAATTCTTTTAACAGTTTGATGCATTATAAATTAAATATTTAGCAATTATAGACTAGTTCACATTTATTACTTAATAAAATTATCTCACCGTATATTACGATTACAAAACAAAATCGTAATAATAAATATAACTACGTTGTATTTCAATCTCGAGCCATTGCGTTTAGGATCCTTTATGTATGGTAAATAATTAATTTAATGTACTCAAAAGCTCATTAATGTTTTGCATTTTAAATTACCTACTACCGCTCTTTATAAGCGATAAAGAAGTTATTTTTATATGAGAAGTAAATAATATTTTTTTTCATTTCGGTAACAATGTCAATCGAAAATGATTTAAGACGATTACGTTACATTCAAGCTACAAAACACACATACTTAAATATGTTAATCACATGAAAATATTCTACGAAACTGATGACATTTATATGTATGTATGTAAAACGAAAAATAAAAAATAAAAAAATAAAAAATAAAAAAAGCAAAAATGCCACAAAATGGGTTTTTTTTCTGTTCACTTTACTTTACGCAATGATTAAAATTCCCGGGCATTAAATTTTAAAAATCTAAAAAAGAATTTGAAAATGAAAATATTGTTACCTTTTTTGTTGTCCGACTTTGTCTTGTCTGCATAAGCACAAGAAGCTAAAAGAATTAGTTCGGAAGTCAAATTGACACAAAATTCCCTCAGTTTTCTTCGGAAAAGGGTCTTTTTCTCAAGATCACTCTGTCACTCTCTTTTCATTCATAAAAACAATCATTCATTTAAAACAATTTTATGCATATATTCTAAACTAAGTGACACTAAGTTTCATGAAAATTATTCATTTATGCGCTTTCGAAAATCACGGTTCCGAACGTAGTCGGATACCTTAAATTTGAACCATAGGTTGATGACAAGAACGACACATAAGTTAACACTTTACTAGCTTTCTCACCAAATCCAAACTAATCAAATTCAAACTACCATTAACCCATCAAGGATCCAAGTTTCACTTTTTTTTCTTCAAAACATAGGGGGTGGATCCTTTGATCTAGGTGTGAAAATCTTGCCAATTGAAAATAAAATTAATTCATAATCAACAACTAAAGTATGAAAAATAAAGTTAAAATTTTAGTTTAACTGAAAAATAACCAGTAAAATGTTTAAGAAAATTCAGAATTTAATCTTCCGTTTTCGCAAAGCCGGTCCTAAATCTGCTGTTAACACAAGCTTTTAAACTTTCCGAAACAAATATAAAACGCTGGAAAGCATTGTAAATTTCAACGTTCTTATTGTAAACATCCGAAGTCGGCTTGTCATTTTGCTCATTAAAATTATAGCCCCCTCCCCATTCTTTCACGAAGTATGCGTAGTTATAACAATTATTTCATTAAGAAAACAAATCGCATTTATATATAAACAGTTTACGGACTGAATTATTTGTAAGAAAGAAGTGACTAATACAAATTATCTCTCTCTCTCAAAACATGTATTCCCACTAATTTTGTATTTTTTTTTTTTTTTTTTTTGCTTTTAAAAAATAAAGGTTACTTCGCTGCATCCATAGATGCATTATTTGAGAATTCGAGAAATAGAATACCAGAAAAGTGAATTTTAAATTGTAAGCAAAAGTGATGTAATTTTGATTCACACACAAAAACTTTCTTCAAAATCCGGTTTTTTTTTTTTACATAATATGTATTGTAAAAAACTAATTATTCTATACAAATAATGTAATTTTTCTGTATTATATGTTCAAATTTATTGAAAAATCTACATTTTTTGGGCAAAAATTATGGAAAATTTAAATGATTAGTAGCAAAATTTTAAAATAAAGTTTTGTTTTTGAAATGTTATTTATGTCTAGTTTTGCATTTTGCATAAATACTCAGTGTAGTTCTTAAATTATAAATTAATTAGATATAGTACAAAATGGATCTTAAAGAGTATTCTAAATTAAATATACAACTTGTAAATTAGACATTTCGCTTTCCCTAACTGCTTATTGTTAACATTTGAATTCTCATGAATAACTTTATATGTTTATAACTGATGGTGTTACTTTAAAATAAACAGATTCTCATATGTATGAGTACAAAAACAGAGATTGTTTTGTTATAGTTTTTGAAAACAGAGTTCCCTTTCAATTAGACATCAAATTAACCTTTTTAATTAATCAAAGCCCTTTTCTTTGTGTATCTTTTTAACAATAAAAATATGTGTATAGGACTTGTGTAATATCTTGTAATGATGATGTTCAAAATGAAGTAAAAATACTAAAACTTACAGACCTTGAAGTTTTGCATTTTAAATGGAAGAAGGTGTGAATCATTGATACACACGTGTTGATGATGTATAGGGAAAGAATAATTAAAAAGATTTCTAAATATAATCTAGAATTTTAAACTTACAATTTAAAAACTGAGAAATGATGCAAAATAATCCAGTTAATTATGGTATGGCTTTATATTGCATTAAAACATATTATTTTACTAATCATAGATGGAAATATCTTTATTTGCAATTTTCTCAAAATGTATTTTTGGGTGATTCCGGTACATTTTTCTCAAAATCTGCTTTACCTATAGCAGTGATGGCAAACCTATGACCCGCGGGTCAGACACTGATCCACACAAGCTTTTTAACTGACCCATGATTGCTAGGCAACCACTTGTTTGTTTTTGCGCATTTATTCAGATTTTCTAATTTGTGTGGATTATTTATATTCTATTTGTATTTATTCAAACATTGCATTGTGGCACAAAAGCAATTTAAATGCTGTCTGTAACCTTCAGCTTGATCATTACAGTTCCAAAGTTGCGCAAATGACAACAAACGTATACGAAAGTATGTAGTATTTGAAATAAAGCAAAAGTGTTTACAAAATATCAAAAAAGTGTACAATTTTGCTCACATTTTGTTTGTTGAAAAAAAATCGACAAACCAAAGCAAATAGCCCTATTTAAAGCACTTTCTTCGGATAAAATGCTTTTTTGTAAGGTTATGTTTGTTGAAAGAGATTTCCATAGCACTTGTATCGTCCCCTGTCTGTTACACCTTGTGAGGTGCGCATGTCTGTTATTCTCGATACTAGCAATTTTTGGCTCGCAGTTTAAGGCATGCCTGTACCAGTCAGTACTAGTGTCGAACTTAGTGGCATCCATTTTGAACATGTTTGAAAGTAATGTATATTGATGTGTATGTATATTAGGCATGTTAATTTCAAAAAATTTTCTCAAATTCTTGTATTCTAAATATAAATATTTTTACTTGTAGCCCTGTACTATGTTGACGGTTAAAAAATTAAAAACAGGCCATATCAAGCTGAATAATTTAATAAATATAGTGTGATTAAAAGGGATAAAATGGTTACATCTTTAATGTGTCATAGAAAAACGACTTAACGTACATATAATATAAAAAAAAAACATTTTGAAGCTTTGCATTTTTATCTCGGCATATCAACAGATGAAGAAAGAAAAACAAATTTTTTATAAAAGAAAAAAGAGAATTTTTCTCAAAACAATGTTTTAAAAGTTTTTTTGGACCCAGAAAATAACATTACAGCTGCTAGTTTTCAAGTCGCCCGCTGCATTTCTCACCACGGGAAACTTTTCAGATAGAAAATTTGTAAAAAAAGTTTTTTTAGAATGTGGTCCTACATTGTTTACTGATTTTAAAGAAAAGACTTAATTAAATAAAGCGATAAATGAGTTACCTTAAGTCACAATTTAACATCTGTTCCACATCTAGTCATTGACTTTTTGACGGTCAACAACCTGATTGAGTTGATCTGACTTGTGTCAGATCTGTAAAGAGGATAAGGAACAACAACATATCACATAAAGTTTCTATTTAGGAAACTGATTTCAGATGTTTGAAGATGATTTTCTTGTTAGAGTTAGCAGGAGTTTGTTTTTATGACAATAGATTTCACTTATATTTCTTGTGTGATATTCATAGTATTCTTTTTCATCATGTAAACTAACTCTAGTTCTTGTCGCTGAGTGTGTAGGCTGTATTTTTCCCTGCTAATCTTGCGCAAATAATAAAATTAATTTTGCATGTATCATTTTATTCAATTTTAGAAATTTGAAAACTTTATTCTTTACTTTTTAATACTTTAAAGCAAAATGTGTTTTTTTTTGGGGGAGGGAACATTCTGAAGGATGTTTTAAATAGTGTCAGAGATCAATTTGATAAGAATTTGTTTAATTTTGGGAGAGAGAAAAAAATTAAATATTTATAAGAATACTAAAATAAAATAAAACACTAATACTGTCGATAATTTTAATTTTTTAAAAAGATTCCATTTTATTACTACATAGTTCTCAAATTTTGTTATATGAAACAAACAAAATCTAATTGACATGTAAAATTTTTAATTCATTAATGTATTACAAAACCATTTTTAAAAAAATAATTAAAAAAAAAGAAATTATATGCTACAAAAGCAATAGTATATAACATTTGAAATGCCTTAAAAACATTAGATATATTATTTGTAAAAGTAATTGTGCGTTATAATATAGTTACAATACATATTTATTATTTGTTACTACTTTTCAGAATATAATTACACTTGATACTAACAGGCAATATATAAAAAATAAATAAAACCGTTCTTATATTTTTTGTTTTAAGTATTTCAATTTGAAAATAAATGAATAAGGATACAGTTGTGAAATTAATAGCTTGAAACATTAATCGTCTTAAAACATTGAAAACAGCATCCATGTTCGACAGCAACTGATGGAAGAATGTTTGACCCATGGCGGTTTGAAGGCATATCTGTTTATTCAGAATCGTTGTAAATTGGAAATATCGCTAGACTCAAATCCTTTGGTGTGAAGGGAGCCTTAGAAGTTCTGCATTTTTTTGGCATGGTAGTTGGAGAGGATGTGCCAGCTGAGAGTTGTCTTCGTCACTTGAGCGAAGCTCAAAATTACGAGGTCTATCGTCAATAGCTATCGTGTTATTTTATGATTCGTTAATGATTCTCATTCACAAGGCGATCGACCTTCAGCCAGAAAGGAAAGTTTGGTGGAGGAAAATCTTCCACCTCTCTTTTTTTCCTAGAGAATTCCCTTTGTAATCATTCCTTGATTTGCTATATATATGTCATTGTTACCAGTAGGGTGGAGTTATTGCTTAGACTCTGGCTTTGTACACCCAAGTTTGCGGGTTCTATACCAGTCTAAGTCGGTTTATTTTCAAGATGCAGAAATTTAACAGCGTCCAAGTCCAAGTCGTATGATTATGCAGCATGTTAAAAATCCCCAAAGAGCCTGTTTCGCTTGAGTGCTCTTGGAAAAATTAAATTCCCAGTAGAATTTCTCATTGTCGGAGCTTGGGTGCCTCTTTCTGGGTTGAAAACTAGGCATTAAAATTACACTGTGGCAAGTGGTGTCCATCTATATGGTGGCACACTAAAAAGTGATTCCAGCTCCCAGAGAATGAACTAGTATTGCAATGGTAACTGCCAATCCTCAGCCCCATTTGAATGAAAAATATGTTATTTTATTATAACTACATTTTTGCAGTTTTAAATTAGTGTAAATATATAAACATTTAAAAAACCTCAAAACTTAGTTAATTTGAAGGAATTAAAAAAGGCCAGGTCCTCAGAAAAAATTAATATTTTAAATATTTTCAAATGCTTTTATGCACTTTAAATTTATAATTATTAAAACTATATTTTGCAACTCTCTGATTTAATTTATAACTTAGATATTAATTTTATTTTGATTTTATAGTTATTGGATTTGACAACAATGGGTTAAATTTAAGTGATTAGATACTGTCAACAATGTCAAACCTCTATCTGTTAGGCAAACCTTTTAGTCTCAACATTTTGAGTAGTTAACTAATTCTTTTTTCGTATAAAAAAAACTGCTATGTAACTTGGTCGATAAAAAATATGGTATGTGTAAATTTGTCACACACCAGTTTTTTATATGAACATTTGGTTAGTGAACTAGCAAAAGTCAAAAACTTAAAAAAGCCCACACAGCAGATATTGGTTTGACAATGATGATTCAAAATTTCAACAGTTTTTTTAAATGCAGAAAAAAAAAAATTTAAGAATATCAAAGTCCTTTGAAATTCTGAAAAATTAAGTTTTTTTAAAAGAAAAATAATTTTAAATAAATCCAATTGTTAAATGAATATATAGCATTGTATTATAATTAATGTATTCACTTCTTTTAAATATATTTTACCATGTTTTTGTTTACTCACTTAATCTGACTTCCTGATGAGTTAGAGACCTGAAATTTGGACCATAGCTCAGAAGTGGATGACAATCTGAAAAAAGAAGGGAAAAAATATGAAAAGTATTTTATACCTTTTAGTTTGTTATAAAAACATGGTACATTAATTTTTTTTTCACAATTTTATTTAAGACTTCAATAAAAACACTTGATATTCTAAAATTGATTTCTTACTGCACAAATCTGTAAAATGTAAACATGTCAATCTGTTTTATATATTGTATCATCAAAGCCTGAAAGATAATATTAAGGGATTAAGTTACTATAATTAAATTCTCGTTTCAAAGTGGAATAATTCTTGTATAACCTTTCTCGCAACTTAATGAAGAGAAACTTCGCTTTTGTGAACCTTATATTAGCAATATTACTTGCGAACATCAAAATAACATTTTGCTTTTGATAGTTAATTGTAACAATACTCAAACTCAGTAGCGCAACAGCCCATGCGGGCCAGGGCCTATTGTTACCATTGGGCGCTGAGATGCATGAGCAGATGTCCCAGTCAGGTGGTCAATTTGAAATGAAACCCCCTCAATGTTTTAGTCCCCAAGCAAGCTTGGTACTCATTTATTGACCCACTGAAAGGATGAGTCGAGTTTGCCTGGCCTGAGGATAGAGCCTTGAACCTGAGGTTTGGAAGCGCAGAGAGCTACCACTCGGCCTCAATTGTAACAATACATGAGTAGTATATATATACTCAGTTTAAAGCTCAAAATGTTACATTTTTTCACATAGTTCAGTTCAATATGAGTATATATATATGCAATTATGTAATAAAAATACTGTGTATACATACATAATTAATCAGTATCAGATAACAGTAAATGAAAATATTTGTGTTCATTGAGAATGAAAATCTATTAAATCTACACATTTTCACAAAATGTATTTATTTGAAAAAAGTTTGTTATACAATACCTTTGATGAAAGTGAAATGCAATTTCCATGATACTCAATTATCTAAATGCAAGTTTATCAGTAAAAGTTACAAAGAATATATACATAAATATTCAGAATGTTTACAGTTGAAAATCAGTATCACAAATAAACGTATAAAATTATTAACAAAGTATTATAACACTTGTGATAATGCATAGCTAAAAAGACTGACAATAAAAATTTGACAGAAACTCAAAAATTGTCAAAATACTTACTTAAAATGAGCAAGTTACAATTATTTTAAATACGTATATATTTACCTTTTTAAATTTACATTTCAATTGATAAACACAATTAAGTTAAAGAGAAATATAATGATGCAAGTATTGTAAAAATTACATTTTCCATCTCCACCTGCCATTTAACATTATTTTGTTAATTCTTCACATTATGTCAGTTTTATATATAATTTTAACAAAATTAAACTTCTCACACACATACATTGTTTCTTTATTAATAAAAATTAATAGATCTTCAAAACCAATTTTAAGCGACAACTTTACGATATAGATTTCATACTTAAAACTCTATGAATGAACATGAATTAAAAATAAGTCACAAATCATTCTGTGACACACATAGACCTTACATAGCTTGTCTAATCAAACTCTGGTGACTATAAAATCCACTAACCAACCAAATACACATAAATATAAAAATTAAAAACTCACAAAACATAGTAGATAAAATACTGTTTATTTCAACTGAATAATGTACACATATTACACTATAATTCAAATGCTATATTTCTTAGAGAACTATGCTAAACTATTTTTCTGGTACTTGCATACTGTCACAACAATGCCAACCCTCAAGATAAATCTCCAAGTTGGCATCCCTGATTTAACATGTGTCCTGTGCACTGCGTATTTGCAATCAGATGCTTCATTTCATATAATGTTGCCAATACAAGTGTGATAATATGCAAGTACCATTTTTTTTTATAAAATGAATGCAAATAAAATGTAATCAATCTCAAATGATAGTTATGCATTAGATCACTGCAGGAAAATTTGCACATGACTACAGAATAAAACAAAATTCTAACATGTTTTATTTGAAGAAAAACCTATCAGAAAGGTTTTGGTAGAAAATGGCCCGATTTGCATGGCGCAAATTTGGCTGCAGTGATGTTAATACATAAGTATCTCCTTAACTTTACATAATCTAAAATCTGACTAAGCAATCCATTGTATACACAAATGATATTTTACCAAAACTTTATGCAAATATGATGAATGAAATAATGAATTTCAGATACTTTTTATGCTAGGGCTTATCCTACTAAATCATATGTATAAAATGTTACTAAACACTCAGCATAACATAATACTTTGTTGAAAATTTTAAAGTTTATAAATATAAAGAAAATGATTTGAAATGCATTGATAAATAAATTACTCAGGCATTCAAGGCAATATGTTTAATCAGAAATAATAAACCAGCAGAAAAATACAATATATGGTTAAATTAATGGAAAAGAATTTAACATGACAATAATAATAAATGTTAAAAAAAAGTTTTAAAAAAACAAAACTTTTTTGCATGAGTAGTAAGTATTTTAAAAACCTTTGATAAACATAAAATCACAGCAACCATTCTCTAAAAAAACTAGCAAGTATTATAAGTTTTAAAATAAAAAGCATCAATAACAAACATTAAAATCCTGAATCAAATGTTCAGAAATCTGTTTAATTCAAAACAAATTGTAAACACTAGCATAAAGTGTGAAAAAGTTGGATTTTAAATAATTTCTTGTCTGTTAACCCAAGAAGTATTAAAAAAAAAAAAAAAAAAAGAGGATGAAAGTTCATTGTTTATTAAACAAACTTGCCCATTGCAGACATCTTTAACTTTTATTAACTGGTTAATTTAAATTAATGTCAGTTTTACATTTTTTGGTAACTACTAGCCAAAGAGTTTTAAATCACAATCATGGTAATGTGAAGATACTCAGGCTAGTGCTTTATTTTCATGCATCCCATAGTGAAAATTATTTAGTGTCATGATTTTCAGTATTCCATAACATTCTTCAAAATGGATATTTAAATGCTTATAACATTATTTATAAAATTAAATTTTTATTATAAAATAATTTTCCTGAAATAGCAAAAAAACAAATTTTTTTTAAATATCTGAATGCGAGAGAACAAACAAAAAATATGTAGAAATTTTCTTCTTTCTAACTTATTTAAAAAACCTTCGCCATTTTCTTAAGGTTTATTTCAATTTATCTCATGTATAAATGTTGTCAGCCAGGAGTACAAACTGGCAATTTGGACATATTTTTGTAGGTTAATCGGAAGCTATGTCAACACATTCGACTTCTACATTTGACACAGGAATCGGCTCTGATTTTGTATCTGCACGTTGTTTTGAAGTAGACTTGGGGTTTGTTGATGGTGTTAATATTTTACAGCTGGGCAAGTCTACTTCTACATTTGACACAGGAATCGGCTCTGATTTTGTATCTGCACGTTGTTTTGAAGCAGACTTGGGGTTTGTTGATGGTGTTAATATTTTACAGGTGGGCAAGTCTACTTCTACATTTGACACAGGAATCGGCTCTTTTATATCTGCACGTTGTTTTGAAGCAGACTTGGGGTTTGTTGATGGTGTTAATATTTTACAGGTGGGCAAGTCTACTTCTACATTTGACACAGGAATCGGCTCTTTTATATCTGCATGTTGTTTTGAAGCAGACTTGAGGTTTTTTGATGGTGTTAATATTTTACAGATGGGCAAGTCACCAAAATATCCGCCCTTAGCCAAAAATTCCCTACATGGAAGTGACTCTGGTAGAATGGGAAAATCAGCAGACACACCAACGCTCTTCGCCGGCTCTTTTGGCACAATCCCCATTCGTCTAAGAAACTTTAACTGATCTTTGTACATAATCTCGAAATCCTTTTGTGCCTTGAGCAATTGTTGTTCTTTTTCTTTAATTTCTTTCAGCAGTATCCTACATTGTTTCTGTAAATCTATAAAAGGATTAACTTTTGGATCTTTCGAATATTCTGTCATTTTTTCCTTTATATACATATTCATTTCCCTCCTTGTCATTATAACGGTTTCTTCGGATGGATCATCAACATAACCATCAGCTAGGTGAACTAATTCTGCCAGCGACAAAGCTCCAATGTCAAATTCAAATTCTTCCTCTTTTTCCATTTTAGGCAGACATGTTTTTTCAGCCACATTTTTCTTTTTCTTACCCTTTTTCATCCGCGGAGCCATTCTTATTTTCTTTTACAAATCAGCGTAAGCAGCAACCACAATAACAGATTCAATAGTCTAAACCGGCTTATGACACTTAAGCAGGGTTGCCAGAAACTTTTGCAGTGAAGTAGCACGAAGAGGGAAAAAAAGTATCAAAAAGTAGCGAATCGATTTTCACTTGCAATTCATAAATATAATTTTTTTTTAATTTTGTAAAAACTGTTTTAAAATATACATTAAAACACTTTAATTATTTAACTCATTAAAATTATATTCAAATTCTTCCTGCTAAGTATCGTGATCTGCTGTGTGTGTGTGTGTGTTTTTTTTTATAAATTTCTGAATTGCATTGAAGCACTTGTAGCGATGAAATGAAATCAACGCAGCAAGTCTCATTCTTCCAAAGTCATTTTAATTCTGAGAATTAACTCAAACAGTTTGAGTCATATTCGGTTCCTTATTTTTGTCTTTTTTGACGTCACTCTGGAAAATGCCCTTTCTACAGTGGCATTACTTATGGGTAGGCTGCAAAGCTTTAAAGCAAATATAGCTAAATCTGTTTAAAATGAATTTCTAACTGCGTCTTTTATATTAAAAATGTGACATCAAAATAATTCTCCATCATTTAAAAGCTCAAATTCAGATTGAAAAACATCTTTCAATTGTATGTTAAAAATTTGTCTCCATTGATTCTCCAGAACATATAATTTAAATTGGTTTGCTAATTCTAAAGGCACATAAAAAAAAGGACGATTTGAATTTTAAAAAATATCTCAGGAGAAAAATTCTTTATCTTTTTTTAAAGTTCTGTAATTTGAAGAGATTCAGTTTAAAAGTTGCTCACAGGAAATCTTGAGAAAATTATGACATCTTTGATAGATTTCTTTAGTAGATTCTGCAGAAATTATTTTACTTTTGTTTGTCATTTTATTCAAAAAGACATCCATCAAGTACCTCAATAGGCAAATAAATGCTTGTTCAACTCATGTCACCTTGATGACACAGACATTTAATGTAAATTATTCCTTTTAAAAGAGTAAATTCTTTAAATGCTTTCATTAATTTGCAATGCTCATTTTGAAAAAGAGCAAATTAAACCACTCAAATTCTGCTAAAATTGGCAGCTGTATTTTTACAATATTTAATTCTATCCTTATATTAATTTAAGTAAATGGATAGAAGACAATTAGTTGATTGGAAACAGAGGAATTTAGGCAGTGTCGTAACGGAAGAATGTTAGGGCCCCTTGCAAAGTCAGCTTTTGGACCCCAAACTTTAATACGTACCTGGCGTCATTCGGGCTTTGAGCCCCCACACACACACACATAATGCGAGGGTGTACATTATGCCACTGAATCTATGTAAAAACCTTTCAAAAGGGATTTAATAAGATTTTTTATTACGTAATCTCTCTAGATGACAAGTACTTACTTTTGTCATTGTATGCAATTTTTTATAACGTAGGTTAATTTTAAAAAAATAGATTTTTATTCTTTAATTCAATGAAGTACCATTGATGATAATTATACGATTTAACTTGTTCTCTAAGAATTTGTCCCTTCACAATTACTTTTCCAGTTTATTATTTATGTAGAAATTCTCTCCAAGCCTATTTTTAAAGAATATTATATGTTTCATTTTCATGCTACCATCGGGATTAGAAAGAATTCCACCATTTCTTTTTTTCTACCACTTGCAGTGGAAAAGAATAGTGAGAGAGGAGAGTAGATAGGCTCCGATTCATGGCGGTGGCGAGGGGGAGGGAGAAAATACAGCGTTTCGGAGTGATGAAATATACTGCAACTCCATGCTCTCTTTGGAGACTAAAATCACTTTTTTTTTCAAGTGAAACTTTTTTGGGCTCGATAGTGAATGAGAAAATTGCCTAGTTTTGCTTAACAGTGAAAAAGCGAACGGAAGTAGTCTCCCCCCTCCATCCTCCCAAATCGTCGCCATGGTAAGGAGAGAGCGAGAGGAGGAAAAGGGGAGAGTGGGGACACCGCGTGACTTGCGTCATATGGGTGAAAAAGTTGGATGATTGCCCACGTCTAAGACTGGTCAACTTGACCACCTACTAATTAGGGGTCCTTTTCCCCCAGACCTGGGAACATTATCAACGGTCGTATCAGTTGCAGTGTGAGCATTATGGTGTAGACAAAACAGCTCTCGCAGCAAAAGTGTGCCTTTTCGAAATTTTTTTTAGATTGTTGGCTACATGGCGATGTGTTCGGTAGTTAATTTAGTTCTTTAATTTTCATTTGCGTTGAACTATTATTATATCTAGTCAGAATGCCTAAATCTAGTCAAATGCACAAAGAAGAAAAGAGTTTCGTGAAAGAAGAAAAGAAAAAAGAAAAACTAGCAGCAAGTCCAATGGAAAAAGTCACAAAGAAACAGAAAAATAGTGCAAATTCATCAAGTGCTACTACCAAATCTCTATCAGAGTACACATGAGAGAATATCGAGCATGGGAAAAAAACATTGCAAAATACTCTCTTGATGCCGAGTTCAAGGGATGGTGTGACGTCGTTGATTGTTGTGAATCCCCATCCTTCGATTCACGATAAGTTTTATAGCTTCAACAGCTGTTAAATGACAAGTACGGCGTCTTCGATTGTTGTGAACTCACACCCATCGATTGTCCCTAAAATTTATAGATCCACCAGCTGTAAAATGACCAGTGCAAGTGGCCATGGGGTCATTGTTTATTGTCTGTCTGAACTCGGGAAGTGACGACATCCAGACTGGCAGCCATAATGTCCAGTGTTGGAAAGAAGAGCCGGCAATTGTTTAGCAAATGAACAATCCTTTTATTTTCATGTTAGTCTGTTATGATTAGCTACTCACGACGTTACAATGGGAATGCTATTGAGACTCTTCTAATGACATCACAGATTAATACGGACTTTGTGAACCACCTTGTGGCATTAACTACAGAGCCCTCAACAAGTCTAGTGCATGTTGGAGCTGATGCATGTGAATCGAAAATAAATTCTCTCTTACGTTACAAAGACTATGATTCCCAAAAAAATTCTCACAAAGATTTTCAAAAGCAATTCGTTGATAATCCTTCAATTATCAACGAATTCGGTGTTCGATTTGGGATAGATTATGGTTTAGAGATGATTTGAGAACGCCTGTTACTGAGCACAAAATATTTTACCGGGAATTAATTTAGAAGATATTAAAGCACTACAATTGCCGACAAAGTTTCATTAGGAAAAGTATACCAAATTTATCAAAATATAATGGAATTGTATGCCCAGAAATTTCAGCATATCTTCCTACTTTGGATTTGGTATCAGAAAGACTCATTTCGCCTGGAATACCTTTCATGCAGAATAGGTGACCGAAACATGTACACGGTCAGTTTGGAATATTAGGACAAATAATCAGTATGTTCCAACGTTACCAAAGAAGTTTCACTTCTATCGCGTGGCGTTCCAAGCACCATTTTTTTTACGATTATTTCGAAATTTGTTTTAATACTTTTATATATAGTTGAAAGTAGCAAAAAGTAGCGGGACCTTAAAGGGAAGTAGCGTAAAATTCGCGAAGTAGCAATAGGATAAAAAAAAATGGTGCGTGGAACGCCACGCGATAGAAGTGAAATTTCTTTGGCGACGTTGGAACATTGATTATTTACCCTAATATTCCAAATTGACCGAGAACATGTCTAAATCGCCTAATTTGCGTGAAAGGTATTCGTAGCGAAATGAGTCTTTCTGATACCAAATCCAAAGTAGAAAGATATCCTGGAACTTCTGGGTATACAATACCGTTATATTTTGATAAATTTCGTATTTCCTATTTAAACTTTGTCGGCAATTGTAGCATGCTTTAATGTGTCTTCTAAATTAATTCTTGGTAAAATATTTTGTAACATTTTTTTGTGCTCAGCAACAAGCGTTCTCATATATATATATCATCTCTAAACCATAATCTATTCCAAATCGAACACCGAATTCGTTGATAATTGAAGGATTATCTACGAATCGATTTGAAAATCTTTGTGAGCATTTTTATGGGAATCATAGTCTTTGTAACGTAAGATAGAATTTATTTTCGATTCACATGCATCAGCTCCAACACGCACTGGACTTGTTGAGGGCTGTGTAGTTAATGCGACAAGGTGGTTCACAAAGTCCGTATTAATCTGTGCAGTCATTAGAAGAGTCTCAATAGCATTTCCATCCCTTAAACTGGGCATTAAGAGAGTATTTTCCAGTGCTTTTTTTCCGTGCTCGACATTCTCTCATGTACTCAAATGGAGATTCCGCAGTAGCACTTAATAAATTTGCGATATTTTTGTGGGTTTTTTTTTTTTGCTTTTTTCTTGTCACTTTTTCGACTGGACTTGTTGCTAGTTTTTCTTTTTCTTTCTTTCACGAAAGACTTTTCATAAATATGAGGACCAGCAACAATTAAAATTTAGAAAAAATTGTTAAAAACTTCTGCTCGTTTGTAGGGGAAAAATGGATGAGGTGCCATAGAAATGAAAAGTTCTCCAAGTTGAAAGATGCGTGGTTGTGGGGGGAGTAAGATTTATATTATATTTTATTATCTTTATATAAGAAAAATATATAGCTAATATTTTAGCGGGGTATTTTATGTTTATTTAAGCCTATAATAATTATTTTTTCAGAATTATGAACTTTAAAATGGTTTTTCTTGGTTTGTGTTTTTTCACATTCAAAATACCTCTTCTTCTATAATTATTTTTACCAATTACTTCCATTTTTTCCCTTTCTTTATATGTAATGCATGTAACAAAATTAGGGATCCATTTTGCTGTAAATTGAATACTTTTTAAAAAAAAATTAAATGTGGGAAATATTAGGCTTTTGGTTGAATTTTAGTATATATATACTAATTTATGAATTACTGCTGTTTTTTTCATATTGTAAGCAATTACGCTTATAGCCTTATTATGATTTCTTAACAGATTCTAATTTTGGCTATTGTATATACTCTTTTACTTTTCTATGTATCAATGTTTTTTAACTCTTTGATTTCATATTCAAGAATGGTTTTACTTCTTTTTATTATTATTGCATTTTATGGCTTTTAGTGCATTAATTTTACTTATATATTTTTATTCTTTTTTTAGTGTATTCCAGTTTTATAGCTTTATTTTTTACTTTTATATATTTTATATTTTTTTAAATTATTGTTTTTATTTATGTAATATGTTCTATCATGTAATACATATTTGTTTGTATTAATTTTTGGTATTTTGAGGTGTTGATGGTTATGTCTACTTAGCAATGCACTCATTTCTCCTTAACAATTATCTACTTTATGATTTTGGCACAATTTGTATTAGCGACTGGCAATTAGGTTAGTTTAGAGCTGATCTTTGCTCGGTGGTGTACTGATTAGGTAAGTACAGCATCGTTATAACATTACCTATTTGTATCCTTCTGTTTTTTGTGTGGTTGATGGCTGTCTTTAGAGACTTTTCTTAGCTGTGGTTTTAGTTTTGTGCATAGCTTTCTCTTACTTTTAAGAGCTTTTCATCAAGTTTGTTTTGATTAAAAATTAACTCGTTTCTGCTTTGCTGATTTTTTGTATGGTGGATGGCTGTCTTTTTGAGCCTTTTCTTGGCTTTGGTTTTAGTTTTGAGAATAGCTTTCTCTTAATTTTAAGAGTACTTTCAAGTTTGTTTTTTTAAAAATTAACTTGTTTCACACTCACTTTGACTTTGTATCAATTTCTGGATTATTACAGAAATCTCTATTTATTTTGACTTTTATGAGCTTACTTTCAAGTTTGTTTTTTTATAAATTAACTTGTTCTGTTTTGCTTTGGTACACTCTCTTTTGATTGGGTATCTACTTCTGTATTTCACAGAAATATATCTATTTTGACTTGTTATTAGGATGAGGGAATTTCATAACTCTCCCCCCTCTTTCTCCAATAACAATTTTGGAAAGGATCTGAGTTCTGTTAAAGAACTACATCTTCGTAATAGTAATTCTAATATTAAAATATTCAAGACTAGAATTTTTTGGAACAAAAAATTCATTAATGGCCATCATAATCATTATAAACAAAACTTGTTAGATTCTAATAATCACATTTCTCAAAATATTAATAAATGTTACACTAAGAGTCCTGCTATACATGGAATTTTTGATAATTTATCTTCTTATAATTTTGATTACTCTCAATCTTATAATAGTCTTAAGTTAAAATTCAATAAATGTAGAGATAGTAGATGTAAGACATGTACTATGTTAAATATGGATCAATATGATTGTGATTCTAAATTTAACCTTTGTAAAACCTTTAATTGTATTTATATTTTAAATTGTAAAGTATGTCAATATAAATATATAGGACAAGACCTCCAATACTATTAACTTAAGGATTAATCAGCATAGACATGATGTTAAATTCTTTAATAATTCCAATAATTCTAATAAAATTGAACTTAGACACTGTTATATGCATGATTTCAATAATGTTGAACTGTCTATCACATTAAAATTTCTCCAATTACTAAGCACAGATTATGGTGGGAAAATCACTTTATTAGGAGTTTTAATACAATCTATCCATATGGCCTTAATGTTTTGTATTTTGCTAAAAATACTCTGCAAATAATGTTACAAAATAATAATAAAGAATTTTTTTATAATGTCAATAAATTAAACAATACTTCTAAAAGAAAATCTAGAAGTAATAGAACTAAAAGGAAAAATAGAGATATAAATTCATTAAATGACAATATTAGAGTTCTTATTGATGATTTTTTGAAAAAAACTTTAATATCAAGAAGATCAAATACTTCATGTTTGGTCTTAATAAACATGAAATTCCATTGTTATATGAATCCTTAAATAATGATTCCTTAAAGGTTTGTCATGCAGTACACGTTATTAAAGACATTCTTAACTATCTAGTTAATAAATTCAATATTAATGTTGAGAAAATTAATGAACCTATTACAGAGTACTGCACTTTATTATTCATGAATAAAACTTTTGACAAAATTAACTTTTCTAGTGTATTTAATAGACATTTGTCTCTTTTTCCAGTTAAAAAGGTTGTTGTAAAGAAAGCTTTTAAATATAACAAAACGATGGGCAGATTTATCTTTAATTACAACAATAGTTCGCCCTCTATTAATATAGAAGATTGTATATGTAATAACTATAATGATTTTATTGATGGTCATCATAAACATGTAGTTACTGGCAACTTAGATATAATCAATGATAATATTTTAAAAGATATAATGAGTAAAGGCACTAATTTTAGATTAAATGTTTCTAATAACAACAATACTGTTAAAAAACAAATTATTAAAGATATAGATAATTTTATTACAAAATCTGCAATTAAATTTGGACTACCTATTAAGGCATTTGATGAGTATAAGTACAATATTTTAAAAGACCTTATGAATTTTAGCTACCATTCTCAATATGAAACTACTTTAAAGATATAAAACAGAAAATTTGTGAATTACAAAAGAATTTTATCATAGTTTACATTGATAAAGTACCTGGTAACTATGCTGTGATTTTAAGTATTTTTATTATAATATTCTTTATGATCACTTTCTTAATAATGGTTCTTTTAAAAAATTAGATTTGTCACATAATGAAATTAGTAATCGTATTATTGCTATTTATAAAAATTAGGTTATTGTATTCCTAAAATTAAGTTTCCATATATTTTTTAACTCCAAAATTCCATAAAAGTCCGGTTAAATTTAGAACTGTGACAAATGGTTTTAGAACATATATTACTACTGCAGGCAAATTACTTCATAATATTATACAAAACGTTATTAATCAGCAATGTAATAAAGCTATAATTAAAAATAGTAAAGAGATTATAGATTTTTTTAATGATAAAAATATTTATTCAGTTCATAGTTATGACTTTGAAGATCTTTTCAATTCCATTGATTTATATGATATTATTAAAGTAATTTTAGAAAACCACAGTATGTATAACCTTAATATTAATTTTAACAAATTTAAAACTCTCATAGATTTTGTCTTAAAAGAAAATTATATCAGTTTTTTGTTTTTAATGGTTCTTTATATAAACAAGAGAAAGGACTCCCACAAGGGGGCCCAGCTAGTAATAGTTTGGCTAATCTTTATTTACATTTTTATGAATATAGTTATGTTATTAATAATGGCTACTACATTTTTAAATATATTGATGATTTAATTATTTTTGGTAAAAATGATAATTTAAATCCTATTATTAATTTTTATCCGTCCTACTTAAACTTAGTTAAAATTAATAATAATCCAATCAAAACAAATTACCTAGATGTATCACTGTATATTAAGGATTTGAAACTATATTCTAATATTTATGATAAAAGAGATACTTTTAATTTTAATATCATCAAAGTGCCTTACTGGAATTCTAATTTATCAATATATAGAAATATTATTTTTAACTATATTTATCGCAATAAAGTATTAGTTAGCGATAAAGCTAATATTTTTTTAAATCTTAAAAAATTTTTTAATCACTGTATTGAACATGGATACCCTGCTAATTTTCTTTGTAATTATATTTATAATAGTTTTTATGATACACACACACAATTTGTATTAATGTAATTATTTACTGTTTTTATGTTTTGTAATGTTTTATTAAATTTAGACAATATCTAATTTATCCTACAATTATTATATAGATGGCGCCCCATGCTTTTTTAAAAAAATTCTTAATATTTATATTTTTCTGAGTTTCTTTATATTTTACGCTAATTTTATGATTTTTATTTTTATGATTTTTTAAAAGTATATATATATATATATTTCTTATTATCGTATATCGTATCGCAATTAACTTTATGCGGTTCTGCCCTCCCTATTTGGCGGGAACACGATACTGCACTCTTGGCCATCGTTATAAATACGTTTTAGTAGGTTATATTTATGTTCATATGTTCTTTAGTTTAATTATTTAATATTTAAATTCTACAAATATATAACTCTTTCCTTTCCTCTTGGTACATAGTATGACGAATTACAGGTGAAGGTTGGCGCCGAAAAACTTGTTTAAACCTGCAATCTTGGTTCCTAAGGCCAGGAATTTGTCTTTATACTATGTACCTCCTTCCTACTTTTAGTTATCTTAGGTATATAACTATATGATTATTTTTATATTTTTGTTTATGTATATGTATATGTGTGTATAAATTTATATATATGTGTATGTATATGATTATATATTGAAAAAATTCTTTTATATTTGATTATATATATATATATGTATGTATGTATATCAACATTTTATTATTTTTTTTCCTCCAAAACTAATTAAGGTATTGTAAAATCGACCCTTAAAGGTGTTTTTAAAACATCCTCAGAAACAATATAAAAATTTCATGTCAAAAAATTAACACAAAAAGAGTAGCCTTTTGAAAATTTCCAAATTTTTTTAAAAGAAATTAAATTTGTAAAATTGTGTGAATAATATGTGAAAAATTTTATATCGTATCATTTTCTTAAATAAACATTACATGAAATGCTAAAATGTAATTTTTAAATACATAAATAAAAAAAATGCTCAAAGGGTGCCGAGTCCTTTTAATCACTACCTATTATACTTTATTGTATATGCACAATGTTATGTTTGATTCTATTTGTTTAATCTTTAAGAATTATTAAATTTAATTTTTTTTAACTTGCCCCACTATTTCTTGTATATACTCTCCCACGTGTAAATTACTGTGTGATGACCCCCTGGGTCACACCTTGAAAACCAAGATTAATTTGCGGCAAAGAACCACCAAGAGCCATTTTGAATAATAATATTATTTATTTTGTTATAATTTCCTCAAAATTCTCTGATAACATATAATACAATAATGTTACGTCGTTTAAAGGGATTTACCTTTGTATTAAATTAAATTACTATGAATACAATTAATTAATAATCTAGCTCAACTCAAGTAAGGTTTACCGAAATAGGAGATCCGAGAAACACGTATTCGAATTCTTAACTGTCATTAACTTTAACTAAGTAGCTCAAACTGACGCTTACTTTAAGCGTACGTGAATTATATTTATCGCTGGCTTATATCAGCTTTCTGGTACGTCTAGCAGCACGACGTCTTTACGCATCTAATCTCTTTGAATCTTCTAGCTATGCGTTTAACGTTACTGGCTCAATAGCCTATCATCATCTCTCTTGCTATCTCGCAACCCTCGACTTAAATACCTTATCTAATTTAAATATCCCGTACATCTTTTTGGATTTGATTGGAAATAAATGCGAATTTATATTCCCTAAAAAGCCGCCTAAGAAGATTAGTGGAAAGGTTCCGTACAGATTCGTCACAAATCCTCCAAAAGAAAACGGGATTTATTCGAAGGTCACAAACGGCCTGAAAATAAATTACGTAACCAATTCCTAGACGATGGGGCTTAACAACAAATTTAATTCTCATAAATCTTCCGAACTATTTTTTTGTATCTACCACGCTACCCGCGGAAGAACACATGAGTACAAGATTGTTTTGATTTTCGAGTTAAATGTACTCATTTGTATTTCTTAAGTAACTGCCTTTGAACGAAAAATTTAATGGGATAAATATTCACCTTATTTTGGCGGATTACTGTTATAAATGTAATATAATTTACTTGATTCATAATAAGTCATTTTGTTTAAATTCAGGCAAATAATTGTGTTACTTTGGAATACTTTTAAGGTGACCAGATTTTTAAAATGAAAAGGAGAACGAAAAATTTAAGAAAAAGTTTCAACGTAAATGTGTGAAACATTTTATTAATTCAAACAAAAATGCATTGTTTCGTTTCTCAATATATTTTATAATTTATTGGAAATTTCGGAGCAAAAATTACCTTTCATCTTTATTATAAGTACTGCAACTAAAAAATATCAACATTCAATCTTGATTTCTGTTTTGTCCATAAATTACGAACTGAAAAGACTCAACTGGTGCATTAGTTCCAGGGCAGTACAATGTAAATTAAAAAAGAATAACTAAATTTTCTTATGTGATGTGCTTATTTTTGAAATGGTTAAGTATTTCAATTCATCTTATCAATTTCAGCATGTTGATTTTCCAATTGTTTCAGTTTTATTATAATTTAAATATACATTCAGTCTGCAAACTGGCCATTGTCAATGATTTTAATATCAGGCATTTCTTTTGATAAAAAAATCAACACAGTTTTCTATATCTGCCCAATTTACTTGTGATAAAGTCCAAAAACACCATTGAAAACTTATTTCCTGTGATATTTGTTTCAGACTATTCCTCAACATATTGGAAACATGTTTGGTTCATCTCTGAATACAGAGATTAACAGATCTGTTTTAAAATATTGAAAAAAGGAGGACACTTTTCGAGGAAGGACAGGATCTATAAAAGGAGAATGGTTGTTTGTGGTCATCTTAATAATTTTAACTTTACTTTCATATTGAACTCGAAAATGCCTTGCATGGTTTGAAAAAGGCAAGTTTACAAAATAAATTTTCGTTTTCAATTAGTAATCTTTTTAGACTCTTTTATAAGCTTCACCTGTATGTAACGGAATCTTTGAACTATATTTTTACCCACTCTAAAAGGTCTGATTAATTCAAAATTTTGCACACTTTTCAAGGACTGATGACAATAGAATAATTTTGTTCCATTGTCCTGATAAGGATCATGACGATTAACAATTTCCCATTTGCAGATTTGGTGACTGAAAGATTGTTACAACTCTAAAGCAAAAACACTCATGTCAGTAATTTCTTATAATATAAACAATTGCCCACTTTCTTTGAAAATGGAAATAAATAAATGATAGTTTAAAAAATTAAAAAAGCATGCTTTTATTGTAGATCAAACTAAAAAATGAAAAATAAATTATAGTTTAAAAAAACCAAAAACACACTTTTATAGTTTAACTAAAAAAGTAAAAAATAATGCATAATGTAAGAATAAAATGATTAACGAGAAAATATATATTAATGTCATTGTGGTAAAAGTGTGGGGTGCTTTTGTTCTACATTTTTACACTAACTCGGCATTTCAGAATAGAACTAGTAAGAAATTATAACAATTGATATTGAGCACCCCACATTTTTATCACGACATTGTCTCGCTAATCATTTTATTCTTATATTAAGAATTATTTTTTCCTTTTAGTTCGATTAACTATAAAAGTGTTTTTTATTTTTTAAACTATAATTTTTAGAGTTTAATTTCTTGTAAGTTTTAAAGAACCTTTTAGCTTATTAGTAAATTTATGGAAAATGCGTTAAAAGTTCTCATAAAAAATTATTTAAAGAGCTTCAACAATTTCAATATACTTTATGATTCCTTTCACTCTCATTTTCAAATATTGAAAGAATCAAAATTTACTGAACAGAAATTACAGAATGAGCAAAATTAGTTAGTAAAATTGAATGTAATCTATTTCAAGAATGCTTTTTATTTTTAGACATTACATATAAATATTAAATGTTCTTGATTAATAATATTTAATGACTATTTTGTTTTATTAATAATTGATCTCGACATTGTTTAAGGCTGTTTTCGGTCAATGTTAAAGGATAGGGATGAAACGGCAAAGACATTTGTGGGCAGGAAAAAGCTCCAATAATAATAAAAAATTTTATGGATATAAAGAAAATAATTGTTTAAAGGATAGTGTTTTTTGAATTTTGATTTTTTGGAAAATTACACAGTTTTCAGCATTTTTGCAAAATGAAATTTGACTTTTCTATGTTAAAGTATAGGAGGTGGAAACGCAAAAGACATTTTAACAGAAAAAAACATTTTTTTTTAGAGTAGAATTAAATAGTATATAAGAAAACAAGCTTCCCTCTTTGGACTAGTGTAGCCAGAATTAAGTTTTATGTTTTTCTTAATTAACTTTTTTTAAATTTTAAGTTCATTCTGAATTATTTTTGGCGTAGTTAGGACTATCTCAAACAGATGGCACCACCATCGTTTGAAAAGCGCATTTATTCTTGGCTACGAATACTTATTTTTGGCGATATCTTTCTGAAATATAGTCGCCAGCTGAAATTATGGTAACTTGGAAATTGTTACAAATAGTGGACAATGGAAAAGATTTATGATGTACAGAGATTTAACATCTCAAATCTGACGAACTTTCCGATTTAGGAAAGTTTTAAATATTTTCTGCATGTGTGCTTTAAAAAAAAATCGTTTATAATTATACAGCTTAGATTTTTTTTTTTTGTCTCTTATTGAAGGAATGTCTGTAAGAATATTTAAATTCTGCGAAATGACTTAACGAAGAATGAAAGTATACTTACTTTATACTTGATCGAAAGTTGTGAATTAACTCTAAAGAACACAAATTACTACTCCTTGCTCACAAATTAAAATTTTAATCTAATTATATTGTAATGCAATTATTATTATTATATTATTATTTTCTTTTTAACTAACAAAAAATTTTTTCCCATCGATTTTATATTTGACGTAAAACTTTACCATAAACCATTGGAACAATTATTAACACAAAATATTGTTTTCTAATTTAATTAACAGAAACTTATTTTTTCAATTAATTATGTTCAGATTCTAAGCCGCACCCCAAATTCTCAGCACATTTTTGTGAAAAAAAATAGTGTAAAATATATTATCGATATTTGATATATTTACGGAATGAAAAGTGGCTGCGATACCCTAGTGGTCAAGGTAACGTACTCGTGGCTGGCGTGTCATGAGTTCGAGCCTAGTACCGCTGCAGTTCTGTCGTGTAGGGGAGCGATGAACGTTAAATCTGGGAGCTAAAACGTCCTCTCATTGGTGTGGTAGTTAGGAGATGGGAGGTGCAAGCTCAGGTGTCGTCCTCGTCACTTGACTATGGTTCAAAGTTACGAGGTCCGTCACCAAAAGCCTTCGTGTAACTGATCAATATGACATTTATATTCAATCACTAACTAAACGAAATAAAAAAATAATAAAGGTGAATTAATAAAAAGTGAATAATTAATTTACTTTACCAGCATTAAAAACTTTTTTCAGTCTTCGAATCTAAGCTGCACCAGAATTTTTGTAGCCTAAGTATCGGGAAAAAAAGTGAGGCTTAGATTCGAATAAATTCGAAGAAAAATTCAGTGTATGCCAGTACAGATATACGATAATTTAATGGAAAACCATCTTTCAAAATTAAAAGTACAAAATATCTATGATTTAGAGAGCGAAACTAGGGGGCAAGCATCTTCTGAACGATGGAGATATGAGAGATCGTTGAGACTCTCATCTTCTTTTTTCAAAGAAATTGCTTGCAGGAAAAAATCTACTCCGTGTTCGAAGCTTGTGATGCGCATTGTGTATGGTAGAGACTTATGCAATGCAGCAATGAAATATGGATTGGCAAACGAGGAGATCGCTCGGAAGCAGTATGAGAGAGAATATTCAACTGAAGTAAAAATATGTGGCTTATTTGTGGACAAAGATAAACCCTTTTTGTGTGCTTCACCCGATGGATTGATTGGTGATGATGGACTCATAGAAATTAAATGTCCTTATTCTGCGAGATTTGAATCAAATCTGCTGGAATTTTTAATTACAAAAAAAAAAAATAGTCTAGGTTTCAAATTTTCCAATGAAAGGGGAATCTATTTACCATTAAATCATAAATTTTACTTTCAAATACAAGGTCAGAGTTATTTATTACACAACGGAAATGGTGTGATCTGTATTTATGGTGCAAAAAGGATTCGTTAACTCTGCGTATAGAGGCAAACGAAGAGTTTTGGAAAGGAATTATTCCAAAACTATAGAAAAGTTTTATTTTAAATGTGTTCTTCCTGAAATTCTTGATGGAAGAGCACCACGAAATATGCCTTTGAGGGAGCCGTTATTTATAGAGGAATCTAGTAGAAGCAAAAAACAGAAAATGATTGATATAGGTTAGGAAATGAAACCTATATATTATCGAATGATTATTTGATTAACGTCAAGCTTTGAAGCTTCACTGGGACTATCGCCGACCTCGTCATTTCGATCAAGTGACGAGGACGAAATCAGAGCTGGAACCGCAATCTCCCAAAATTTCCACCATTAGCAACATATAGTATCATCTACTTCAAACATCTGCTTTGAGGTTCAGCCTTCTACATAGCGGACGGCCGCGGTAGCCGAGTGGTATAGGTATCGGACCGTGGCTTGCCTTGCCCCGAGTTCGAGCCCAATACCATTAAAGACCCGCCGTGTAGGGCAGCGATGCACGTTAAATCTGTCGAGAGCTGAAACGTCCTCCCGTTGGTGTGGTGTGGGAGTTAGGAGAGGGGGTGCCAGCTCAGGTGTCGTCCACGTCACTTGACCATGGTTCAAAATTACGTGGTCCGTCGCCAAAAGCCCTCGTGTAGCTGAACAGTGCGACGTTAATATTCAATCAATCAATCAATTCTACATAGCGGATCTTCAGCAGGGACACCAGAATTCAAACCGACGATGCAACACCACGTCGATCACGAGTTCGTAACCATGAACTCTTGCCTACTGTGACCTCCTATATCTTCTCGAACAGGATACCGTAAAAACTGTCCGTGATATATATTTTTATAATTAAGTATATTACTTAGCCATTTATTTGGATTCCTACATAGAATGAAACTATTATTTTGTTACCAAATATGCCCAAAAATTAAACAATAATGCAATTTTCTTTGATTTAAATATAATGTTAACAAGGTGGATCGTAATGAAAATATATGTAAACAATACAAAAATTAATCAAACGTATTTAAGATGAAAAAAAAAAAAACAGCACTTACTTTCTTAGAACAAAATGATTAACGAGAAAATTAATGTCATTGTGGTAAAAGGGTGGGGGACCCTTGTACTACATTTTTACACTAACTTTGTATTACAGAATAGAACTATTAAGAAATTATAGCAATTGATATCAAGCACCCCACGCTTTTAAATGCAGTTATTATTTTTCCATTTTCCCCACATTCCAATTTCCATAGTTTTTCCTGGCATTTCTAAATACCTTGTGTTCTGTTTTTTTTAAATCCTGGCACCCATATTTTTCTAATTGGTTTTCTACAAAAAAGTACTTACATTTTTGCTTCATAATGTAATTCCTCTTTTTGTCAGGAATAAGCCATTCTTTTAAACTATTTTCATGTTGAGTTCTTATTGCGAGACCATCATCTTAGATTGAAAACTATTGGATACCAAAATCTTATTTGCAGCAATTTCAAAACCATGCCTAAAAGATATTCGGTGTGTAGAGTGTACTGATATATATATTGTTCCAATGTGTGGTATTTTTGAACAGTAGTTTTTATACATGTGAACTTCAAAAAATACATGCCTTCATGTGTAATATTTAGAAAATGATACTTTTTAAACCTGTTATCGTGTTTTTAGATGATGAATGCTTTATTCTTAATTTGCATTAATTTCATTTCTATTAGTAAGCAAATAATTCAATATATATTACATTAAAACAATGGAGTTGACTATAGTATCGATTGTATAGTGTTTATAAAAAATAACTTATGGATGAAGGTATGTTGTTTCAAAAATCTCACTTATATTTTTGTTTATTTTTTGAATGTATGATATGTATATGTCCAATTTCCAGAATAAATATTTCAAAAATATGATTTGGGTTTGTTTTATTTTTCTTGTTTACAGTGAATCATTGAAAAAAAAAGAGGCATTGAAAATAAAATGCTGTATATTGGATTATGGTTCTACTGTTTTAGTTGTTTTTACATTCTTCTAAGGACTGAAATTTTTAAGTATTTTAATTTTTGATTATAAAAACATTAACTTAAAAACTATAATTGTTTTCTTTGGTGATAGGAGAGTATAAAATCAGTTGATATGAATAAAAAACTAGCTTAATTTGTAATATATATTGCAATGGATTTTTCTATATTTCCATCTAGATGAATGTGTTTCTATTTAAACAAAACAATTCATAAAAAAGTACTTAACACACACCTGGGCCTAATGAGTGTTATTTTAGTCAAAAGGCTTTTTCTTCATTACATAATATGTAAAGAACTATTTCTTTCTTACTTTGTTTTGAAATTTTTGCACGTTTCCAAGATATTTCAAATAACTTATTATTGACAGACTGCTTAATTTTCTGCTTGTATAGGATTTTAAAGAAACACACACAATATAATTCTTTTAGAAACATAAATATAACTTGTAATAAACCAAATTGCTTCTGGTACTAGTTCAAATGCTTACAAATTTGTTTAACTATTTCATCGAATCTATTTTTGTTATTTTCAAAGATTTAAATCTGATGTATAAGTTCGAAGACAAAGTTTTTGATCAAATAATATATATAGTTGTATTTTTTTTCTTAAAGTAAAACTTTTGTTGTATTGGCGACAGCATATAAAATTAAGTACATGGTTGCTAATTCAACGCGTACGAGACATGGCGAATTATCTTGAACGTTGGAATTTTTGCGATGATACTAAAAAGTACCTTTTTATAACACAATAAATGCAAAAGAATTTAGATTTTTCGAAGTTAAGGGTAAAAACTTCATAAAATGTAAATTAAATAATATATAAGATGGAAAAAAAATGAAATTTACCAACTTAAGTATCGCATATTTAGATCCCTTTAAATTTGATTTGATGTATATTTTTATGTTAAAAATTCGTATTGGATACAACAGTATCGAAAATAAATAACATACAAACTCATATTTGACCCATAAATACTCATAAATAAGTGCATTACACACTCATCTAGCTGTTATATTCTCAAATTTGATCCAGTAACAGGTTCAAAAATGAGTATGCGATGTTTACAATTTTGAGTACGTAGTCGATGCCAAAGATGAGAATGGGCTTTTCTCAAATTTGAGTATGTTTGCATCGGAGCTATTTTGAGTATGTGACGTATTCAAAAGTGAGTATTTTGTACTCCGTTCTGAATACCGGTTTTTCGCAGTGTTCTTTAAGGGAAAGAAAAAAACTTACGACCTAAAACTACACTTTAAAAAACGTAACATTTACAGAATTAGATTTCCCTACACCACGCCCATTTGGCTCTGAGGCGAGGGAAAAACCACCGAAGTGGTAAAAAACCTGCCTGCGTGGTTTCCTTAACTGCTTAAAATCTACTTAAATATTATAGAAACATATTCGGACTTGCATCTTGCTTCTTTTGTTCACTATACAATGCTCAGGGTCAGCTACCCTGAAATGAGAATTTCTTTGTGTGAAGAAACAAACATCTATAGTATATACAGATTCCTTCATTTTTTACATAACATTTTCATATACATCAATTGAAGCATCTGGTTCTTTAACATTCCCATTCCATACATGCTGCGCTTGTTAGTATTAAATATTAGCTCTACCTAATTACGCCGCGTCCCAAGTCACCAGATGTGAGATAAAATATACACATATATATACATACAATTTCAAACATTTTTCAAAAAACAATAAAACAACCAACCAAAGGAATTGTCGCATCTTAGCGAAGTCATACATAGAAGTAAACAAATGCATTCTTACAAATGTTTTCTCCACACAAAAAAATTAATACAAAAACTGATTTTTCTCATCAAGTAAAAACATACTCATTGTATTGTCCACTTTTGCTTGGCTTCTTAAATTAAAAATCCGCCTGTGACTTGCTGTTTCATTGCAATAATTCTTCCGGCCACTTGTTCGAAAGGAGAAAAGAAAGAAACGATACAACCTGATATTTTTCTTTGTCCTTTATTCGCTCCTATCCACTGGATCTTCGTCTAAGGCTTCCATACTGTGGCTCCTTCTCCTGATGTTGTTCTGTGGGATACATTCGATTCCGATGCTCCTCTGGAAATCCTTCGGGTTGTCTTACTCGGCTGCGTAGGTAGTATGGACAAGGTCTCACTGCTGTCGCCTGTTCAGACCGGACAGGTCTCCTCTCAGCTGCCCTGTTGGTTCCGTTTTTAGTTGTCTTTGTCTCCCGGGCCTTGTATTGTCCGCTTCCTCCATGCCTGCCATTCTCATCAAGTAAAAACATACTCATTGTATTGTCCACTTTTGCTTGGCTTCTTAAATTAAAAATCCGCCTGTGACTTGCTGTTTCATTGCAATAATTCTTCCGGCCACTTGTTCGAAAGGAGAAAAGAAAGAAACGATACAACCTGATATTTTTCTTTGTCCTTTATTCGCTCCTATCCACTGGATCTTCGTCTAAGGCTTCCATACTGTGGCTCCTTCTCCTGATGTTGTTCTGTGGGATACATTCGATTCCGATGCTCCTCCGCTCCTCTGGAAATCCTTCGGGTTGTCTTACTCGGCTGCGTAGGTAGTATGGACAAGGTCTCACTGCTGTCGCCTGTTCAGACCGGACAGGTCTCCTCTCAGCTGCCCTGTTGGTTCCGTTTTTAGTTGTCTGTCTTCCGGGCCTTGTCGTATTGTCCGCTTCCTCCATGCCTGCTCGCTTCTGTAGGTGACTTGTCCTGTCTGGAATCTTGTTGATGAAAAGGACCTGCAATGGACTGTGATTCTTGGGAGGGGTTATTAGGTCTTCTATATTTATAATTACGAGATAAAACCGAGGACGGAATTGCTCTTTTTATCCCCTGTTTTGGTTCAGGGGTTGGTCTTTTCTGATTCCTATGTTCGGACCCCTGCAGAGAACGTTTTCTGCAAATTTTGGACCTCTTTAAATTCTTCCTGTCCCCTGATCCATTTGACTCTACTTTACGTTTCAATCTTGGATCCTCCCATCCGGCATTACCCTTACTTGATTTATGACCGTTACTCTGCTCCCTCGAGGTTTTCCTAGATCCTCTGAATTTTCCTGGTTGTGATCTACTTGACCTATCACTCGACCTCTGTCCTTCATACAGTGTCTCAACATGACTGTCCAAACTAATAGTGTCGGATTGTCGTGGACGGTACACACGCACCTGGTCAATATTAACGGTTACCTTTTTACCCTTCTTTACAATAATTAAATTGTTATTTCGAACCTCCAACACACTATATGGCCCTTCAAACTTAGGCATAAACTTTCCAACCACTCTCCTACCCGCAGCACTTATAAAATGAGTTTGTACCAACACCAAATCCTTTACTTTGATGTTAACTTCCCTCCTTTTCCGATTATAATATTTTTCCCAATTTTTGTGTTGTTTCCGCATATTCTGCCTTGCTTCATCGAATAATTTCTCAATGTTTCTTCCTACATATTCAGCATCCTCTGTGACATTTATTAAATTGCTAAAAGGTGTTATAATCTTTCTACCTAAGAATAACTTAGCCGGAGTTTTATTTATTATTTCGTTCACTGAAGTGCACAGCGTGAAAGCGAATTCATGAAGAAATCGGTCCCAGTTTTCGTGATTTTCCTTTACAAAACAGGCTATCATCTGGACTAAATTGCGATTAACTCTTTCCGTTAAATTCGCCTGTGACCTGTATGTTACCGTTTTCATATGTTTTATGTCCAACCTGTGACTTAAGTGTTCAAATACCTCTGATATAAATTTGGGGCCGTTATCACTAATTAAAGAAATCGGAGCTCCGTAACGTGAAATATAATTCTCAAAAAGGGCGTTAGCTATGGCCTGGGCCGAAACTTTTCGTAAAGGAATAAGCTCACTCCACTTAGTGAAATGATCAGTTATTACTAATAAAAATCTATATCTGTTGGGATGTGGGGTAGGGGCCTAATAGGTCTAACGTTACAATTTCATTGGGTAATTCGATACTATCAGAATTAAACGACCAGCTGGTAGCGCGCTTTTGTAATTAAATTTTTGACACCGGTCACAGGTTGATACATATTCAAATATATATTTCCTCATATATGGAAAATAACATGTGTCTGGTAATTTTAAATAGGTCTTCCTCTTTCCTAGATGGCCTGCTAATGGCAGATCATGAAATTCTTTCATTATTGCTTCGCGAAGCGATCTAGGAATATACACTCTTAGTTCTCCAAGAGTTGTATAATATTTCGCGTAAAAGAGTAGACCATCTATAAGTTTAAAATACTGGGACCAGCCCTCGCATATAGTCGCGTTAACGGAACCGTCGTCTGGGTTTTCTAAATAACGATAGATGTGTTCTAACTCAGGATCTTACCTTTGCTCTCGAATGAGTTGTTCTCGTGAGTTTAAGGCTAGGGCACGAAGAGCTGCGCACGAAATTTGTGATCCATCCAGATTGACGACTGGATTCCTAGACAATACGTCCGCGACAACGTTTTGGACCCCCGGTCGATGTTCCCATTCTATGTTGAACTCGGATAACTTGAGTGCTCATCTAATCATTCGACTAGATAAGTTTTTCCCATTTGTTAGCTTTGTTAATGCCGCGTGATCTGTGATTACCTTCACCGGCAGGGATTCGAAATAAGTTTTAAACTTATTTAAGGCCCATATCACCGCCAAACTTTCGCGTTCAGTAACAGTATAGTTTCGTTCCGCCTTATTGAGGGTTTTAGACGTGAATGCAATAGGTCTGTGGTTTTGATTAAGCACAGCACCAATTCCGACCCCACTAGCATCAGTAAATAAGTTAAACTGTTCTGTAAAATTCGGCAATTGCAAAACTGGTGCCTCTGTTAATGCTCGTTTTATCTTATCAAAAAAATCCTGTGCTTCTGTCGACCAATTAAATTTAGCCCCCTTTTTCTTCAACCGATATAATGGTTCACATATGTCTGCATACTGGGGTATAAGTTTCTGATACCACCCCGCCATCCCTAAAAATTTCGATACTTCCTTGCTATTTTTAGGAGGTTTTATTTCTGTGATTGCCTTCACTTTACTATGGTCTGTTCTGATCCCTTCTTTACTAATTACGAGACCTAAATACTTCAATTTGTCACGTGCGAAGTGGCATTTATCCTTATTTAATGTTAGCCCTGCGTCTCTCAACAATGTAAATATATGATTCAAATGATCTAAGTGTTCATTAAACGATGGAGATGTGATGATAACATCATCCCTATATACCGACACGAAACGCCCAATAACAGGTTTTAAGATAATATCAATGGCCTTTTGGAAATTTGGCGCCGCCCCTGAAAGGCCGAAAGGCATTCTGAGGAATGCAAACGTGCCATTGCAAGTGATAAACGTGGTTTCCTCTATATCTTTTGGACTAATCGCTAATTGAAAATAGCCACTTTTTAAATCGAATGTGGACATCACTCCGGTATGCGGAATGTTTGTTATTCGATCATCAATCACCGGTAATGGATATCGGGGATATTTAGTTATTGCATTAAGTTTGCGATAATCAATCGCTAATCGATACGCCTCCGGAGAATCCAGAGGAAGGCCATTATTCTTGCGCATTAAAACTACTGGTGACGCGATGGGGATTGAATAGGACGAATCTTCCCTCTTGCAACATTTTCTCAATGTGATAATCGATTATTCTCTGTTTGACTCTATCATATCGGTAGGGTTTCGACACTACCGGTCCCTTGTCCCCAGTATCGATTTCATGGTATAAAACATGAGTTAACCCCGGCTGATCTGAAAATAGCCCTTTGAAACAGTGCTTCTCAAACTTTCAATACTGGCGCCCCTCTTTTCAATCACAATTTTTATCGCGCCCCCTTATACATTAATAATTCACTAAATGCCATAATAATGCAATTTGAAAAAAAGCTACAATACGAGATCTTAATTATAAACCATACACATTAATAACATAAGTATTAAATTTTGAATACTACTTTTAAGCAAAAAATAAATTAACTAAGTAATAGGACAATTATTACGTTATTTTTCCTTTCTCTAATTTTTAAATTGAACATATTGCAAAATGCGGTGACTGCTTAGAAGACAAAATATGGATATCTGCTAAATATAGAAAAATAACTCAGAGGGTCAATTTCTAATCATAAGCATTCCTTATAAAAACTTTGCTTTGCAGGACAAGCCCATGGAAGTCGTTAATACTTATTAAACTTGTTCTTAATTTAGTATTAATTAATTAGTTATAAAATACTCTGTGCAGCACTGATACATTAAAAGTATACCGGCCGATGTACGCGCTCTTTGCAGGAGTTCGTTTAAAAGAAAACAAAACATTCTTGATATAATAGCTGTATTGTAAGGAGAGTAAAGCCAAGAGCGCGACAATGTTTACAAAAATGTAAAATATTATTTTAAATGCTTGCTCAAATTATAATTAGTTTTAAGCGAATTTTAATTTTAAGCCTCACAGAATTAGCATTTATATTTGATGTTAAATAATGAACAACAATATAAAATTCCGATGAAGAATAATTATATTATTTTTAATATTTAAAGCAAAAAGACTTCAACATGTTTTAACCTGGGAGCAGGAGCGCACTCGATACGATCTAGCGGTGTTATTGAGTCACCCCAATCCTTTTTTTTATAATTATTTTATTGTGCACGATACAAATCGTTATTCCAGTGAATAATTTAACTAAGAGAAAGTTACTTACCTACTTTCTAGGACTCTTCAATTTTTCTTTGGTGACAAATAAACAGTTTTGCCAGAATCAACAATTTCGTGATCTGTGTGTCCCGCGCGACCCCTTCCGGGTAAAAAGTGTATTCATTATGATAATATGTATGTTACTGCTAAAAACAAATGTTATGCTTTATATTTGAAAATACTCCTCTTGGTCTCAGTCTTCGCTAGCTTTCTGTGGTTTTCCAAATATCATAAAACTGTTTTACATGGAAAAAAGCGCAATAGAGAAATATATTACTTGCAACTTCCTTAAATGAGAAATAAATACATAAGAGATGGGTTATAACTAACTCTACCAATTACTTAGTAGGTCAAACAAATTACAGCTATAATGTGCAGTATTTCAAAAATAATGACAGTGATGAATTTTTTATGTTCCTGAATTTTTTCGATTCTGGATCTGGGATCTGTTTTTTCTCTGAAAGAGTAGAATGTTATTTTTAAAAAAGAAAACGTAATGAAAACTCTCTCATCATGGGATTACAGCAAATTAAATAAAATTTTTTTATTTGGTTATAGGATCAAAAATAGCTAATTAAGTATTGAAGAAGTTTTTTTTTTTTTGATGACTTGATATCGCCTATAACTTACATCAGAGTAAAAGTGCATTTTTTATTATGTCTTAAAGTATTTTGTTTTAATTCATTCCAGTAAATTAATTATTTTTTAAATCTTTTATTTTCGATATGCTCGCGCCCCCCTCGTAAGGTTATCGCGCCCCCAGGGGGCGCGCCCCACAGTTTGAGAAACACTGGTTTAAAACCATTAAATAAATTCCTTAATTTTTGCTTTTGCCCTTCACCGAGCTTTGTATGTGATAGATCAATCTCGACCGGCTTTTCCACTTTTGGTAACTGCTTAATTTGGTCATCTGGAATGATCAGTGTTTTCTGATCGAAATCTAAAGTTAACTTGGACTCCTTCATAAAATCAATGCCTAAAATGCATTGGTACTGCATATTTTTAAGAATGTGAAATTCCCAGGTTTTTTGGAATTCTCGGATCCGAATCTGTAGTTCGACCCGACCTAAGTGGCAACACGGGGCTCCCTGGGCCGTCACTACTCTATCTTTCGTCTTTTGACGAGGTCGATACGAAAAATATTTGCGATAGACCTTTTCCGATATGAAAGATTTCTCCGCCCCCGTGTCCCAAAGGGCTGTAATGAATGTCTCATTTAAAAGAATAGGGACATACGGTAAATCTACTGGAGTCATTCGTAATGAGGATACCCTAATAGTTTGGTGTTCTGTATCTGGAGCATTTTCCGTACCTCGCGATCGATCACCCCCATACTCGCATCGATCGCTTAAAAGTTTAAGGGGTCACAGGGGTGTTGAAAATGTTTCGAGAGCACAAAATACAAACAATTTTCGACTAGAAATAATTCTTTGAGATTAAAATGAAATAATTTGATTCTTTTACACATTTCTTATAAAGGAATA
This sequence comes from Trichonephila clavipes, assembly GCA_019973935.1. Taxonomy (NCBI): domain Eukaryota; kingdom Metazoa; phylum Arthropoda; class Arachnida; order Araneae; family Nephilidae; genus Trichonephila; species Trichonephila clavipes. Next base: position 672,952 of record BMAU01019389.1, on the reverse strand, counting down.
AAGTTTCAAAAAAGTATAAAATATCTAAAATATAATCATAATTTTAAAAATAATAAACACATAAAAATAAGAAAAAATTTTGTAAGAGACAAATAGTGAGTTTTACGACGCGCATGATATTTTCTGCAATAATAATTCTAATTACTAGCAATAAGTTGTTTTATAAAGTCAAATATATCCTTATTACACGCTAGCTTATCTTATAAAAATAAAATAAAAAATAATATTTTTAAAAATAAAAAAATACATTTTTTTAATTTTTTTTAAAAAATTCAATTTTTGTTGAAATATTTCAAAAAATTAAAAATTTATAATACTATAAATAGCTATAGGATTTGAAGATTATGATAGAATTTATAATTCTGTAAAGTTTTATACATCAAAGTATGATAGTTTTTGAAACGCAATGCGCGTAATTGAAAAAAACACAAACTGAGAAAAAGGGCTTTAAAGTTTTAAAATTGAATTTGAGAAAATAAATCTTAAAACTTACACGCTAAAATTCTCCAGGATAATAATATATACCTTCCTGTTCCTGAAACAGCTCAATTTCTTTACTCTTTTTAATTTTCTTGTCTCTGCGAGCTTCAAAAGATGATTCTTAAAGCCTCTGTCTTGACGTAAAAATTCGACGATTGTCACGTTCAGCCAGGGGCACACAAACATTTCTGTTAATTTTCAAGCCAAATTTCTCTAAAATAGTAATAAGTATTTGATTTCCATCATTAAAAACACTGGTTTCTAGATTTGCAGCAATCTCTGCAATCTGAAGCCTAGAACCAATCGTCTTAGGACAAAACTTCCAAATTAATGAATTTAAACTTTCATTAGGATTCTGTGTCTTACCTCCTAAACATTTCTTCAGGAGTGCCGGATGAGATAAGTCTGCAAATACAGGCTTAATTACATCTCGAACAGCTTTAGCAACTGAGGGTTTGTGTTTATAATTTTGTAAATTATTATTAATTGCGGCATTATACTTACACCATGTATTTGGATTTGTAGGACAAAACCAGTGCATCGGTTCATCATCAGTGCTGCAAGAATGACCCCAAACACAGCCCAAATGGCTTTCCGCATTTCCTTTACACTAGTAGAATTGCATCGAATAGCATTACCATAGTAATGCGCAAGTTTATCAATTAAACTATCAGTTAACCTACCTTTACCGCCAATAGTTTTACCATCAGATAATTTCTTTTTACTATATACTAATATAAGCTTCCTAAGTCTTGTACCCATTCTCTTTTGCACATGGCCTACACATTCTATTTTCTGAATAAGATAGTCATCGCCGTATGGCTTGTTTTCAGAAAGGGCATTGAATGTTTTTGTGTCGCCATCTCCTATGTAGTTCGAATATTTCAGGTTGTGAAGCTTTTCTGATCGATTAAAAATCCTCAACATCCCGTCAACCTCCATCTTACCAGCAGAGCCAGAATAATTTTTCTACATGAAATTTTATGCGCTCTTTGCCATTTTTATTGTACTTGATACCAAATTTTACCCCTTTATAACTGTCGCAGCCTTTGCAAAATGAGGACAACACTTCCCTATCCAAAACCTTACCTGTTTCGGCCCCTATTACAGTACATACTCCAATCAACGGTGAATGTCCTCTCGTCTTCCAGGTACCATCACCACTTACCGTTAAAAGGTTATCAGGTGACGAAGAATATTCTTCGACAGCTGCCATTTTCATGCTTTCTTCAGCGACTTCCTTCATAACACGTGAAAGTTTATTATTAATAACATCATGTGATTTTTGTTCAACAGGATTAGGAAGACTCATTACAGAACAAAAGGTTTTTAATGACTCTAAACCTTGGCCTATGCATCGCATTGCTAAAATAGATCTTGTGTTAATTTCTGGAGCATTATTTTTATTCCCAGTGTTTTCACAGCTTGAAAAAGTACAAACACTCCCAGTTTTTACAACGTATTTCAAAATTCGAACATAAACCACGAGTGGACTTTTCATTAATTGTTAATGGTTTATGACATTTTAAACAACATGATACTGATAAAATAGAGCTAAAAGTTGAAATAAAATCAAAAATACGATATCCTTTGAAGAGAGAGAGAGTTTTTTTTTTCACTTACCTTAACAAGATTTGACTTTAATGAAGTCTGATATCCTGAGATTTTATTACTGGAAGCACACATTTTTATCTCTCCTTTCTGCAACATATGTATGAGAACATACCTTCATGATTTGGTTCCCTCTAAATATTAGGACGTTTACCTGAAGGTCTACGATGAGTATTTTCCATTTCAATCGAGAATTTTCAATTGTTTTCAATTTTGATAAACGGTTTTAAACAACGCTGTTTTGAATTTCGATAAGTTATTGCAAACAACGTGCTAGCATTACCAAAACAGAATCAAAACACATTAAAAAAGCGTGTGTTGAGTTGCAAGCTTCCTTCTCAATTAAGCAAGTGTTTAAAATATTTCATGAGGCTTTTTAAAAACAGAAAAATAAAACGTATGCGGAAATCAAGAAAAAGTGGGTGTGGCATGTAGCCATTTAAACATTGTTATTACTAAATTGCTGTTTGGAATTTTTCGAATAACTTTCGAAGTTTTTGTAGTACTATCACGTGGTTGGTATCAAAATGTTCACAAGAAAATGAGGAACAACATATATTTTTTTCGAAAATTCGAAAAAATAGAAGATTAACACCCCTGTGACCCCTTAAATATCTGTTTCGATCATTCTGACCCCTGAAAGAACTATTCCTTGAACCACCCTGTCGACCGCCTTGATTGTGGAATCTATGATCCGATTGACCACCTCGGCGTCGACCATCTAATCTCTGATTATCCACAACACCTTGACTCTCAAATCTATTGAACTCTCTCCGTGGTCTACTATTGTCCGCATATCTATTGTTACCTCTCGTTTCCTTCCAATTTTCTTTTCGATTCCTGTTAGGGAAACGATTGTTCTCGTTTGATTGTATATCTCGGGATTCCCAACTCGAACCTCTGATCTTTCTATTTAGAAATCGTTCCTCATACTTATCAATAATTTGTAGGAGGTTAGATGTGGTTTGCGGATGCCTAACCTCTACATAATCTAAAATCTGAGGTTCTAACCTACTAATAATATGATCGATCAATTTTTCCTCCGTCATTTCGAGTTTTAAGATTTTGTGAATCTTCAACAAATCATACACAAAATCAGACGGTTTTTGGTTATGCTTTTGAGATGATGGATAGAAACGCGTTTCTAGCTCCGACCTATTTCTAACCACGGGGAACTGTTCTGACAACGCTTGTTTTAGGTGCGCGTAATCCGTCGCCTTATCTTCAACAACCCTATAACCCAGATTCTCAAACCAATCTAGTGCCCGTCCTGTGAGATGACCTTTTAAATATGCACAAGCCAGTTGTGTGGGTATCACGTAATATGTTAAGTTATTATCCATATTTTCCAAAAATTCCACCACATTTTCCACACCCGAAAAATACTGCTCAGGGATGATTCGAAAATTAGATCCGACTCTAAACTCGGAATTTACTCGTTGGGCGTCACTGTAATGACCCCCCTGGGTCACACCTTGAACACTAAGATTAATTTGAGGCAAAGAACCACCAAGAATCATTTTGAATAATAATATTATTTATTTTGTTATAATTTCCTCAAAATTCTCTGATAACATATAATACAATAATGTTACGTCGTTTAAAGGGATTTGCCTTTTTATATTAAATTAAATTACTATGAATACAATTAATTAATAATCTAGCTCAACTCAAGTAAGGTTTACCGAAATAGGAGATCCGAGAAACACACGTATTCGAATTCTTAACTGTCATTAACTTTAACTAAGTAGCTCAAACTGACGCTTACTTTAAGCGTACGTGAATTATATTTACCGCTGGCTTATATCAGCTTTCTGGTACGTCTAGCAGCACGACGTCTTCACGAATCTAATCTCTTTGAATCTTCTAGCTATGCGTTTAACGTTACTGGCTCAATAGCCTACCATCATCTCTCTTGTTATCTCGCAACCCTCGACTTAAATACCTTATCTAATTTAAATATCCCATTCTTCTTTTTGGAGTTGAATGGAAATAAACGCGAATTTATATTCCCCAGAAAGACGCCTACGAAGATTAGTGGAAAGGTTCCGTACAGATTCGTCACAACTGCTTCTATTAATATTCTTAGATCCTTGTTCAAAAACTAGTTCCAATTAGCAATCATTTATTCTTGATCAAATTCAAACTTGACATAAATTAGTTAAGACTCTATTAACCTTATTTGTTAGTAAAAAACAGAAAAGAATACCCAATTCACATTAATTATTATGATTTTAGATCATTATGAAGACTTTAAAGCCATAAAATAATTTTCGTGCTCCAGATTGGGAAAACTGCCCACTGTGCGGCGCGTGCAACGCTCGCGGGCGGCTAAAGAAAGGGGTAGCCGTACAAAGTTCTATCAATCAAGAAAAATATTTTACGATTTTTTCAAAATAAAACTTATAACGAGTCGAATAAATTTGCTGAATTTTAAATAGTCATTGAAAAATCAAAAGAAGTTTTGATTTCCCGATAGCATAGCATTGCTTAAGAAAATAGAATGTTAGTGCAGTGTACTGATTCCCTGTCTATTAATGCCTGTTCTATGCACACATCCTTCATTTGATAGCAAAATTCGTGGTAGAGCCGGCAATGCCGGTTTTGAAAAGGCTTTTGTTGCTTAGCAGTGGCATTGGCGGCGCACTGTGGATGGATGCTTAGCAAAGATGATTTTTGCGAAAATAGCTTTACGAATGTACCTAATTTAGTTAATATTGTTTAAGACACAATAGTGTTTGAATTCAATATGCATTTGGGAAAATTAAATGTTTTCAACTTGTAATAGTCTTAAAATTTAGAAAAATAAAACAGAGGAAAGCAGCGATTTATATTTATAATTTTTTTGTCTGTTTGCATTTTTATTCTTAAGCAGTAGACGAGTTTATAACGCCAAAGTTAAGTATTAATCCAAATATGAAAAATTCTCTAGAGGGGTGGCGCATTAGGTCTTTCTACGTGAGCGACCGGCACCATAAGAGCGGTCTTGATTAAAAAGGAGTAATTTTTACGTATTTAAATTACGTTTTAAATTAATTTTACGGCACCATGAAACAAGCTAAGCCGTCATTTATTCCTATAAAAACATTTATTTATAGAACAGCAAATTAAGAATATTATTTACATTTATTCTTGTTGAGTAGTTCAAATACTACTTCGCCAAACGATAATGGTTTATTTATTTTTAATGTAGACGTAACAGTGATAATGCATTTTATTATATACTAACCATTACCCATTATTTTGCTGGGTATTTCATGTTGCTGCGAGACTATATATATATCGTTCTAATGCTCCCATTATTCCCCTCAAAATCCCTCGACTTGAATTTTTCTTGATTGAGCACGATATTCATGACTTCGAAAGAAGAATTTCCGCCACTGCCGGCACGCAAGCCGCGTGACCCGGCTACTAAGATCACTTCCATGGACACTGATCCACCATCCCTCACCACGCCTGATGATGCAAAGTGCACGCACATGCGACAAATCCACGATATTATTATCATGAACGAAATGAATCGCATCCAAATCGAAGGCCTCCAGAGATTGATGAATCTTGAACTCGTCACTAAAAATCAGTCTGATCTCGACAAAATGACGAAGGACGCCGATGACATCAAAGGCCACATCAGCAACCAAAAGGGTGAGTTGACTTTTCTCGGAATTTGCCCTAAAAATTGCCAGTTTCATAAAAAGATGACCCCCTCAGAATTACTTCAGAGCATTGATGAAACAATCTCGGAATATAGAAAAGAATAGCTCCAAGATCATAAAAAGTTACTTATAGAGGAAAAAACTCAAATAAACGAAGAAAAAACAAAAATTAGATAAAACAAACAAAAAAAAAATAGAAGACCAACCGTACTGACGGTTTCACCTCCCCTACAAAAATAGCTAAAAAAAGCAGAAAGTCCTAAAAAATTACTCTGTCGGATTTAACGCACCAGTCAAAACTAGCAACCAATTCCAAGCTGTAGCTGGAAGTAGCGCTTTGCCGGCTCAGGACGACACAGCGGTGCCAGTTGCCTCCAGGTGCCGTTGCGGTGCCAGACGCAACGCAGTGCTTTAACTGCAAACATTTCACCACTCTTCTAAAGAACTGTAAAATGCAAACCCGCTGCTTAAAATACTGCGAGCCCCATAGAACAGGAAACTGCCTCATTAAAACCAAAATAGAAAATCCTACATATATTAATTGTAAAGAAAAAGGCCACCTGGCCAGCTCGCACCGCTGTGCGGTTCACTCCTAGGAGAGCCCACACCCTTGGCGCGAATTACTTTGGTTGGCGATAGTTGCGCCATCTTGGTAACCCTACTTTTAAACACTACGTATATGTAGTTACCATATATGGCAACCCTAACTATTTCTAGCATTTTCGTATTTTGTGGGCTCGCATTTCAAATTTCATTTTGTTGTTGGGCTCCGGGCTGGCTGCGTGTGTGAGGGTATATACTTCAGAATTTTTTACTTTGTTGAATGCGAAAGGTAAGAAAGATTTTATTGAATGGTGTATGAAGGAAGGATTGATTGCTTCGAGTTATGAATGTCCTAAATGTAATGATCGGCATGATGTAACATGGTCGGCAATAAAACGCTTTCTTCGAAATCGTACGAGGCGCGCCTAATGTATGTTCGACCATTACCTCGCAGAATAAATATGGCGGCGCTCACACGATCATTCGCTTAGCAATGAGACCTTTAAGGCTTTTTTAAAATCTGTTGTTACGCTGTACCCTCCACTCGGAAAAGATCAACAGTAAGAAAGTAAGTGCTGTTTTTATATTTTTTAACTTAAATGTTTAATTTCTGTATTGTTTACATATATTTTCGTTACGCATCCACCTTATCCCGCTATATTCCCTTGCCGCCATTGTCGGTTTCGCTTGGCGCCATCTTGTTCTGGCTTGGCACTTTTTTCGGTTGGTCGCCAAGGGTGAGGGCTCTCCAAGGATTTTACCCGCTGCGCTAAATTCCCCCAACCAAAACCCAAGAAGGGAGAAGCTCCCCTTAACAGAAATAAAAATAAAACCCCGAACCTCTTTAGTGCAAACTCTGCGCTAATTTATGCAGATACTTCTTTTGCAAATGCACTCAAAGACAACCAAAAGCTGGCGCCACCTCCCGAAAAGCCCAAGCCGGGAAACTTCAAACCGGAAGCAGCTCCGATTCCCTCCAAAGGAAAAAGACATACCTCAAACGAATGCGAAAATGAATCCTTCGGATTCATGGAAGCAGTCGTTGAGCTGAAAAAACTCTTTACTGACTACCCTTCTCTTTTAGAGCTGGGTAGGCAGCTCCGAAACGCCAAAGGCGCTGAAAGAATTAATGTATTTTACCGACATCTGATGAATCTGAACTATTGAGTCAGAGCTGCTTTGGCGGTTCATACATTGTTGTTGTGATGCTTTTTGGAGTACATAGTCCTTCCGGACTCTAACCTCCTATCCTGGAATGGAGATGACTGTAATTTTTTACCACTGCCCATTTTTAAAAGGTAATAAAATTTTAATAAATTGCTTTAAAAGTGAAGAAATTAAAATAAAATCTACATTAAAAATAAAACAAAAAGCTCTTTTAAGAGCTCAGAAATTTTCATCGAAAAGTCAGAAAAGTAGGCGGAGTTAAACTGGCCAATCAGGGTGCAGCAAGGAACCAAGATCAGAAAGTGCGGGAAAATTATCATAAAATCGATGCTAGAACTGAAAAAAGAGAGGGAGCGTTCCTATTGGCCGAGCCAAGAGTTCGGCTAATAGGGTATATGTAGTTTCACGAAAGAGGGAACCATCCAGAGTGATTCTGCGATTCAACAGAGTTGGATTGCAGTGGAAAAAAATGAAAAAGGGTTAAATTTGGAATAAAGTTAATATTAATTAAAATCGGGGTTAACCAAGACATCTCTTGGTCTTCTGACAGAGAAATGGGAGAAATAATTTGAGATATATTGTATAGATGGGTTGTCATGCCCATCTACCAAGTGTATGCAAATGAAATGAGACGATTGTTTAAGAAAACACAATAAATTTGCGAAAACTGTTAATATTTCTTTATTCGAAATAATATCCATCGCTAACTACACATTTTTCCTATCTTTCGGGCAATTTGTGAATACCAAGCCAAAAAAAAATGATCGGTCTTTTGAGGCCAGCCTGTCATCAAGCCAAGATTTGACGTTTTCGTAAGAAGTGAAGCGCTGGTCAGCCAATGCGTGTCCCAATGATACAAATAGGTGGTAATCGGAAGGAGCCAAGTCTGGCGAATAAGCAGCATGCGCTAAGGGGTCCCAGACGAGTGCCTTAACGATGTCCTTGGTCGACTTAGCACGGTGGCTAGGTGCGTTATCATCAAGGAAAATCACTTTGTGCTGCCGTTTCTTGTATTGCTCGCGTTTTTCGAGTATAGAATCGTTCAATTAAGTAACTGTTGCTTGTAGTGATCGGTATGAATGGTTTTGCCGGGTTTGAGGAGCTCATAATACACTGCTGGACAATTGCTTATGACGGATCACAAATTGCTATGTAGCATAACATTAAGCGAGACATGAGGCCTAGTAGGATAAAATATAGTTGCCACGCTGTTCAGACATTAGAATAAAGAATATTTATTGTTCTGGAAAGTACAAAAGCTGTGAAACATATGAAAGAAAAAAAAATGTTCATTTGATCTGCGTACGGAGAAATGGAACAATGCATCTAAAAGTCAGCAGGCACCTTAAAGAAAGGTATCAGTACGGGATATGTCCACCGTGGAGTGTGATGCAACATTCCACACGTCGTACCATACTTTGCACAACATTATCCAGCAGCTGTTGAGGCAATTTATCCCATTCCTCTGTGAGTGCACGGATGAGAGTGTTCTTGTTTGTCGGAGGATAGTTTCGACCAGCAACTTGCCTCCCCAAAGCATCCCACACATTTTCAATGGGGTTTAGATCTGGAGAACGCGCTGGCCATACGAGACGTTGAATACCCTCGCTGTCTAGACAATCCTGAACAGCGAGTGTTCGATGACATGTTGCGTTGTCGTCCATAAAAACAAATTTATCACCGACAGCACCACGGAAAAGACGAACATGAGGAAGTAGAACTTCATCAATATATCGTTGGCCCGTCATAGTCCCATTCGCAACCACATGTAGGTGCGTGCGGCCATTGATCATGATGCCGGTCCACACCATGATACTGCATGTCGGATATCGGTCCTTTTCCTGGATATTTTCTGGACGATAAGCAGTACCACTCTCGCGCCAGATCAGTTGGCGTCTACAATCCGATGACAGACTGAACCTACTCTCATCTGAGAATAGTACGCATGCCCAGTCCTGTTCAGTCCAATTGTGATGCTCACGACACCATTGCAAACGGGCTGTATGGTGCTGTCTGGTCAATGGGACACACACAACAGGTCTGCGTGCGTATAGTCCTCCTGCCCTGAAACGTCTGGCAACAGTTTTTCGGGAGATCTGCTTTCCTGAGGCAGCAAGAAACTGATTTGCCACCTGCTGAGCTGTGGTGCGCCTGTTCCTTTTTGCTGATAGGACGATATATCTGTCTTCTGCAGGCGTCGTACTTCTAACACGACCTCCCCCGTGCCGTCTACTACACATTCCAGTAGTTTTAAATGACTTCCACAGCCGTGAAACAACGCTGTGAGTGATGTCGAACTCCCTGGCAACATCTGTTATTTTTTGCCCTTCTTCGATCTTTCCAATAATTCGGCCACGCATAAAATCATCTATGTGATGTCGGGAAGACATGCCAAAAATTTTAAGTTCGTCTATTAAATCTTTCCTGTAAAACTTTGACTTGAAACAACAACTGTCCACACGCGTCAAAACCTTTAAAGCTCTTATGAACGCTATCACGTGATGAACAGACGTGGAAAAAAAATTTGCATACTCATACTTCTTCTTACTAATATCCCGCACTTATTCTAATTTTCCACATTTTGCTTCCTTTCATTTTGTGGTTGATATGGATGATAGTGTTATCCGTCCTTAGCAATTGTCCAGCAGTGTAGATTGGTCCATCCTGATCCCGGAAAATACACAACATTGTCTTGCGGCCGAAGCGCTTCGGCCTTGCGGTCGATTTCGACGACTGTCCGGGGTCAACATATGATCGATTACACTTGGAATTTTCGAAATAAATCCATTTTTCATCGCCAGTCACAATACGATGGAGATATGACTTGCGTTTGTAGCGGGCAAGCAACATTTCGCACACGATTTTTTGGTTTTCCTGTTGACGGTCCGTTACTTCGTGTGGTACCCATCTACCGACCTTTATTATCTTGCCCATTGCTTTGAGACGACTGGAAACAGTACTCTGGTCAACATTCAATTGTTCTGAAAAATGTTCTTGCGTTTGACCATCATCTTAATCGAGTAATGCTTGGAATTCAGTACCATCAATTTTTTTTGCTTATCTGCCACGCTCCTCGTTTCTCACATCGAAATTATCATTTTGAAACTTTTCAAACCATCTATAGCCCTGCGCACGGCTCAGAGCATTGCCACCGTATGTTTCTACAAGCATTTGATGCGATTCGGTAGCATTTTTCTTCAGATGGTAACAAAAAATTAATGCTGTCCGCAAATCGTGGTCGGAAGGCATAAAATTCGACATTTTCAACACAGTAAAAAAAATACAATGCACACTGAAACTCGTCCAAATGTAAACTAAACATGAGTATCAAAGGTCAAACTATAAAAAAGTCACGTTTCCGTACTGTTTGCATACATGCGTGGTGACATCTTTTAGCAATCGTCTCATTTGATATGCATACACTTGGTACATTATTAAAGAAATTAGTAGCAATTTTTTGGATCGTTTGTCTGATAGTATGAATTTTACATGCTGCCCTAAGATCAGCGTTTCTCATATACCCATAGGCATCGAGATTTTGTCTTAGAATAATATTTTGGAAACTTTCAAGTAGGTTTATGTTGGTTCTTGTTGCGTGACCCCATACTGGGGAAGCATAAGTTAGGAGGGGTTTTAAGATCAGAGTGTAGATAAGCTGTTTATTGCGTCTATTTAATTTAGACTTTCGGCAGATGAGGGAATAATATGTATGCGTTGCATTTTTAAACTTAGTTCTAATTTGTGTAATGTGTTGTCGGAACGTGAGAGTTTTTTATCAAGGTAGACACTAAGATACTTGGTTTGGTGATACCAGGGGATTCTTTGGTTTTGGAGGGTAATTTCAGGGGGTGGGATTCTTTGAGAAAAGAATACTGCCTCAGTTTTCAAAGTGTTTAGAGTGATTTTCCAAATGGAGAACCAAATTTCAAGATGAGCTAGGTGTTCATTGATGTTCTCAACAAGTGTGTTGAGGTTTTTGTGTATACTTAGAATTGCTGTATCATCTGCATACATACAAAGCATTGTGTTAGTGCTTTTAATAATGTCATTTACATAAAGGTTAAATAAACCGGGCCTAGGATTGACCCTTGGGCAATTCCAGCACTTACAGATCTGATTTGTGAGAAGGTGCGATTAATTTTGACAGAGAAAGTTCTATTACTAATACAGGAATTAATGATAAGGATTAGTGGGGGAGGAATTTTATAGGTAATTAGTTTGAAGAGCAGGCCAGTGTGCCATACTCTATCGAAAGCTTTTTGAATGTCTAGGAAAACTGCAGCTGTGCATTGACTTCTATTATTTCCTTCCTTAATGTACTCAACAACGCGGAGTAGCTGATGTGTTGTGGAGAGACGAGGGCGGAACCTGTGGAGCTCCGGGATTAGAATTTTTTGCTCTTTCAAGGTAATCATTAAGTCTAGCATAAATGATTTTTTCTGCCATTTTGCTAAGTACAGGAAGTAAGGAAATTGGTCAATGAGATTCTGCTAAATTAGGGTTTTCGCCGGGTTTTAGAATCGGTACAACAACTGCAGTTTTTCATGCATTTGGAAAGTATCTTAAATGAAGCATATTATTAATGATGTTAGTGATTTTGAATACTGTTAGTAGTGGGAGAAATTTAAGCATTTTATTCGTAATACCGTCTCTTCCTGGACTTTTCTGAATTTTGATCTTTTTAATGAAAGAAATAATTTCCGATGAAAGAGTGGGAGGGGGGGGGAGTGGATCCGTCTTATTAGTGTGAGCAGTGAAGTATGGATCAACAATGTTTGTAATGACTTCGTCTTTGTGTGGGTTCTGTATGTCATTTAATTGAAATTGACTCTCTAGCGATTGAGCAATTAATTTTGTTTTTTGTATATCGCTAAGAGCAGTACCGGTAGGGCCATTAAGGGCTGAAATCGAGGTGGCCTTCCTTCTGAACGCTTTTGCGGTTCCCCAAAGGGAACCGTCTTCCGTGTCCAAAGAGGTAAGGTGATCCTCCCATACTTGTTGTCTGTAGAGATTAACTTTTCTTTTAATGGTGTTTTGTAATCTGTTGAGTTCAGTTTTGTGTTGTGGGTGTCTAGTGAATTGCCAAAGTTTTCTGGCTCGGTTCCTCTATTTGAAGAGGTGTTTGAGCTCACCCTGCAGAAATGGTAGCTCCGAGTGGGTCGTTGTCTTTGAGGCTTTAGCGTGTGCGTTGAGATAACTGGTAAGATCTCTGACTTGGGACTCTATTTCATGGGTGGAGCTAGCCGAATGAAGATAGAGATTTTCGTCTTTTGCAAGATTTTTCGTAAATATGCTCCAAGTAGTATTTAGTTGAGGGGGAGGGAGTTCAAATTTTTAAGTTTTCGAAAGTGAAGTTTTATCGGGTTGTGGTCCGAGCTTAGCTCAGGGATAGAGTTAATACTGCATGGCCAGTTGAGATTTTTAATTAATGCATAATCTATAATGGAGGCTGAAGAAATTCCAAACCTGGTAGGTGTCGGTGGTACAAAAACATCGATGCTATTGTTTACAATATAGCTGTTAAGTCTGGTGTCCTCTGGTGTCGCTACAATGGCAACCCCATGAGGTATGTTTAGCATTAAAATCTCCCACGAGAATAGTCTTATTATTAAAATTAAAAATGGTGTCGAGGACGGCACCAAGGTTCTTAAGGTAATTGATCGGTGGGATATAAATAGAACCGATGAGACTTCGGCGGTTCTACTAGCCCCACCCCTCGATGAATAGCTGTCTCCCGATTGGTCGACAGTTCTTCTCGCAAAGAATGTCAAAACCGGCCGTTTTGGCGGTCATCCCTCAGAACAACGAACCGAACTGAAGCCGCCGGATCTCGCTCCTCTGCTCGCAGATGGCTGATACGGTAGGCCCCCAGAAATTCTTTTTTAACCGTCGATTCCCAACGCCATTTCAGATGCTTTCAGCCTCCCACTACTACCTTACTATTTTTTATTAATATTTCCACTGGCAATTTCTTAAATCTTAATGTTTTATTTTAAAAATTTAAATACTTAAAAATCAAAGAAGGGCAAATTATCGAGTTAAAGTTCACTCCCAAACTTCAAAGATAGGAGATGAAGATCCCCTTCGGAGATCAGGTGCTCCATTCCCAGCTGTCAACATTCCTAGAGAGTCAATTTCCGCAAAGCCCGTTCTTAGCAGATCTCTACTCAACAAAAGAAACATGTTTACTGAATTTCAAGTCTGTGAGTTTAATAGTTCCAGAGATCTCGTGATGAGTGAGTGAATCCCTTTTCATTTGGAATAACGAGGATGATCAGAAAAAAAGTTTACAAGCCTCAGAATTGGAAAACTACATATTGTGAGGCAATTTTGTTTCCCCAGAGTGGAGACAAATCGCGCTACTTGTCATACAGCTGGTTTTGTGGGTAGATAGTGAAAGTTCCCACACGGTTCAGGACGATTGAAATGGCAAGACTCTTAGGAAATTGGTCTTGTTTGGAAGTGTGAGCGATGACTCAATTTTTATGGGCAAAGAATGTGTCCACATCTGCAATGAGCAGACAACATGTAGAGAAATTGTGTCACTTTTTTCAATGAGGCAGACAGGATGTCGAAAGCCGCAATATGACAGGGAGTGGCCGGCCAAGTTCTTCAACGTCAGAAAACATCACCGCATGCATTGGAGAAGTGATTCAAAATAATCGACGGTTAATTCTGCGTGAAATCTCGTCATAGCTGGGACTGAGCTATGGTAGGGTGCAGAATTTTGTTTCTGATGTGCTGCGATATTCCAAGACAGTGCTGGGAAATCATCCACCCAGTCCTGACTCAATAGACAGAATTTCATTTCTACCAAGACGTGTTAAATAAGTTGGTTCCGAATTCTGATAAATGCCTAAATAGACTTGGTGGTTATGTCAGAAATAAAAGAGCGTGCGTATTTCTTAATATAACAATGAAAGGCATCCCTTTTTATTTATTTATATATATATATATATATATATATATATATATATATATATATATATATATATATATATATATATATATATATATAAGTAATATTTAAAAAAATTTAAGTCAATTCCTACTTAGATCAACAAAGAAAAATTTTATTTTAGCTACTTTTTATTAAATAATTACAATTAATGTAAATAAGTATATACATATGACAGAATCATAACATTAAGTGGTAATTAATTTTTATTCATTATCATTAAAGTATCGTATTGTCATCCCAAACAATCGTGTATATAAAATTTCAGTTCAATTGAATGCTTTAAAATGTAAGAAAAAAATTCTTTTAAAGTTTTGATCCAAGTCGCTAAAAATGAAACCAACGTAACTGTATCAGTAATTCTTTAAATAATTAGTTTCAGTAAATTAATTATAATTAAATTATCGTATTTTTACCCAAAACAATAGTGTATAGAAAATTTCAGCTGAAACGAGCGCTATAAGATGTGAGAAAAAAACCTTTTCAAGTTCTGACACAAGTCTTCAAAAATGATGCCAACGTGGGTGTATTTGTAATTCTTTGAATAATTAGTTTTAATCAATTAATTTTCATTAATTATGACTAAATTACTATACTGTCTTCCAAATAATCATGTATATAAAATTTCAGCCCAATTGAGAACTTTTTAATGCATTTTATTAACGATTCAAAATTCCACCAAGATAAATAAATACATTCAGGAACATTGAAAATAGCGACTCAAGAAGGAAGATAATTACAATCGCGAAACTTTGCAAATAAGTACAGCGTAAATTGATATGCAAATGATCCAAGTTTTGTGCCAATACGCAGGCTCATACAAGCCGAGGTGGCGCTACAATCAGGAAGAGGGTGCTATATAAGCCAGCGCAAATTCGAAGATTCATAAACGTGACGATTACCCGCCGATTGTAGGAAGACTTCGGTAAGCGAAACATATGCCAGGTAAACGTGCTAGAAGACATTTCTCACAGTTAAGCGAGTTTGAGAGAGGCCTGATCATCGGGATAAAAACTGCAGGCTAGTCGACACGCCGTGCTGCTGGCCAGGTGGATGGTTCGGAGTGTGCCATTAGAAATTGTTGGGAGCAATAGACACGAGAAGGTACCCACGCGCGGAAACCCGGGTCTGGAGCGACCAGGAAGACGATGAGGAGAGAGGATCGAAGGATCGTGCGGCAAGCACTTGTGGACCCCACAGTGACTCGTTCAACGATACGAGTAGACGTGGGCGTAGCAATTGTTCCACAAACAATTTCCAGACACCTTGCAGAATCAAATCTTAAATCCAAGCACTCTTTCCGTGCACTCCCTTTAACACCAGAACATCGGCAACTGCGTCTACAGTGGTGCTAAGCCAGATCAATATGGAATGTCTCAAATTGGCAAAAGGTTGTGTTTAGTGATGAATCCCGGTTTGTTTTGGGGACAGATGATAACCGTGTACGGGTGTGGAGGCACCTTAGTGAGCGGTACAATTTCCCCCACACTGTTCTACGTCACACTGCCCGCATAGCTGGTGTAATGGTCTGGGGGGCCATAGCCTATGATAGCCGGTCCCCTTTAATTGTGATGCGTGGAACCTTAACGGGCCAATGTTACGTTGATGATATTCTTCAACCCCATGTAGTACCTTTCCTAAATGGTCTCCAAGGGGCAATTTTCCAGCAAGATAATGCTCGTCCGCATACAGAAAGAGCTGCTCAAGACTTCCTACTTCATTTTCAGACTCTTCCAAGGCCGACCTGCTCCGCCGATTTGTCCCCTGTAGAGCACGTGTGAGATCAGCTAAAATGGCAGATGCCATAGTGTCACTTTGTACACGATTTAGAGTTGGCTGTTCAAGATTTGTGGGCCCATCTGCCTCAGGACAACATAAGGTGTCTAATCAATTCAATGCCGGACCGTGTCGCGGCATGTATTGCAGCTGGAGGTGGTCCAACGCGCTATTGAAGTTGCCCAGTATTTGTGTCGCTGCGCTCCCTGTTTTCGCTCAATTGTCTTGTTTTTGAGATCAAGTGAATCTCTCATCTGTGTCATTAAGTGTATTAAATTTCATTTCAATCCGATGCTTTCTTCTTGGGTCGCTATTTTCAATGTTTCTGAGTGTATATAGAGAGTGTGAGATAATAGTAGGAATTAAAAAACTGTTTACAGCAAAAAATGCATCACTTTGTATGAAATTGTTAATCAAAAAATTATTTACGTGATCTATTTCTCTCGTTTTAGCAGTTAAATAAATAAATGTAACTTGAATAAGGGATTTATAATATAGTTCCATTGTCAAAGGAAGCCAAAAGGTAGGGCCGGCAATTGCTTTGGCTCGAGGGCAACATTGAGGATGCAGAGAATACCGGAGGGCTGTGCACTTTTTTAAAAGTATTGCCTTCATTAGTTAACTTTGTATCTCATTAAAGGAATCAATGAGGTTGATTCACGACAATGAGACGCCAAGTCGAAATCACGTGACGAGGATACCAACATTTCCCCACGTTTTGAATCAGTGTGCAAATTTTGTATGCTTGATATGTTTACTTCTTGTGTGTCAAGCTTATTTCTGAAATTTTATTTATTTTTATTATATTTTTGCATTATCCTTGCTTAATAATTAGGTATGAAGTATTTTTCGTAATTTTTTAGCATAACTTTTGTTTCAGTTTAGTATATTTGTCATTTGGTATTAGTGTGCGAAGCCGCAGCTTCTTGCAGTGTTTGTTTATATAAAGAGTGTTTTTTTTAGGTATAAAAGTTTAAGTTGGCATTACTTTACAAGATGGCGCCTGATTTAACAGCTGTCAAGTGATTTATTCTCAGTTTGGTTTGGCAATTCATCAAAACGATCATCAAGCAAGGCGTAGATTCGTCGAATGGGCCCAGAACGAGATTGCCGTTGTTCCCGATTTTCATAAGCGAATTTTGTTTAGCGATAAAGCGCACTTCTGGTTGAATGGCTACGTCAACAAACAAAACTGCCGCATTTGGAGTGAAGCTAATCCACAAGTGTATGTCGAAACACCGTTACATCCAGAAAAACTGACTGTTTGGTGGGTTTTATGGGCTGGTGGAATCCTTCTTCAAAAACGATGAAGGCCACAACGTTACAGTTGTGACAAATCTATACGGAAATTTATCACTAACCTTCTGAGTCGTCTTTTTTAGGGAAATTTAATTCCCTACCTATTTCCAATCAGCTCCAAAGAGAGGACAGGTTTCCTTGTTATGTAGATTAGATAAAGTATTTAAGTTAAACGGAATAGTAAAGTTAGAGCAGTAGGAAAGAGAGATTGAAGCAGAAAGTTATAGTGAAATTAAATTTATTATTGAAGATTTCTTATTGGATAATTTAATCTCGGAGAAAAGCTGAGCTGAACTGCGGTGTGGTAAATATTAATTAAAGTCTCATTAAAGCTTATTATTACGAGTGAGATTAAAATTAAATGTTCAATAAGAACATTGAATATAATTCTGGGATCTCTTATCGTGGTAATCTCTGCGTGATCGATAATCTAATTGTTAATTAATTGGATCTTTAAATATTTAAATTTATTTAAAGGAAAGTGTCTTTTAAACCTCATAACACTATTTAGATATATTTGTTAATAAGTCTTTGATTCTATTTGGGAAAGATAACCAAATAAAGAAAGTTATTTATAAAAATGGCTACTGGCTCTTATCTGACTCCTATTTATTCTCGTTCTCAAAGTGAGGTCCAAGGGGACCTTCACACAGTCAATGGTGATCGGTATAGAGCCATGATTACTAACTTTTTCATTCCTGAATTGAACAATCATGATGTCCAGGAGCTGTGGTTCCAACAAGACGGCTCAACATGTCACACAGCTCGTGCCACAATCGATTTATTGAAAGACACATTTGGTGACCACCTAATTTCACGTTTTGGACATGTGAATTGGCCTCCAAGACCTTGTAATTTAACACCGCTAGACTATTTTCTTTGGAACTATGTAAAGTCATTGGTCTATGCGGATAAGCCACAAACGCTTGACCATTTGGAAGACAACATTCGCCGTGTTATTGCCGATATACGGCCACAAATGTTGGAAAAAGTCATCGAAAATTGGACTACATCCGAGCCAGCCGTGGTAGTCCTATGCCAGAAATCATATTTAAAATGTAATGACACAAGATTATCTTTCGAATAAAAAAAAATTCATGTCAATCGAATAATACATCGTTGTTTTATTGCAATTTAAAGTGCTATACCTCTAAAAAACACCCTTTCCATTAAGCAAGGCGAAAATTTAAAATTTAAATACTATTTATAGAGGATAAAAAATATTAAAACAAATTTACAGTTCAAAAGATAATACCGAAACACAAAACAAACTAAGTTGATAAAGGCCAAGTGTAGGACACCCATTTCACTAAACTTGAAAAACGGTGGATAGTTAGGAATATTATAAACCTATAACAAAACTACAGTAAAATTTATACTGGATGTATATACACTCAGGAAAATTGAAAATAGCGACCCAAGAAGAAAGTATCGGATTGAAATGAAATTTAATACACATAACGACACAGATGAGAGATTCACGTGATCTCAAAAACAAGACAATTGAACAAATACAGGGTGTGCTATGACACAAATACTGGACAATTTCAATAGCGCGTTGGACCACCTCCAGCTGCAATACATGCCGCGACACGGTCCGGCATTGAATTGATTAGAAACCTTATGTTATCCTGAGGCAGATGGGCCCACAAATCTTGAATAGCCAACTCTAAAACATGTACAGAGTGACAAAATGGCATCTGCCATTTTAGCTGATCCCACACGTGCTCTACAGGGGAGAAATCGGGGGAGCGATCCAGCCATGCAAGAGTCTGAAAATGACGTAGGAAGTCTTGAGCAACTCTTGCTGTATGCGGAGGAGCATTATCTTGCTGGAAAATTGCCCATGGGAAACCATTTAGGAAAGGTCCTACATGGGGTCGAAGAATATCATCAACGTAACGTTGGCTGGTTAAGGTTCCAAGTATCACAATTAAGGTGGACCGGCTATCATAGGCTATGCCCCCCAAACCATTACACCAGCTGTGCGGGCAGTGTGACGAAGAACAGTGTGGGGGGAATTGTACCGCTCACCAGGGCACCTCCACACCCGTACACGGTTATCAGCTCTCCCCAAAACAAATCGGGATTCATCACTAAACACAACCTTTTGCCAATCTGAGACATTCCACATTGATCTGGCTTAGCACCACTGTAGACGCAGTTGCCGATGTTCTGGTGTTAAAGGGAGTGCACGGAAAGGGCGCTTGGATTTAAGATTTGATTCTGCAAGGTGTCTGGAAATTGTTTGTGGAACAATTGCTACGCCCACGTCTACTGGTATCGTTGAACGAGTCACTGTGGGGTCCACAAGTGCTTGCCGCACGATCCTTCGATCCTGTCTTCTCATCGTCTTCCTGGTTGCTGCAGATCCGGGTTTCCGCGCGTGGGTACCTTCTCGTGTCTACTGCTCCCAACAATTTCTAATGGCACACTCCGAACGATCCACCTGGCTAGCAGCACGGCGTGTTGACCAGCCTGCAGTTTTCATGATGATCAGGCCTCTCTCAAACTCGTTTAACTGTGAGAAATGTCTTCTAGCACGTTTACCTGGCATGTTTCGCTTACCCAAGTCCTCCTACAATCGGCGGGTAATCGTCACGTTTATGAATCTTTGAATTTGCGCTGGCTTATATAGCACCCTCTTCCTGATTGTAGCGCCACCTCGGCGTGTATGAGCCTGCGTATTGGCACAAAACTTGGATCATTTGCATATCACATTACGCTGTACTTATTTGCAAAGTTTCGCGATTGTAATTATCTTCCTTCTTGGGTCGCTATTTTCAATGTTCCTGAGTGTATATCGAAGGTTTTACAAGTCTGTCAATGCATAATTCTAAACCTTTCAAGAAAGTGTAATAATAAGTATTATGATAATTAGTAAAAAAGGTAGTTTTAATATTTTAAAAAAAATAGAAGACAAAGTAACATTTTTATTCAACTGAGAATTACTTAAATAAATTTTAATTCTTTATAGCAATTTATTTTTTAAATATATTTTATCAGTTAAAATATACTCAAATTTCAAATATTTAATAACTACTTATCAAATTGAAAGTTTTATAACTTCTTCATTTATAAAATGAATTGCATGAAATTATTTTTCCGTTTATCGAACATTTAAAAAAATGCTCATAATTTTAATTCAACATTTAACACAGTTGTGAAATTTTGTAATTTTAAAAATTTTTACTTTTCTGATCATACAACTATTTTTAAAAAGGTACATTTTCGTTTTCGGGTCCTAAAAAGTTGCAAAATGAGTGAGTGAATATTAAGGACCCACTGTTCACTTACTCAAGAGATATTATAGCGAGAGGGGAAGGGGAATTTACATGACAATGTGTTATGCATTTAAAAATGTTCAAGTAACGCCTGGGGGGGAATAAACCTGTCTGACAGAAAAGAAGCAAAGAAATTTCAAAACAGGGAATTTTAAGTTATACGCTCAGTAAAAGTCCGAGCAACACCGGGCTAAGCTGAGGAGGGGGTGGGGTGAAAGTCATTTTGAAAAAGAGTATTAGAAGTGCTGATTTTATGAAAGAAAGGGAACATTTTTATAAAAGTAGAGAAAGCCCGAGCAACGCCGGGCCATGCAGCTAGTATTTAATGTTTTTAGAAATACTATCTCTATAATTTCTCATAGAAGAGTATGGAACATTCAGAAACATGAAATGCAAGTAAATATAATTTTGGAAATGAATTTATACTAAGATTTGTCAATGACATGGATATATTTTTGTTTATTTAAAAATTTTCATACCTATTTCTAATGTTTAACAAGAGATTTATACTTTTTGAGAGCAGAGTGTATAAAATAATAGTTGGTTCATTATGAAAGTTTTTGATTAATAATTAGGAATTCTTCTGTGATGGAAATGAAATTGTTTTTAAGATCATTTCATGGTTTGGGATATCTGAAATAATCTAATTATAAACAAACATTTGATATGTTTTATTGTTTGACTTCCTTTGTAATTATTACTCTTCAAAAGGTTTGATTTTTTTACAAATGCCTGTCTCCAACATTCAGAAAGGAATGAACTTAACTTTTTAAAAATAAATTAAGAAACATGCTTGCAGAAATAGGCTTTTTAATAAAATTGTTTTATAGTAGAACAAATTAAATTGTTTTCATGAAAATTTCTCGTATAATGAAGCAAAAAATTCATTCTTATCGGACAGTTTTATTCAATAACCATACTTATTTTAATATACATTATTTATTGACACTTAGTTTTAACATTACATGAATACACTATAAGTAAATAAAGCAGACTCTATATGAATGTAACACTATACTATGAGGACAAAAAGAAAACAAATAGAGGATCTAACTGTCAATATTTAACGTGCATAATATCTTGTTATTATATCACAATTTTTATCTTATTGATAATATCTAATAAAATTATCTGGAAACCTTATAAATGGCTTTTTCAGTTTATTTACAAGAAAAAAAAGTATTAGATATCATCAACCAAACAAATAAAATGATACTGTAAAAAAATTGAAGAAAATCCTCTCCTAAATCACAGTTAAATAGATAAAAAAAAGGTCAAATTATGCAGAATTTCTGAAACTTTCTCTCACTTTATTTATCTCATTAGGTTTATGAATTAAAAAATTTTCAAACATCACCACGGTTAATCAATAGTAAACAAACAAGTAATTGGATTTTGTCTGTTCTTTAAAATTAATTAAATCTTCAAGAAAAAAAAACTAGATGTGACATAGGAACTAAAAAGCAAAAACAGGAGACTGCATTATGTTTGTAGGTTGTCAACAAAACTTTTCATAGTATTTTTGAGAAATTGTACATGGTATGGATACAGATTAAATGAAATATCCTAAGAATTTTAAAATTTCAGATCTTAAATCTATACAATTAACTTTCTGAATTTACATAAAACAAATTAGAATACTTAAATCATGCAACTTATAGAAAGAAGTTTTGAATAAAAAAAAACAAATACACATATAAAATGGCAATGTAGCAATGTTTTTATTAAAAAATCTTTACATTGTATATACTACATCAAAATAAAATTGACAAATAATTTCCTTTTTTTTTAACTTCACACTAATTGCAAAATTCCTACACAATCTGTTCCTCTAAAATATACGAAGCATTATCTTCTGTTTTAATGGGAATATTTGATTTTTTTACACTGAACATACCAACACTTAATGCATACCTATTTCTATCAGTTATTGTATGTATAGTGTTAAATATACTTCAGTTCATCCAAACTTAAACTTATTTGGATTAGTGAATTGACACGTTATTTCATTATCACTGATTATACATCTAAGGTATCCTTTTTTATATATAATTATATTTATACTAAAAAAAATTGAAAATGAAACAACGTTAAGAAAATAGTTCAGAATTCTTGCTCTGAAGTTTAATGTTTGAAAATATATTAACTTCAAATATAAAATTAATTACTTCAAAGTTTGTCTTAAGAAATGCTAAATCAGTACTCATACCATTCCAAAATTTGGAACACACGTATTAACTGCCAACTAATTTCGCCAAGCAAAAAGACATCCAAATTTTTTAAAAAATTATATCACTATAATTACTGTATTCAAACATAAACATGAACAGTTTCCACTATTGGTTGCATATCGTAGAATTTGGTGGTCTTATGATTTGAAGAAATTAGTCGATATTATAATATACAAGTGCTCCAAATTTGCCCTTTCAACACACGTCACATAAAAATATCAGTGATTGTGGACAATTAACCCATTAAAAATAATTTTGAAATTTTTTTACTGAAATGACCTTTTTTTCTACTGAATTTTGCATTAATATAGATTATTGCGAACAGCAATTTGTTGTTAATTGTCAAGTTATTCATTTAAGGGTAAATAGAAAATTGAAAAAGATTATATAAAAATTTCGAATATTTCTATTGCTTTTAGAAAGTAAATATCCTACAGAATCAAATGTCTATATGTAAAATCCTATTTGGTTTCATGATCTTAATTACTGATAAATATCATGGAACTGATCTAAGTACACTTCTTGGGTCAATATTTGTAAATAACTTAATACACAACAAATTTATTTAGGACTTAAATTTATAAGCAGGGTTGTATCAATACAGATGAACTTTTTAGACTTTAATACTTATGTAACAATTGGAATCCAGAATATTCTTATGCTTAATACATTCCAGCTGGGGTTGCATAGATTTCTTCAATACACTGTGTTATACTTCAATAATATGTGTATAGTCTATAGGTGAAACTTATCATCAAAATTAATGAATTTTACATTTTGATAACCCTTGTGCAAACATCAATAAATGTTTTCCATAGTAAAAAAAATTGTACATCTGTGTGACAAATTTATACCAGTCAAATTCTGAAAAACAGATGTTGTGTTAGGAAATCCCTATACTACATAATAAATAGATAAACCACACAAATATATATATATATATATATAATTTTTATTTTTGTGTGTAAAAGAATTATGGATATATAGCAGCACAGGTTCTAGGATGAGTATTTTAAAGGAGAACGCAAATTGTTTTAAACCAGAAGTTGCGTTTTCAGTTGACATTTAGATCATATTGAGAAGATTGTCATATTTGTTTCGAAAAAGTAGTTGGTGTCAAAAAGTGTCTTTTCTTAATTACCACGCTCACGCTCTATATATTTATTTATCTTCGTAGAATTTTCAATCGCTAATAAAATACATTTTAAAGCGCTCAATTGAGCTGAAATTTTATATGCGTGATTATTTTGGATGACACTACAGTAATTTAATTATAATTAATAAAAATCAATTGATTAAAACTAATTATTTAAAGAATTACAAATACAGCTTTTTGACATCATTTTTGGCGACTAGCGACCATTTTGGCGACTTGTGTCAAAACGAAAAGATTTTTTTCTTGCGTTTTAAAGCAGGGCCGTCCAACACGCGGGCCGCATGTGGCCCGCCAGTACGTAAGTTCCTGTCTACCGACTCTTTTTAAAAAAATCTTTAATATCAGGTTTTAAAGTTTTTCATTTTGAAATTTATTTGAGGGGAAATTTATGTATATATATATATATATATATATATATATATATATATATGTGTGTGTGTGTGTGTGTGTGTGTGCGTGTGTAATAAAATCCTCTAGTATACTTTTTATTAACTCTTTGTACTAATATTTAAAATACCTTTAACTCTTTGGTTTAAAATTAACATTATAACCTTAATCGTAATCGGCTAGTCCAAAATCCTGGTCCCGCCCATTCTAGCCAATCAGAACTATTATTACGTAATAACCACTGCTGATATAAAAGCAAAAATCTGGTGTAATCGCTCTCTTTGTCTGCTTGCCTTCATCATGTAAATATGTAAATAACTGCAACTCTGTGTCTTTGTGTTGTGTCCGTCAAGATGTCGCTTCTGTTATACGTGTCTCTTTACGTGTTTTTAACGTACAGATGTAAAATATAAAGTGATTGACCAGTTATGCTATGTGTGCTTCAAAATAAAAGATGAAACTCAATTCTAAAGATGTTTTCAATAAACCAGATATGACAACAACCAACGCCGGCCAACGCTACTACAATACATTATATATATATATATATATATATATATATATATATATATATATATATATATATATATATATATATATATATATATATATATATATATATAATGTATTTGCCTATTACCTGTTCTTGTTTTAAAATTATCCTTTTTGATAATAGAAATGTCCTTTAGATTAAAATAGATTTATATTTTATCAAACAGTTACATTTGATTTTTCTATAATTAATTACTTTTTTTTACTAAATTCCGAATTGCATTATACATATCCTTTACTATGGATGGTATAACATGATTCTCTGTTTGTGCGACTTTCATTTCTCCTTCTCCTTTTCTGTTTGAAGTGCCCAAAAAGCAAGAGGCAGTCTCAGAGATGTTTTTTAAAGTTTTTAAAAAAATATTCAGGATGGTTAAGATAAAGGGCAACGTATACTTAATGGTTTGCTAATGACAGCACTATCAAATTTCAATAATGAGTAATGAAAGATTAATTCAAAAGGAACCCCGTAATTTTCAAGAAAATGGCAACACACACACACTGTAATATTTTAAACATTAATTGATCATTGCATTATTATATTATATAAACATTATTATATTATCTATGAAAAATAATGAATCGTTCCGATAAATTTTTTTTGTTTCCAAATCTGATATAAAGGTACATATTTTTATGTGCTGCCCGTGATATTATAATGTTTTTCCGAAGTGGCCCGCAAGGTCATTTGGGTTGGATACCCCTGTTTTAAAGCATTCAGTTGAACTAAAATTTTATATACACGATTGCTTTGGATGACAATATGATACTTTAATGATAATTAATAAAAATTAATTACCTTAATGTTGTGATTCTGTCCTATGTATATACATATTTATATTAATTGTAACTATTTAATGAAAAGTAGCTAAAATAAAATTTTTCTTTGTTGATCTAAGTAGGAAGTGACTTTAAAATTTTTTTTTATCATTTGTGTGTTTTTGTATGTCTCTTAAAACCTTACAGAAAGATTTGACTATTTAATTTAGTGAACAGTTTATATAATTAATTTTTCAATCCTAAAACTTGTGGTACTTAAAAGTACCTATAGTATACTGGCAGGAGCGGCTCTAGGGCCGGACAAACCATACCACTGCCCAGGGCGGCAAATTTTAAGGGCGGTATTTAAATGGAATTTGAATTTTTTTTTTGTTACAAAAACTTTCATATACGAGAGTTGGGGCAAAAGTCAAAGAAACTATTTTTTTTCTTGAAGATACCAAGAAAATATGACACATACAGACGAAAATACAAGGTGTTAACTACATTTGTGGACAATGAATAGCACTGAAATATTGTAAAGCACTAATTTATTACGGTAGTATACAGGGCAACATGGCCTTCATGGTGCAAAAAATGACAAACAGTGCACATAAAGTTGACATGACAAACCTGGGCCTACAGACCCTCGATGTAGTCCTCCGCAACTGTCACCACATGCTGCCAACGATGTGGGAGGCGCTCAATACCATCAGCCTCAGCATTTGGCACACCATGTGTGAATTGGGTCATCTGTCGGCGCCAGCATTAACAATGTCTTCTCGTATTGCGAACCTCCTACCACGTATTAGTTCCTTAATCTTGGGAATGAGATCAAAGTCATAGAGTGAAATGTCGGGAGAGTTCTATGGATGCTCCAATTCTTCCCCTTCCCAACGTCGGAGTAGCTGCCGTACACATTCTACTTTATGTGGCATTGTCGTACAGGATTATTGCACTGTCCACAAGATCCGGGCGTTTGTTCCGAACGCCACGTTGTACCTGTTGCACCAGGAAGTCCCTGTAGTACTGTGTGGTCACTGTTCTGCCATGAGGAACAAAGTGGCAAATAATGACACTCCTGGCGTCATACACGACGATGACCATCAATTTGACTGAGGAAGGATTCTGACGGACCTTCTCCCTCCTTGGTGATCCAGCATGTCGCTATTCAGCGGACTGACGTTTCAGTTCTGGTTCGTATGCCCTGGCCCAAAATTCATTGATGGCGATTATTCGTGACAAGAATTGATCGTCGTCCAGTTGTCAGCGTGCAAAGTGGTCCGAGCATGTTGCATAGCGGTATCACCTTTGAACTTTCGTCAGTGTGCATACGGTACCCACCTTGCTGCGATTTTGCGTAGGTGTAGCTCATTTCGTAATATCCTGGGGACGGTGCATTGCTCGTTGCCATCTGCCCTCTCTAATTCTAGTAGCGTCCATCGTCTGTCTTCATCCATGAGCTGCTCTATGACGGCACGTGCCAAGTCGGTCCACACACTGACCGGTCATCCCGAACATTGCTCTTCATTGGTTGACACACGTCTTTGCTGAAACTTTCCTATCCCCAGGGCTACTGTACTGTATGGTAGGGCATTATTCCCAAGGGCTTCCACTAAGTCACTGTGACATTCCATCGCATTTCTATCTCGAAGAACAGCTATTTTGCTGTAAGCGCGCTGCTCAACACGGGTTACTTCCATCTCACACAACACTCACCAACTGACTTATTTCACAGCCCTGGCTGCCTTACTACCAGCTATCACAGAGCCACCTGTTGGTCTGCATACACACTGTGCCTGCAGAACTTTCAAACGACATATATACGTTTGTGATACGTTCACAAATCTACAAGAAAAAAATAGTTGCCATGACTTATGCCCCATCTCTCGTATTTTTTGGAATATTATTGGGTGTGAATTTGGTATTTCATTTAACGTATCTTATTTCCTTACTAGCTGCATGGCCCGGCGTTGCAGGGCTATCTCTACTTTTATAAATTTTCCCTTTCTTTCACAAAATTAGAACTTCTAATACTCATTTTCAAAATGACTTCCAACCCCCTCCACCACTTAGCCCGGCGTTTTTCGGGCTTTCTCCTTTCCTCATGACACCAGCATTTCTTTGTGTTTGTGTTTGTACGCGCACAATGTGAGTGATATCTAAAATTGTGTCAAAAAATTTCCCTTTTTCGAAATTTGTTCCATTCCACTTATTTTTGATTTAAGACAGGTTTCTTTCCCCTCTCTATAGCCCGAACACGTTTTTTTAGTGTAAAATTATTGTTCTATCTTCCCCTCCTTCTCACAGATAAGATATAGCTTTAAATTTTGATGTATGACTTATAAAAAAATATTGCGTTAGAATTAAAAAAATTATTAATGTGAAGCAATTAAAAGAAAGCCATTCTGATGCTAAGAGTAAAATAAAAAATGGTCATCATTTTTAATAATAGTTATTTTCTAAGAATCTAAAATAATAAAATAGATTTCAGATTTTCATGAATCAATCAATCGTTACATATAGTTAGCTTAAAAATGTCTCTAAAATATATTTTGATCCAAAATAATAGACTATGTACTTTTTAATTAACAAAGAATTCATTTCGTAATGAAATATAATAGAAATAATCCTTTCAAAAAAAAACATATATATATATTTATTAAAATCAAATTTCTATAAGTAATAAATGAAAGAAAAATTAACAGATAGCTATTGAAACGATTGTTTTTTTCTGAACGGTTGATTAAACATATAAATATATAAGTAAAAAAAACAGTATGGGGAAAGCCTTAATATATATATATATATATATATATATATATATATATATATATATATATATATATATATATATATATACATGCACTGAAAAAAACCTTTAAAAAAACCCGATCTGATAAAAAAACATTTTGATATTTCATTTTAATTTTAACCTTTTTCATTCCACTAAAAAAATTTTTAAACTTTAAGAAGTAGCGTAATGCGAAATTGAAAGTTTCTTTCTCTTCACTTTCGAACTACCATTTCATAAATCAACCGATTTAACAATCACGCTGTCGGTTCCTTTAGAAAAAAGCATTCAATTGAGCTTTAAAATAAAGGTAGATTTTTTTCAATATCCCATTTCGTTATTCGTTAAAGTAAAAAAAAAAATTTCGGACGTCATTTATAAGTTAATGCTTTCAAACTTCATATATCGATTCCAAACAACGGTAATTTTTAAACAAAAAACTTTTTAAAAAAGTAATGTTTACATATTTATCGCAAAAGGGAAAAAAATTGAAAAACACATTTTTTTTAAACCGTAATTTTTAAGATAATTTATCAATCTTTCTACAGATTACGTATAATATTGTTCTACACGCGGAAAAAAAATTCGTGAGATTAATTTTATTAATAAAGAAGTTATTATGTATTTAAATAAAATTTTGAGTATTTTTTGAAAAATCGTTAAAAGAACAGTTTTTGACAATAAATTTTTTAAATGACTGATTCTAAAAGAGAAAAGATGAACTTTTTTAGTGTAAAATATTTTTTCATTAACGCGAAAGAAAGTGCAAGCAGAACAACTTAAAATTCGTATTCAAAAAATGGAACCGATTTCGACTCATTTTGAAAAAATCGTAAAAAATACAAAATATAATTATTTTGTAAAATAAATTATAGCATATCGGGGCGAAATAAATGATCTTTACGAATCTGTAATTATTTTTTGTGCGAGTCTCATGAAAAAAATTAGATCGCGTTTTAAAAACGTCTGAAAAAAAGAGGTTCCGAATTTTCTCCTGGTGGTGAGAAATGGTACTAATTATGTGTTTTAAGGTTTTAATTAATATCTTTTTAACTAATTAAAATATCTGAATATAAATGGTCAAAACGGATTCCTTGGATCATTCTCAAAATTTTGGTACCTTCGGCGAGTTTCTGCGTCGTGTGGTTCGTGAGAAAATTGGGCTACATTCATACATAGATACGTTTGTTTACCTACGAATTTTAATAGTGTAGATTTAGTACTCTGCTTAATGTCAATTTTTTTAATGTATAATTTTGAAGGGTTCGAGGTGGGAGTATATGTTAATTCATGAAATTTGACATGTTTACACACCTTTCACTAGAAACGTTCTTCGCATCTCAGAGTGGGGTCACTACGGACAATCCTTTCACCCATGCGATATCTGGTGCCAACTATCCAAAATGGGACAGAGTAATAAGAGGTTTGGGAACATAGAAAGCCACAGAAGATGTTTTATTTTAGTCTTAAGTGTATTTACTATAAGTTAAAATAAACGCTTGGGATTTTCCCCATCAGTAGAATCTTTTTCGAAGAAATTGGCCTGCTGACATGGGCGATTCCCTCTCTTGCATTTTACTCGGTTTAAATAATAACTGGTAACTATGTCGTTAATTTCAAATTATTTTGCATTTTTTTAATACTTAAAATAATATATATATATATATATATATATATATATATATATATATATTATATATATTTGTTATGCTGTCTTTTTGACCCAATATTCTAGCATCATTTTCATCGCCCCCCTCCATACAATATAACAATGTATTGAATTCAATAATACTCTACTTTGACACTAAAGATACAATACGATTTTATTCTCTTGTGTGCCACCGACGTATATAAATGTCTCGTTCAGCCGAAGCATTAATTTTCTGGACGTATATATACGTCTTTCCAAAGTACGATCTTTTCTGTGCCCTGCTATCCATACAATTTTTTCGAAGGTTTAGGAATGCAATAAAAGGACCTTGACAGTGTTTGCGAAGGATTTGCTTATATATTCCTCCTCTCCCCCCCCAAAAAAAACATCAAATTACGCACGTCTACATGGTAAACGGTGGCATTGGGGAGTGAGTAGCGTAACTGTTAACCGGCAGTTAAGGAATTAAATTATAAACCATACAAATTATCAGGATATGTGTTAATACAAGCCCATGGGGTCACTGGTAATTATCACACTTGTTCTTAACTTAGTATTGTTAAATTAATAATAAAGTACATTGTACAGCACTGATACATTAATAAGTGTATTATATCCGTGTAAATATGTATTTTATAATTTATTATATCAGAAAGCATTTTGTTTGTTTACTTTCAGTAAATTAATAATGTTTTGAATAATCTTTTGTTTTCAACTTTTCAATAGGCTCACGCCCCCTCGTACATTTATCACGCCCCCAAGGGGAAGGGCCCCACAGTTTGAGAAACACTGCCCTAAAAGTGGAAATTTATAAATCTCCTTACATGTATGCAAAGGGATTCGGTATACCTTATTCCTCTAGCAATTGTTGCAAGGGTCTTGTGAAATGTTTCATCTTTTTGCTTAAAAGTTGGAAAATTTTTCTTTACAAAACTTAGCCTCTTCTTTTCTCCCCCCCTTCTCCTTATATAAAAATATTTAACATTCTTTAACTTTCGATCACTGCGGCATGTATGATCTTGACATCATGAGTTCCAAGACTTTGAACACCTTTCCCTGATTCCCAACACATGTCTTAGTGATTTATTTATTTTATTTATCCAACGCCCGTGCTTGGCTTCTTGACCATTTGACGCCGAGCCTCCCAGTAACGACTGACGATGTCATCAGCCGGGTATTTAACAATTCTAGTGCATTGGAGCAGGTGGTCGCCGTTAATTCTGGCAAGGCCGCAGAGTGGTCAGCCCTCGTTAGCAATCAAGCCAAGTCAGTGGAGGTATACTCTCCAAAAGTCTTCTCCGATAGTTTCGCGAATGAGGGCAACAGACTCGGCTTTCTCCAGGTGTCTCGGGATTGGGCCCACAGTGGCCAGAGTTTCCCATGGCTTTCCAAAACTCTTTGTTTTTTGGGTCATTACAGTATATTTGTCAATGTGCGTGGAGATGATGCTCTTCTGAGGGTCAAGGGGACTTCCGGTTGAGTCGACTCCACTCCCAGCTTGGCTTTTTGGTCGGCTCTTTCATTTCCGGGGATCCCTCCCAACATGACTTGGGACCCACTGTAAGGCCGCAGTCCAGCCAAATGAGAGGAGCTCTACAATTTTAGTTCGGACTCTGAATTGTGTTAAGGCAGTCAGTTGCTTAGTGATTCAGAGATTCCTCAATAATCCTAAGACTACCTCTGCTACTCAAACTGATTTTTTTAAGCTTTCCCTTTATGAAAACAGTGAACATCTATAATTATAAAATATAACAAAATACTAATTTCAAATAAATAAATAATGTACCTTAACTGTATTAATAAAAAAATTAATGACAAGGATGGTTCTGCATTTATTTTGCAAGTATTTTTATATCAAGAGTAATATTTGAAATCTGCAGTCTTTTAGAGTTTGTAAAAAAGGAACATCTTATTAAAAAAGGGGAAACCTTCCCATACCCCTTAAAAAATGCTCAGGGGTCCGGTGTACCACAGTTTAAGAATCGTTGATCTAAGGACTACAATGGAATGCATTCTTTCAAATAATATAATTTATGAAGGAAATAATTAAAAGTACCAGATTTAGAACGAAACGGATAAATTTTGATATGTACCTTTTGTCTTTCTTGAAAATCTGTTTTCCTTATGTTACACAAAATATGGCATTCAAATTTGTCTTGGATGAAAAAAATTTGCTTCCAGAATTACATATTTTTCTGAAAAGTATACAATTAAACTTTTTCTTACTTTATATCTTCTTAAATTATTCTTTTTTAGTAAATAGTTTTAATTTCTGAAATATATTTTTTTAAATAAAATCTTAGGTCAAAAGAATACAAAAAATAAAAATAAAATTCGAACTTTATTATACACTGGTTATCATAAATTAAGGAAAAATTTCAAAAATATAGCGATAATAAGCTAGTCTGAATAAAATTTGAATAAGTTGGTAAGTGCAAGGAGCTGTCAATATTACATTAAGCAAAGTAGTGACGGTACAGTCGGAATAGGTCATTCGCAAGGGGCTGCGGTAGCCTAGTGGTCAAGGTATCTGATCGTGGCTGGCTTGTCACGAGTTCGAGTCCAGTACCACTAAAGACCCGTCGTGTACAGAAGCGATGCACGTTAAATCTGTCGAGAGCTCAAACGTCCTCCCGTTAGTGTGGTGTAGTAGTTAGAAAAGGGGTGCCAGCTCAGGTGCTCCTCGTCACTTGATCGTGGTTCAAAATTGCGAGGTCCGTCGTCAACCCCCGCCGTCAAAGGCCTGTAGCTGAACAGTGCGTCGTTAATATTCACTCACTCAGTCATTCGCAGGGAACATAAAAATGGATGTCTCTGAGCAAGACGGCAATTATCACTGTGTTTGTGAGATAAGAAATCTGGCACAGCAAAATTGTAACAATGACCTCCAGACATCATATAACCGAAGAACTGGGATGGTGAGCTACTGTGAGATAAGAGGCAGGGACAAAGTCGGATAAAAGTGGCTAGATGGCTGAATGTGAGTTCGTGTGTGATTCAGAGACTTGAGCAACAATTTCTGACCGCGAATTCGGCATCCAGGATGTTCAGCCAAGGACAGCCACTCGCTACCACTAGTGCCAATGACCGATATTTGTCATTATGCACACGAAGGAACACAGAACCGGTACTTCGTCTGAACTCAAATCCTTCCTCGCTGCAAGCCCCAGAAGGTTAGTTTCAATGTCAACCCGGCGTGGAAGGCCTCACGAACGTGATCTTTATGCGAGACGGCAAGCCATTTGTGTCTCACTCACATCATGCCATAGGCGGGATCTTTTGCAGTGGGCACGTCACCATGTCCACTGGACACGTGATCAATGGAGGGCTGTTCTCTTCACGGATGAGTCACGTTTAGCCTCGAAAGCGATAGTATGCGTATTTTCATTTGGAGAGAACGCGGAACTCATTTTTCTCCATGTTTCATCTGCAAAAGAGGTGTATATGGATGAGGTAATGTCTGTGTTTGAGGTGGTATCTCTTTGGGTGGACGCATAGAGCCCCATGTCTTTTCCCGTGGAAAAGTATGATAATGCGAGACAACACAGGGAATTCTTATCTTGAGTAGGAAACAATTCAGTGCTTGTAGTGGTCAGCTCGATCAGTGGACCTTAACCCTATCGAACATGTTCGGAACGCTATAAAATGACCTGTAGCCATTCTCAATCCCCTTTCTTGGACCCTAACCACACTTTCAACTGCCTTGGAAGAGCAATGGCTAGCACTTCCTACAGAATAAATAGTCCGCTTAATTAAGAGCCTCGCACATCGCTGCATATACTTTTACTATACGAAACTGGTACATGCGATTTGTTCATTGTATACTTATATACTGATTTCTATACAATCATAATTGTTTAGTGATTTGCCTCTTTTTATTCTGTTTTATATCTTCCTATATGTTGTACAATGTGCATAAGTTTCAATAAGTTCTAAGCATAACTTTTTCAGTTAATCATCATTTTGTGATTTTTCCTTAACTTATGTTAACCAGCCTATATAGTTTTAATCCAGGGGTTGGGAAGACTGAGAACTCCCGAGCAATTTGTAACTGTGTGGTTGGGACAGAATAAAACAAGGGATGTGCTTTTATCGTGTACGTTTTATATTATACATTGTTATAAGAACATGAATAATGTATGCTTTTACAAGAGAGTAATTAAAAGTTTTAATTTTGGAATAATTAATTTACTTTGAAATGAGTAAATTCAAAACAGCATTCAGATTAGGATTTTTTATTTATATTAATATATATTTATTTTATAATGTAAAAAACATTTTTACAAATAGTTCTTAATATTATTATTAGTTTGCGATTGCACTCAAAAACCTTAGTCCACCCAACTTGATTTGAAAAGGCCAGGACTTGAGTTTCTAAAACAGTAATTTATCTTTTACATCCTAGCATTCCCTCTTGGTAGTCGATTTCCACAAAATCCGTTCTTACCGGATAATTACGCTTCAAAAGAGCATGATTGCCAAATTTCCTGGAGTAGTAATTGTTCAAGAACGCCAATCTATTTCCCTGTAGCACTTCTACAACCCCTTTAGGAATTGATTTCCCGTTCTTAGAGGATCTTTACTGAATAAAACAGAGACTTTTTCTGAATTTCAAATCCGTTGGTGTCATAGTTCAAAAACGGGAAATTTTTATATTTGTAACGCTCCCTGACAATCCGGTCTATTTCCCGTTTTTACCGGATCTCTATCCAACAAAAAAGAGCAAATTTCAAGTCTGTAGGTCTAAAACAGGAATTGTCTTGTTCATAACGACCCCGGACACCAGCTTGGGAGCGGACTTTCGCAAAACTCGTTCTTATCTGATATCTATTCAACAAAAGTAATATTTCTGCCAAAATTCAAGTCTGAACGTCCAGTAGTTCCAGAGATCTTTTGGAGAGTGAGTGAATCACCTTTCTCCAATGTTTAGAGAGAGATGTAAGGATTCTCAATTACATTCTTTTATATAATATTTCAAAAATCTATTAAGTTGTAAAATAAGTTTGAATTTTCATAATACTGATGTTTTTCGTGCAGCCTTTTTTCTCTTTAGAAATTTTACGTATTTATATGATTAATAAGTGATTAATATACTACTCACGTAGTCAAATAGAGTTTACAGAACTCGTCATTTCAAATCTCTAATAAACTCGAATATTTTTAAAATTTGTGTTTCGTTTATTTTTATTCAGTTTAATACGTTTAATACAAATTTAATTTAAATAATAAATATAGCAGAGCTTGAAATGCGTAACTTTTCAGCAAAGATATGTTTTGAAATATTTTATAAAAATAACCTAAGTGTTTCATTATTATTATGAATTAAATATTTTAAGATACAATTGCATTTTCTACATGTTCAGTTTACGAGTTCAATTGAATAAATTTTGATTATAAGTGTGTATGTTACCAAGTTGTGGATTTATAAGTCAAATTGAACTTTTTGCATGCTAAATTTAAGCTTTAACTAAGTAAATTCACTCTTTTGTTCATCAAACTTAAATTAATCAAGAATAATTAATTCCAGTTTTCCTCCTCGAGTAAAAATTAAAACCACGTGTAAACCCAGTTATAGTATATGCTCATGAAGAATATTCTTTTGAAAATTTTAAATAGCATATTTTAAATCCTCCTTTGGTAGAAATGGACAGAAAGTAAAATATTTTCAAAAAACTTTTTACAAAATTAAGTATTTATGATGACAACTGCTATACACACACACACACAACACGCACATTATAACACAAAAAGCAATGCATAGGAAGAAATAATTCGAAATGGTACGATAGCCCATGTACAGGGGGAGAACCTTTATAGATCGACGTGTCATTTTTTCCAAAGTGTCTAATGACGTATAGATGTGCCGTCAAATAATTTTGACTTGTAATTATTGGGAAAACAATAAAAATAAATACGAACAATACAAAACTCTATTAACTACAAAAAAATACTCTTTTTGAGCTGTATAGTTATAGATGTTCTAGTTATTCGTGTAATTGAAATTAAAGTAATATTAGTGTGATTTCTGTTGAAGCAGATATGATGGCAAATAAATTTAGAATTGCAAGATGTTACTTTTTGTAGAATACATGTTGAATTTGAGTCATATGCCAAACGGTTTCTTAGTAATTCATTTTTTTGCTGTGGTTCACTTTTTTGACAAGAGGGCTTGTGATTTGTTTCAAAATACCATTTTACAAACGACATTCTGCATACCACTATTCCAGAATATAAAACACACACCACTTTGTCGCCTTTACTAATAATGCTATTCTTCCCGGTCCACCAAATTTGAAATTCTCTGTTGCACTTACTAACTTGCACTTTTTTGTTCTTTTGCTGAACTAGCCATGTTAAAAAACAGTTAAAAATCGTAAATATGTAACACAGGTAAACTTTAAAACACAGTTGTGTCAATGAAATTGGCTGTGCTATGCGTAGACAAACTTTACATCATAAGCAATTGTAGTCTACAAAGTAACTAAGGCAAGACAATAACAAACGAGTGTGCTCCTCAATTACTCGCATTTGTTCGTAATACTTTATAGTGAACTTTGAAATTTAGAAAAATAAAATGCAAACTATTTTAATCACAAACGTGCCAAAAATATTGCTCGCGTGCCATCAATGGCAAGCGTGTTACAGGTTCGTCATCCTTGCTCTTGTATAGCTTCAAAGTGTGACGCTGAAAAGCAATCAATGAATCCAAATGGTACAAATTTGCGTTTGCATATACCTTATGATAAAATAAGGAAATTATTAACTTTTGCTGAGCCATTACTTTTTAACGAAAGTTATAATATCATCCATTCAGATTAATTTGATCTTCTTTTTGCAGATGAATAAATAAATGACAAGAATGCTTTTCTGATTTTTAATTACACACTAGAGTACGATAGTGTTGACTGTGACTCTCTACGTTGACCTCTTTCTGAGCTGGGCATTCCAAAAAAACTTCGAATGCTTATTAAAGCAAATTTGACCCGAAACATTTTTTGTGTACAGCTTTCTGGTTGTATCACAGAGTTTTTCGAAGCCAGAAATGGCGTGAGACAAAGTGATGCTCTGGCTTGTCTCATGTTTAATTTGGTGTTAGAATGGGCTATTCGCAACTCCAGCATAAACATTAGGAGCATCATTTTCACTAAAGCTGTACAACTCCTTGCTTATGCCGATGATATAGTAATCATTGCTCTTACTAAAAATGCTTTGTCAGAAGCATGTCTAGTACTTAAGAAATCGACTGAAAAGTTGCATTTAATTAATTAATGAAAACAAAGCTAAATCGATGGCAATTACAAAAACTCCAGTAGGTTTTAATTATCTGCAGATTGAAAATCATAAGTTTGAATTGGTTGATAATTTTGCCTATTTGGGCTCAAACATTAGCATTCTAAACGACATTAGAGCTGAAATTAAAAGACGTATTATTGCTGCTAATCACTGTCTTCATGGTCAAAAAGTTTTCTGTAAGTCAAAAAGACATGCAAAAATTACGCTATATAAAGCTATCAGCAGACCCTTACTTACCTATGGATCGGAAACTTGGATGGCTAAATCACAGACTGAGAAGCTAGCCATCTTTGAGCGGAAAGTTCTTAGATATATCTTAGGTTCTGTGAATGAGAATGGATTGTGGAGACAAAGACGCAATTTTGTGTGTGTGTGTGTGTGCATGTGTGAATTATATAAGCTATTTAAGGATGCAGATGTCATTAAATCCATCAAATGGGTCTTTAAGGCTTGCGAGCCACATCTGGCTTATGGACTCCTCATCCTTGACGTTCAGAATTTTCAATTACAAGCCTATTGAAACTAGTACTATGGGTAGGCTCAAATTGAGATGGGCTGATTCTGTGGAGGAGGACTTATAGTTTTAAGAATAATTGGATAACTACTGCTAAGTGGAGACGGGAATGGAAGAGGGTTCTTGAGAAGGCCTTTGCCCACCACGGCTGTTGTGTCAATGGAAGAAGAATTACACACTGGCAGTTATATCACGCATACAGGTAAGGGATGAAATGCTGAGTCACGACCTTGCCCAGTCGAGGATTTGAACCACGGACCTGTGGTGTGGAAGCGCGATATACTACACTGGGCTTCTATTATTAAATATTGGTCTCTCTCAAAGTCTTTTATAACACTGATTTTGTTACACTGAAACATTTTTGCCCCAATTTCTGATGTTAGCAGTCAAAAAGCACATGAAGATAAAAGTAAAAATGTTTACCAAATAATTGTGACATTACCAGCTGTAGGCAATTGACCTAAAATCAAAATAAATTAGTGAATTGACGAAGAATATCTCCTTTCCCATAGCACATGAATTTGATACTTGTCAATGGCTAATATGATTAAAGAGCAAGACATTAAACACGGGAGCTGGCAATACTCTGATTTCCGGCTCCATTACGCTTGAACTTTCTCTGAAATCTGACTTCAAAGGCTATTCTTTTCAATAATTAAAAAAAGAAAATGAAAATGAAAAATGTATAGAACATATAAATATATTTTTCTCACTCAACATTACTCAAACTTCACATTTAGAATAATAGCTTTACGCTATTGTTAAGTGAAATAATTATAAAAAAATTGATAAAAAATAAAACAATTTCCCCATTTTTCAAAATTTTAAAAGCGATGGCATGCTTCGTAATTTATATTGATAATCCGCCATTTATATCAAAACAAGAGTACATATATACACTGGTGTGCAAAAATTAAGGACGAAGTCGAAAAATTAGCATATCAGCTGAACGAAGAGGCAGAGCGGACAGAAAGACCAATCAGGAGATTAAGTAAGGTGATGTACGGTAGCACATGCGCAGATATGCAGGTAGACGTAATGGGGGAGTGTCTGAGTAGTATAAAGCATGTTGTCGGTGAAAAATCAGTATTTCTGGCAAAGAGATTGCACGCCGAATAGCAGTTAAAATCACACCGAGTTGCTGCCTCAGCGAGAAATGGCGAATAATCAATCTGTTAGACGACATCTGGATGCTCTTACCCGAGGTCGAATCATTGGGAAGTTGGAGAAGGCCGCAGTGTGACAAGTGTGGCTGCAGAGTTCGGAATTGCTCACAGCATCGTTTCACGACTTTGGAGACAATTTCAAACTACAGGAACAGCTATCCGGGGGTTCAGTAGTGGTCGTCCACGAGGAGCCACACCCGCAGATGACCGGTACATTGTCTTACAGGCCAGAAGAAACAGGCGGCAGACAGCGGGAGAAATCGCTAGACACACGACACAGGCGACTGGACGACAGATATCGCGTTTTACCGTGGCCAGAAGACTGCACGGTGGTGGTCTGTTTGCACGACGCCCTGTACGGTGTGTACCTTTAACGCCTGCCCATCAGAGAAGGCGTTCTCTGTGGTGCCGGGAATACCGGAATTGGAGAGACAATGAATGGGGACGAGTACTCTTTACAGATGAGAGCAGATTCAGTTTGAGTAGCGATTCTCATCGCATACTCATCTGAAGAGAGTGGGGAAGCCGCAATCATCCCTCGAACATCATTGAAAGGGACAGGTATGGAGGTAGCGGTGTTCTCGTTTGGGGAAGCATCATGCTTGGTAGTCGTACAGACCTTCATATCTTCGACGCAGGTTCAGTCAACGGGACCCGTTATTGTAACGAGATTCTTCTTCCATATGTGCGTCTTTTTAGAGGCGCTATGGGTCTGCAGTTCCTTTTCATGGACGACAATGCACCATGTCATCGCACAGTAGCTGCCGAACAGCTCTTAGAGAGTGAGGATATTGAACGTATGGATTGGCCGGCACGATCTCCGGATCTCAATCCCATCGAGCATGTATGGGATTTTCTAGGCAGACGCTTGGCAGCTCGTACCTTACCACCAGTAACGATTCGGGAGCTTCGACTGGCGCTGCAAGACGAATGGGCAGCAATGCCTCAACAACTCATTGACACCCTCATTCTCAGCATGGGCAGACGCTGTGAAACCTGCCTAGCAGTCAGGGGAGATCATATCCCCTACTAAAGACCGGATGTTTCTTGCTGGACACCCATCACAGGGATGTTTCGGCCTTCAGTCGCATTGCGCTCCATGCTACTTTTTCAATCAAGCTTCTTTTTATCCCTCTGATTTCTCTTTTAGTAAGTGTTGCTTACATTACACATGTCCTTACGTATTGGGGATCTTACGGTATTAAATGTGTTGATTTGGAAAGCTTTTGTACAAAGTTATACTGAAAAACCCGTCTCGTCCTTAATTTTTGCACACTAGTGTAGATGAATATAAATAGTAATTATAATCATTACATAGTAAGTAATTTAATTTACATGGATTTTATAAAAATATTCATACATTCGCAAAACTGATGTGTTGTCTATACTTTCGAAAGAATTGTATTATTTAAATTATTTTTTATTCTGCTTAGCTTCCCCAGTATAGGAAATTTTTTCTCAGAAAATATTACTATGATTGTATCAGAAATTAACTCCGGAATAATCATCTGCCTTCTCTCCCTTCCCTCTTAAATATAAGTTAGATCCTCCAAATATTTCAGACTTACGAAAGCGAAAAATACTAAAACTTTTGAACATTACTGAGCATGAAAAATAGAATATAATAAATTTTCTTTTGCCTTGAAAGTAATTCAATATATACTTCAATCATAATAATTTTTTCTTAAATAGTTCACTTATTTTTTAACTCGTGTTTTTATTAAAATTAAATTCGATGTTTTCTTCTAGAGCCCAGAAACAATATTCATAAGTTGATCACATGAAGAAAGAAAAAAATAATCGGGATTTTGATTTAAATAGTTCAATGTCAGAATCACTAAAGATTCCCCAGCCATCTGGCAACATCTCACGCTTATCTTTGTTCTTTTGAAAGGTGAAAGAGTAGAGCAGAAATTGTAACAGAAGGCAGAAAAATCTACCTTTTCACAGGACGTTTTCCTTTTTACATTCTGCAAGTGATTTCTCTTAAATTTTTCAGTATGAAGACATTCTTAGTGATAGGAATTATATCATTAACTGCAACCTTAATCGGTAAGTAACTTTCTACAGCTGTCGTTATTGCGTTCGAAAATGTTTTTTTAAAATTGAAGTACGGGTATAATTTCGAACACATCTCATAAAAATCAGTTAATCTATAAAAATATTCCAAGTATTGCATTTCTTAATGGAATTATACTACTCTCTTTTAAGTTATAGATTAAGCTGCAGAAATTACGTCACAATTATAAATACTACAATTATAGTCAGTGGATATAATATAAATAGAAAAAAAGGAGACAGTTATTCATATCTCTCCTGGTTTTTGTTGTTGCTTAATAGAATAAATTGTATGTTTTCAAGAGCATTTTATAAGATTAACATTCGATTTTCAATACTCTTTTTTTTCTTTCTCTTTTTTAAAATACTGTAAAATAATTTAAAATATTGTAAATAAGCCGTATATTTATTGGATTCGTTCTTTTAAACATTTAGTAAGACTGTAGTTATATATATATATATATACATATCATTTAATTATTTCATTTCATGATACACCTAGATTCATAAATCAACATCTTTCTCTAAATAAACACCAATTGGCAGATTTCTTCTACTATTTCAAAGGGCTCTTGTGCGATTTTCAAAGCCCAAAATTGCTGAGAGTTACATAAAAATATATTTATAGTCCACTGTAATTATTGCCTGAGATCAATTTGTGACCATGGTAGCCAAAAGATAATGGTCGTAAACTCGTGTCAAATGATAGGTTCTAGTCTTGGTCCTACTGAAGACCCACTGTGTAAAGGGGTTGATGCACGTCAAATCTGTCGAAGCTCCAAGTGTGTGGGATATAGAAGTTTGGAGAGTGGGGTGTCAGATCAGGTATCCTTATTACTCGACCGAATTTCTTAATTAACTGGTCCGTCACCAATAGCCCTATTGTAACTTCAAAATACGATATTAATAAAAAAAAGAAAACTCGATTCAAATATAATCAGTCGGTCAACTCTGATGTAGATCATGGATTCATTAATAATTTTTGGCGCCCCTTTTTACATTCTTTTTTTTTATAACATGGGCTCATTATCTAAATTTTTGTTTATATTGTTCGGTTAGATTATACACATGGCTGGCCATTAAAGGTGTGGAGCTAAGCCACAAAAATTGTCATAATGTAGATAGTTTATGCTGCTTTAGAAAATCATAGTATTGTCCGAAGGGATATATTTGTCGTGCTGCAATCACGCGCAATTCCTGATTCCATGTCCATGATGTGGCAGCACGATTCCACAAGATCGAACTCACAATATGTTTATTCTTTTCGGTATTAGTGGCGAGAGGCCGCTGAGATCTTGCAAGGCGTTCCGTATAGCCCTCCTGAACTCATTGCCTGCCTATCTACATGGGAGTCGTAGGATTTCAACCAATGCGAGTAGCAATATATATATATATATATATATATATATATATATATATATATATATATATATATATATTGCGGAATGATAAACCACAATCTTGACAGGCCACGATTCTGCTGCTATAGAAGACATTGCCGTTTCTCCTTTTTATACAATGTATAACATGATCTTCTACAAACAATCCACATTCAAATCCAATTTCTGAATGAGAAATTAGCTGCCTAACTTTCCTTTTATATAGAGTTTAGAATATCATTTATTCCTCTTGCATCATTCGGTTGCCCTTAAATGCTAATTGTTTGCATATCCCTGCATCTTTTTCCTTTCATGTGAATTCAACGTTTGTATCATTTCATGGTATTGCATCTTTAATAGCCAACAGTGTAGCAAAGGTATGTAGTTCTCTCACGCACAAATTATTAGCAACCAATAAATAACTTAGCTTTTACCTAAATTTATAAAAGCATTACGTTAAATATTATTTTTATCCTTAAAATGTCGCTTTGCAAAGGCCTTATCACAAATACATTTGTGATACAGCTTTTTCGCCCATTTTTTCGCCGAATCTGAGGGTGAAGGGTTACCGTGAACAAAAAACGACATGCTCTGACGTCAGCCGAGCTCTATCTCTACATTGAAAAATTACTCGCCGATTTTTCTGCTTCGGAAAACGAACATCCAAAATTATTTCTTTTATTTCACTCACACTTCTGTTGATGGGCGTAAACAGAAACGGAGCACCATTCTGTTTAAAATGTTATACGCCGTTAAAATATTATACACCATTAAAATATTATACGCCTTGTCTGATGCGTTGGACGAGACCGAAACCGCCATCTTGACGCCGCTTATGTCGTAGGGCACCGAAGAATCCTATTGGCTGGAATTTCAAGCAACTTTTATTTGAAACAGCTTTTTCAGCTCACTGGGAAAAAGTTGTTCGGGGCCGTTGCTATGGCAACTAAGTAGAAATTGTTCGAAATTGGTCGGCAAATGGCTCGAAACGTGTACGTGTGATAAAACTTTAAGACAATAAGGAAAATTGTCCATTGAGCATTTTGATTTCTTTAAGCATTTCTCAAAGCAGAATGTAAACATTTGAAAACTGGGTGATGTAAACTGCGACTACATATAGTGCGACCAAAAAGAATTATGTTTCTTAAAAAATGACTTATGACAGAAAATCAATCTGCTACCCAACTCCATGTTATATGTTTTGGTATAGAAATTAATGTCTTAATTTCATCCAAACCACAATAATTATCCGGGCCTCTTCTTTAGATGAATTACTTGTCTTATATTTATAGATATATCAGATTTTTCAACGAAATCAGCATTTTTTTTAAATTGATTGTTTTGTAGTAATATAATTATTATTTTTATTTTGTACAAGATAAAAGAACTAACTAGCTTCGTAGCAAAGCTTCGAATTAACACACGTAGCAGGTAATTTCATTAAATTTTTAAGATATACTCATATTATGTAACATCATTTTACTTTAGCATATTTTTCAAATTTATATCATCTTTAGTTGCTGAGCAATCCTATTCCTGTGATTTTGAGAGAGACACTTGCGGATTCACAAATGAAGAGGGACAAAATACAAACTGGGCAAGAAAGGAATTGAAACTTGGAGGTCGAAAAGGTACGATTGTGTTTGGGCATGCTTATTTTAAATAGTTCAGTCATCCTTTCTTCGAATGTTCCAAAAGTATCTATGCTTTCCACTATGCCACTATGCTTTCTTGATAATGTTTATTTTCCAATAACGTAAAAGACTAAATAATTTTAACCTAGCTATATAAGTTTAAAATTTTTGCTATATTTTTGCAAATTAGATTAATTGTATTATACCGAAAGTAAGATTAAGTATAGGGTCTCAGGGGTGTTAAATTTCTCTAGAGGGTAGAAAATATAAG
Source organism: Trichonephila clavipes (assembly GCA_019973935.1). Classification (NCBI taxonomy): domain Eukaryota; kingdom Metazoa; phylum Arthropoda; class Arachnida; order Araneae; family Nephilidae; genus Trichonephila; species Trichonephila clavipes. Next base: position 628,333 of record BMAU01019389.1, on the reverse strand, counting down.
TAATTTTCAAACAGGTATAATTAATTTTGTTTTAATTTAAACTAAATAATTTGAATCTTTTACAGATTATTTATAAAGGAATAGGGCTTCAGAAAAGTGTAACAAAGTGTTTAAAATATAATCATAATTTTAAAAATTATAAGCATACGAAAATATAAGAAATATTTCTATAAGAAATATCAATTAAGTTTTACGTTGCGCATGCTATTTTCTAAAATAGAGCTGTAATTACTAGCTATAAGTTGATTTATAAAGTTAAACGTATCCTTTATACACTGTAGTATTTTTATATAAATAGAATAATAAATTATATTTTTTAAAAAATAAAAAAATTATATCTGCAAATTTTTTAAAAAATATTTCATTATTCTTCAAATATTTTTAAAAAAATTTCATTATTCTTCAAATATTTAAAATACAAAAAATATATTATTCTTAAATGATGAAGGGATTAAAGAGTATGATACATTTTATGATTCTATAAAGTTTCATAACTCAGGGGCTACTATTTTAGAAAATAGCGTGCGCAACGCAAGAATTACTTAATATTTATTACAGAATTTTCATATGCTTATAATTTTCAAAACTATGATTATATATCAAATATGTTGTACTTTTTTGAAGCCACAATCCCTTGTAAATAACGTGTAAACGTTTCGAGTTATTTTATTTAAATTTAAAAGAATTATACCTGTTCAAATTTTCACTCCGTGAGAAAAAAATTAACACCCCTGAGATCTCTTAACAATAGTTTTTGAGCAAGATGTAACCCTTAGTGACTGAGATAAAATAAAACCCCGAGTTATATATACATATATATATATATATATATATATATATATATATATATATATATATATATATATCCCTTGAGAGAATCAGTTTAAACTTAATGACATTAACAATCCATATACAGACAATACCATTACACAAACTGTTGAAAATTTTCTTAGTAACTAAAAGAATTTTAGTAACGCGTACTCTCGGGTTCCTCCCCTTCCCTTAGAAACGCATGAATATATTAAAAAGATGAAAAGGGGTGAAAATACAAATAAAATGCTCAAAAGCTTACCATTTGTAATAATCCTGAAAACTACAGAACCAATTTAAAGTATCCTTAAATTAAAATACTTTCCGTATGCCTGCATTGGGTGTCTTGATTTTAAAACCTGAGAAAAAACCCACAAAATTCAAGAAAAAAATGTGACTTTTTTTACTAACAATTGTACGTACTTTCCAGTTTACGGCATGGTTGCAGAAATTAACGACACCGAAAAGCACATTTCCAAATTAATAACTCCTTACTTCGAGCACCACGAAGAAGTTCCAGGATGTCTTACTTTCGACTTTTATGTATCTGGAGATGCTGTGAAAGGATTCAGCGTTGAACAAGAGCACAATTATGGCATTACTGCAATATGGACACTCGGCAACAGCAGATCTGGTTGGCAGAAAGCGCAAATAAATGTCGATGTCGATGCAGCTACTAGGGTGAGTTTTATAAAGAATTATTTTACACATTTTGATGATCACAGGATGAAAAATAAATGTATCAAAAAATGTGTAACTATCGAAAAAGGCCTTATCACACGTAGTTGGAGCAATTTTCTTTCAACCACCCATTCTGAGCAATTTTTACTCAGTTGCCATAGCAACGACTTCGAACAGCTTGCTAGTGAGCTGAAAAAAACTGATCGAAATTAAAATTGTTCCACATTTAAGCCAGTAGAATTCTTTGTCTCTTACGCGAAAATAAGATGGCTGCCGCGTCTTCGTCAAGCGCTGTATCAGAAATGTACGCATTAAAACGGAACGAAATGATGGAGAGTGCTTTGATTGACGAAATTGGAAATTCTCCATACCTATTGAATCCCAAAAAAAAAAAAAAACCCATTTCGTAAACAGATTTTTAAAAAATTAGCGAACGAGCAACGGTGCTAGCGGCGAGTAATTTTTCAACATGAAGATAGAGAGCGGCTGACGTCAGAGCATGTCGTTTTGTTTACGGCAACCCTTCCCCCTCAGCTGCTTCAAAGAATTGAGCGAAATGGCTGCTTGAAAAAAGCGCGTGTGATAAGGCCTTTAGAAATAATTTTTAGTAAAAGTTTTTTTTTAAATATTTCTTCTAATTGGCCTTCATTTATGATGTTTTTAAAGTATATTTCATTTTTTCATATTACATCACTCTTGCCTCTGTATCAACTTGCGCCAAGATTATTCCTAGAGTTCTCATGAGCAATATATTGCACAGTTCAATTAGTGATAAACCCCAATTAAATTGTGTATATAGTTTTAAAATTACGACAAGGGTTCAATTTTCACTGCTGTTTGTAAAAAATGCAATTTCACGAAATAATCATCAGAATTAAATAAACTTTTCAACAAATATTAATCATAGGATGTTACGTAAAATAGTGAAGTTTCAGAACCACCGCGCATGTGTGGTGTGCGCAGCGCTCTCTGAACTGATGCTGAAAGCGTATAAATAGAGGGCTGTAGCGGGACGTTGAAAATAGTTAATGATTAGCTGTTAGTGGCGAACGTATAGTGAGATCTAAGTATGTCTCCACCACGAAATAAGGAGAAATTCCAACAACTTATGATGTTTCAATGGGGGAGAATTATCGGCCTTCGAGAAGGAGGATTTTACAATCACGGAATAGGGTCTCGTGTGCAGCGGAACAGTTCCACAGTGATGCGAGTTTGGAAGCAGTGGACCGACGAGCACCGAACAACTCGAAAAACTGGCAGGAGACGAAGGAAGGTGACGCCAGCACGCGACGATCGACACCTATTCCACATGGCAGTGAATGACCGTACAGCTTCCTCCAAGTAGATGGCAGCACGTTGGTCTACTGCTACATGTGTACTAATGTCGACTTCGTCAATTCGTCGACGTCTGCTGCACCGTGGATTGCGTGCAAGGGTGCCTTTATACGGGATCCTCCTCCCGGCAAACCATTTTGGCGCAGCTTGGCCAAATTTGGCCCTTGCGCCATTAAACTTTACAATCATCATCATCACCCGGCAAACCATTGACGGTTGCGTCTGCAATGGGCTCATGAGCGCAGGAGCCTAGCAAGTTTATCGGCACCAAGTTGTCTTTTCAAATGAATCAAGCTTCACTTTATGGGACCATGATGGCCGCATTCGTGTTAGACGCTATGCCGGTGAATGCTGCCGCCTTCCAGATTGCGTTATCGAACGACAAAGCAGCCTAATACCCGGAGTTACGGTTTGGGGTTCGATTTCGTATCCTGGACGATTCAATTTGTTACGAATTGAGGGTAATCTCAATAGCAACAAGTATGTCCAAGAAGTGCTACAGTCCGAAGACGTTCCCTTCCTTTAAGGCATCCCTGCGGCTATCTTTCAGCAGTATAATGCACGCCCACAAGTTGCAAAGACTGTTCGAGACTTCTGTTCAGCCCAACACGTACAACTTCTTCCTTGGCGTGCTTATTCGCCGGATATGTCGCCTATTGAGCACATGTGGGATTTGGTTGGTCGGCGTCTCGTTCGTGATCCGCGTCCTGCAGCTTCAAAAGACGAAATTTTGCCACGCCTGCTAGTATTATAGAATTCTCTTCCACATTCAAAATCTGCTTGACTTCATGCCACGTCGTATAGCAACACTTATTGCAGCGCGTGGCGGCTACACCAAATACTGATTTCGGACGCTTAATATTGTTTTTTTTTTTGCTTTGAAAATTTCATCATTTATTTGTACTAATACAAGTCATTTGTGCATTAAATTTCATTTAATTTTGAGGGTTCTTTCATGGTGTTGCATTTTTTACAAACAGCAGTTTACATTCCCCAGTTTTATTCATTAAAATATATTTATATTTAATTACAAAAATCATCCCTGTGAACTACAAAATTTTTTCCTGGTAATTATGCTATTTTTGGAAGCAATATTGGAACGACTGTTTGAGTTGACATACGCAGCTGGTCTACTACACACACGTAGGAGATATTGTATTTTTTAGTGATGTAGTCTTATGGATTTGTTAGAGAGGGATATGTTGAATCTGGATTATAGCCTATGTTGCTTCATATCCCACAAAACCTATAATTGAATGCTGAATCCCACACGCACAAAATTTAATGATAGCTACAACTTGCATCTTACCCTCTTCTACATTTACATTTAGTTAACTTCTTTAAATTTAAAATGCATGCTTGCTTTTGTTTTTCTTCTGAAACTGAGAATTATAAATATAGTCGAACCTCTATATAACGAAGTCGCTAAATCCCTGAAAAAAGTTCGTTAGAGGTTCATCTTTTACTATACTTTATAAACCACATAAAACACATATTTCATAAATTCGTAAACACTATATATTAAAAAAAGAAATTATCCACATCTTTTTTTAAATTAATGTATGTTAATTTTATATATCTTACCCATCAAAAAAGAAAGAAATACTGCAAGATAAATAAGAAAAAAGAATGTCGAATAATTCACTGTATTTTCAATATTAAGAAAATAATTTTATACTAAAATTAATGAATTTCAAGTACATTTTATAATTAAAAGCATACAAGTAATATTAAACATATATTACTTAATAATTAGAACACGGGGGCACGGGACAACTCCACTGAGGGTAAAAGAGGATATCGAAGAAATTGCTAGTGAACTGGGCAATGGGGGTTAAAGGTTGCACTTCTTGGATGAAACGTCCACAACACTATTGCTCTCGGCGAGTTACGATATAATAAAACCAGTTCAAGATTTATGGCCACCATAAATTGTTTTAAAGAGAGAATAACTTGACATTTTTTCAGAAATACTTTAAAAAAAAAAGAACAAAAACTGAATCACAAAAGAAAAAATTCGTTACATAGAAAATGCAAAGTAGAGAAGTTATTTTACGAAGAAAATCTAGAAATGGTCAAGGTTCCAGGAAAAAATTCGCTATATAGAAAAATTCGCAATATAGAGGTTCGTTATATAGAAGTTCGACTGTACATTTGTTGAATAAAATAATTATGGAGTTCTCTTATGGTTCTGGCACGACTTTTGTACACAGATTTCGAAATAAAACTGAAGACCGGCCAGGACGTTGCAAAGCTATCCTTTTGGAGAAAAGAGCAGACATTTACATTTCAGTATATTTCTAGTGTTGAAAATTAATAATCACACACAAAATTGACCCAAATTAAATGTTTTGAAAAATAAATTCGATGTTAGAACAACGTAAATATCTTGAACGACCAACGATCTTTAAGAGATGTGGTGCATTCGATGCGTTCAAAGTGTCCCATAATATCATTTGCAGGCATTGGAATCAGGATTTGAAAACCAGAAATGTTAGGCAATGATCAGAACTAGGTTGTAGGCTGTAAAAACACAAAACATGGATTGCTATTTAGCCCTAATGGTCAGAAAAAAACCGCAATTTGAAAACCTCTTCTTTGCAGTTGTACAGAGTGTTTTTTTTTTCAGGTATAGAAGTTTAAGTTGGCATTACTTTCCAAGATGGCGACCGATTTAACAGCTTTCAAGTGATTTATTCTCAGTTTGGTTTGGCAATTCATCATGAATAGACTAACGCCTGAACAACGCTTTCAAATTGTGCAATTTTATTTCGAAAATAATGGTTGATTTTCATAAGCGAATTTTGTTTAGCGATGAAGCGCACTTCTGGTTGAATAGCTACGTCAACAAACAAAACTGCCGCATTTGGGGTGAAGCTAATCCACAAGTGTATGTCGAAACACCGTTACATCCAGAAAAACTGACTGTTTGGTGCGCTTTATGGGCTGGTGGAATCCTTCAAAAACGATGAAGGCCACAACGTTACAGTCAATGGTGATCGGTATAGAGCCATGATTACTAACTTTTTCATTCCTGAATTGAAAAATCATGATGTCCAGGAGCTGTGGTTCCAACAAGACGGCGCAACATGTCACACAGCTCGTGCCACAATCGATTTATTGAAAGACACGTTTGGTGACCGCCTAATTTCACGTTTTGGACCTGTGAATTGGCCTCCAAGATCTTGTGATTTAACACCGCTAGACTATTTTCTGTGGGGCTATGTAAAGTCATTGGTCTATGCGGATAAGCCACAAACGCTTGACCATTTGGAAGACAACATTCGCCGTATTATTGCCGATATACGGCCACAAATGTTGAAAAAAGTCATCGAAAATTGGACGTCCAGATTGGACTACATCCGAGCCAGCTGTGGCAGTCCTATGCCAGAAATCATATTTAAAATGTATTGACACAATATTATCTTTCGAATAAAAAAAATTCATGTCAATCGAATAATACATCGTTGTTTTATTGCAATTTAAAGTTCTATACCTCTAAAAAAACACCCTTTACCTTCCGAAAGTTACTGATATCATAGTTTCAGTTTCAAACGGTTCGGGTTTTTTTAATTTCCAATGAGGCTGCGTATTGGTATTTATCATTGCAGACCTAGTACATTCCCCGGGAACTGGCATCACTTTTTAGTGCGCACTTAACCCCTGATATTGGGATATTAAGTACAGCGAGATACTGAGACTAGGTTTGCTTCAAAATCTTATTTTTAACACGCGTTTATAAGTTTCACTTGTATGTAATGAAATCTTGAACTCGATTTTTACCCACTTTAAAAGGTCAGATTAATTCGAAATTTTGCATGCTTGTCAAGGACCGATGACAGTACAATAATTTCACAATTTTGTTTCATTGTCCTGATCAGGAACCTCAAAAATAAGGATTCTAAGGATTTCGAAATTTGGCGACTAATTAATTATATCGTTTCCAGATTTGGCGACTAATTGCATATAACATTTCAAGATTAAGCGGCTAAAAGATTAAGTTTTACAAACCTATAAAAACGAAAACGTTTGCACAGCAATTTCTTACCATAATGTGAACAGTATTGTTTAGTTTTTCAGAAATGGAAATAATAAATAAGATATTCGTGCATGTGAAAAAAATTATAATCTAAGCTGGCGTTTCTGAAACTGTTGGGGGGAAGGGCGAGCATATCGTAAAGGCCAAAATAAAACATTTAAAATAATTATTAATTTACCGAAAGAAAGCAAAATAAAATACATTCTGACATGATAAAAAATAAAATACATATTTATAAATGTATCAGCGCGGCAAAAAGTATTTAATAATTGATTTATATGAATACTAAATTAAAGGCAAGTTTAGTAATTACTAGTGACTTCCATGGGCTTGTCATATACAAAATTTAATACATATATTGGTAATATGTGCACTTTATATTAAAAGTCGCATTGTGCCGCCCATCCGGTATAGTGGTTAGCGACGTTGACTGCTGCTGTGCCGTTGGGTCTGGGTTCAAATCCCGGAGAAGACATGGATGTTTGTAAATGTATAGTACCTCCTCAGCATGTGGGTACTTTAAATAGCCATCGAGGCGCAAGTCCTCTCGTGAGTTTGGTGGAAAGGGAAGAGAGGTGGAAGCAACTGACCACTCTAGGGTGTTCTGCCTCAAAATTGGGGTGAAACTGAGCTAAATCGTTCTGTCACCTGTATGGTGCTCAAAGATACGGCTAACGACAGGCGACACTTAGTCCTTTGTCATGATGAATTTCGTGGGCCGTGATCTAGCCTTTGTCGATCAGGTGGCATTAGAAACAACAACAAATGCTTGCTTTTATTGTAGATCGTACTAAAAAAAATAAAATATAAATTATAGTTTAAAAAACCCCAAAACACGCTGTTATGTTTAATCTAACTAGAAAGTAAAAAAAATTTTCTTAATGCAAGAATAAAATGATTAACGAGAAAATTAATGTCGTTGCGGTAAAAGCGTGGGGTGCTCTATATTAATTGTTAAAATTTCTTAATAGTTATATTCAGAAATGCTGAGTTAGTGTCAAAATGTAGTACAAAGCACCTCACGCTTTACCACAATGTCATTAATTTTCTCGTTAATCATTTTATTCTTATATTAAGAATTACTTTTTAGTTCGATTAAGCGTGTTTTTTTGTTTTGTTTTTTTAAACTATAATTCGTTTTTTTTTATTTTTTATTTAACCATGCAGAAGGAATACTTACATTTTATGTTGTTTATTTCTTATTTTAATAAATATGTTTGAAAGAAATACTTACAATACTTAAAACACAGGTACAATTTTGATTTTTTAAAATTTATGGTGAATTAATAATTATATTTTATACTTACAATCATCTTTAAATGTTTGATGCATAATTAATACATAGTAAAACTCTAAATCTGCATTTTTTTACCTGTATTTCCTAACTCTGAATACATTGCCGTGATTTTAAATACTTCCTACTGTGCGGCATCTTGAAATATATTGGCAATTTAGTCTGGTACATCACAGCTACAGGGATTTTAAGCCCTGATCTACATTAAGCACTAATAATTTACTTCACATTTTAATAGCTTAAATCTTTTTTTTTTTTTGTTTTTTTTTTTCAAAGTCTAACTTTAAACTTTTTTTTTCAGTTTTTCTTCTCTACTAGATTGGATCCTTCTCTCGGTGAAAGTATTGTCGCAATCTCAAAAGTGGTTCTAAAAATAAGTAAATGCTGATTATTTGTAACATTGGTAACTGAAACCTGGGAACTGCTAGAACTGTGCTTCCAATTAAAAATCTTGCTGAAATAATTACATTTACAGGTAAAAAAAATTGTAATAATAAAACATTATTTGCCATAATTATTTCTCCTTTTATTGTAGCTATAAAACACAATAATAACAAGTAATATAAAAAAAAATTTAAGTCAATTCCTATTTTGAATGGGCTAATAGAAAGTATTTTATTAAAGATTGAAAATTTGAACGATATATATATATATATAAAGAGTGTTTTTTTTTCAGGTATAGAAGTTTAAGTTGGCATTACTTTCCAAGATGGCGACCGATTTAACAGCTATCAAGTAATTTATTCTCAGTTTGGTTTGGCAATTCATCAAAACGATCATCAAGCAAGGCGTAGATTCGTCGAATGGGCCCAAAACGAGATTGCCGTTCTTCCCGATTTTCATAAGCGAATTTTGTTTAGCGATGAAGCGCACTTCTGGTTGAATGGCTACGTCAACAAACAAAACTGCCGCATTTGGAGTGAAGCTAATCCACAAGTGTATGTCGAAACACCGTTACATCCAGAAAAACTGACTGTTTGGTACGCTTTATGGGCTGGTGGAATCCTTCTTCAAAAACGATGAAGGCCACAACGTTACAGTCAATGGTGATCGGTATAGAGCCATGATTACTAACTTTTTCAATCCTGAATTGAACAATCATGATGTCTAGGAGCTGTGGTTCCAACAAGACGGCGCAACATGTCACACAGCTCGTGCCACAATCGATTTATTGAAAGACACGTTTGGTGACCGCCTAATTTCACGTTTTGGACCTGTGAATTGGCCTCCAAGATCCTGTGATTTAACACCGCTAGACTATTTTCTGTGGGGCTATGTAAAGTCATTGTTCTATGCGGATAAGCCACAAACGCTTGACCATTTGGAAGACAACATTCGCCGTGTTATTGCCGATATACGGCCGCAAATGTTGGAAAAAGTCATCGAAAATTGGACGTCCAGATTGGACTACATCCGAGCCAGCCGTGGCAGTCCTATGCCAGAAATCATATTTAAAATGTAATGCCACAAGATTATCTTTCGAATAAAAAAAAATTCATGTCAATCGAATTATACATCGTTGTTTTATTGCAATTTAAAGTTCTGTACCTATAAAAAAACACCCTTTTTATATAAGTAAATATATACGTATAGGGGGAAGAGTGAACCGATAGTAGGAATTGAAAAAAGAGTATGATTTGTCGGCATTGTTGTTACAATGCACACCTGGTTTGGCTAGTTTGGCTGAAAAATAGGTTTTTAACGCCAACTTTTGTCATTGTTTTAACAGTTACATTGTTACAACAATGAAGACGAATCTAAGTTAGCTTCGAAAACAAGTATTTAATTAAATAAACCAAATTAATGAATTAATATTTAGAAAAACTGTATTAACAACAATTGTCATCCACTGCAAGTTTAAAAAAATTTATTTGAACTTGAACGAATGAATAGAAAATATTTTATTAACGATTGAAAATTTTTGAACAAGATAAATTATATATATATATATATATATATATATATATATATATATATATAGAGAGAGAGAGAGAGAGAGAGAGAGAGAGAGTTAATAGTAGGAATTGGAAAAAAATCGTGGCCTTTAAAGGGAATGACAACTGAGAAACGCAATTTTAAACTATAAACTCCTACATCGATATAAATGAAAAAACCTTTATATACATTTGATGATTATTACAACTAATAGAACATTTCTAAAATATAATTATCTATATTTTGTAATTTTTAGTTTTCGAAAGCTTGAGAAATTACATTTGAAGCAGAGCATAAAATAAGCAAAATTCTCTTCAATGCATTACAAAAGAAAAATTTTAATCCGTTAAAAGGTTATTTTTCTCAACTAAAAGCATCGGAAATATATTTAAAGCATTTTGTGTCAGTTTTATTTATTTCATTTCATAATCATGGTTAAAATGTATGAGGAACATATAATATATCAGCGTAATGAAAGCAACCGGAATTTGAAGAAATTTCTACATTTAAAATGGATCGATATATTTTTGAATAACAAATCATCTTTCGTCCATTGTTGTGTTCATATTTATTCGGCTCCCCATATTTTTTTGTGATTTCTCGTAGATCATTGTATTAAGTTGCTGCGTATTTCTTTTGAATCTTACATTTTCTCTGGATGAATTTCGATCGTTTAAATTCGCCAAGGATTAATTTTCCATTAGGCCTATTAACTGCTGTACATTATGTTTCATACTTTTTTTTACACATATGAAAGCCGCAACATTAATTTTATGCCAAACGTACTTTGTCATACAATCATAACTGCAACACAAGATGCACAACAGACAAACGTAGCTACAAATTCCAAGATATTTTTTACTATTATTATCCACATTGAAGTTGTTATTTTTCACACACAAGTTCTATTAAGTTCCAAAAAATAGTTATCAGAAAATAATAGCAAATAATTCATTTAAGCGAATATATAATTCTAACCAGCAAACTATTTATAAGAAAATATAAAATTTAACCGCCGAAAGATATTTTAGAAACTAATTTATTCTTAAATGTGATTAATTAAAAACTTTTCCTTCAGAAAATTTACCAAAAATAATTAACCCGCTGATATTTGATTCTAAGCCGTAATTATAACAATTATTGTAATGTAGAATTTGCAATTATAAGGCTTCTTCAAAAATTCATTTCAATCTATCTTGTTTAGCACTTATTTAAGGAGTTTTCACTTAATATTAAAGAACAAGCCTCAAGCCCAGCACTCATTTGAAGATTAAAAAATATTCTGATATATAAATGCAAGCTCATAGTAATTGAAGTTTAAACACATTCAATAAATCTTTAGTTTTTAATATCAATGAATTAAGTAAAAAATTCATTTTTTGTTGGTTGTACAGAAGGTAAGATACGTTGTTGTGGTAACACAAATGTTTTTAAACGCTGTTTCGAGTTTTTAAACACTGATGCTACTTTTAGACTGTAATTTTGTTTTATTTCGAGGTGAAGCTTTTCGCACACTGTTCCAAGAAGGAACCTACAACTTCTAGCGGAAGATTACATCAAAACCATGATGGATGTGCTCAGTTGGCGGATGGCATTCGCGACAAAAAGTAGTTACAATTACGGACTGAACACATATGAATGCACAAAATAATAATTGATCCAAATGAAAACGAGTTATGCCTTGAAATATACTGCCCTCCACCTATTGAAGACTGAATGTATGTGATACTTTCATTGAATTATTTTTTATTTAAAAAATATTCCGAGTTAGTGCTAACATATTAAGCACAAAGATAGCTTCAAATAATACAACTATTTTCTTTCGATGACTTTTCGCCTAATTTTATCCGTCCATTCAAGATTTTTTTTATTTAGAAAAAAAGATTTACATGTACCATTCTAAATTGTATGAAAATTATAATTAAAAAGTAAAACATTTGAATTAATTAATGAGTTCTCCATATAGCTTTATTTATAATTAATCTAAATAGTTCCAGAGCTTGTAACAAACCATACATTCGAACAAAATGAGCCAAGAACTAAACAATTCCTTTTTCCAAACTTGAACACTAACTCTCAACTCGAGAGCTTTAACCTCTCAACCTCGAGACAATTAAGCTTTTTAACTTGATGCAAATAAAAGCAACTTATTAGAATTTATAAGCAAATGAAAATTGCCACTAAATTACTTGCAGACAAGAAAATTATCCTATATCCAGAACTGATACACTCAGAATTAAATCATGTAATAAAGATTACTGGTATTTTCCCCGTAGCAAGAAGTGCAGCTCAAAATATGAATCTCCTTTCTACAAATAAGAAGTACGTTACATCTTAAACAAGAAAATGCAGCTTAATTTCAGTTCTGGTGATCTAGGATGAGTTTAAGAGAGGAGAAGGAAATTGCAGTTGTTCTCTAAAGAACATATTAATGTTAAGGTTAAGATCTGAAAATCTGGCCGACTAATCCCTCCGGCGAATATCCTCATTTGCACAAGCAACTACGAAAAAGGAAAATTGAATAGTTGTAAGAATTAGAGCCAACATAGACGAATTAATCGCTCCAGAGAAGTCTATAAAAATAAGAGCAAAGCCTTATAATTCAGGTACCATTTTTATTATATTTAAGACAGAAAAGGAAGTGAGGGTTAATTGTGTCGAATCTCTAACTTGTGACGTAAGTAATGAATGCAATCATGATTATTCAAAATGACTTTGGTGCATTCCTTAAAAATGTGTGCTGATTCAGGCTTCATATTGTTGCAAATTTGAGTTGGGGGAAGGCATCCGATGACTCCAGTTATTTGAATCATAACAGATTTGTTAATGGACAAGGACAAACAGGTGACTACATGAAGACAAGCCTACATACGTGCACAAAGAAATATTATGAGAGATTATTAACAATAGTGCAAAATGCGCACTTGTTGTATGCAAACTTTACAGCGTTCCAGATACGGCTCTATACAACAGTTTCACTAACAAGAAGTCAGAAAGAATTGCCATTAATTTTGGCCTCAAAGAACCCAAAGGACATGTTAAAGAAAAGACGCGTGAGCCCGTTACACCTTTATCACGTTCTCGTCACTTTTTCTATGATATATTCGCGTGTTCTTGATCTATATTAACCATTATTCTCTTTCCTGCCTTCCAAATGATCAAATTATTATTCTGCACTCTTAAAACTCTATAGTGACTTTCAAAACTTTGGCTTAAATTTCGCGACCACTTTCTTCGTTGCCGAACTTAAGGGATGTGTTTGCAGTAACACCCAATCATTTATTTTATAATCTTAACATCTCACTTCCTTCTATTATAATACTTCACCCATTTTTCCTGTTTAACTTTAGTATTATTTCTCGCCTCTTCAAAGAATTTTTTCAATATCGACCACCGCAAATTATGTCCCATCGGACACCATTGCCAACTTTTGAAACGGGGTAATCAGTTTTCTACCCAAAAATAACTCTGCTGGGGTCTTTCCTGTGGTCTCATTCACTGCCGTTTGCAAGGCGTAGGCGATCTCCCTTAAGAACTAGTCCCAAGCTTCATGATTATCATTTATATAACTTGCAATCACTTGCAAAAGATCGCGATTCACACGTTCCGTTCTATTGGACTGAGGTCTATACACAACTGTTTTGACATGCTATGTGCCCAATCGATTACTCAAAAGCTCAAAAATTTCGGATATGAATTGGGGACCGTTGTCACTAATCATTTTTACAGGAGCTCCATAACGCGATATATAATTATCAAACAAGTTACCCGCGATTATTTTGGCTGAAGCCTTTTTGAGGGGTACTAACTCAAGGCACTTTGAAAAGTGGTCTGTGATTACTAAAATGTAGCGATTTATTTTTATTCGCGACGTAAGGTAGGGGCGTAACAAATCTAATGTCACTATCTCATTCGGAGAATTAGTTACAATCGGTATTAAACGACCAGCTGGTAATGCGTTTTTATAATTAATGGTCTGGCACACATGCATGTCAACACATTTTGATGAACGAATTTACGCTTATAGGGGAAAAAACAAACATCGCGGAGTTTTAAATAAGTCTTCTTTCCTAAATGACCTGCTATGGGCTTGTTATAAAATTCGCGCATTATTTCACCTTGCAATTATTGCGGAATATACACTCATTTCTCCTAGAGTGGTTGCGTGTTTCGCATAAAATAATAAGCCTTCTACTAATTTAAAGTCGCAAGACCAGTTCTCACAGATTTTCGCATTAACCGAGCTGTCCTCAGAGTCCTCAAGGTATCTACATATATGACCTAACTCTGGGTCCCTTCTTTGCTCCTTGATTAATTGCTCCCGAGACGAAAGTACCAAATTTCTAATCACTGCACATTCAACATTTTCTCCTACTATACTTTCAACCGGGTTTGTTAGAAAAACGTCTGCCCCCGCAATTTAAGTTCCTGGACGGTGTTTCCATTCGACATTAAACTCAGCTAATTTTAACACCCACCTGATCATTCTTAAAGATAAATTTTTACCATGTGTCAATCGGTTCAGCGCCGCATGATCCGTTATCACTTTTACTGGCAGTGGACCTGGGTAGGTCCTAAACTTATTTAGAGCCCAAATCACTGCTAAGCATTCCCTTTCCGTAACGATGTAACTCCTCTCCGCACTACTAAGCGTGCGGGAGGCAAACACGATTGGTCTCTGCTCCTGATTAAGTACAGCCCCCATGCATATTGAACTCGCATCAATAAACAATTAAAATGGCTTTTTAAAATCTGGCAATTTTAGCACAGGTGCTTCTGTAATATTTTTTTAATATTATTAAATGCCCCTTGCGTCTCTTCTGACCAACAAAATTTACGAAATTTCTTCTTTAGTTGATAAAGGGGCTCGCAGAGATCTGCATAATTTTTAATACACTTGCTATACCACTGGGTCATTCCCAAAAATTTAGACACTTCCCTGGAATTCTTAGGAGTCTTCATCTCAACTATTGCCTTGACCTTAGACTCATCCGTGTTAATCCCCTCTTTGCTAATCACCAAACCTAAATATTTCAATTTGTCACAACCAAATTTACACTTATCCTTGTTTAACGTCAAACCCACTTCCTGCAACAGCCGAAACACTTCATTTAAATGCTTAACGTGGTGTGCAAATGATGGCGACACAACGATGTCATCGTCCACATAAACACTCACAAAACGCCCCAGCACCGGTTTTAAAATAATATCAATTGCTTTCTGAAAATTAAAAGCAGCACCCGACAGCCCAAATGGCATGCGTGTGAACGCATAAGTGCCATTTTTTTTTCACAAATGTGATCTTAACCAAATCACTAGGTTTTACTGCGAGCTGAAAATAGCCTGAGCGCAGATCTAGCGACCCTAATATTTCCGTATGGGGGATGTTTGTAATTAAATCCTCAATCAGCGGTAAGGGATACCTCGGATATTTAGTTATCGCATTTAATTGGCGATAATCAACTGCGAATCTATAAGCTCCAGGATTATCCGGACTTAATCCATTTTTTCCCGACATAAAATGACCGGGGGCATGTACGGAGATTGAATCGGTATTATTGTACCTTCACCTTCCTTTTACATCTTTTCGACATGATAATCGATAATACTTTGTTTCACTCTACCATACCTATACGATCTCGAATCAACTGGCGGCTTATCACCAGTGTCGATCTCATGATATAATACATGAGTGAGCCCCGGTTTGTCAGAAAAGAGCCCTTTAAAATTATTAAATAACATTCGTAACTCCTATTTTTGGCCTCCGTCTAATCCTGTCTTTGAGAGATCAATTTTCAAATTTGCCTCATCTATTAATGAAACAATTTCTTCAAACTGCGAATCCGGAATCGCTAATGATTTTTCTATCAAAATCCAGAACAATTTTTGATTCCCCTTATAAAGTCAATCCATAAAATACAAGGGCATTCCAAATCCGCCAATATGTGAAACTGCCAGTTTTTAATAAATTCCCGTATTCTACTATCCCTATATTTCGACATTTGACACCTTGTGCCGTCGCCACTTCCGCTCGTGACTTTCTTACTGGTTTATAAAAGAAATATTTTTTATAAATCTCCTCCGATATAAAGGATTTTTCTGCCCCTGTATCCCACAATGCTTTTGTAAATGTTTCATTCAAAAGCATAGGTACATAAGGAAGTTCTACCGGAGACATGCATATAGCATTAAGTCTTATAAGAGGATTCCTTACATTTTGCGATTGATCATCCTGATCAATTTGAACCCTTAAGGGGACTTGGCACCCTTTGAGCAAACTTCTTTATTTACGTATTTAAAAATTATATTTTAGCATTTTATACAATGTTTCTAATCAAGAAAATATTACCAGATGAAAATTTTCATATATTATTCACACAATTTTAAAAATTTTAATTTTTTGAAGAAAATTGCGAAAATTTTAAAATCCTACTCCTTTTGTAAAAATTAATTTTTTGACCTGAAATTTTTTTATAATACTCTTATAGATGATCTAAACAACTTTAGGGATCTATTTTAGAATAACTTCATTCGTTTTCAAGAAAAAAAAAATGTTGATATACAGGCTAAAAATCAACGAAAAAGCCGACATGTCTTACATTTTATTTTTTTTTTAAAAGTATTCAATTTATAGCAAAACGGATCCCTAATTTTATTACATGCTTTATTTTCAACACGCAAGAAAAAAATGGAAGTGATTGGTAAATAATTGTCGAAGGAGTAGCATTTTGAATGCACTAAGGTTTCGAAAAACACAAACTGAGAAAAACAGGTTTAAAGTTTATAATTCTGAAAAAATAATTATTATAAGCTTAATTAAACTTAAAATACCACTTTAAAATATTAGTTATACGTTTTTCTTTAAAATAATTGCATTTTCATATTTTTTCAGCTCACACATTTTTATAAATGATCAACTTTTAGAGAGTACTAATTGCCCATGAAAATTCAAGAAAAATGTTAAAAAAAAATTGTTTTCTGTCACGACAGAAATTTTAGCTGTTTTTCTTCTTATAATATTAAAGTATTACATTTGTATGAAAAATATATCAGGAAGAACTGAAATTATAAAATTATTAATATAAAATGCCTTAATTTAAAAATTTTACATGCACACATTTCACAAGAAAAATTACATTATTGTATTGCCTCGGAAATATTCTGCTTTTAATACTACACATTCTTTTTTATAGTTATTATTTCTATTTCTAAAATAGATTTTTTTTATCATAAAGCATTTTTTAGCTTTTTTTTCTAAAAAGGGGGTGTGGCTGATTTGCCTAATTTGTTTTCAAATGAAGTTTTAGTGAACTTCTAACTTTCCGACATGCACAAGTGATATATCAATCGAAAGATAATAATGCAAAGAATAAGATTAAGTGAAAATAAAAAAAACGATAGGTTTGTGATTTTTAGGGTACCAAGTCCTCTTAAAGAATTTAGACGACCACCATGTCTTCGTTTCTCTCGATGAAAATTTTCACTAGGACCTCTATTTCTGGACTGATACCCTCATTATTACTATCAAACCTACGATTATCTCTAACAAACCGATCCTTGTTCTCTAACCCCTGGTTCCTCTGAGGTTCATTCCCGTAAGTATTTACTTCTATAATTATTCCTCCTATCATTTGTTCGATCCACCACTTCTGTATCCCTCCAATTTCTATGTCTGTGCTCGTCGGTAGACATCCGACGCACATCCCAATCTCGTCTTTCCCTATTATCATTCATTCTCGAACCCTGCGTTTCCCTGGACGAATATCTTGCTTCAAACTTTGATTACACTTGTATCAAGTGAGCTCTCGTGGTGGGGTTTCTAACCTCTACATAATCCTGCACCTGAGGCTCGAGTCAACTAACAATATGTTGAATTAAATTCCACTCCATCATTTCTAACTTAAGGGCCTTTTGCAACTTAAGAAATTCATAAACAAAATCCACCGGGGCTTGATTCTTGGTTTGGCAAAACGAGAAAACCCGGGCCTCTAATTCTGCCTTATTTCGTACAACCGGAAAACTTTCCTTCAACGCCTGTTTCAACTGATCGATATCAGTTTCGTCACCCTGCACCAGGGCATAGCCTATTACCTCGTACCAATCTTTAGCGCGTCCCGTGAGGTGACCCTTCATATATGCACAGGCTAGATCTTTGTGTATCTGATAAAATATGATATTGCTTTCAATACCCTCAAGAAACTGATCCACACATTTTCGGATCCAGAAAAAATATATTTGGGTAAGACCCTTACACCTGAACCAACTCCTACCTCGGGGTTAGGGAAATTTAACTGCCCATGAGCAAAACTAGTTGGGCACCATTGTGATCCCCCCTACCCGGGGGTATCATCTCTTCATCCACGTGACCTAGATTGATTTGTAGGGATAAAAGATTGACCACTCGAACCTTCCATAATAAATCTAGTTTATTATTATCTAAATATATAGTAATCAATGCAACACAAATCTTACTTAGAGGAAAACGATCAGGAGTGATATGACGTAATTAACAATTCTTAGCAAATAGCGCATTAAATTCTACTCACTATCTTCATGAAAAATTAACGTCCGAATCTTTATGTATAGCCGATTTCTTAACTAGCTAGAATCCGCTCTATCATTAAACTTTAATAATATATCACTTACCGATATCCCACGGCGATCTGCAACCAAGCCTTATATCTTCTATATATTATCCTTATATGACTTAATCCAGCCTCTATTCAATTTCTGGCTTCTAACCGACTTCTATATGGCTCCTATAATACTCTCCGGCCTCCAGCCGACTTCCTCGTGAATGCAAAAGCTCCAATATATATAATCATTTCTATTCTACATATCGCGTTTTCTGCTTGAAAAGGGTGGAATGAAATGCCATTTTGGCCCCAAAGATTCCCCAAGAGGATTAATAGAAGACGCGATAAGTCCCCATCACAGCTTTTTAGGAGAGATTCAATGAATTTAAAAGTTTGAAAAATAAATTTCACTTTATTTGTATCCATATAAAACAGAATTTGAAACAATGGAGTTAACCGAATTTATTAGTGTGGAAAACAAAATTTGAAGACTTGATTTCTGAAGTAGAAGGAAAACTGTGTGGAAGTAGTGTGGATAACATTGATCCCACAGTTAAAATTGAAAATATATTAAACGCATGGTATTCTTGACCAAATAATTTTATATCAATGAAAAAACAAGTTATTGCTCTTTTAACGATATTTAGGTCCACATATTCGGGTGAAAAATTGTTTTCCTCAATGAACTTTGTAAAATCTTCTAATAGAAATAGACTTGACAGGAAATTAACTTGCGTAATGCGTTAAACTAATGTGAACACGAAATATTAACCTAATATTAAAAACTATCTGAAAATAAACACACACAGCAACAAATTTCTCATTAAATACTTTATAATAAATTTTGTTATACATATATATATACCTATAAATAGTATTTCATAATATATATGATATGTAATTTTCGTTACTTCTTGTTCATTCAAACAATTATTGCCATTTGTGCCAAACACTTAAGAATTTTTAATCCCACTAAAAATTTTTAAATCGTCAAACCCCACCCATTTTTACCCGTTAAGCCAATTGAATTTTAAGCTGTTTAGTTTTAAAAACACTCAGTTAAAAAATTTTATACTTAACTCTGGTGTTAATGGGCATTAGAGACGTACGAACTAGTACTTAAAAAATATGAACAAAATTTTACCCACATCTCAAAAAGGTTCGCCATCCCTGATCTAGGGTTACGTTTCATTACATTGTATACATTGCCCTGGAAATTAAACAATTTTTAAATCCTTGTAGTAATCGGTCCCATTCCTCCAGCAATGGTGCTTTCAAGTGCAGGATGGGTTTAAGAAAGAGATGAAAAATTGCGATTGTCTTCTCAAGAAAATATAAAGTAAAAGTCTGATATTTGATTGATCAATCTCTCTGGAGAATATCCTTACTTTCCAGAAATTCATTGGTTTGAGATAAACTCTATCTGAATGAGCGTTGCCATCCATTACAAGGGAATCACAAGCCAATGCTTCCCGGAAAAGGCAAATATATATCTAACAATAGCAATAGAATATCTATAAAACACATGTCAATCTATACGACCATTCAGCATGATGATTATCAAACTTTTGATGCTATACTGGTTTCTTTTTCGAATGTCAGAAGATATGAAGTGGGTCACTGGTTCCTTCCAATAGAAGGCACGTCAAGAATCAGCTGTTAGGCTGATTCTAGACTCATAAATTAATATAACTGTTTCTCACTAATCTGTGTATGTTATATACACCCCTTCTTTTATGTGCAAAAGTGGGCAGAGTGCATGAAACAAATCCTCTTGATAACATACATTTTTCATGTAGCCTTTGAAATTTGATTCCTGCGCAACATGAAATTCACAAAACAGCTGAGAGGTTATCGCACTCTTGTTGCATCTTGCTATAATGTATAGATATCGATCTGGATTGGGGTCAGTCATTTCATGACTTCCACACAGACTTAATCTCTATAAATACAATTTCATTAAATTGCCTCCACAAATTGGCAGAGTACAATGCTTCTGTATACCGGGATTTTAGTTTCTGGAGTATCGTGAAATGTATAATGCTTGTCATGAATTAGAAATAAATAGTGTAGTTCAAACTATTTGTTTTCATAAATCGAGTAATAATCATTAGAAAAGAATTAATCAGGAAGTTTTTTTTTAATAATAAAGCAAATATTTTCTTAATTTTTTATTGGGAAAAACGGTCCACTTAAGCGGAATAGAAATATAGTTGGCTTTTTAAACCCTAAATGACATGTTGTATCGTTGTTTATTATTCTTAAAAGGATATAGCAACTAAATATTTTTTAACTACTTTTTTATCTGTTACTAAATAGAAACATTACTATAAAATTCAGTAGTTTTGATTAAAAAATTAATAAGAAATCAAACAGCTCAGCAGGATTTTAAAAATCCCTTTCTGTTTATGAAGCACAAAAAGGAATCCTTGCATATGGGGTACTTTGATAACCACCGACACAATTCTCAGGAATTATCTTTTTCTAAAATCTTATCAGTTAAATTACCTGGATTTTCTTAACTTATTCAAGTATATTAGAAACGAATCACATCCAAGGTTACACTGCTCATCTTACAGGAGTAAGGAGCACTAAAATGACCATGGCAACTTTTCCTTGGATAGCTTTTTTTGCGATATTAGTTAATCACGGTAAGTAATATTTTCTTATTATTGCTTTCATAAGTCCTAAGCCCATGATGAATACAATTTATGAACATTTTATATTATTAATAAAACAGATATATTTTTTTTCTTTTTTCAATAGAAGAAATAATTTTAATGACTGACTGAATAGATTATTGTACACTAGCTGGTATACCCGTTCTTCACACGGGTGAATTGAAAAATTAAACAATACAGATTGAACGATAAAGAAGTTTTTAATGAGTTAATTTTACGTGAATTGTACATTAAACAAAAAAAAAAGTTTTTTTTGTGCATCTCAGCTGAACAACAAAAAAAAGAAGAAAACCATGTTTGTTAAATTTTATGTCTGTAGATATGTCTGATAAAACGGATTTTTTTTTATTTATAACTCCCCATAACTCTCTTGTGGGTTGATTTTTGAAAACACCTTAAGCTGATCTCTGCTCAGCAAAAGAAGCACATTGTTATAAGTTTTGTATAATGAACGCTTAAAATAGTGTAAATAATTTATATCTGGAAATGTAATACGTTAACATTTTTTCTGCTGTATTTATTTTATGTTAAAATTGTAATCTGCCTCACGTTCCACCTGTTCAAGCCTTCGCAGAATTTTTCTCTACTTACTTGACAGTTATCGTTATATTTTAGAGACTTTACACAATATCGTTATAAATTATAGCCTATGTGTTATTCTGACGTATAAGCTATAGCATTGTAAAGTTTCATTAAAATCCATTCAGTTGTTTTTGCGTGAAAGAGGAACAAACAACCAAACATACTATCGCATTTATAATATTAAGTTGGGGAAAAAGAAATCCATTATTTTTTCGGTAGATGGTTGTAGAGTTAATATCTCGTGAAGTATCGATCAAACAATTTCAAATTTATGCTCGTTATCTAGGTGACATTTCACACACACAAAAAATTATTTTGCTGTTTTTTATTTGGTCCATTCAGTTGTGAGTTACAGGGTGTAAAAATGGAAGTCAACAAAGAGAGAATTCGACACATTTTACAATTTTTTTTATAAAGGCGAAAATGCAAGCCAGGTGGCTGAAATTGCTGTTTCTGAAAATGATTTCTTATTACGGAGACTGGTTTTGAAATTAAAATAGAAGCATGATGAGAGCTGCATAGAAATTATTAATTTACATTAATCTTATATATATATATATATATATATATATATATATATATATATATATATATATATATTGTGTTAAATCTTATTAACAAATATTAATAACCTTAAAACCTTAGGTCCTTTGCTATTGCTCATCTACATAAAAATTGTTGCTATCAGGTACAAAAAAATTATTAGAAATTTATAAAATTCAACATATAAAAACTTTTTAAATCAATACCCCAAAGATTTCGGGGAGTAGGTCAGTGTACAAAGGAAGTTCTATAAAGTTATCGGGTTTTCTCTATGTACATCCAAACATATATTATACTATATTGAATAATTTTAAAGAATACTAAAAAACTTAGATAATCAAAACACAATGAAACAAAGCAAAAATAAATTATTAAAAGCAATCATTTTTATTTATTATTTATTTATTTGTTTTCTTTGCCCTTCTTTGCCAAAAAATTTTTCTCCGGAAATGTTTTTTATATCTAAAACATAACATCTTGGAGCTGTACACGTAAAAAGACTTCTCAACTCAGACTATACCAGACATCCAAATGCCTTATGACATTATATTACTAATTTTTTTTTTTTTTACAAAAAAAAATTTGATCAATTTTCTTTTTTATTTCGGTGGTTCAGTGTTCAAAATATGATGCAAATAATCGATGCGGTATATACTAAACCTTTTAATTAAAATTAAGACGTAGCAATAACAAGAACACATATTTACAAGTCAGAACATTGAAAAAAAACTTTACTATCTAAGATCTAATTAAATCAAATGAGTAAAAGGAACACAGTATTTCTATTACGTGTCAAAAACACAACTTTGAATCCTAACAAACTACTGAAGAATGCTCACATCGAGATTTATTACAAAAAAGATGCCAACTTTTGCAACACAACTTATAATATTAAATGATTAAACATAAAATAAACAGTTAGAAAATTAGAATTACATAAAATTATTAAATCAAAGCAGACGATAAAAGTATGAAAAAGAGAATAATTTCCAATGTTAACAGATAAAAAATAATTTCAAGGAACATGTTTCATATATTTACATACAACGTATTTTGATTTATATTCAAATCTAAATCAACAACGTGGTTTCTTTTTTATATACAACTAGACGACCCGACAGACGCTGTCCTGTACACACATCTTAAATTCAAAAATTCCAAATTTTTATGAATAAGCTTTAACAATCTGGATAGTAATTTTGGATCTGAGTAAAATTTGTATTAAAAAGTTATTACAATGTAATTATGTGCCAAGTTTTATAATTCTGGGTTGCTTAGAAGTGAAAAACAAACACAAACTATTTCCGAGAAGAAATAATTTTAAATAAAAAAAAGTTTAATAATGTGTGTAATCAATTAGCTACACAAATAGATTTGTAGGTTAGGATAATTGTTGTCGACGCGCACGTGTAAATTTAATAGAAAATCATGCAAAATACTCACTTCAATTGCATACTAAATTTGAAGAATGTATAGTTTTTTATGCACTCTCTTCAATTTTATGCAAAACTCTTCAAACACTAATTACATCTGAATGTAATAATTTAATTAACACACGATTTATTTCAACAAAATACACTGGCCTCGAAAAGTTAAGGTACAACCGGGTTTTTGTGTCTAATTTGCAAATGAATGAATGTAGAAACAAAAAATTTGGAGGATATGTGCATTAAATAGTTTTTTATTGAATGCATCATAGAAATTTGTATCAGTGTATTGCAAAAACGATTTATAACAAAAAAAGCAATCTCTGCGGAAAAGTCCATTCTTGGAGAAAACAGCACATCACAGTGTTATGTGGTAAAATGGCATAAAAACAATACAAAAATGGGTTCTAATAAGGAATGTGTCCACCCCTAACTTGAATGCATTGGCGGCATCGATTTCCCATGCTGTTTATTAAGTTGTCGGACACCGGAATAGGAAGCGAAGACCAGACACAGAGTAAGCCTTGTTTCAGCTCATGTAACGACCTTGGAGGAGGATTTAAAGCAGCAACCTCTCTGCCAAGATAGTCCCAAAGATGTTCTATCGGATTCAGGTCTGGAGATCTAGCTGGCCATTCCATTCGTTCCAAACCGTGATCCTCCAGATACTCCTCAACAATCCCAGCTCGGTGAGGTCGTGCATTATCATCCATCAGAATGAAGTCGTTACCAATAGCAGCAGCATATGGGCGGACATATGGATCAAGAATCTCATCCCGATATCTAAGACCAGTTACGGTTCCTCCATGGAACACATGCAGGTCAGTGTGGCCACCGAGCGAGATCCCTGCCCAAACCAGGATTCCACCACCTCTATAACTGTGTCTTTCAACAGTGTTGGGGATTGATGGTATCTAGTGCGCTGTTCCCTCCAGATCAGTAGACGCCCTGAATCACTCTCCATTGTAAATCTGGACTCGTCTGTGAACAGCACAGAAGCCCATTGTTGCTGCGTCCAAGAAACATGTTCTCTTGCCCAGCATAAGCGGTTCCTTCGCTGTCGTCCGTTGAGGGGAACGCACACAACTGGTCTTCTTGCATACAGACCTGCATTGTGAAGACGATTTCGCACCGTAGTAGCGGAGATTCTTCTTCCTGATGCTTGAAAGTGGTCTGCAACGAGCTGCGGCACAGTAGTGGTTCTTCTCCTTCGTGCCGAAAGAGCTAGAAAACGGTCTTCTGCAGGTGCTGTAGCTCGTGGTCGGCCTGGAACAGGTCTTCTGGACACAGAATCTTCGGATTGGTATTGATCCCAAAGTCGCTGAACAACACTACGAGACACATTGAGACGTCTAGCAACATCAGCCTGCGACAATCCCATTTCCATCCATCCAACTGCCCGCCACCGTAACGAATTAGGTAAACGACGTCTCTGAGACATTTTCTAAACTCTATTGACTATTGTCACCGAAACTGCCAACAACTGTTGAAAATCAACACAACTTACACACAAAAGTACGAAAGCTTGATATTTGCATATTTTTCTCTCACTCATAAATATACGTTCTTTTCTATAAAATAAAAGTTGTAGCAATCGTTTTTGCATTAATGTTTTTAAAGTTCGTTATTATTATTCATGTAAACTATGAATTTTATTGTTACTGCCATTTTTTTTTATGGTGAGCTTTGAAAAACATGTTGTACCTTAACTTTTTGAGGCCAGTGTAATAACACGAAGTGACAAAATATTTTCCTGAAATGATCACAGCACCAACTGTCGGGACCAACTTAAATTATAATAAAAAATTTTGAATATTCAATACTGCGATCGTAGCGCAGTCTGCCGGATCCAATGTAAAACATTCCAAGATCAACAATTTATAAATAAAGAATTAATTAAATAAACATTTCTAAACCAAATTATAAATCTAAACCATTCTCGAGTACGAAAACGAAAAAACTTTCATCAAAATCGGTCCAGCCGTTTAGGAGGAGTTCAGTTACATACACGCGCACAGAATTACATATATAAAAGTTATTTTAAAAGATATTAACTAAAAACGCTAAAAAGCGTGAATCGCGTCGGCATTTTCGTAACAATAAAGACCGGATTTGGCCAGTTTGGCTGAAAATCAATTTTCGACGCCAACTTACGTCTTTTTCATATCCTACTATTAGCTCACGATCTCTATACATACATATTTTATTTGTATGTTTGTTTATTTATTTATTTATCTTGGTGGAATTTTCAATCGTTAATACAATACATTTGAAAGCGCTCAATTGAGCTGAAATGTAATATACATGATTATTTTGGATGACAATACAATAATTTAATTATACTTAATAAAAATTAATTGATTAAATCTAATTATTTAAAAAAAACTACAAATACAGCCACGTTGGCGACTTAGCGACCCTTTTGGCGACTTACGACAAAATTTGAAAAGGTTTTTTTCTCACGTGTTAAAGCATTCAGTTGAAAGGAAATTTTATATACACGATTGTTTTGGATGACAAAACGATACTTTAAGGATAATTAATAAAAATTATTTAATACTTAATGTTGTGATTCTGTCCTATGTATATACATATTTATATTAATTGCAACTATTTAATAAAAAGTAGCTAAAATAAATTTTTTCTTGGTTGATCTAAGTAGGAATTGTTTATAACAACAATGCAGGTGAATGTTGAGTTGAATTTTTTTAATGTTTTTAATTAATATCTTTTTAACTAATTGTGCGATATCGGACCGAATTGTGAATCTAAACCATTCTCGAATTTACTTGAACCCACACAAAAAATTTCATCGAAATCGGTCCAGCCGTTTAGGAGTTTAGTGACATACACACGCACAAAAGATTTTTATATATGAAGATAGGCTTTCAAATAGTGCGAGTTACCGCAATTTCTAATTACTTTTTCCACAGATTAATTTAATAGTACGGAATCATATATAATTTTATAAATTATATTGAGATATTCCTTTCTCCATTTTTTTACAGTCATTTTTAATTTTCTGATGAAAGAGCCAACAATTCAAATTATTTCGTGTTGAAATAAACCCCTTTAACTGACGATTAAAATAAAAAGATTTAGACATAATATATTTTGTTGCAAGAATAAAAAGTCTTTACTGTATTGGGATAAAATTGTATAATTACGGAGAAAAGTACCCTTGTGTATTCCGTAATGTAGAATGGACTGTACTTGTCAAATAATAGATGAAGTGTAATTTAGAATTTAATGCACGATCAACATGTAACTTATACAGTAAACACAAAGGAAGCAATCTTGGTATTGATTATAATATTGAAAATGTCAAGAAATAATTGATCAACTTACGATGATGGTAACTTTTGAAGACTATAATGCAGATGATTATTTAGTGTGCAACATATTACTTCTCATTCTATTTTTCTCATATAAAGAAACTGAGTTGGATATGTTGGAGTTTTTCTCGTGGTTTTTGAGTCTCAGAAAAGTTAAAAAAGTGCTTTTCGAAAAATTCTAAAATAATGCATTTTTCTAAAAACACGAAGCCCTCTTTCGGCCTTGGTTAACTGCATGTTATATTACAGAAATTAGGAAAAACACATTTATTCTAGACAATCTTTTTTCTTAAAAATATAAATATTGAATATGAGCTAATATTATATTTCTCGATATACTTATATGTAATAAGCAACTTTATTCTAATACGAGCATTAAAAGATATTAAAAATTCAGTGAAAGGACTCATATTTTTAACATAATCTCCCCCCAATTCACGAACTTATTATTATTTTTTTATTATTGTTGGATTAAAATGATCTAAAGGTCTTCTAGAGCAGAGGTCGCCAAAGTGGTGGTCCGCAAGAAAATTTCGCTGGTCCACAGAAAAATGTGGAATATACTTGTGATGTTCCTCCCCTTGGAAGAACATCTCTCGAAGTATCAGCGTGAGCTAGAGGTGTAGGATTAACGAAAGAACTAGAGTCAAACATTATCTTAATATGACTTTATTAAGATATTCAACTTAAACTTTTAACAAATTAAATTATAATAATTAATATGAGAGAATCTACGATGGCAAAATACACAACACACAATATATATATATTTATAATAAGACTTAATCTAATTCAGACCAATATCAATAAGTGAACCACCTAATCCCCGATTCTAATATTAAATAATCAATCCTACCTTATTACAGCTTGGAGAAATGATCAATCTTGTTCTATGCTTAATCTTGTCTTTGTATGCACTGGTGTGCAACTTGGTCTTCATATATTCGATCACTAATAACTCGTATTCATCTCACGCAAAGCTCATTCAGACTTGAACCACGAACTATAATAACCATCAACTGCCACAAACTAACATCAATTGTCAAACATTACCTTACATTGCCATCCCGCTTATTCTAAGTTCCGATATTTAAAAGTGTGTTCATTTGCATATTTCATTCACACTTCACTTCTTGGATTTGGTTGGAAAAGAGTTGCCATTAATTCTGGCCCAAAGAACCCAAAGGATATGTTAAAGAAAAAACGCGTGAGCACGTCACATACTTACTCATCCCGTTATGTTTTAAGGTGCAGCAAGTAGAAACCCTAGTTAAAAAGCACTTGGAATCTCTTACAGAATCTTTTACACAAAGAATGAAAATACCAGAGATGATAATATGTGGATAATAGATCCGTTTGCATTCAAAATTCAGGATAATAATTTAAACATGTATCTATAAAAGAAAGCCTCATCGACCTATCATCCGATGAAACTCTCAAATTTAAATTTCATTTATCCTTATCAAGATCTCAGCTTTGGCTTTCCGTAAAAAGTGAATACCCTTTTCATAGTGAACAAGTGATGAAAATTCTGATTTAATTCTTGACAACTTATTTATGTGAAAAGTCCTTTTCATCTGTCACAACCATCAAAACACGGCACCGATCTCAGCTTGAAATAAATGCAGTTCTCCCTCTTGCTATGACACAACATTGGATCCAAATATCCATAATCTTATTTCAAGTAAGCAGGAGCATCCATCACACTAGGAATATATAATGCTAAAAGTTTGATGTACTTAAAGCATTTTTTAATTGTTTTTACAGTTTTGTTTATTTTATTATGGTTTATTAATAAAGCTTTCATAATTAGGTTACAATTAATAGTTTCATTTTATTAATTAGGAACGTTTTCTGTGTTCTTAGATCACAATTTTTTTATAAATATATTTAACACTTAAAAAATCCTATTAGTGGTTCGTAGGGTTTAAATTATGAATTTACTGGTTCGTGAGGTCAAAAAGTTTGGCAACTGCTGTTCAAGAGAGAAAATGTTATTTTGTTTAAACATTTTTTATAACAATTCTACTTAAATGCGTGTTGTGATATATTTTTTTCTTTTACAGATGTATTCGCAAGCAATCCTATGGAAAATGAAGGTAATTAGCACTATTTTTTTAGTTTTAATACTTGATTTATTGAATCGATTTGAGAACAAATCTTTAACAACCGTTTTGTTTTCAGGAATGTTCGAAGGTGATATTGCCGGAATAGACCCATATGTTTTAACAGTAAGTACTTTTAAGCACAATTATTTTTGAATATTGTTACAAGATCATCTCTGACATAAAAATATGAGAAGCAAATATTCTTATGTTCACCAACACTATATTATTGGATAAAAGTAATTCGAATCTCAAAGATTCAAAAATAATTTGCATGTGAATTTAAGATGCTGATTTTCAACAATTTTATCAATTTGACCTAGAATACTTTTCTAATTATATATTTAAGAAGTTATATATAATTAGGCGTTTTTGCTTCACATAATACCAGAGTTTTCTTTTTATTTTAACGCAGTTCTAAGCCATCTATGTTTCATATTACCCATGAAAACCAACAAAAAAAGAGTTATTATTATTTCTAAAAATTCAGTCATGGATTAATCTTTTTAAACTTTTTGAATAATTTTGTTGTTATTTTAAATTCCAATAAAATTGAAGCCTTCTTTCTAAAACTTTAAAGTATTTAAAATTCTGGGTGTACTTGTCATTCTGAAACAACTGGCAAATTTAGATTTTGTAACTACTACCATAAAATTCTCGAATGGAATTTTGAGGATACCATTTACTTATAAAAAAATATTACATTGAAAAAGAGCTTTTAATTGATATATAATTGTACACGAAATAAATGTACAAAGAATTTGGTAGAATGACATATTTTTTTAAATAAAGGGAAAATTCAAATTTAGTTAAAAGGAGTTAATTCTCCAGAGAAAGGAGAAGATTATTTAGAGATTTCATATTGAATATATACTGCTTATATTTTACGGAATAATTTTTTGAAAAAGATAATTAATTGAAGCTTTCTTATTCTTGATAATCCACATGCCTGCCTAATTTTAATTTTGTGCATTTTATTCAAAGGACCGAAATGCAGTTGTAGATGAAGCCCAGATTTGGCCAGAGGGTATTGTGTATTATGAAATAGACTGGAGGTTAAGTAAGTACTATATAAAATATTCTCAAAATAATAATATTAAAATAATTTGGCTTTGGAATTGTGTGTGTCAAATTAATTATTTTTATAACATAATATTTCAATTCTATTTTTGTAGCATCAAAGCCTTTCTAGACATTTTTCTGTAAAGAGCCTCTTATTCTAACAAAGTCCTTCCCAAAACTTTTTTTATTAAAATTTATATTGAATGCATTTAAGAATAAAAGAATGAATAAAAGTTTGTATTCTTACACACAATTTATTAAAAATAATCTCAAAATTCTTCTCCAAATATATTTTCTAAAAGTATAACTTTCTCTTTAAACATTTGTAACATTTAAAAGCTTTATCTTTTCTATAATACTTTCGCCAAACTTCTGCATTTTCGTCTCACAGGAAAGGTGAAAGACATTATTCAGGAAGCATTTGATGAGTATGAATCGAAAACTTGCGTCCGATTCAAACCCAAAACCGCAGCAACAAAAGATTACATCAAGCTTACCATTGTGTCTGGGTATGTTTCATCATTGGAATGCTTTAGTGTTTTTCGATTGTTCTTAGATAAATGAAAAATTCCTGTACATTTCCCATAGTTTGTTAACAGAGTATTAAATGTTGTTTTCTATCATTTCAACTCATTTACTGTAAGTTTACAGGAAAAATTATAAAGATAAAATTCCTATCATAGTTATGTTTGGAATCGGTTATTAATATAGATTCCTTATTTTTTAAATAAAGTTGAAGTCGGATTTTTAGTTACTAAATTCTAACACAAACCTTGTAAATTATGCATTTTGAAAGACATTTTTTATTAATGTTACTTTGTCGAGATTAGGTGCAAAATTCTTTAAAGTGTAAAAGGAAAAAAATTACACATCAGGCTTATAGCAAAAGATAGAGCACACACACACACACATTTTAAACTATATGAAATCTTCTTAAACTTGACCTAATTTTCTGAAGCTAAAAGATTTAAAAAACTCTTTTGAAAAGCTCAATATTAAACTATTTCTGATTCATAACCTTTGTAATGAAAATTATTTTGCTTTGAAGAGAGATAATGACTATGAAAGCTATTTCCAATTCTGAATATCGTTTCACTTTAAATGTCATTTCATTCCAAAAAAAACTTTTTTTGATCTTCCAACTGTTTAAACTTGGCTTTTTTGTAGTTAGATATCTGCCAGCTATAAAAATATTCCATGCAGATACACTGCAACTAAAATCTCTAATTATAATTTAGCATGTGTAGAGTCAAAAATAAGTAATCGTTTTAAGGGGACTTGGTACCCTTTGAGCAAATTTCTTTATTTACGTATTTAAAAATTATATTTTAGCATTTTATACCATGTTTCTATTCAAGGAAATGATACCAGATGAAAATTTTTATATATTATTCACAAAATTTTAAAAATTTAAATTTTTTGAAGAAAATTGGTAAAATTTTAAAATTTTACTCCTTTTGTAAAAATTAATTTTCTGACCTGAATTTTTTTTATAATATTCTTATGGATGCTCTAAACAACTTTAGGGATCGATTTTAGAATAACTTCATTCGTTTTTGAGAAAAAAAAATAAAATGTTGATACACAGGCTAAAAATCAACGAAAAAGCCAACATGTCTTACATTTTATTTTTTTTAAAAAAAAAGTATTCGGTTTGTAGCAAAACGGATCCCTAATTTTATTACATGCTTTATTTTTAACACGCAGGAAAAAAATGGAAGTGATTGGTAAATAATTGTCGAACGAGTAGCATTTTGAATGCATTAAGGTTTTGAAAAACGCAAACTGAGAAAAACCAGTTTAAAGTTTATAATTCTGACAAACAATTATTATAAGCTTAATTAAACTTAAAATACCACTTTAAGATATTAGTTATACGTTTTTCTTTAAAATAATTGCATTTTCATATTTTTTCAACCCACACATTTTTATAAATGATCAACTTTTAGAGAGTACTAATTGCACAAGAAAATTGAAGAAAAACGTTAAAAAAAATTTTTTCTGTCACGACAGAAATTTTAGCTGTTTTTCTTCTTATAATATTAAAGTATTACAGTTGTATGAAAAATATATCAGGAATAAGAACTGAAATTATAAAATTATTAATATAAAATGTTTTAATTAAAAAATTTTACAAGCACACATTTCACAAAGAAAAAAATGATTGTATTGCCTCGGAAATATTCTGCTTTATATATTGATCATTCTTTTTTAATGTTATTATTTCTCTTTATAAATTAAATTTTTTTTATCAAAACGCTTTTTTTAGCTTTTTTTTTTAAAAAGGGGGTGTGGCTGAATCGCCTAATTTGTTTACAAATGAAGTTTTATTCAACTTCTAACTTTCTGACATGCACAAGTGATATATCAATCGAAAGATAATAATGCAAAGAATAAAATTAAATGAAAATAAAAAAACGATAGGTTTGGGATTGTTGGGGTACCAAGTCTTCTTAATATTGACTAATGATCCACTCCTAAAGGAAATTCCATAACTTGGTAGAGCTTTCCAGAAATTTGATAAATGATTCCACGAATACAGGTGCTGGTCATCAGTGGGTCGTACGGGAGGAGAGCAAGAAATATCTTTGAGTGAGGGATGCCACGACAAAGTGTCAGCTGTTCACGAAATTGGTCACGCCCTAGGTCTGTGGCACGAACACAGCAGATCTGACAGAGACGACTATTTGGACATCATCTGGAGCAATATCAAACCGGGTAATTTTTTTAAGAATTTTCATGCTATTAATGAGTTATTTTTTTTATTATGTTGCCACCCCAGTTGGCTTACGCCAACTGGGGTGGTTAATCTCGAGAACGATCTTGGGATGAGCCCTAGTCTTGTTTTCGACTCGACCTAGAGAAAATCATAACTCACACAAACAATTTTAATCATTTAACTTTATTCGAGGACATATTCTCAGAAAAACTGGGAAATTCAAGCCATGTGCCAACTGGCAACAATGACAAGATTGCACTATCATGACAGATCCGTCGACTGTGTCTATGTCTAGGCCTACCATCATTAGTGATTTAGTCGAAAGGTGGAAATCAATCAAATATCGGTTTGTGAGATTGTGAGTCACGCACATTTATTTGTCACAGGTTACCGTTTTGCGAGTATTTGGTAGCGTTATTATATACTATCAACTTTAAAAATGGTCAGGTGAGGCCTACTTTTGCATAGGAGGTCTCAAAAATCTTAAAACATCACTTCTAACAATAAGAGGAAATCTTTCAATTACTTTAAAATATGAGATCTTTGATGAAAACACATTTGAGTCTTTTCAGATATAATATTTTTCATTGCGAGTTTTTAAATTCCATTTCATAGCAGTATTAAAACTACTGGCTACCTTTTGTTTTGGCTATGAATGGTAAAAAAAGAGACTAATAAAAATAAAGTGAGATGTACGGATGGTTTCTTTTAAAATTTTCCACATTTAAAAGTCGTTTTAGGAATAATAAAATCTCAAATAAGAACGGTGAAGCCGTTCAACTATTCTCGAAAAAATCATATTTTTAAGTACATTACATAAAGCTTTTACCGACTACTTTAAGGCGACAGTGGACAGTAAAAAAAAAATTTTTTTAATTTTTTACAAACATGCCCCAAATTTTTACTGGCTGTACGTAACTTAGAACTAAAACCCTATAAAAAATTTGGTGAGAAAAAAATGATTAGTTTTTAAAAAAAATTTAAAATTAAAAATTTTTTTAACGAAAATTTCAAAATTTCAAAGCGTTTTGATTTTTTTTTAAATTTCATATTTTCACCTGATTTAACTTCTTTAAGCAATTATTTACAAATGTATGCATACAATGTAATGTTTTATATGATAATTTACAAAATATGGGTAAACGCAAATTTTTATATAAAAATTTCAAGAATTTTATTGATTTCCTACATAAAAAACTTTAATTTCTTCTTTCACCCTATCACTATTACTACAATGCATCCAAGAATTTATAAGTATACATTAGATGAATACTTTTGGAAAGTTTTGATATAGTTCGACAAAAATTGCAACGCATGGAACATTTTGAGTTTGGGTTTCGAGGCAAATTTTTGATTCTGAAAAAAAACAGCTTTTTTTATTTTAAAGGAAATTAACTTATTTTTTTAAAAAAAATTTAAAGATATAAACATGAATTTGAAATTGAAAAGCACTAATATCATACAAATATAAGATAGATGCAGAATATATATACATAAGGTTCTGCAATATTTATTGTAACAGTCACATTGACACGTGGTATATACAGTGATAAAAATTGAAGTAAGCTAGAACTTTCTTATAATATCTGAAGTAAATTAGCAGAATGTATTTCATTGTTTTATCTCAACCAGATAGAATATTATATATTTCATTAATCATGATGAGTAAAAATAAAGTATTTCAAAGGGATTAAATTACAAAAATTCAATGTTTTCGAGGAAGCTTTCATTTTTTAGAAAAACAGCTATTTTTATACTAAAGGAAAAAACTTAGTTTTTTTAAAAACAATTAAAGACATTCATATAAATTTGAAAAACACTAATATCATAAAGATAAGATAAACATAGAATATATGTATAAGATTCTGCAATATTTATTGTAACAGTCACGTTGACATGTAATATATATAGTGATAAAAATTGAAGCAAGCAAGAACATTCCAATAAAATCTAAAGTAAATTAACAGAATGTATTTCATTATTATTTCATGAACCAGATAATATATTATATATTTCATTAATCACAATGAGTAAAAATAAAGTATTTCAATACAATTAAATTACAAAAATTCAAAAAAATAACAAATCTAATTACACATAACAAGAAAACTGTTTACTAAGTCTGATAAAAAAAATTTAAAAATCACCGGCACTATAGGCTGCATTTGTATTCGTGGCATTTCTTTTCCTTTTCTTTTGTTTCGTAGAAATATTCTGAGAAATGCGTCGTTTATCTTGTCTTTCTGCACAATAGTCAAAGAAAAACTGTCATTTAGACATGAGTCCTCTTTCGCTTCAAGAGATTTCATATAGCCCAAATTGTGCTTTTCGATGGCATCCGTTACTGCTATTTCCAGCCTCCTTTTGGAGACGAATACCTCTTTTGGGCATTTTCGCCAAATGCAGCTATGCAGACTTTCATTCGAATTTTGCGTCTTGCCTGCTACGCATCTTTCAAGAATGGTGTCTGAAGCTAAACGTTGATAAACAGGCATAATTTTCTCCACTACTTGTGGCGACAAGTAAGTTCCCATGGAACTGTGTGACCCTGGGGTTTCACCTTTGGCTATAGCTCTTTTATAGAAACACCACGATGATTCCACTTCAGGACACTTACCATGCATAGGCTTTTTGTCAGTTGACGAGCAATGCATCAGGCTGGCATATATAGCTGTTTTCATTTTATCAGTACCAGGGACATTATCTTTTATTGCATTTCTATAGTAATTTTGCAACTTTGTGATGTTTTTATCTGTAAGGCTTCCCTGCTTACGCCCACCAAGAGTCACTTTTTTCACCTTCCATTCTTTCACTTTGTTACGTAACGATGTGCCTAGCCTCTTTGCAATATGATTCAGGCACTCTTCCTTTTCGATTTTTATATCAGAACCATATATTTTACTGTCCGACAAAAATTGAAAAGTTTTTGAGTCACCATCACTCAGCATGGAAACGAATCTCATTTGGCAATCACTAATTGATCGCTTCCACATAATTAGTGCAGCGTGTATCTTCATGGCTCCAGAAGTTCCATCAAAATTTTTGTCACACTCATCCGCATGTCCTTTTTGCCATATGTGAAACTCCGCACTATCGACTCCCATATCTCGACCAGCAACTACACAATTATGACAGTATTTCGACAATACTTCAAAGTCAAGGACAAGTCCACTAAGGATATCGATGATTATTCCTAATCCTAGGTTAGATGTATGTCCTCGCTTTTGCCAAGTACCGTCATATGACACACTCACATCAATTATTTCCTGATTTTTTAGAGAAGCATCAACATTTGCGTGAGCTTCTCTAGCAGCTTGACGTGACATTTCGAGCATTTTTTTTTCTTCACCTCTTTGTTTTTCACGGATAAGTTGTGCATGCATTTGGCAAAAGTTTTTCGGTCCATTGTTGGCATGTTGAGCACAGATGAAAACGTTTCCAAAGCAGCATGCCCTCTGCCTATGGATAGGAAGGCACTCACCAGTTTGCTGTTTATATCATGTGAATTTTTCGCCTCTTCTTGGAAACTTGAAAAAACACTTCCATAGCTTTCATGACATAATTCACATAAAAGTTCCATCTTTGTAGAATACCCCATGGAATGGTGTTGTTTTATAACAAGGGTACAGTTTGTACAATATTTACAAGGAACTTTCTGCAATAATTTAGAAAACACAGCCTTGTGGGTGAAAATATAGCTTGCCTCAGGTTGGGAAGATGTACTCGGTTCAAACAATGTATCTCTCTGCAATACCATACTATTACTGTTTTTTTCATCAACAGTTTTAGAAGATTTCTGTCATCGCTTCTTGCTATTTTCAGCCAACATCTTTCTCCTTTTGGTAGGACGACCTTCAGGTTTTCTATATCTCGATGATATAAGATCCATTATAAAAATTTTAAATAACAAAGGCAATTTAAAATGAACTTTAGTTCTGAAAAGAACTTTTGTTTTGGTAAAATCAATATAAAGTTTGAATAAAATATTGAACGAAAAATGCAAACGCAAGTTCGACGCAAATAATGCTGTTTTGGTAAAATCAATATAAAAGTTTGAATAAAATATTGAACGAAAAATGCAAACGCAAGTTCGAACGAATTGTAAACAAATAATGCCGATTTAGGTCTCAGATACAGTTAAAATAAATTGTTGCCATCCAGACCTTGATAAATTAACATTTAAAAATAAAAATTATAGAGGCTATGTCTACAGTAAATAAAATTCGTACTGTCAAAGTACATGACAGCTTTGTCAGCATGACATCAGAATGTAAACAAAGGGGCGTGGTCATGGATGACTGAATCGGAAACTACCCCATAACTCAGTAAAAATGCATGAAACCAAAAAAAAAAAAATGTTTGTGTTTGATAGAGAGCCTAATATAATATTAAAATAAGTCAAAAAATTTTTTTTCGATATTTTAGTCAATTTTCCACATTTTAACTGTCCACTGTAGCCTTAAGACGTAAAACTGGTAACTGTTTCCTCGAGTTTCTACCCTTAAATTCCTTGTTTTCTCTCAAACAAATTTTGGAATAAATGTTTACATTTATTGGGAAATTATTTAATTATTTAATTTGAGCGAGTAGTTATTAAGAGATATGTTCTGTAAAAAAGGTGAAATAAAAGATGAAGAGATGAGATTGAACCACACTTGCGAAGGTTCGTCGATCTCACTCTATCCACATTGTGAGATTCGTGCACTTCAGCAACTTATTGGAGTGCAAAAGTGTGTTATTTTAATATATGTTATCTAGCATGGCTTCCAAACCGAAAAGGTTAACATTACAACAATAAGTTGATGAGATTCATGCAACAGAAACTGAAAAGTGAGAATTTTAGGATAGAAATTTGTAATTAGTAAAAACCAAGTAAAGTATGTCTTAAAGGATAGAAAAAAAGTAAAAATACAACTGATTTCTAATTGAAGTGAACATTGCGAGACTGTAAAATCAAGAAAAACTGAAACATGTGAAATCGATAGGATAGTGTTGAATTGATTTTTTTAAGCAAGAAAAAGAAGTGCTCCAGGAAAGGTAGCATTATTGTAAGAAAAATTAAGTAAGTTTCGAAAAGTGTGAAATGACTGGACTTCAAACCATCAAATGGCTGGTTAAACAAATTTAAGCAAAGGCATAACTTTGTGAGCTACTTGATCCCGAAGTTTCTCTCTCTCCATCTTGCTTACCTATGGGTGGGGGAGGAATGAAAACAGAACCAGAGACTTCCATAATTGTAATTATTTATTTAGTCAAACAACTTAACTAACGACAATCTATTCTCTAAGCGAATGTCTAATGAGTATCACGGAGAAAGTAATGCTTATTTAAGCAAATATGCTGGACCAACTTATTTAGCGTAACCTAATCTATCTCTCGTTGATTCCTAACCTCAAATCTACTAATTCAACACAGTGGCGAAACTCCACTCTTAATCTTTGTATGCGAAAGTATACCTTATTCGATCTCACCTGCGTAGCGAATGTAGCTAGCTGCTTCCTACCTCCTTCTTTAGAATTACAAAACTGACTTTATATAGTCGAACTAATCTGTATATCCCGGTTACTTCTTGAGAGTAATGACTGTGAATTAAACGCGAATGTTAGCCCAAAGATTCCCCAAGAGGATTAATGAGAGGACGCGTATACATTCATCACACCTTTCTTCTTGAAACTGTTTGTTGTGCAGAAAAATCAGCAGGTATGCAACATGTAACATACTTTAAGACAGCAAAATGAAGAATATGAGGCTAAAAACATCTAGAACTCAAATGATACTCTATTATTTTTATCGAATCTTGCCTAAAACTATGCTTCAAAGAAGAAAGTATTTCAGTGATCAAAGCTCCGAGAAGAACCTTTCCTTGCTACATTGTTTTAACATTTTAGGAGAACCTGAGCAACCACTGATAAATGGAAAGCCTAAAAACCATGATGCTTTTAACACATTGTGACAAATCTATACGGAACTTTATCACTAACCTTCTGAGACGTCTTTTTTAGGGAAATTTAATTCCCTACCTATTTCCAATCAACTCCAAAAAGAGGACAGGGATTCCTTACTATGCAGATTAAATAAAGTATTTAAGTCAAATGGAATAGTAAAGTGAGAGACAGTAGGAGAGAGAGATTGAAGCAGGAAGTTATAATAGTGAAGTTAGAGATTTATTATTGAAGATTTCTAGGTGGATAAATTAGGCACAGGAAGAGCTGAGATTCAGAGTGGTAAATATTGATTTATATATAATTAAAGTCTCATTAAAGTTTTATATTAGGAGTGAGATTAAAGTTAAATGTTCAGTAGGAACATTATTGAATATAATTCTGGGATCTCTTATTGCGGTAATCTCTGCGTGATCGATATCCTAATTGTTAATTAATTGGATCATTAAATATTTAAGTTAATATAAAGGAAAGTCCTTTTTAAACCTCATAAAGCTATTTTGATTTATTTGTTATTAAAAGTCTTTGATTCTATTTGAGAAAGATAACCAAATAAAGTTATTTATGAAAATGGCTACTGGTTCTTGTTTGACTCAAAATTATTCTCGTTCTCAAAGTGAGATCCAAGGTGATCTTCACAACATCAATCGAAAAGCTTTATTCTGGTCCTTTGGCATCACAATCATGAATGGCGCAATGCATAATGTTTAAATAGTTGATTGCTTTTGATGAAACAATAGGAAGATTCTGCCATTTCTTGACAATTGAACCCCCTCCTCCCATCAAATTTAAAATCGGTGAAAGTGTTTTATTGTGTACCTCTAATTATACTTTAGACTCAAGTATAATTAGAGGTGCCTAGGTTTATTACAGAAAATTATTCTTACGGAATATTCTTTGTTAAGCTGCTTGTGGACACAGCGATCAGCTTGCAAAACACGCCAACGTCTTATATGTTATTCAGTGAATAACAAAGGCTGTTAAATTCATATCACAAGGCTATGCGTAACACTGCTGTAAGAAAATAGGTTTTGAAATTTCAATTTTGAATGCCTTCCGTTTGAAAAAACTATGATCACCAATGACGATGAAATGTGCATTTTTTATTAAGCAGAACTTGTCAAAATCAGAGGCAGTGCTCAAATGCAAAAATATTTAGAAATCGATGAAAACTTGTATAGTGAAAATACCATGACGACACAAAATCTTTTCTTTCAATTGTAGTTTAGGATCTGAGCTTTAACGAATAATAGGTCGGAAAGCTGTGAGAAAAAAGAAAAGTCAGGTGAAAAGTGTGTATGGGGGGAGAACTTTATAGATGAGGCCTTAAAGTATACCTCTTAAATAAAAAAGTTAATGGTAATTATTGGTGACAGTGAAAGCTGAAGATCATCCTTTAACATACATGAGGGAAAAATGCTTGCATAGGACAGATTTTCAAACAAACCTGTGTAGCTGATTATTTTTTTAATAAATTTTTACAAGTACAAAACTCTCTCTCTCTCTCTCTCTTCTTTTCGTGCAATTTTACAATGATTTAACTTTTTTAATTAATAATTTTCATTTTTCAATAACTAATTTAAATTGATGAAGCTATGTTGCTTATTATACATTATTTATTTAAAGCATGATACAACCAGGATTTCTAATTAAATTATATTTTTTAGTATGTATCCCCTGAAGAAAGGACGCCTCTGTTTAAGAGGCAAAATCAAAATGTTTGATCTTGTGGGTATCCCTTATATGTGTGCTTATATATATATATAAATATATCACGTACCTTGAGAAATTAAAATTAATTTTTAATTGGATCTCTAGGAGCTGAACGAAACTTCTTGAAATTGAAACCATGGGAAAACAACCTACTGGGTGAAGAATTCGACTACAACTCCATCATGTTGTACGGTGAATACGCCTTTGCAAAAGACAAGAACTCGATGACCATGAAACCCAAAAAAGAAGGCGTCGTCATAGGTCTCATTAACGACAAACCTGGTCTGAGTGAAAGTGATGTCCGAAGAATCAACAAATTGTATGAATGCAACGGTAAGTATAAGTGGAACGATTTACAATCGCTCTTTCAGATCAAACTAATTTTTAAAAAACTTTCCGTTCTTTAAAAGACAGTGCTTCTCAAACTTTCAATATTCGCGGCAAAATTTTCAAGCATAATTTTCATCGCACACACATCCCCACTTCCATACAATAACATCGCATTGAATTCAATAATAATAAACTTTGATGCTAAAGCTGCAATACGACTTTAAATATAAGCCGACAAATTATCAAGATAAATACTAAATTTTATATATAATACTTTATATATGGCAAGCCCATGGATATATTCCCTGATGATTATTAAACTTGTGGTTAATTTAGTATTGATAAATTAATAATCAAATACATTGTGCAGTTCTAATATATTTATAAATGTATTATATCAGTGTAAAAGTATATTTTATTTTTTTATTACGTCAGAATATATTTTTTGTTTTGTGTGCTTTCTTTTATTAAAATAAATAATTTTTTTAAATAATCTTATGTTGTGATGTACCTCCCCTTGTAAGTACATCCCTCGAAGTATCAGCGTGAGCTAGAGGTGTAGGGTCAGCGAAAGAACTAGGATCAAACATTATCTTAATATGACTTTATTAAGATATTCAACTTAAACTTATAACAAATATAATTATGATAATTAATATGAGATAATCTACGATGACGCAATACGCAACACACAATATAATTCAGACCAATCTCAATAATCGAACCGCCTAATCTTCAAATATACTAATAAGTACAGTCCCGCTAATCCGAACACGGTTAATCCGAACATCCGGTTAATCCGAACATCCGTTAATAAATTTTTGTAATTTTATCGGTGAATATTTCAATATAAAACAGTGTAAACCTTAATTCAAAACAGTTCTTTATTTAATATTCACGCACTGACATCAAGTTATGGTACAAATTTTAAAATGGAATAAACTACAGAACAGGACACTAATGTTTAGTATGAAAAATTGTACAACATAAGATTAAATATAAAATATGTACACGGTACAGTACTGAAATGTCAAGTACCCTATTACATTAATTCAGTTATTTTTCTGACGCAACGAAGACAGTCTTTTCGATGATGCGTAATTTCGCCAGCGCCTCATAAATAACACATCAGCTGGTGTAGTGTCGGGCTGTTGCCATTAGCGCAGGGTAAGGTCAAAGGCAGCTGCGCCGTAAATGTGGCACCACGTCCTTATCGCATTGCGTATCCTCCTCCTCCATTGACTCTTGATCACTGCCGCAGCTATGTCGTCATCAGTCAGAAATTCGGCTGTTTCCCCGTCTTCTTTCCTGGGTAAACCAAATATGAAGCGCATTATCAACTTTATCGTACAGCGATTGCTTTGCTGTCTGTCTGTTTTCAAAGTCTCGCCAGAAGAATTAGACTATTGTTCAAGCTTTCTACGATTTTTTTCTCCAATCACAAATTGTAGCTTTGCCAACATTAAACTCTGTAGCCAATTTTTTGTCACATCTTCACAATCTAAACGCTTTTGAACCTTAGTTTGTCTTTAAGAGTAAGTGTTGAGTGTTTACGCTTACTCGCCATAACAATCCCCACACTGTATCACAGATAAATGTCCAAAACACACAACAAACTGTTTTCACTGTAGAATATCACACTGTAACACTGTTATTAACACAGAGACAAAAGGACGAGTATAGAACGAGCGCGGAACGACTGACGGCCAACAGTACGGGCACACGCACAGGAGTGGTGGAGGGAGGACACACGCGTCGAGGAAAAAAAAAAGCGGGCGCGTACGCTCACATTACAACAAAATACATAGACACAATAGACCCGTACTTTGATTTCGCTGTTATTCCGGCTAATCCGAACAATCACGTAATCCGAACAGGGGTCGGTCCGATATTGTTCGGATTATCGGGACTGTACTGTAAGTAATCAATTCTACCTTATATTATTCTGTAATAAATTTGTCTTTATCTACAATGGTATGTAGCTTGACGTTTAACTTCTAGTCGAACACCAATATGTTTATCCACGACACATAGAACTTAAATCTTGAACCACGAACTTCAATAATCATCAACTGCCACAACGCACGTTAATTGTCTAACATTCCTTTACATTGCCATTACGCTTACTCTAAGATCCTATATTTATCCTATATTATTTGCATCTCTTCACTTCTCGTTGGTTGGAAAAGAGTTGCCATTAATTCTGGCCTAAAGAACCCAAAGGACTTGTTAAAGAAAAGACGCGTAAGACGTCACAATGTTTTTGACTTTTTGATATACTTGCTCCCCCTCCCCACACACACATAATTTGAGAAACGCTGTCATAAGAGATTCTGAACCAAGACAATCAAGAATACGTGAGGAAAAAAAACTTTTTTTGTTTTAATTGATTTTGTAGTGCATTAATAATAATAATAATAATAATATATATATATATATATATATATATATATATATATATATATATATATATATATATATCGCATAATAAAATAAAATAAGATACCAAGTGAAAAAGCTGTATATCCTATAATGCCGAAGAAGAAAGAAATTGGAGTTCAAGAGACAAAACAAAGGTAGATACAAAAAGAGTTTTTGGACTAAAATAGAGACCTGTCATGATTTCTAGAGCCGTCACTGAATTAGGCCACAGATTTAGGGTTAAGCAATGCTTTGTGGATTTACCTTCCCCGTACAGCATAAATATTCGACGTAGTAGAAAAAACAAAGCCATGTTGAAAAGTTAAGCCTATTTGCAACAGACATCTCTCATAGAGAAATATATATATATATATATATAAAAAGTTTTTTAAAGCATTTCTGTCTCTTTTATTCCATTCCAATTATTTCTAAAAGAGATACTTTTTTGTTTCAGGAGAAAAACGCCCTCCACCACCCGAAGTTCCAGATTTCAAATGTGACTTCGAAACTGATATGTGTGGCATGGAAAATCATGAAAATAACGCCTTTACTAATTGGGTTATTACTTCAGGTACCTTAGGAGGAAGAACAGGTAAAGGAATCCGAATTATAAAATTTTCTCTAACAATACTGTCACATTTGAATTTTTCATTTTTGTCACAGTTTTTTATAACATATTTACTCGAATCTAAGGGGTACTTTTTTTACAATGTTAATGCTGCTGAAAATCGGGTGCGGCTTAGAATCAAAGGGAAAAATTCGTTGGATGGGGCAATTAGAGCAATTACAGATTCATGTACGTATTTATTTAAAAGTTTATAATATTGGTAAAATAACTCATTTTATTCACTTTATATTAGTTCTCATTTTAAATTTATTCTAATTTCGTAAAATTGGATATTGATAAATCCGTTTACATTATTTTTCATTTTTCACAAAAAACTTTTTGAGAATTTGAGATGCGACTTAGAATCGATGGTGACTTAGATTCGAATAAATACGGTGCATTCTTTTTTTTTTTATGTATGAAGTGCAGTTGAGAAAGAATGAAATATTTCTGTCATTAGTAATTTATTCAAATTGTGTGACAACCACAGGTATCGTTATTGATTTGATTAATAAAAGCATTTATTAATTTTTTTTAAAAATAGATGTAAAGTTATCCAAACAAAGGACATCTTCAATAATTTAAGCAAATACTAGTGTTGGATAAAATTGATATAA
This sequence comes from Trichonephila clavipes, assembly GCA_019973935.1. NCBI lineage: Eukaryota > Metazoa > Arthropoda > Arachnida > Araneae > Nephilidae > Trichonephila > Trichonephila clavipes. Next base: position 583,579 of record BMAU01019389.1, on the reverse strand, counting down.
CTCTTAATGGTTTCCAGTGACCTGAATAATTACATTAGTTGATTGACTCGATTAATACATTTTAGATAATTACTTAACTTCTAATAAAGATTTTTTTACGAAATCCTATATTTTCGGAGAATTAAGTGGTGAACTAGTTATATTAATCTAGATTCTAAATTTCCTTCAAATTCATTGATTAGTTTAGATATATTTTGGAAAAATCACTGAAGGCCTCCATGCTAGTTTAATTCGCGTAAACGTTTTGCGTAGTATTTTTTTGCCATTTTCAAATACCTCGTGTGGAGTTATATATTTTGCTTTTCAGTTATCGTTAGTGCTGTAACTTTTTATGTGTATTCCCACAAAAAATAATTCCTTTTTTCCAATAATGTTCTAAACAATTTATCTTATTCTAATGTGCTTCATGGAAACTAAAAGTTTGCACTTCTTTGAGAAACGATTACTAAACTGCACACTTTTTTAGGTAGCTACGTGTTTGTAGATGCCGCTGATGCCTCATACCGTAAAGTACGCCTATTGACTCCTTTCTTTGGGGCTTTCGGTCGCAAGAAAGCTTGCTTCAAGTTCGACGTTTACTTCAACGGCGGCGGCGTCGTTTCACTTGACGTTTCGGTGCACAGCATCCACACTTCTAAATTAGTCATGAAACATGTTGAGAAAAAGGATGAATGGCAGAGTGTTAAGGTCGACGTAGATTTAGAAGGAGATGTTAAAGTAAGTATGGAATATTATTATTACACTAATGCTTTTATCAACTAAAATATAGAGCACCCGAAAAGTAGGGTTACACTTTCAAATATGAATTAAAAATTGTTCCTTTCCATTATCTATATAGCAGGGCGCAAATGTCGCCAATTGTGAACCAAACGCGAGTCAAGTCGCCAAGCGAAGTGAATGTCAAAACAGTCAACGGAATAAAAGTCGAAAACGTTCAATTATAAACAAATATTAATTAATAGTAAGCAAAACATGTTCAACTATAAATAAATATTAATGAATTGTAAACATGCTGCATTCTTTGCCTATATACTTTTCTCTTGGGGAAAAAAAGACTGCTTCAGTTCTGGCGAAATGCCAAAACAAAATCTAAGATGGAAGAAAGAAAGAAAAACATGTTTTTTTGAATGAATTCAGAGAATATAGCACATGACCCCAAACGAACATTCCTCTTATTGTTGCAAGAAATTTGGTGGAATTCTACATTATTTGGTGATTTTCCACTTATTCCCCGCTAACGGAAAAGTACCTTAAAAATAAAGAAACAAAGATTTCTGCTTACGGTTTTTTTACATTGCACAAAGAAAATATTTAAGTTTCTGCTCAATGAAATGCGAACTAGATAGAACAGTATCCCCATTTTGCAACATTCTTGTTCAAATTGACTAAACGCAAACAAAGCAAGTTGTATAGAAGGGTTTATCGAATTTAAATCTGCAACACAATGCCACCAGCACACTGGAGTTTCGAAGTGAGGAAAAGTTCCCCGGGAGATGGATAGGAATAGAAAGTCCAATACCATGGCCACCTACATCTCTAGACATAACACCTTTGGACTTTTTATCATAGGGACACTCGAAAAATATTGTTTGCCAATCTCCAATTCGTAACACTGATGAATTGAAATGTTGAATTTCCATTCAGAATGTGGATCCTGCAATGCTGCATAGAATGTGGTCTGAAATCTCGTATCAACTCGATGTTCTTCGAGCAACTATTACTATATTCGAGAACACACATTGAAACCTTGCAATAAAACATTGTAAAAAATTCGGTATTTTCTTTACAGAAGACAAAAAAACCGCAAGAATATCTTAGCTTGTTTATTTGTAATTAGCCTTTGAAAGAGTAGTCATACTTTTCGGACATCCAGTTTTAGTGCATTTCCGATGCATGATTGATATTAATTGTAATCTAGAATCGGATTTTGAAGACACGTTATATTTTAGTTAATGCTCAATAAGCATTGCTTTCAAACTTTTTGAACCTTTAATTTTCTTCAGTTATTTTAGTAAATGTTAAAATATATAGGATATTCAAAAGGCACGACTATGTACTTTAAAAAATGAATTGAAAATGAACAAAGATTTTTTTTGCTTGAAATTTTTTCAATGTTTCACAAAGAAAAGATTAAAGTTTATAAGTGGCATGACATATTTAGGACGATAGGTAGTGTATTGTCAAAAACAAAAACTGGCCGCTCTATCAGATGCTAAGATGACGTTAGTCGTTAGTCAATGTATTGCTCTCAACAAATGGTGCGCACATTAAAATCGTCGAAAAAACATAGTAAAAAAAGACTTCGGTGTTTTCTGTATGGAACATAAAAAAACTGTAAGTGAATACCTTTATTTGTTTATCTGTAATTAAAATTTAAAAGTTTAGCCTTACTTTTTGGACACCCAGTGTTTTGTGTATATATATAAATAAGAAAAGCTTCAGAATTAACCCCAATTTTTTTTTAAATAAAATGAGATGAAAAATAAGTCAACGTAATATATATATATATATATATATATATATATATATATATATATATATATATATATATATATATATAGACAACTAAAGATCTTTACAGAATCGATTGGTTAGAGTGTGATAAAAAAACATTGAACGATATTAGTAATAACGTTTTGATACTCTTAAACTGGATTTTACTAGAAACAAAACATAAATTATGCATCTAAGTAAAATTACATGGAATTTTCAAACGCGGATATCATATTCTTCGATTCGAATTTCATGTAATATAACAAATTATTGTTTTTTGAAATAATGTTTCTCAAATTTTTCAAATAATATTGTCACTTAAGCAAAGTTCATGCAGTAATTAACAGTGTATTGATTAAAACGAATGTAAACAAAGCTCAATATTCTCGGCTCGAAGCTTTGTTCTGAGAAATCAATATCGCATCTGCTTATATGCAGTTGACGCAGCAACTAGAATTTTCCATACGTTGAAAGATACAGTGAATAATACAATTGACTTTACATCATATCTAAAAAGACAACCCCTCGGGGGCCAGTGCCTTCATTTGAAGATTCCTCCATAATGACCTCTTGTTTACTTTTGTTCCCCAAGTTTTCTCTTTTATAATCCCAAAATCTGATTCCATTAAGTCTGCCCATCTCAGCCTTGGTCTTCCACGCTTCCGAATCCCAGTGACTTTGAACTGCAGTACCTTTTTAGCAACAATATCATCTGAAATTCGAATTATATAGGTCATCCAATTCATTCTATTTATTTTTATGTATTTCATGATGTCCGGTTGCTTATAAATTCTATTTATTTTGTGATACACCCGGGTTGGAGGTATCATCTGTTCCTCATCCACACGACCTAAGTCTGTAGGGATAAAAGACTGACCTCCCTCAAACCTTCCATAATAAATTTAGTTTATTATTATCTCAATTTATATTAAGCAATGCAACACAAGTCTTAGAGGCTGATGATTAGGAGTGATATGACATAAATTACAATTCTTGACAAATAGCGCATTAAATCTTATTCACTATCTTTATGATAAATTAACCACCGAAACTATATTTATAGCCAATTCCTTAACTTACTAGAGTCCGCTTTATCCTTAAAGTTTAATATCATATCTTTTACCGATATTCCACGGCGAACATCTACCAATCTTTATATCTTCTACATAATACTGTAATCCAACTTGATCCGGCAACTGGGCAACCTTCTGGCTTCGAGCCCACTTCTATATCTCATTCTTATAATACTTTCTAAGACCTCCTCAGACTTCTAAGACTCCTCTGAGACTCTCTAAGACTTTTCTAGTCCTTTTTCGCAAAAGCTAAAGCTCCAATATATATAATCATTCCTAATCTGCATATCGCGTTTTCTTCTTGAGTTGGTTGGAAAGAAATGCCATTCTGAGCCAAAGATTCCCCAAGAGGATTTCAGCGAATGGCGCGATAAAGCACTGTCACAAGTTCAAAATTGTATCTTCTTCTCCCGATATTGTTTTCGTTTACACCTCCATGTATACTTCGAAGTATTTTTCTCTCAAAAGATGCCCTTCGATTTTCTTCCCGTTTTGTTATTGTTCAAGTCTCTGATGCATATGTCAAAACTGGTCTAGTAAGAGTTTTGTAAATTAAAAATTTTGTGTTTCTTGAAGACTATTTAGATTTTAAAAATCTCTTCAATCCATAAAAAGCCTTATTTTTGCAAGGTATAATCGATTCTGGATTACATGAGATATTCAGAGAGAGATATCAAATGTAATAATTGATCCTATGTAGGTAAAATTTTTGATTGTATCAAATTTATACGAATCTATTTCAAGATAAACAGTGAACTATACATTTGCAGTTTTTTACATAACTAGTATATTTTGTAAGAAATAAAAAACAACACGACGTAAATCAAAAAAAAAAAAATTTAAAAAAACAAACAAATTATTTGAGAGATTCTAATCTATTGTAATTGTCGTTTAAATAGATTTGAATCTGGTGTTTTCAAAACGTTAAGAAAGTTATTTTCACGCTCACACACACAGTTATTCTTATTAACTTAATTTATAACTATTTTTGTTATTTTCAGTTTTCATTGGATGCCCGCACAAGAAAATCGAATGGCGAAGGCATAATTGCTCTAGATAACATTGCGTTTCAGGTTCGAGAATGCGATTAAAGACTGAAGAAAGTGAGGAAGAAGAGTGTTTCTAAGAGTTGATGATTCTTCTTAAATTCATATGTATATAGATTTGTAAGAAAAATAAAAAAACAAATGAAAGTTATCAGTGTTTGTTGCTGTGTTATTCAATGAGTCTTCAAGTCAAACATAAACCAAGTTTAAAACGTTTTTTTCTCCTGTTTTATTGTGGCCGCGGTAGCCGAGTGGTATAGGTATCTGACCGTGGCTTGCTTTGTCACGGGTTAGAGGCCAGTACCACTTAAGACCCGCCGTGTAGGGCAGCGATGCACGTTAAATCTGTCGAGAGCTGAAACGTCCTCCCTTTGGTGTGGTAGTTAGGAGAGGGGGTGCCATCTCAGGTGTCGTCCACGTCACTTGACCATGGTTCAAAATTACGTGGTCCGTCGCCAAAAGCCCTCGTGTAGCTGAACAGTGCGACGTAAATATTCAATCAATCAATCAGAACATCGACTTATGAAATTAGCTTGAACATCAATATTGCAGATATGATGAATAATTTTAGTGTCAGCTTCCTCATGATCAGTGCATGTTTGAGTTTCATCAATATTAGATACAACTATATTGTTAGTGACAGTAAAAGAGTGACATTTCTTGAAATTAACGACAATGATTTTGTTGTTCATAAATGGTACCATCTCTTCAGTACTCCAGTGTAGTATAAAAAATCAACAAGAGCTTGTTTGAACCATATATTTTTTTAATTATTTGGCGAAATCAGACGGTCGAACTTGATCAGGTCCAGTGATATTTAACCACAATTGTTTTGATTCATGTCGGAGAGATCTTTCGTAATCTTTTATAGACGGAGAAAAGTATTGATCGAAAATAATATCAAATCTTTTTGCATTTAATTGGGTGACCATATGTAACATTTTTTTTAAATATTGCCAAACATTTTTGGGACATTTTTCATTGTGTGAAGTAGGAAAAATCCATTAATCACTACAATATCTATGTGAGACGGTGGATTATGTTTAACATCTTTTTCCAAACATTTCATTAAAATAGATTTCTGAGTCTTAGAAATTCCACCATCAAAATGGCATAAGGATAATGGAACTGGTGTTATGGGATATGTAAAAAATTTTGCCATATCGACTTTGTGATCGATAGAAATGCCAAGTATACGTCCAAATAAATCCTTCTGAACACGTACTTCTAGCAGTTTACCACCAATTTTTGATTTGGTAGATTGATGATGATTTGAATTTGGTAGATTGGTTTGGCACGCCACAGCTTAAAAGGTTGCGAACCCCTACCTTAGACTAAAACACTGGCCATTTCATTTTTCAATATCTTCCAAATATTGTCAATGTTCAAATTCTTAATTCCAGAGCCAGATATTAAAAGACCTAAGAGAATTCTCCTAGATTCATATACTCCCTCCCCAACATTTAAATTAGTCACTCTAAGTGAGGCGAGTGACCATAGTAGTTTCTAAATTTTTCTTTTGATTTTTTATCCTTCTTTAAATTTCTTAATTCCCACACAGGCTAGCTTTCTAGACCCTCCCCATTGCCAAGTTCCAATGTTTCAGTGCAACCAATAGAGTGCCTACTCCCCAAGAGACCTATCAGCCAATGGGGTTCATTTCACTCGAACAGCAAAAATGAAATTTTTTCTAACTTCGAGAACCACCGAAACCACTCCTGTAACCACGCCTCCTTGCCACATCCTCTGAACCAATCAGGTGAGTCCTATCCATCAAGGCCCAACCACATCAGGCCACATCTAACATTTTCGATATTTGATGGAGGAACGCTTCGCGTTCCATTTCCCAGTAGCGACCATCGATTTTAGACTAAACACCAAGACGTACACACATAAAGAGCAGGGGGGGGAGAATAGATGAGAGTCTATCTCACACTCAAGCGGATGAATGAGGACATTGCACTCATACGCATAGTGACCCTTTAGGTGTATCTGGGGGGATGTTTGGCCCATCCGATTGGTCTGGTAGCTTACAAAACATATTGAAATAGTTCACCGAGTATCATATATAAATATCAAGCTTTAGAAAATAAGAAAAGTTACATGGCTTTTTTGGAAGCTTTTAAGCGTCTGTTAAAAGTTACCGCCGATGGAACGTGTCTGGCAGTACTGATTATTAATTTGTAACGATGTGTTTTAAAACATACGTAAAAATCAGCCTTTAGAATTTGAGAAAAGTTAGCACTCTTTTTACCGACCTTTGACACCTGTTACCTGTAAATTGGCCGTCGGGACAAGCTAGCAGGTATGCACGTACTCAAAGTTTATACTAGCACTACCTAATCCTATACATTTTATTTGTTAGAAAATAAGTAACGTCTGGGGACCCTGGGATCTTGGACTATTAATAAAGGACACAAATTACAGACACTTTTCGCTAACATTAGAGGAATGATATTTGCAAGGAAAACCGTCATATTTTGTTCAAATTATTGAAGTTTTGCTGTCCTTTGACTTTGAGCCCCGCGTGACCGCTCCCGAATTAAAAGTGTATTCAATATAAAAATATGGATGTTAGTTGTAAAAAAAGAATTGTGTAAAACGCGTATTTCATCACGCTTTATATGTTTCAGAATACCCATAAAAATAAATCTTAGCCAAATAATCCTTCAAAGTGCTCTCTGCTTTTCTAAATATTATATAACACTTTCACATGGAAAAAAGTGCAACAGAAATACATTAATTACAACTTCCCTAAATGAAAAACAAAAACATAAAAAAGGGACAGAACTAATCATACCAATAAGTTCTAAGGTCAAACGATGATCAACAAATCTGCTTCTTGGGTGAAAAGTGAATAAGTCTTCCTTTTCTTTCTATAGCTAATGTACAGCATTTCAATAATAATAACAGTGATGAATTTTTTGATCTTCCTAGAATTTTTCTCTGGGTCAGAGTTTGTTTTTTTCTGAAAGACGTTTAAAAAGAAAACGTAATAAAAAATCTCTCATCGTGGGAATACAGCAAATCAAACAAAGTGTTTTTTTAGTTAGTTATAGGATCAGATAGTTAATGAACGTATTTAAGTGGAAACTTTTATTTTTGATGAAGTAATATCGCCAGCTGATATATGAAAATTATGACAGTGTAAATGCGTATTTTTTTATATGTCAGAAAGTATTTTGTTTACTTCGTTCCAGTAAATTAATTTTTTAAACCTTTTATTTTCGATATGCTCACGCCCCCCTTGCTTCACAGTTTCAGGAAAGCTGTCCTATAATATGATTTTAAAACTAAAAGACTAAAAAATGTTTTTAAATATTTTTTTAAGAAAAAACTTTGGTAAATTTGGTTGTCTTGAAAATTCTGCCACTCCTTGCAAGTATATGTGTCGCATTTTTATTATGAATGGCTTTGAACGGTATTAATATTATGGTATCCGACTACTTGCGACGACTTTTTTTTTTAAAAAAATGGGGATATGGAAATTTTTTTGTGGTTTTTAGATTTATTTAGCACATTTTAAGAAAAAATGGCTAAAATAAAGAAGAGAAAAATAAATTATTACTACTAAAATGGGAAAAAATGGGTCAAAGTTGACAAAAAATTACATAAATGGGGCTCGCTCTCTACAAATAGTAAATGAACAAATTACCAAGTTTTCAATTTTGATGTAACACTTTGCTATTTTTTTTAAATGACTTTCAAGATAAAAGATATTTTAGTTTTTATAAAAACTAGAGCTCATTATCTTAGTTATTATATGAAATTTCTTAAGAAAACAGTGATTATATTCCCATAAAGAATGTAAATTTTCTAATAAAACAGTGATTGATAAATCTGACGCTTAAAACACTTCTACTGTTATACAGAACATACACCAAAATTTCAGCAAATTATTTTAAAATGTTTTTGGGCAATCGCTGTCCCCGTTTGAGCTTTTCGAAAAAAACACATTTCGAGTAAAACATATTTTAAACTTTGACATCCTTTGTAAAGTTACGACATCTGCTTTTACTAAAACACCTGTAGCTTTTGTTCCAGTGAATGGAAAATAAGGAACTTGGTGTTTTTATAAAGCTAATAAGATAACCTATAAAATAAAGTCATAAAAAAATTTGTCAATTTTTTAAAAAAAATTATGATTTTAGGGTAGTTTGATACCTTAAAAAACTTTAAAAACATAAAACAGTTAAATGTAATGCGGTTTGCTTTTGTAGCAATGTTTCCTCCTTATACTCATACAGTCTGATCAAATTGTGACTGAAATCCCAGTTTGTTACGAGGTTATAGTTCTTATACAGAATCTTCTTGTGATTATTCGAATATGAAGTGCCATGAAAATGTTTCTCCTTACATCTAGGAACTAAATTTAATAACTGGGTATTTGTTTCTCTAGTTTTCGGACCTCCAGATAGTCATAAACCTCGGATGGCATCCTTTGCCTTATTCTTGTGACCTGATTCTGTTATTACGTGATTCAACAACCAAGCCATTTTAAACATCCTATAAATAAGTGATATAAACAAAAATTTAAGAGTCAACTCCTACTTTGATCAACAAATAAAAATTTTATTTTAGCTACTTTTTATTAAATAGTTACAATTAATATAAATATGTATGTACATACGACAGAATCACAACATTAAGTGGTAATTAATTTTTATAAATTATTTTATTAATAATCATTAAAGTATCGCATTGTCATCCAAAACAATCGTGTATATAAAATTTCGGTTCAACTGAATGCTTGAAAACGTGAGAATTTTTTTTAAAGTTTTGACACAAGTCGCCAAAATGGTAACTAAGTCGCCAAAAATGATGCCAACATGGCTGTATATGTAATTCTTTAAATAATTAGTTTTAATCAATTAATTTTTATTAATTATCATTAAATTATTGTATTGTCATCCAAAATGATCATATATATAAAATTTCAGCTCAATTGAGTACTTTAAAATGTATTTTATTAACGAATGAAAATTCCCCCAAGATAAATAAATAAATAGATAGTGTGAGCTAATACACTGCTGGACAATTGCTAAGGACGGATCACAAATTACTATGTAGCATAACATTAAGCGAGACATGAGGCCTAGTAGGATAAAATATAGTTGCCACACTGTTCAGACATTAGAATAAAGAATATTTATTGTTCTGGAAAGTACAAAAGCTGTGAAACATCTGAAAGAGAAAAAAATGTTCATTTGATCTGCGTACGGAGAAATGGAACAATGCATCTAAAAGTCAGCAGGCACCTTAAAGAAAGGTATCAGTACGGTATATGTCCACCGTGGAGTGTGATGCAACATTCCACTCGTCGTACCATACTTTGCACAACATTATCCAGCAGCTGTTGAGGCAACTTATCCCATTCCTCTGTGAGTGCACGGATGAGGGTGTTCTTGTTTGTCGGAGGATAGTTTCGACCAGAAACTTGCCTCCCAAAGTATCCCACACATTTTCAATGGGGTTTAGATCCGGAGAACGCGCTGGCCATACGAGACGTTGAATACCCTCGCTGTCTAGACAATCCTGAACAGCGAGTGTTCGATGACATGTTGCGTTGTCGTCCATAAAAACAAATTTATCACCGACAGCACCACGGAAAAGACGAACATGAGGAAGTAGAACTTCATCAATGTATCGTTGGCCCGTCATAGTCCCATTCGCAACCACATGTAGGCGCGTGCGGCCATTGATCCTGATGCCGGCCCACACCATGATACTGCATGTCAGATATCGGTCCTTTTCCTGGATATTTTCTGGACGATAAGCAGTACCACTCTCGCGCCAGATCAGTTGGCGTCTACAATCCGATGACAGACTGAACCTACTCTCATCTGAGAATAGTACGCATGCCCAGTCCTGTTCAGTCCAATTGTGATGCTCACGACACCATTGCAAACGGGCAGTACGGTGCTGTCTGGTCAATGGGACACACACAACAGGTCTGCGTGTGTATAGTCCTCCTCCCCTCAAACGTCTGGCAACAGTTTTTCGGGAGATCTGCTTTCCTGAGGCAGCAAGAAACTGATTTGCCACCTGCTGAGCTGTGGTGCGCCAGTTCCTTTTTGCTGATAGGACGATATATCTGTCTTCTGCAGGCGTCGTACTTCTAACACGACCTCCTCCGTGCCGTCTACTACACATTCCAGTAGTTTTAAATGACTTCCACAGCCGTGAAACAACGCTGTGAGCGATGTTGAACTCCCTGGCAACATCTGTTATTTTTCGCCCTTCTTCGATCTTTCCAATAACTCGGCCACGCATAAAATCATCTGTGTGATGTCGGGAAGACATGCCAAAAATTTTAAGTTCCTTTAAAGCTCTTATGAACGCTATCACGTGATGAACAGACGGGGAAAAAAAATTTGCATACTCATACTTCTTCTTACTAATATCCCGCACTTATTCTAATTTTCCACATTTTGCTTCCTTTCATTTTGTGGTTGCTATGGATGATAGTGTTATCCGTCCTTAGCAATTGTCCAGCAGTGTAGTAGGAATGGAAAAAGTCAACTGGGGATTGATCTAGTCTTTATTTGGATTTATAAAACTGACTTCTTTCCTCAGCTTTCACTTTTTAATTAGTGGAAATGCCATCCCGAATTCCGTAGTTCATTGTTTGAAATCTACCTCTATACTTTTTAGAAAACTCGTACCAATTGCACCACACCAACTCTGCTTTCTCTCGTAAATGATTTCTTAGAAGAGCTCGCTGCAACGTCTGGGAAATATTGTAAGATAAAATGTACCTCTCAAGTGACTTAAGAAATTCTACATTCTCTTGCCACTATCATAACAGTTGCCAACCTTCCTGCATCGGATCCGTATCCAGGGGTACAAAACATTGGACGCCCGGCACTACAGTAGTTCCCTCACAATTTGACTATCGAATTCCGAGGGTCCCGCAATCGAGTGACTGACTCGAACCTGACTTACAATAGTAGATGTCATGACACAGAACACTATGAATAACCTTAAACACAAATGATCAAGGTAATGTATTTTTTTTGTCAATTGAACTAGCTTAAGAGTTATCCTGATGATGAACTAGAATTTAAATAATCAAAAATTGACTTACCTGAAATATCACAGACATTCTGAACATTTGCTCCCACGAAATAACGGAAGGTTCAGAGTTATTACGCTGAGTTCTCGGATCCAAGGTTCAATAATGCTTTCGGAAAACTTAAGGCTGATGAATTCTTGGATTTAAGAAATAAAGAACTATTAGTTGATAAATCCAATTTTCAAATTGCAAATCTCCTTTCAGATAGTCATCGACTTTTTAGTTTTAATTAGTCTTTTTGTCAACTTCCGCTTATATATATATATATGCATCTCACTCACTTTTATACCTTAGAACCTATCTTATACACCAAGTTTCCATTGTAAGAAAGTGGCAGTTAAACACCTAATAAAACTTTAAAAATAACTCCCCTTCTTAGTTTTAGAAGGGATTTTTGCGAGAAAGCCCAATACAAGGCCTCTTCCGTAAGATAAATTATATGTTTAAAATTTATATTGGTAAAGTAAGCATAAAATATTTGGTATAGTTTAATTTTCTCGAGAAAGTTACTCTACAAAATGATAACAAAACCAAACAAATTCTTGCTCAAATAAATCATTTGTTGTATTAAATTAAAAATATAGTTCTAATATATACATTTTATATTATTGATAAAACATATGTATTTTCTCTCTTTTTTTGTAAAAAAAACCCCCATTTTAATGGTTAGACATTAAACAGCTTATCAAAGTTTCAAAAATCACTTTCTGTTCATGAAGCACCGAAGGGAATTCAAACATATGCGACACTTTGATAACAACTGACAAAATTCTCAGGGATTATCTTCTTCCTTATTCTTATCACAAAAATCGCCTTTACTTCATTAATTTATTCAAAAAATAGATTGTGACAAATTATATTCAAGGCCTCACTGTTCACCAATTCAAAAGTGAAGAGCATAAGGAAGACCATGGAGTCCTTTCATTGGATAGTTTTTCTTGCGATATTACTGTGTCACAGTAAGTAATATTTTAAATATATTTCTTACATACACCAAAAGAACATGAGTTCTTGTGTAATATTCATGGGTATTTTTTATACAGTGTTCGCAAACTAACCAGATTTAAATTTAGTTTGTATGTATTTTTAAAATCTATTCTTCAAAAAATAACAAATTTGTAATGATTCTCAATGGTGATATTTTTTCGTATTAATTTTATAATAAATATAATTAAAATATGTTTTAAAGTATTAATAAACAAAATATTTTTTTTAAAAAAAGTATTCTTAAAGTAGATTACACAGATTATTGAAGAATGTGATGTAATTTGTAAATAATAATTGTTCCAGTGAATTTTAAACAAAACTTTTCTGATAATGTAATCGAATAAAATACAAACGTATGAATTATATATATACAGTTGCCATTCCAGAAAACAAAAGACAATTTTTATTTTTAATTTTGAGAATGTTATAAATTTTTATTTCAGATTCTTATTTAAAATTAGGAATGTTTTCACGTTTTCAAAAAATAAAGCAATGAAGAATAGTATGAACTTCATATTTTGTCCTTAAAGATTCCTGCAGGTACTTATTCACGCTGTTGGAAATATTAAATCCATCTAATAAATAAAAGATAAAATACGCGTATATTTAGTGACAAAATCGTTTTTTAATAATATTGTTAAGAAAACAAGACACAAATAACTTCTGCAATCTCAAATTTTATTTTGCTTTTGAAAATTATTTTTCCCTTTTAATCACGCTTTGATTATCGTTTTGAGTTTTATAATAAAATGGTATAAATCTATGAGTTTATTTTTTATCATTATCCAACAATACGTATTTTTATACAACTATGCATATACATATTATTTATTTATTTCAAAAGAGTTATAAAAGTTCCAAACATTTTTTTTTTGTAATATATTATCTAAAATCAAAATGGCATAAGTTTGTTAATTTTTCAACACCTTTCAATGAGGAATATTTAGGATTAGTATCGTACGGATCGCAGGAACTGGAGAATATTTCCCTCCCCTTCAGCTCACTTGCAGAAATTGTGGATGTGGAGATAGAGGTCGTGTCGCCATCTATCGTCCCTTCGGGGAAGTTTCTCTGAGCTTAAATCGCACTGTCACCTGTATGGTGCTCAAGGCCAACGACAGGCGTACCTTTTGCCCATGCCACGATGAATTTCGTGGGCCTCGTTCTGACTACGTCAGACAGGTGGCATTAGCCACAACAACAACAGTATCGTACGGTAAAAACTGATGTTCGAACATATATCATAGAAAAGTTTGGAAATCGATGTAAATTTTTGGGGGTGGGAGGGGGATATTATGAAATTAAATCGAAGAAAATTATTAAAAATTTAAGAAAATAGGATCAGGTGAGGGAAAGGGGGGGGGGTAAAATCAAGCTTTTTTTTAGAGAAGGCCCTAAAATCAAACTATTAAATTAATTTTAATGAAACTTTTGATGCATTTTATATACATTGGATTCATATAGATTAAGCAAGAAGCGTAGCCGTTCAATTTTGTTAGACTGTTTTCTCTTAGTGATACATTTGAAAGAGCATGTTTTGATTCCTCAGCTTAACCCATGGTGGGGGAAAGGGGGAGTTTTAAAATTGGTGTATATTTAAAAAAAATAATAATATGTATATATTCTTTTTGAAATAAGAATACACTGAAATAAATGTGTCTTAATTATATTTAATGGTACAAATGAGCAAAAAAATTACATATTATTTAATTAAAGAAATAATGTTTACAGTTATCAAAATTACGTTCATGTAGTATGCGGCATGCATCACTGAACTCTATAAATCTTCAGCATCAATAGCAGGAAAAGTGTAATAGTCCCCCAATGGTGACTCGGTTAGATATTTTATGCGATAGAACTCATTAATTTCTATCACTTGTCCAATTAATTTAGATGATTGACTTCTTAACCGGTACTCAACCTCTAAGCATGATCGTTGCTTTACTTATGCTCAGGTTTTTTCTTACTAAGTTCCTGTTTCCACCGCTTTTCAAACCCTCCAATCCATTCAACGCCATGTTTTCTATACGGGAAAGTAAGTTGTTGTGAAGTAAGTTTCAACAAGGTTTATAACTTCTCTTTTATCAAAAGGAAATCCATATTGTCCTAAAAATTGTAAAACTACCACAATACACATTTTTTATCCGTTTGTTAGACAGGAGGATGTACCTGGTCCTTGGTGAGAAGGACTTTTAACCCCTTATTAGTTTCTTCAGGAACACCAAATTTCTTTGATGTAGCATAAATTATAGATCCATTTTTTACCTCCAAAACAGCTTTCTTCTGATCATCTTTAGTGTACCTTAGGCCACTGATTTTCTTAATATAATTTGTTGACATATTTGAACTATAAAAGACAATGTAAAAATTAATATTAATAGTAATTTAAAGTGTTATTAATGCCTACTTATAACATATATATATTCTGTTTTTTCTCTTCCTAAACTAATTTAGGAAGCCAAAATTTTTTTTAAAAAAATGTTTTTCAATATTAAAATTACTACCTAATGAATATAAATACTATGTAAATTAATTGCTTTAGTCATTTTATTATAAAATGTATAATTTGTTAAAGTTAACATGGAGTTAAAAAATATCTCTATCATATAACACTTAGCGAAGTCTAATCATACCCCCAAATTTCCCCACCTGAAAAAACAACTCATGATAATTATAAAATTTATTCTTGCCTTTTTATGTAGATCTGTTCCTTAGATATTGCTCTACAATCCTAAACTAAAATTAATAGTGTTTGCTAGTTTTCTTGATCTTAGAAGAAAGTTCATCAGCAGCCTAAACTAATATACTATTTGCAATCAGCATATCAAGAAACTTAATAAACATCAAACTTGTTGCCAAATTCAGAACCTAAAATGAAAATATTTACTATAATCTCAATATATGTACCTAAAAAAGGAATAACAAAATATCTTTATTTAAAAAGAGAAAACAGGTGTTTTTCAATATACCCCCACCTGACTCTATTTATTTTTTTATCTTTTTATAACTATTAAGTTTTATTAGGAAATATTACATAACGTTTTTTAATCTCTACCTCAGGTTAATTTAGATTATTTGAGTGAAAATGTTTTTCTGTCAGGGTATTATCAGGAATTTTGTTGTAGAAATATTTACAAGTTGGTGTTCAGGAATTTATTTCTTTTAGATAACTGCAGAAATACCGAAGCAGATTGACTGCCCAAGGGACTGGAACTCACTAGTCGATATGATAAGACAGTCGAAGTATAAAAGAATGCTTATTGAACCAATTCATATATCCATTTTGTTTTCAAATATTTCTTTAAAGAATGTGTGGAAAAATACATTAAATGAGGTGCAATTAAATCATGAGCACTACATCCTTCAAAATAATATCAGCTCTAAGTTATTTCTTCCAAAGAAACAAAAACGAAATTTGTGTTTCTTTCTTTTTTTTTTTTGTCACTTAGAATTTTAAGAAAAATTCCCTTTCCTTGTCTAATTGTAAAAACTCGTTTCAAATGTAGCTGCATAACTTACTACATCAAGACTTTTATTCTAATAAAGTTCTATACCATTTCAATTTCAAATGACTTTTATATTTACTAATTTGATTATTTAGCGATTATTTTATTAATTTCGGAAAATTAAATCTTCCATTTATTTTTTTTTTACTACGCATTCTCAGTTATAGTAGGGTATGCTTAAAATTTAGATTGCACATTTGAGTTAGAATTATTTTTAGCACTTGATAAAGCAAAATGTTTCACCTAATTTAATAAGTGGCAATAGAAAAACATGGGAAAATTCCCTACAGTAAAGTTAGAGATATTAACTTCACGCTATAAAGCAACAAATGGCGACTGACCTCGTAAATTCGAGCCTCGGTCAAATGACGAGATTTGATCTGGTACTCCCTCTTCGAACTCCTAGCCAATTAGAGGACCGATTCAACGTGCATCAGCCCCCTCTACACGGTTAAAGTCCTTGTGTGCCCTCTTCGAGAGGCTTGAACCAGCGACAAGCTATCCCCGAGTTCGTGACCATAACCAATAGTTTACCTCTGCCACAGCACCTATAGTGAGAAAATGAAATAGCATAGTGGTAGAGCAAGTCTTATACTTTTAAATATTTATTTTTCAGTGGATTCTTCTTGTCTAGCTATAGATGTCCAGCTATTTAGAATAACCATTCAGAGAGTCGACATACATGCAATCTGCTGTTGTGGTCCGTCTTTCATTGAACAGCATGGGTCATAAATAAATTACGAGAATGTTCTATTATATAGATGGTTATTTAGTAGAAAAACTCCTATACTGCTCTGGCTCTACTTAACCGAATACTTTTGAATTTTTGTAATTATTTCAAAATTCTTCTCATAAAAAAGGGGGAGGGGACATTATTTGTAAAGTTTGCTAAATTTCCTTTTCAATACTCTGTCTTTTTTATTTTAATGGTAATTGCACATCATTATTGAAAGACTAAATAATCTTGATACGATATAACTTAAGAAGAGTTGGAAACCTCTTTATATATATATATACTGACAATGTTAAATTGGCTCTGCTTTCGTTGTACCTTTTCTCAAAATCTGTTATATTAGCATGCTTGAAAATTTTCATACAATTAAATTATACAAGTATACCTTTCTCATTATACTGGAATGAGCTTTTAGCTTATTTTGAATTTTTTAATAATTTACGAAATATTTTATCAAACATTGCTAAATTTAACCCATTTTTCAGATAAAAAAAATTGTAAAAAATAAATTTTTGAGTTTTTTACAAAACATTCATTTTAGTATATTTTATTTATAGCCATCATTATAAATATAACATAAAAATTTACATTCCTGTGAAGAGTAGTTTCTCATAAAAGGTACATCGAACATCAAAATCTACGTTTTGAGATAAATTGATTTTAATGTATACAGTGAGACTTCTAATCGGCAAGGAAATAAAAAAAAATAAAAGGCTCAATTTACAATAAAAGAAACATGTTTTGCTTTATATCAAACTTTCAACTTTTAAGCAAAAACGAAGCACTTTGTTAACATTTTTCGCCATTCAAATGGACGTGGCCCAGTTTAAGCGGTTATTTAAAAATAGGTTTTAAAGGCTTCTGATTACCCTAAAGGTTAAAGTAAGGTACTTTTAGAAAGGTTAAAACCTATACAATTTAAAAATGTAAAATCTCAAATTGTCAAAAGAAATATGATTTTAGCTTTCCGACATCCCTTAAATAAGTTTTGTATTGTTAAAATATAGGAGAAATAATACGCTTTTTTTTTAAAAGAAATATGCAATTTTTTTCATGGTTTTAACGTTGCCTCAGAAAATCAAATAATTTCCTTAAAAATCATAAATGTTATATATTGGCAATTCTTGGGATAATAGCCTTTGCTTCTCCATGTCCAGTACAAACCAATCAATCAATTAACGATTTCTGCTTTGCTTAATGCATGTTATGTATAATAAAAAAAAAGTTTTATCGGTATAGGAACCTTAATTCAATTAACAGTCTTAATTCAAAGAAAAACATATTAAACCCTTTCTCAGTTGTCTGCTTGGTACGAAATTCTTACTTTCGAGTATAAATGCATTTCTGTTAATAAATATTTGATAAAATGCTAATGATAAAATTGCTAAATAAGGATGTTGTTCCATGCTGTGTGTGTGTAACTGGCGTAGCTAGTTTTGAGGGGTTCTGTATCAAAATTCCTTAGAAACTGTTTTGGGGGTCCCTTACTACATTACGATTTTTTTACTTGCTCATATTGGGGCCCCTAACTAAAATTAGACGATCGCGGGCGCCGACGCCGAAGGCCCCTATTCCCAGAAGGATGGGAGAAAAAGAAAGACCATGAATTGAAAATTAAACAAATAACGAAAACTCCCACAAAAACGGGGAGGGATGACGTACCCCAAAGCACGAGCGCTCTAACGAAGCAGAGCGCCGGTGGGGGGAGGGGAAGAACGCAGGAAGGAAGACGGGACGGCCGAAGGCTGCGAATCAACTCGGTGAAAAATTCACCTCAGAGCCCAGAGTGAGAGATGCAGTGCAATGCAGCTAATTCATATTGTTAAGAGTGTGAAAAGAGTGTTTTTTTTGTTGTGTTATGGGGGGCGGAGCAGGTTTCTCCACTTCGTTGAAGAGTATGCATATTTAATTTTTGGATGAGGATACGTAAACAGTGTTTGTGCTTTGATAATTGGATTGTCATGAGATTCAATAGATTTAAAGACATTTCTAGAGAGTCTAGTGATGCAATTAGAAATAGGCTCCATATGTAGATCGTTGTGTATCACGTCATTTCGGATGTACCAAGGTGCGTTCGTCATGACGCGGAGTATTTTGTTTTGAATTACTTGAATCTTTTTCATGTGGGTGGTGGCTGCGGCTCCCTATACGGAAGATCCATAAGTGATAACTGGTCGCAGAACCTGCTTGAATAATATTACGTTATTTTCTAGATATAGAGGAGACCTTCTCCCAACGAGGGAGATGGCTAAATGAATTCTACCCCAGAATTTCTCTGCTAGATAGTCAATGTGTTTTTTGAAAGTTAAGCGGTTATCTATGTGTAGGTCCAGATATTTCACTACCGAAACCCACTGTATGTTGTCATCAAAGAGTGTGAGTTGGAAAGGAGGGTCGATGACCCCCCATTTCCTGAAAATAATTGCTTGTGATTTATCAACATTAATTGCAATTCTCCAATGTGTAAGCCACGTTTCAAGTTTGTCTAGGAAGTTTTGAATAGCTTTAATTGTGTATTTCAGCTGGACACCTTGCGAGCGAACTGCGGAATCATCCGCAAACAGGCAAGTACTGACGGTGGAGTGTTGTGGAAAGTCGTGCGTGTAAATGTTGTAAAAGGGTTATATCGCAGTCAGTTTTCACATCCATCGTTATCACAGACAGGGTTATTTATGAATCTCAGGGCACATGGATTCGAACCTTCGACACCACGTTTGTAGTTCAATGGCCCGGCGGCTAAAACCACTTAGCTACAAACCCCCCTTATTGGGGCCCCTGTACTTTGGGGGCTCCGTATCGTTGATACAGTGGTAGCTACGCCCCTGGTGTGTGTATATATATTCACTTTAAAAATATTCTACTTCATATATCTGACTTGATATATACATGAAGTAATAATTTTTCTCTTACAGATGCTTTCGCTAACAATCCTATGGAAAATGAAGGTAATAAGCATTATTTTTATTTATTTTTTTTTATTCTTAATTTGACTTTTTTTTTTGCTGATTACTTTTTATAATGTGTGTGTGAGTTGATATTTATAATTAACATGTTTTTAAAAAATTGAATGATGGTAAAATCATTAAAATAAATTAATGAAATAAAACAATAGATAAGATTAGATAAACCGACGTTCTTGATAAGTTTTATAATGTTATTCTTCATGACTTTAAGGGACAAAAGATACAGTATGATGCATTGGTTAATTGTTTAATTTGGTTAATATAAATGAAATATTAAACAAACTCATCACATTTCTCAATTTCAAAATTGTCATTTTTTTTTAAATAGCTTATTTGTTCCTAACTTTATAATGAATTTCTTTGTCTTTATAAGCCCTACAGCCGATTCCCGGCTAAGACTGTCTCAGTTAGTTTAAACCATCCTGATCTGTTTATTGTTGTTGCTTTCCATCTATTTACGCAAATGTTTCACAAGCATTTTCCTATATTGTCTAGCCATCTTGTATGGGGTCTGCTTCTTCTTCTTCTCTTACCTTCTGGTTTCAGAAACATTATTCGTTTAATTGGGTTGTTGTTATCATACCTAAATATATGGCCAAGCCATCTTAGTTGTGAAAAAAGTCTTAATTACTTCAATTATATTTGGTTCTCCATACTTCCTTTGTAATTCAAAAATTACAAAGTATTCTCCAGATCCCATTTTCCTTCACTGCTCCAAAAATTCTTCTCAATATTTTTCGTTCAAATCTCAATACGTTTTCTTCATCCAGTATTTTTATTGTTTAGCATTCCCTGCCATAAAAACTATGGGTCTTATAAGCGTTTTGTATCGTTGTACTTTTGTTTCCCTGCTTATGAATTTGAATTTAAATTGATTTCTCAAACCATAGTAACATCTATTAGCTATGTTGATTCTATTTTTAATTTCGATCGTTGTATATTTGCTGTTATTTACAATTGTATTCAAATATTTGAATTGATAGATCTCCTCAAAAACGTAATAATTTATTGTCAGTGGTCCCTGAATCAAGTTCCGATCTGAAACTGCCATAAACTTTGTCTTTTCTACATTGACTGTTAAACCCATCTTTTTTTGCTGCCTTTTCACAAGCGTACAAAACGCTTCAACATTCGTTGTTCCTGCTCTCCCCATTATGTCTATATCGTCTGTATATGCTACCAGTTGTACAGACTTTGTGAAGATGTTTTTTTGTGTTTGTATGTCAGAGTCTCTTATTGCTTTTTTAAGGGCAAGGTTAAATAAATGGCATGAAAGAGAATATCTCTTTGTTTTAATCATTTTCAGTATAAAAAACAATTCAAAGAGTTCTGCTCCCAACTTAATTTTGCATTTCACTTTATTAAGAATCATCTGTACCATGTTAACTAATTTCTTGGGTATTCCCAACTCCAACCTTGTTTCAAACAGCTTTTCCCTCTCAATGCTGACATAAGCTGTATTAAAAACGATAAAAAGATGACAATAATTAATTTAGTTTTGTGTGATAATGAACATAATCATTTAATATTAGAAAAATTTAAAAAATAGCTGAAAACGTTAACTAAATATTAACTAAAAAAGAGAGAACATTCCAGAGAATTTAAGGCATATTTGGGTGAAATTTTATTTCATTTACGCAATAATTTTCAAAAGGTTTAATTGCGATTGAAATAGCGTGTTATCCAAAATACTGAAGTAAAGAATATATATCTAGGAAAATATTTATATATATTATAATTAAAAAAGGGGATTCTAAAAAAATCAATGCAGCGTAAAATGCTATTTCCATAATTTCATTTCTTATTTCTGAAACAAATTAATCAAATATTTCGAAAATAATTATGCCTGGAGTAAATCAGAAAAAATTAAACTAGAATTTTGAAAACTGTTTAATGATTAAGAATATGTCTGTTATTTATTTTATAACTCATTATTCGACGTTTTAATCAATCTCTACCAATGCAATGAACTAAAACTTTTTTTATGACAACTACGATTTTTTTTAATTCTTAATTATTTGCTGAAAAAGAGCTAAATTGATAATAATTTTTACATACAGTCGTGATGAAAATAATTATACTTACTAGAAGTACGTATATCAAATTTAGTTAACAATATAAATAATTTTTTTAAAGTTACATAACATAGTAGGACATTTTTTAAATTATTTATTCTAATAAGAAACGTAGTTTTTAATTAGTATGTTGTAATTATAATATGTAACAATTTAAAAATTATATTGACAAGTTTCAAATTTTTTGAAAAAAATTATTGTTATTTATATATTTTAGAATAATTTTTTTGACAACTGTTGATTTCAGGATTGTTCGAAGGAGATATTGCTGGAATAGATCCATATATTCTCACTGTAAGTATTACGATAAAATTATTTTAAACTTTAACAAGTTCTTCACTGAAAGATGAATATGACATTCATATATTCTTTTAACACCACCACAAAGCTACATCAAAGAGTAGAGTGTAAATAAATAAAAATAATCAAATGTCAATTAATCAAATATTACATGTAATAAACGAAATGAGTTTAAATTTAAAAATAGTTTCTGTCGGCTTAATATACTGATTATTAATAATCATAAGCTCACACACTACAACATATATATATATATATATATATATATATATATATATATATATAACATAGAGTAATTAATTGTAGTACTTAAAAAATTAGATATAAACAGTAGTTTTCATTTCACAATTAGAATTTTCTCATATACATTTTAAAAATAATACTAATATTTAATCATCTGTAAAGATTTTTCTTATAATTCAACAAAATTTAATTTCTGTTTCAATCCGTAGCCTGTTTAGAGTTGAATTTTCCGGCTTACTTCAAAATATATTTGTTTTGTGTGTGTGATCTTAACTTCCTGCTTTAATAATTACTTTTTTATTCTTGCTAATTCGTATGTGTAATTCATAAAAATGCTTTAAATCATATATTTTATTTATAGGACCGAAATGCAGTCGTTGATGAGGCCCAGCTCTGGCCTGATGGTATTGTGCATTACGAAATAGACTGGAAGTTGAGTAAGTGTGTAAAATGTTCCCAACAAGTTACGAAAATGACATTTAAAAATGCATACGATATAATTAGTGTAAAAGTCATGTTTTGTATCTATTTGCGTCTTTTAATTAGATAAATTCAAGATGGACATATGATAAATGCAATAATTCAATGTTGACATTAGACTATACCACGCTGTTGTACTTGTAAAATCTAGATACGATTTCAAGTTTGGTAATTAAGTAAAGATGTCTAAAAAAATTCCTTAAAAAGTTTTGGGCAATAAAAGTACAAATTATTATATTATACATGTACTTTTAAATAAAAAACATTTTGTTTAACTATGTACGATATGATTGTGAAGCAATATCTATTTTTCAAAAGAAGGTTTCTGTAAAAACCGAATATTTACAACAGTGAGGTGGATGAACTGATTGACTAGAAACCTATGATAGAATTTATCATGTGACTACGAATTTAGCCCTTTCCACTCTCGACATTTCCTTCTGCAACCTGTTTGTTCAGAAAGAACAATTTATAAAAAAATTATTTTGGGCTTACATTGAAAGCAGAATTTATTTATTTAACAACAAGTAGAATAAAAATGCTGTTTCGAATGTTAAGCTTAAATTTCTGTCATTTAAGTTAATTTATTTTTTCGCAAAACTGTTGTGAGCAATCTCTCGGAACTCTCAAGAAAAATTTCATGAAAATATTCACGAAACTTGTGACAAATCTATATGGAACTTTATCATTAACCTTCTGAGACGTCTTTTTTTAGGGAATTTTAATTCCCCTACCTATTTCCAATCAGCTCCAAAAAGAGGACAGAGATTCCTTTTTATATGCAGATTAGATAAAGTATTTAAGTCAAACGGAATAGTAAATTAAAAAGCAGTAGGAGAAAGAGATTGAAGCAGGAAGGTATAACAGTGAAGTTAGATTTATTATTGAAGATTTCTAGGTGGATAAATCTCAGGAAGAACTGAGCTGCAGTGTGGTAAATATTGATTTATAATTAAAGTCTCATTAAAGCTTTATATTAAGAGTGAGATTAAAGTTAAATGTTCAATAGGAATATTATTGAATATAATTCTGGGATCTCTTATTGCGGTAATCTCTGCGTGATCGATATTCTAATTGTTAATTAATTGAATCATTAAATATTTAAGTTAATATAAAGGAAAGTCCCTTTTAAACCTCATATATCTATTTTAAATTATTTGTTATTAAAAGTCTTTGATTCTATTTGGGAAAGATAACCAAATAAAGAAAGTTATTCATTAAAATGGCTACTGGTTCTTCTTTGACTCAAAATCATTCTCGTTCTCAAAGTGAGATCCAAGGGGATCTTCACAAACTATAGAATCGGACATCAGTATAACGAATTCATCGGAACCGAGTATTTTACTCTTTAATTCCGGGTTATTTGTAATATCGGGGTAAAAAAATATAAATGTTTTGCACTTACCTTTTGGAAATTCTATAATAAGTAACTACACAAAAAATACGCATAGTTAGAAATTACACACTTTTTATTCAACAACTAAAAATACTGTTGGAAAATTATTACGCACCAGCTAATCGGAAATTTTAAAATGCTGACTAACAGTTATTTGAAAATCTTTTGGATTTCTCATTCAAAAGAGTTATTTTTTCGACTTTATGCAGAGAAGAAAACACTGCGGGATTTACCTTCTGCTGCATGAAGCATTGTGACGGCTCTATCCGCGACCTTTTCGCCAACGAATCCTCTTGGGGAGTATTTGGTCCTTAAAAACTATTTTATTAGAACGCTCACCCTGAAGAAGATAACGTAAACACGCAAATTAAGACTACTATATAAAGCAGGTGTGGGCATTAAGTCGATCGCGATCAACCCGTGGACCATCAAGACATTTTGGGATGACCGCCAAGATTATAGATAAGACGTGTATACAAAAAAAAAATTTATGAAGTCGCCCATACAGTGTAGGGGTTAGCAACGTGGACTGCTGTGCCGTAGAGCCTGAGTTCTAATCCCGGAGAAGACATGGTTTTTGTAAATGTATAGTACCTTTGCGGCATGGCAGTACTATAAATAGCCGTCGAGACGCAAGTTTCTCGTGAGGTTGGTGGAAGGGGAATAGAGGTGGGAGGCCTCTTAAACACCCATAGGGTGTTCTCCCTCAAAATTGGGGTGGAACCTAGCCAAAACGCACTGTCATCTGTATGGTGCTCAAAACTACAGCTAACGACAGGCGTTCATCTAATCCTTTGCCACGATGAATTTCGTAATCCTCGATCAGACATTGTCTGACAGGTTGTATTAGTAACAACAACAACTACATATTTATTCAACAACGACGCGAGTTATACTGGAGAATTGACTTTTCACAATCGATGAGACTGACCTGCATATGTGAATCTGCACTTTAAACGAACAACATATTGTATCCGTTTCACAGAAGACCATTTAGAATCCCGTACAAGATTATCAGTTAATAATTATATACCGAGATATTCAAAATTTGGACGGACAGTACACAGACTAAGTCTTCTACTGACAAAGACTACGAGAACTAACTTTAGATGAAAATGATTATTTTTTTAATGTATTTTAAATTGTTTGATAATAAATGCGTTATGTGTGATATCATTAAATTTGTGAGTATTATTTTTCTGTTTGTACCTTGCGTTTTTTTTTAAAGGTGGTTTAAAACTAAGTTGTTGTTTTTTTTTAATTGTACTTACGTAGGCGAGTACATAATTTGCATTTATTATTGTCATAACGTAAATATTGTTGACTTTTTTTTTCTTTTTTACTCACCATTTCTGTGTTATTGGGTGGACCGTAACACCTTGTAAAAATTAGAAGTAGACCGTACCATGTAAAAGTCTGCCCACTTCTGATATAAAGTCTAGTCTTTAAAATTAGAGGGAAAGAGATAGGATAGGCTACTAGCGGAGCAGTGATTAATCAAATTTAAAGTGTAACGCAGATATTTAGTATTTGATAATTGTAATAATTAAGATGACAATTTGTTACTGGAGATTGAATATAGATTAAATAGCTAGGAAGGCAGTGTACTTGAATTGAAGTAAGTGTGTGTGTGTGTGTGTTTGTGCGTGCGTGCGTGTGTGCGTTCGTGTGTGTGTGTGTGTGGTACAGGCAATTAAAGTCTTCTCATACCTCGTGTAGATCGTTAATTGTCTTAATATTGCTTAAATTGGGTGCATCTCTTAGTTTTGATTCATCGAACTTCTATTGTTGTTTGTGTTGCAAATAAACTAAGTGATTTGGAACATGGCTAGTCTTCCTTCCCTTTCTCCCACATCTCTAGGCACGGAAGCGAGATCCTTACAGTATGTTTTCACAATTTTCAAATAATGTAGAGAATTAGAAAATGTAACAATTTTGATAGAAGCTCCATTATCAATTTTTGCATCAAAATAGCTATTCATTGGGCCCGACAAATCAATCAAAATTTTCTGCAAAATTGTACACATTATAAGCTTCACTTCTTTCAAGAAAGATAGCAAATGGTATAAACTCTTAAGATATCCTTTGCGTTATGGATGAGATAAGAAAGGAATTCCCTGTTCTATTCGAAACTCGTTTAGTAGGCTACACTCATGACTCATCCTCACCAGTAAAGTTAATCATGATTTACGTTCTTTACTATCGAAATTTTCTACTTTCAAGGAAAGTCATTTTCTTTTCCGGACAAAAAGCATATGTCATTCGAAAATAAATATAAAGTTTTTTTATCCAAACCAACAAAAAAAACTCCATTGTTAAAATGTTAAAATAATTCGTTGATTCGTAGTTTTTTATTCGTTAAATAGGGGGGTTTGCCTTCATTTTAATGAGAAAATAGCTAGTTAAATCGTAATATAGGAGCTCGGTGAATCGGGGTCCGACTGTATCTGACACAAAAAAATATGTGTAAATGAATGTAATTATATCATAAACAACAGAAATACAACTGTTCTTATACGTCAACACATTAATGAGAACATTTTGTTTCAATTGTCAAAATATAAGGTTGTTGATTTTTTATCTATTCTTGTACATTGAAAATCTTTTTCAATAAAAATATTTTTCCTGGAGAGGAATTTTAATATATATTTCCCTTTTCATTCCCATACAGCCCTAAACTAAAAACGTATCTCTCTACTGTTTATTTTCATTATGGAAAAATTGCAAAATCCCGACAAGTATATAATATCTTCACAGTTTCCTTCTTGATAGACAATAAGTATTTCGAAAAAAAGCCATTTAACATTGATAATAATTTTAGACTAACTTAGACATCCAGTAAAAGCCATTATTATTATGATAATAAAACTTCTTCACATGCAATAATAAAAAAGAAGGTACTGATACGAACTTGCATTTTTTAAAATGATAGCATATATTACCGAACATTGCATTTTAGAAAAGGTAAAAATTTCACCATATAAAAATCAATAAATGGGAATTAAATAAAATAGAAGCACTTTTATTCAATATATTTGCTGACACGTTTTCATATCATCTATAGCTACAAACACATTTAATTTTAGAATCAAATTAATGTAGAAATATACGATGTACATTTCTAGAACTGTTGCTTAAATGTGATAGCTTGTTGAGATTCTCATAAGAGCCTGCAGGTAATGTCTGCTCAAAAGCATCTATATTTACTCTTTCTGATATTCAAGAGAAACATTTTGTTCACAAATATACCTATACCCAAATATGGAGAACAGTTTTCAAGCATATTTCTTCCTCGTGGTTAATTTTCAATAAACAAAGATTTGTAAAAGTCACCTAATGCCATTTTTTTCACTATGTGATCTGATTGCATGTTGTAATGACTTCAAACAGATTTATTAAAATATGAAAAGCATGAAAAAAATATTCCAATACAATTTAACTGCAAAATGGGTCCTCAGATATAGAGTCTCTTTCGCGGTAATGTCTTTATACCGCTCGCATAAACATGTTATTTAATGTAATACTTTCGGGAAAAGTCATGCACATTTGTACCAAAGGGACCACAGTTCACTAGATTTCGTTACAGAAAGTCTTCGCTTTTCGGTAATTCCACATCGAGTTTGTGTGAGCCCTCTGGTTCTATCTTCACCGTGCTGTTGCTGACTCGAAACTCCTCTGTCCTAAGTCCGCCTTCGGTACTCTCAGGTAATTCCAAGCTGAAGTATAGTATCGCTGGCTGAAAGGCCTCTTCGGGTTCTCTCAAGTAAAAGCCGTCGTAAACTGTCTCGCTCTCTCTTTTAAACTTCCAGGTTTCCCATGGTCACTCACCGTCTATTCCTTTGATCTTTTGTCTGTCGGTCCCTCTGAGCGCGGGGTTTTTCTCGGCGCATAGTGGAAGTTCTCCTCTCCAGACACGCTGTCGTCTGAGATTCGTGGAAAACTGAAAAGCCCATTCGGTGCCTTCGGTGAGTTTACTGGGCATATGGCTCGCGAAGCGAGCCTCCATCCCGTATCCGATAATTTGATGTGGAACGATCGTGGTCATTTCATGCTAGTGAGTAGCAGTCAGCTGATTGGTCGAGCCAATCGTTGTGGAAATTGCCTTGGTCATACGGAATTCTGTGATCATGGCGGTGACGAGATGATGCTCTCTGATTGGGTCTTGGCGGGTTGTGATAGTGACTCTCATTGGCTACTTAAATCTCTCAGGAAGAAATTTAAGATAGAGGGGGAGGGGCTAACCCGGGTGTAGGGAATACGAAAAATAAAGTGAAAAATTTGAAATGATAAAAGAAATAATATAATAATTTGCATAAAAAAATTTTGCAGTGGGTGTGCAATAAATTGCACGAAGTTAATAAATTATGGCGGATTATAAGAATCGAGAAGTATTCTTCTCGGTCTTTTAGTAGTATCATTAGCATTGTAATGAGGCATATTCAACATATTGATATTATTTGTGAATTGCAAGGAATTATAAAGAAATTTTTGGCTATTTTTTGAATATAAGATTTAAAGCTTTTAATTTTAATGGCGTTCCGAATATCGTCGTTTCTCATATATCTGGTAGCTTTTACGATCATTCGGATGGTAAAATTTTGAAGAGTATCTAAGATATTAATATTGGTTTTAGCAGCGTATCCCCACACCGGACACCCGTAGGCTAATATTGGACGCATAACGGCTGTATAGAGAAGTACTTTATTGTCTCTAGATAATTCGGAATTCCGGCCTATTAAGGGGAATAAATTAAACATTATTTTCCGGAATTTTTGTCGCGTGTGTTGTATGTGGTTTTTCCAAGTGAGGTTTTTATCAAAGGTAATTCCAAGGTATTTAGTACTTTGAGACCATGGTATTGTAGTGTTGTACATTGTGGGTGGTGGTGGAATTTTTCGTTTTTTAGTGAATAGCACGGCAGCGGATTTTTCTACGTTAATGCTTATTTTCCATTTATCATAGTAATTTTCAAGTAGTTTAAGATGTTTATTTGGTGCATAAGTGACTGAAGTTATTCTTCTGTAGGTGGTGTGTATGGCTGTGTCGTCTGCAAACATGTTAAGTTTGGTGAGTGAGTAATCCGGTATGTCGTTAATGTACAAATTGAAGAGCAGAGGTCCAAGGAGACTCCCTTGGGCGACTCCGCAGCTGATATTTTTGGTGTTTGATAGAGTGTCCTTAACTCGAACTTGGTAGGAACGGTTAGTATTGTAAGAGTGAAGTAGGAATACAAGAGGAGGAGGTAGGTTGTAATTAATAAGTTTGTATGTTAGTCCGGTAAGCCACACGCGGTCGAAGGCTTTCTGGATATCCAGAAAAACTGCGCCGGTGCTCTTTTTATTTTGAAATCCTTCGGAGATAGCTTCGGTGAGATTAAGTAATGGATGGAGTGTAGAGAGCTTATTAGTAAAACCGTATTGGTTTGGGTTTAATAAATTATTAGTATAAATGAAGTTTTTTAATCTTGTTAGGATAATTGATTCAGTAATTTTGCTTAATGTAGGTAAGAGAGAGATAGGTCTATAACTAGCGGGTAAGTTTTTGTTTTTGCCTGGTTTAAGAATAGGGAAGATAATGGCTTCTTTCCAGGATTTAGGAAAGTAATTAAGAGTAAGAATTTTGTTAACTAGGATAGTTAAGATGAGAATAGCTTTGAGTGTGAAATTTTTAGTCATGCGGTTGCTAATGCCATCTTTACCTGGCGCTTTTTTAGAGTTAGATTTTTTGATATAAGAAATTATTTCAGATGGATATGCGGTTTCAGTAGTAGCGAGAGGGGGATTAGAGAGGAAGGAGTTAACAGTGTTTTTAATTAACTCGTCGTCATCGTCAAATTCATTTGTTTTCCTAGTATTTTCAGTGAAGTTGTCAAGTATAGAATCAGCGAGAATATTTGCCTTTTGGTTGTCAGTAACTGCCGTGCCTGTCGTGCAATTAAGTGGTGGGATGTCTGAGCGTTTGTTTTTGAGAAACTTTTGAACCGCCCATAGGCTATTATCTTGAGCGCTGAGTGCTTGTAGTCTAGCTGTCCAGTTTTCGTTACTATAATTTCTGAGTTCTTTCTTAACATTCTTTTGGGCTTTGTTGTAGAGTGTTTTATAATGTGGATCAAGTGTTCTGTGGTATAAATTCCTATATTGGTTTTTCTGTTTGATAAGTTTGTGAATATACGGCGGTGTGTAGCTCTTGTGAGGCGTTACTATTGGTCGGGAGGCGTGGCTATGGGCGGAGTGGACCGTATCGGTGAACTCTGTGATTTTTTTATCAATATCAGAATGAGTATTAATAGTATTTGGGTGATAATTTAATAGAGAGAGATTAGCATTAAGATTTTTAGAAAATAGTGGCCAGTTCGTGTGAACTGCCCTGGGGTTAGAGATATCTTTGTTGAGCTTTAGCGTGAAATTTAGAAGGACTGGATTATGGTCTGAAGATAAATCATGTAGAGAGTTTATAGTATAAGGATAGTAGAAGTTACGAATTAAGGCAATATCTAAAGTATTAGAGGTATTAATTCCGAATCTAGTTGGAGAATCCGGATAGGCAATGTGCAAGTTTGTTATGTTAGTATAGTCGAAGAGACGTACTCCTCTAGAGGAGTTATTTTTGCAGTTCCAGGCAGTATGTGGGACATTAAAATCGCCGAACAGAACACAATTACTGCTGGTTTGAATTAAATTTTCTATGTCAATGGTGAAGGTATATTCATCGGATTTTGGCGGAATATAGATACTGACTATTGAAATAGGTTCGTGATCTAGTGGGGTTAGTATTACAACAGTAGCTTCGATGGTTTGTAGAGGGGGAGTGGAGAGAGAGTAGTGATTAATAGCGTGTTTGACGAGAATTAGAGTTCCACCGAAGGCCCTGTCATTCTCAGTTGTAGGTTGTCTATCATTACGGTAGCAGGTATAGTTTGCTATATTAATGTTATGTGATGGTCTCAAATGTGTTTCTCGAATTAATAGTAAATCGGGAGAGTACTTCTCTATAAATATTTTTAATTCAGTTAATTTTCCAAGTAAATCGTTTGCGTTCCAAGAACACAAACTGAGGCCAATTGGGGACTTACTTATCATTATTGGTGTTACAAGATGCCTCTATTAGGCCGTACATCAGATTTGCATCCGCTTGGGCGGAATTTACTTGATTTAAACTATTGGTGAGGGTCGGGGCTGTATTCATGGCGTTGAGTAATTGAATAAGACATTGCACGGTGGTGCTTAGCAGTGCTTTAATGTCACTGTTATTACCGTTTTGAGTATTATTAAGATTTAAATTGGGAGTGGGGTTAGAGTTAATAGCCTGGTTAGAATTTTGCACTTGGTTTTGTAGGGGAGGAACATTGTTACTGGCCTCAGTTTGGTTTGAGGTCTCAGGTTTTCGTGGCGCCATCTGTGGTTTATTTTGAGAGTTAAAATTAGTTTTTGAGTTATTAGAGTTTTTAGCGACTTGTGCGTACGAGAAGTTCGGTCTAACGAAACTATTGTAAAGGTTTGTGTAGCTGTTGCGATTAATTTTAGCTGCACCCTTTTTGGGTTTGGGGAAACATGGGCATCCGTACCAGTTGGCCATATGCCCGTACACTTGACAGTTGATGCAAAATTTTGTTTCAAGCCTTTGCTTGATGGGGCAGTCTTTCGTTAAGTGCTCTTCACCGCACTTTAGGCAGCGGGGTTTGAGGAAACAATTTTCAGCGTTGTGATGGAAATTGTTGCAAGAGAAGCACTGTGTGATTCCCTTGCCGTTATAACCATCTACTGTGATAGTTAGATGTGCGAGCGTTTTTAAATCAAAAATTTTTAGATTCTCCATAGATCTTGGGAGAGTAACTTGGAAGACTGGGAGTTTTTGCTTAGTTCGTCTACCAATTAGTTGGGTAACCCTTTCGGGTAAGAATCCTTCTTTCTCTAAGTCTGACTTAATGTGATTCGGATCGGCAGTTTTAGGATAGCCTTTAATGACTACTTTTATAGGCCTTTCATTTTTAGGTGTTATAACATAAAATTTATATCCGAGTCCAATGAGCGTTTGTCTTACTATGCGGTTCTGTTCTGTAGTGTTTGAGTAGAGTTTTATATACTCTCCAGTAGTTTTTAATCTGAGGTGTGGAAAGATTCTCTTAACAGTGTCAACCTGTTCCCTATAGGTTTTTGTGATTTTCATCATTATAGGAGGTGGGAGTGGGTTAGTTCCTGGCTTCTGCTGATCGTCTGTTACTTCAGTAGAATTTTGGTTATCAGTGTGAGGTGGTGCCAGTTGACCTGAGACCTGTTTTATAATTACGTTTGGGAGTAAGGAGAATTGATTTACTACGGGGATGTCATCTGAACTTTCAAGAACCATTTTCCTCGCCGTTTTTCTAAGTGGCGGGAATTCGAAGTTGTCCTCGTCTTTTCTTTTTTGTTGTTGATTTCTCCTTGAGGGAGAAGGAGGAGGAGTATTATTCGGCGAATTTTTGGGAGAGATTTGGTGAGAGCAGCCTGGGTTGGTACAGGGGGAGAGAGAGTCAAAGTCACTCACCGCTTGTTAAAGAGTTCCTTGTATATCCTGGTATTCACTCCATGCCAGTTGGTATAGAGAGTCTGATTCAACATGTCCTGGATCAAGTCTTAGTAGAGAAACGGTTTTTTCTTTTTCATTGCAAATAATTTGCAACCTTCTAATGTAGCTTTTCATTGCGGTGAGCTCATCGCAGGGTGTGGGAGCAGTACCGTTGGATGTTGTAGATAGTGGTGATAAGGGAGAAAAGTCCATGTCCGATTGTTGAGCCATTGCCATATTCCAAGTCGTATGCCATGAGAGTAACCAGTTGTGAATAAGTGGTGATCTGAACTACACTAGTAGCACTGAAAAGTGCTGTAGCCAGATGTATGAATCGTATAGTAAAGAACGTGAATCGTGCTTATGAGTTGGAGCGTATAGAAGACGCATCCAATTCGATAGAGGGAGATCTCTTGCGGGCCACTGTCTAGAGCGGCGACCAGTCAACCTCTATAGTCCGAGTCAGATTCGGGAATTCAAAAAATTACTGATATGTGCCTCTTGTTCTGAAAAACTCATTCTACCGACGTCCTTTTTTATCCCTCGGACCTCGTGGGAACAGGGGTCAGAATTTTCGACCACCCATTTACGCAACTTTTTCCCGGCAATTAGGGAAACGGGACGAATTTTTCTCACGTTTGTCGGGGTACTTTTTCAGCAATTAGAGAAAAGAGACCGGGTACATCACAATGCATAAGTTCATACTGTAGTTCATCAGGTGCTGTTGGGAAACATTATTTCTGTCTGCAAAATGGACGGTCTCATATTTTTATTTTATAATGCTAGAAAGCTGATTTACATTCTGAAAGATAGTTTAATTTTCTTCTCTATTTGCTTAGAGCAGGGGTACTCAACCTTTTGTCTCACCGGGCCACACGCATATAACATGAACTCCACGTGGGCTGCCCTATAAGGATGATAGGGGGGAAAACACCATAAGACCAACGCAACATTCTTTAATACTATATTAACCTTACTACCAAACTCACACAAAAAATATTTAATTTTATGCATTTTTCAATGAGTTATATATGCTGTAGTTTCGATTTCCTTTCATTCATGACCAAGCCTCTTGTTTACGTTTTACTATTAAAAAAAAAAGCAAATTGATAGCAAAATTCATAGATTTAATTGCTCGATTGATAGAATTTTCTGCTGAAGCTTTAATACATTCTTCTAAAATAATTGAATTTTTTAGTGCAATGTGTCATGATCCGGCCACTCAGAAAAGGCTGGAGGGCCGCAGGTTGATTATCACTGGCTTAGAGTGTTAACAAAATAAAATTCATTATATTTTTTAAACCTTAAAAACATTAAAATTAATGAAAGTATATTTTACGAATTTTTCTTCTGTGATACAATTTCTACTATGATGAAATTTCTTGAAATTATTGAGATCGCACAGTCAAAAGTTTCTCTTTATTTTTTTAAAATTATTGCATTACGATTCAAAATCATTAGTAACGATTTTGGTCTAAGGTACGTAAATATCACTTACGACACTTGGAGAATGTAAAGAGAAAAATAGAAAATATAAGGCTAGCAGGAATATTTTTCGTGTGGGACTTTGAAAAAATAGTTTAAATTATTATAAAGGATCAATGTGTCTATTTTTAAGAGTAGAAACATTTCCCGAAAAATTATGAAAGATTTGTGAAACTGTACATTGTAAATAAAAGTTGAATACTCATGCTTTTCGTAAAACTGTTATTTGTATTTTTTTTTTTTTTTTTTTTTTTTTTTTGCATTTGCATTTGCATTTGCTTTAACTCTTTTTGATACATTTTGAGCTAATTGTTTCTCATTTTTACTTCATAGGAGACGTAAAAGACATTCTAGAAGAAGCCTTCAAAGAGTATGAAACGAAGACTTGCGTCCGTTTCAAACCCAAGACTCCAGCAACGAAAGATTACATCAAACTTACTATTGTGACTGGGTATCATTTATTTCTGGAATCTCCCAATGCATATCATTTGTTCTCACACACAGATAAATCTAAAATTCATTTATTCCCTTCTATATTTAATGAATTTAACATTTTAGTGATTAAAAAAATTATTACTATTTTTTACATTCTTCATTTATGGGAAGAATTAGGACGAGGAAATTTTTTTCTATATTCTTTTGAGCTTATATATTCACTAAAAATATTTTTTTAATAAATAAATAAATAAGCCTTTTTACATATTTGGAGCAATTTTAGGTACTCGATTACAACACATGCCTTGAATATATTTAAATTACATGATACGTATATATTTTCATTAAAGATATATTCATTCAACAAATTAAAGAAATTTTACAAATGTAAAAAATTAATGGCCAAGCACTTAAAACGAAATTTAGCAAATTCCAGACTGTATACAATTTTCTTCAAGAGAGAGAGAGAGAGAGAGAGACCCAGTAATTTTTTTTCTTTTCCCCCCTTCCCGAAATGTGAAAGTTTTAATGTTTTTCTTGAAAATCTAAAATGGAACTGTTTTTCTTGAAAATCTAAAATGGAACTGTTTTTCATTAATTGTCTTCATTCAGAAGATAATACTCAGAAACGCATGACTATGAAAACTATTTCGCGTTATTAAGGTAATTTCATTTTAAAGGCTCTTCATTCTGCATTCTCTCAAATTCCAATATCTATTAAACAGTTAAATCGATAGTGCAAAAGTTATCAGTACAATTAAATTATTTACGATTCAGTACACAAAGAAGAGAGTACATAACACTATTTTAATCTTAAAATTAATGATCCATTCTTAAATATGTTTACATAATTTGGGAGAGAAATTAGAATCATAAATTTGATAAGTTCTCCCATCAAAACAGGTGCTGGTCATCAGTAGGCCGTAGAGGAGGAGAGCAAGAAATATCTTTGAGTGAGGGATGCCACGACAAGGTGTCAGCTGTTCACGAAATTGGTCACGCCCTCGGTCTCTGGCATGAACACAGCAGATCTGATAGAGATGACTATTTGGAGATCATCTGGGACAATATCAAACCTGGTAAGTTTCGAAGTATTCTCTCATTATTATTATTAACCCAAAAGCAGAGACGTTCTAAGGCAGTGGTTCTTAAACTTTTTTAATCACCGCGGTCCCCTTTTATTTATCGGCCTTGCTCGTGGATCCCCAAGATTTTGAACAACTCTCCCACCGACTCTCAACACATGGCCGAGTAATTTTAAAGTTCCCTAATAACCCTAAGATGGGATTCAAATCTTAATCTTTGCACATGTGTTACTCCTATATTTTTTGAAAATTTTACGTTGTAATAATTGCTATGCAGCTGCAAACAATAATAAAGCAATTGATATTCTTGATCGAAATATATGTTCTAGTAGAGTTTTTTTCATTGGGGGAAATTCAATGATGTAGTCTAGGATGGCGCATCTTCCAATTTTTCAACGAGGTCTTTCAGCGTCTGCTAAAAAGCGAAATCTTAACTTTAAATGAGATATCTTCGCGGGTTCCCTTTAAAGATGCTGCGAACTCCAGGGTTCCGCGGACCACAGTTTAAAAACCGCCATTTTAAGACATGGGCCAATTGGGCTCGGGCTTAGAGCATCTGTCTCGTCAGGAGACCTCTTCTCATTCTTGGCTTAGCCTTAATAACATGACCAGAACAATTTTAGCTATCAAATGTTATTCCCGGACTTTTTTATTCAGAAAAAAATGGGAATTTCGAACTATATACCAACTAGTAACAGTGGAAAGACTAGAATACATCAGTGCTTCTCAAACTTTCTATACTTCCGACCTAATTTTCAATCTTATTTTTCATCGAGTCCTCCTCCATGCAATAACAAGGTATTGAATTCAATAATTATATACTTTGACGTACGACTTTAATTATAAACAGTACAAATTATCAAGATAAGTATTAAATTTTGTATAGAACATTATGACATGTCCATAGGGTCACTGGTAATTATTAAACATGTTCCTAACTTAGTACTGTTAAATTAATTATGGAACACATTGTGCAGTACTGATGCATTTTTTTTGTACATCATATCAGTGTAAATGTGTATTTTATTTTTTATTATGTCAGAATATATTTTGTTTTGCTTCAATTCAATAAATTAATATTTTTTTAAATAATTTATTTTCAACTTTTCAATATACTCGCCCCCCCCCTTGTAGGGTTATCAGGCCCCACAGTTTAAGAAACACTGGACTACATTATTATGTTATGTCCCTGTCTAGGCCTAGGCCTACAATTATACACCATCATTTAGTCGGAAGGTGGCAGTCGGTCGATCAGAGGCATACACAGACTACTTTTATGGGAGTGGTTTACATTTGAAAAAGTACTACGAGTAAAGAGCCGAGGAGTAATCTTTATGCTTAAAATTAAAAATATCTCAGTGTACGCCACTATGATCGAGTCGGTTTGTGGGACTGTGAGTCACGCACTCTTATTTGTTACGGGTTACCGTTTATACAAGTATTTGACAACGACTGTGTGCTACATACTGTCTATTTAAAACGATCGCAGGTGAGGCCTACTTTTGCCTAGGGGGCTAGAGCCTCAAGAAATCTTGAGACTTCACTGCCTGTCAAACTGCCTGAGATGTCTATTAACACAGATTAACAACAAATTAATTCCAAAAACATTTCGAGCCTTTATACCATTCGTGCTGATTCTTATGTAAAATGACCTTCTGAATCCGAATTTGACTCACAATTTTCTTTGTTAGCTACCTTTTTTGGGGGATCCCCCCCTCCTCTTATTTTTATCACTATTCGGTTAATTTTCTAGCTATGAATTTAATTTGGAGAGGGGAAGGTATTAATTTAATCCTTAAATGTCTTCTGAGAGGCGGCAGAGGTAGAGTTCTGGAACGTGAACATTTTGTAGCGAGAAGGGGGGATTCTCACCTTAAATTTTTAAAAGTCAATAAAAATAATAAGTTTTGCTGTATTTTTCGCAATTTCTTCACTTATTTTCCACGTATTCCCTCTTTAGCTCTGTCCACCTTTCTTTACCAAAAAAAAAAAAACCAAATAATAATAAATATGTTCCAAGAGTTATGGCTAAAAGTGAGGGAATGGTCCTGAAAACATCCCAAGAAAGTTTGTAAGATTCATCGCGTACATGTTGCCGCTCTGAATAGCTAATTATTTTGACACTTAAATTTAAAATTTAAAATATAATGTATAGTAAATAACAAATAATAATAGATTAATATAATGTAAAATGTAATAAAAATATCATTTATAACAAAGCCTTTTCACACACTTAGTGTTTACATTTCTCTTATACTCTCTCTAAAGGAAATGCTCCACCACCACCTTTAAGCGACATGTTGCACCGTAACACCTTGGGCGCTGACAGCAGTTCCTCAACATGAGCGGCATAATCATCACTTCTTTTGTTTCCCAAAAAATTAACACGTACATTTCGAAATGCAAACCTTTATCAATTCAGGTTTTCCATAAACGTCGAATCGTTAATAAGTTGTCTAAATCTAAGGGCTAAGGAAAATCCCTTCCTCAATTTCTACCGCACTAAGCCGAGGCTATTTAGTTTTCAAAAAGTTAAATCTAGCAAATATGTTATTCATTGCTTTAACAAACTGCTAGTACTATTCGAATTTCAAAATCCAGGTCTTTAAGCCAGATACCATATTTTATCTGTAGGAG
The DNA here is from genome assembly GCA_019973935.1 of Trichonephila clavipes. Lineage (NCBI taxonomy): Eukaryota > Metazoa > Arthropoda > Arachnida > Araneae > Nephilidae > Trichonephila > Trichonephila clavipes. The sequence goes on along the minus strand of BMAU01019389.1, from coordinate 545,023 downwards.
CTGAGCAAAACTTCTTGAAATTGAAACCCTGGGAAAACAACTTGCTCGGAGAAGAATTCGACTACAACTCCATTATGTTGTACGGTGAATACGCTTTCGCAAAAAACAAGAAATCTATGACCATGAAACCCAGAAAAGAAGGCGTCGTCATTGGCCTCATTAATGACAAACCAGGTCTGAGTGAAAGTGATGTCCGAAGAATCAACAAATTGTATGAATGCAACGGTAAGTAAATGGAGAAAATCAATTGTCAAATATTGGTAAAATTCTCTCTTGTGTATAAATAATTCTAAATACCTCTGTTGAATTTATGACTAGCTGGAGAAATTGAATTTTAAATTTTCCTATTTCTTTTTTTTCAATTTAATATACGAAAAAGCTTTTATGAACCGTTAGTTTTACTAACTCTCAATATTTTCTTTTCTTTGTATGTCTGGAAGTGCAAATGTTATACCTTACGACATTTTTGGTTGTTCATAAAAAAAAATTTTTATTTTTTCCTATCCTTTTTCTTTAATTTCATTCGATTAATTTTTAAACATAAGAAGGACAGTTGTTTGTTAACTTGAATTACTCACATTCCTAGTATAATACTTAAGAATCACAGTTTATAATCCATAACCTCAGAAAACATCGATTACACAATCATAATACGAATTTAATATAATTTTCCAAGGTACCTCCTATGTTTATGGCTTGATGTAAGTGGAAATGCTTTCCAAATTATAACCTTTCAGTATAAATATATCGGGGATTACGTTATCTTAGCTTAAGGTATCCGGCTACGTTCAGAACCTTGATTTTTCAAATGCGTACAAACGAATATTTTTTTAATATTTAGGGTCACTTAGATTAGAATACACGTATTAAATTGTTTAAAGAATATTATTACAATTAAAAACAATTTAAATGCAATATTTTGGCAAAAAATAACCATAGAATTATTTATTTTCCAAATGTTCTTCTTTTATGGAAAATGGTTTAGTAATAATAATATTCTGCCTATATATAGCTCAGACCTGTGTACAGAACCTGAACCAAGATTTTTGAAATATGTACTTTAGAAGTCGATTTATCCATATTTTAATACATCAGACTGGATAAATTTTAACAGAAAAACCTTGATAATTTTTTTTCAATTGGTAGTAACTCTCAAAAGAATGGGAATTTTTCAAAAGTCGTAGTTCAGACCCTCTGGAGAAGTTTTAGCTATATATAAGCAAAATATTATTATAGAAGCATTTTTCATAAAAAGAAAATCTTATGAAAAAAGTTCATTTTTTGCCAAAATATATTATTTAAATAATTTTTTTATTGTACTAATATTCTTAAAACAGTTTTATACATGTATTCTAATCTAAGTGACAGTAAATATTAAAAAAATATTCGTTTGCACGCTTTTGCAAAATCATGGTTCCGAATGTTGTCGGATACCTTAAAGCAGTTTTTTATATAATTCAATGTTTCATTTCCCTTGGCATTACTTAGAAGGCATTATACTTCTCTCTCAATATATGTAAATATATATCACACTTAATATTAATTTAAAACCTAATTTTATGTATTTTCTCTTGAAATTTTAATTATGAATTTATACCAATATCATTTCTTTTCCCTCGTTAAAAGAATTTAACCTTGCACTTTGACAAATATTTTCCCTATTCGTACAAAGAGAGTATCTTATATAAAAGCTGCCACGTGTCTTACTCAACAACTCGTTAGAACCAAACTTTTCCCTAAAACGACATGTACAATTTATAAAAATTACTACTACTACTAACAACCTTATTCTTTCCCCCACTGTAATAACCTAGCTGAGAAAAAATATGGGAACTCCATGTTTTTTTCTCTTTTTTTTTTCAAATTGTACTTATAGAGAATGGATGCAGAATCCATTGTCCTGATTTTTAAAAAAATTTTAATAAATTCGTCTTTCTACATGTCTATTTCCTTGTCACTACTATTTTCAGAACGCATTAAATTGCCCACACGCACACACGTATATACAAATACACACACAAATTATTCGAAACAAGATTCTGACGGGTAAAATATGTAATGTTGGTTATATTGCCCACTCATAAGGAATCCGAAATCATGATTTTGCGAAAGCGTATAAATGGATAATATTTATGATATTTAGTGTCACTTAGATTAGAAAATGTATATAAAATTGTTTTAAGAATAGTATTACATTAAAAAATTATTTAAGTACAATATTTTGATAAAAAAGGAACATAGAATGACTCATTTTCAAAATATTCTCCTTTTGTGAAAAATGCTTCTATTATAATAATATTTTGCCTGTATGTAGCTCAGACCTCTGTACAGAGGCTCAACTAGAATTTGTGAAATATATAACTTAGAAGTGGGTTTATCCATGTTTTACGACAACAGAGGGGAGAAACACACTTTAAGAAAAAAACACCGATAATTATTTCGATGGGTAGTAACTCTGAAAATTATGAGAATTTTTCAAAACTCGTAGTTGAGTACAGACATCTGATCTATATACAGGCAAAATATTATTATAATAGAAGAATTTTTCACAAAAGGAGAACATTTTAAAAAAAAGTTATTCTAAGTTAATTTTTTGCCGAAATATTGTATTTAAATAATTGTTTTGTCAAAATGTCCTTAAAACAATTTTATACATGTATTCTAATCTAAGTGACATTAAATATCATGAAAATTATCCATTTATACGCTTTTTTAAAATCACAGCTCCGAACATAGTCGGATACCTTAATTTAATTTATAGTGATGTGAAGTGATTATAGGATAACAGAGAGAGAGAGAGAAGAGAGAGAGAGAAGAGAGAGAGAGAAGAAGAGAGAGAGAGAGAAGAGAGAGAGAGAAAGAGAGAGAGAGAGAAGAGAGAGAGAGAGAGAAGAGAGAGAGAGAGAGAGAGAGAAGAGAGAGAGTGTCTGTCTTCATCTTGTGCCAACATTTTGTAAAAACGCTTATAGTTAATATTCCGTTATGCAACATGACTGAAATAATAAAAAATTAAACGTTCCAGTAATTTCGAAATATTTATGAAAAGTAAAATAAGTTTTTTAAGGAACTTTGTGTGTACCTTCTTTTGCCTCATTCCAGGTTTTTTTAAACATAATATTTTCTTTTTTTAGGAGAAAAACGTCCTCCACCACCCGATGTTCCAGATTTCAAATGTGACTTCGAAAATGATATGTGTGGCATGGAAAATCACGAAAATAACGCAAATACTAATTGGGAAATCAATACTGGAACCTTAGGCGGAAGGACAGGTAAAACAGCATACTAATTATAATCTGCTTATCATAATTTCTACATCATGAAATTTTTTCAAGTAAATTCAGAAAGAAAAAAAAATTAAAGTTTTTACTCTAAAATAAATTTCTGAGAAGCTCATTTAACTTTAGAAGTCCCATTTCTTGAATCTTTATAAGTCGAAGACATTTCATGAAAAATTTAGTGAAATTTGAAATTCAAGCCATTTTTTTTTCAAGATGTAAGACAAGCAAAAAAATCTAGTTCCAAGTGAAAAAAAACACCTCTTTGTTCATTAGTTACTTATGTTAAGTAAATTAATTAGTCTATTAACACGATAATTTAGCTCACTCTGAGTCATTAACATTAATGCCTATTGCGAAATTTGTTGAAGGAGGCTCCTTTGTGTACGACTGTACAATTATCCAAAAATTGTCATACTTCATTTTTTTCGACCTTCGAGTCGAGCCGATTCCAAGTGTTTCGAATGATTTAGAAAAAAAGAGGTTAAAAACACCGTATTTCTTTTGAAGTTAAACTGAAGGAAATATTGACAAAGAACAAGCGAAATTTGCAACTATTGCGAAACGTATATCTATGTTAAAACGAAAGAGATATTAACTAACAAGGGCATGGCATGAATAAGAAAATTCATTTGGGGACCAGACATGGTGTAATAGTAATACTCCTTTAGGGTGTTCACCCCTCAATGTATTAGCACCGAATGCCCAGTCAATTCGGAGAAAATATCCTTCGATATTCATACTTACCTTTTATACAATTAAGTTTTAGTTACCTCCAGCGACGCAGTGGCGTAGTTGGTAGAAAGTTTACTTACTACGCGAGTAAGTATGATTCGAGTCACGCGAGCAACTTTTTTTTTCAATTCATTTAATTATTTTTTGGAATTAAATAAATTTTTTTAAATGGTCTTAGTAAATATTTTACATAATTATAAAATAATTAAATTAATAATGTATAAAAAAGACATTATTTTTACTATATTAATTGTAAAATAATTAATTTAATAGTAATAATAACATATTTAATAGATTATTTGATATCATGTATAATATTTTATTTATAATATATTGTCTTTCGCATTATAAAACTATTTGTGACTAATTTTTATATATTATTTAATATTTATAATAAAATATTTTATAACAAATATTTTTTAATATAAAAATATATTTTAAAAATACAATATAAATATTTATATAGGGTGTTTTTTTAGAGGTATAGAACTTTAAATTGCAATAAAACAACGATGTATTATTCGATTGACATGAATTTTTTTTATTCGAAAGATAATCGTGTGGCATTACATTTTAAATATGATTCCTGGCATATGACTGACATGGCTGGCTCGGATGTAGTCCAATCTGGCCTTCATCGTTTTTGAAGAAGTACGGACCAATGATTCCACCAGCCCATAAAGCGCACCAAACAGGCAGTTTTTCTGGATATAACGGTGTTTCGACATACACTTGTGGATTAGCTTCACTCCAAATGTGGCAGTTTTGTTAGTTGACGTAGCCATTCAACCAGAAGTGCGCTTCATCGCTAAACAAAATTCGCCTATGAAAATAATCGGGAATACGTATTCCGCACAGAACCATTATTTTCGAAATAAAATTGCCCAATTTGAAAGCGTTGTTCAGGCGTGAGTCTATTCATGATGAATTGCCAAACCAAACTGAGAATAAATCACTTGACAGCTGTTAAATCGGTCGCCATCTTGGAAAGTAATGCCAACTTAAACTTCTATACCTGGAAAAAAAAACACTCTTTATAAATACAGTAATTTTTTACAGTATAAAATACAAAATAATTACATAAAATATCTCTTAATATTTAATAAAACTTTCTGAAATAAATTTGTTTGATTTAAAAAATAATTAAATAAATTGAAAAAAAAGTTGCTCTAGCGTCTCAAACCCAATTCGCTAACGCCGAAAGCAGGCGTTCTACCAACTATGTCACTGCGTCACTGAAAGTAATTAAAATTTAATTGCATAAAAGGTAAGCATAAATTTTGAAGGCTATTTTCTCCAAATTGATTGGCCATTCGGTGGAATTACGTTGAGGGTTGAATACCCTAAAGGAGTACTACTATTACACCAAGTCTTATCCCAAAACTAATATCCTAATCATGTTCTCCCCTTGTAATATTTAAAAGAGTATCCAATCCTTTCTTGCTTGTTGACCCTCTGAGTCCAAACTTAAACCCATTGCGCACCAGATTGCACTTTCTCGTATTCCCAGAGATCTAGGATTTCTGGGGATATTGACCTTAAGGTTAAGATGCGTATCTCATTTTTGCTTTTTACGCTGACTGAGGCGCACGTTCGTGCGTGTTTCGTTTTGCTTTCCTAAGTTTGTATAAATAGCTTGTTTTTACTTTTTCTTGTCAAAATGGCGTCGTTGGGAAATTTCAACAAAAACGATATTGAATGAGAGTATTTACCGGAAACCGATGAATACGAAGTGACTCTGATACGGATTTATCTATTTGAGATGAAAAAGACGAAGAATTGGAACAAAAATGACAATACATTTATGTAACGCATGCCGAAAAGTTTTTTGCTCCAAAAACATTTCGAGCAATTTCGCAAAGATTTATAATTGTAATTTTAATTTTTCTATTTTTTTTTCAAATTTTTGTAACCTAGACATTCTGTAACTTAACTTTTGTTATTTTATACAATCCCAATAAAAGAAAATTTATAATGTTTCCTGTACTGGTTACACTGGTTGTACACCTAAATCATGCAGTATCCACATGAGGTTACAATGAGATTTTGCCTTACATATAACCTGTGTCCGCTAGTGGTTACATGATACTCAAGGGGTTAAATATATTGAGCAATATACTCACATGTGGGACATTCCTAAATGTAATAATTATTTGCAGAATGTTAGAAACTAATAATTAAACCAGTAAACAATTCCTTAATGAAATATTTTTGTACGTTGTTAAAATATAATTAAATGAATATAAAAAAATTTAAAATGTGTGTGTGTAATGGAATATAAAAATGCAAATTCCAAATTTTGAAAATTTTAAGTAATAAAACTGAAATATAGTTTTGCTTACAGAAGTAACAAAATATAATTCAATATACCTTTCCAACCGATAAAGGCAAACCAAAGGTCAAAAAAGGAAGTCTTATGAAATAGGAAGTCTTACTAATGAAATCATTATGTCTGTTATTTGCATATCAAAATGTTGCGCAAGTTTTACAAGAAATTTTCTATTGTTTTTATTGTGTAAATGATGATCTTCGTCATTTATTACCATAAAATCGATTACAATTGCTTGTTAACAACTGTATTGCACAACTAAAGCATACGATATTACAAAATATAAATTTCATCACAACATTACCTGTTACTCACTGTAGAATGGAATTATAACTTCTGTCTGAAAAACTTTTCCTACATTAGTTGAAGCTTATATAATTAATGATTATTTCCTTTGAGAATTTTCAATATACACTCTGTCGCAAAAAATATATGCACCCAGAAGAAATTGAGCTACATTCACGAAATTTGGTATGCATGTAGTGTATATGAAAATAAACAAATGATTAAAAATTCAGAACAAAATATCATTTTATTAAGCGGTTACAGCTTGCAAAAGGTTAAAAATCAGTAAGTAGTAAATCCACCTCTGGCAGCTATACAAGCCGAAATTCGGCGTGGCATCGATTCAATTAGATCACTTATGACACCCTGTGGAAGATCCTGCCATAGTCTTTGCATCTGCGCAGTTAATTCTCCTGTATCTCGGGACGGCTGCAGTTGCCTTCCCAGCGCGTCCAGACATGCTCTATTGGCGAAAGATCTGGTGACCTGGCAGGCCATGGTAGGACGTCATATCCTTGAAGACATTGTTGGGAGAGTCGCGCAGTATGTGGACGAGCATTATCCTGTTGATAAATGGCACCTGGGCGACTTGATAGCATGGGTAGCACAATCGGCGTTAAAATATCGTCCACGTATCTGCGAGCTGTCAAAGTGCCTTGAAGGACCACTAAAGATGATCGTGTGTCCCAAGAAATTGCTCCCCACACTGTCACATCTTGTGAAATTGCTGTATGCCGCTCGACAATAAATGCCGGATCGGACCGCTGGCCGGTGCGCCTCCAGACACGTGTGCGGTGATCATCAGCACTGAGACTGAATCGGGATTCATCACTGAAGATGACACGTCTCCAGTCTGTCACACTCCAAATTGCCCGAGGTCGGCAAAATCCAGTCGACACTGCCTATGATGTGGGGTCAGTGGTAAGCGTCTTAGCGGACGTCGGCTCCTCAAGCCAACTTCGGTCAGTCGTCTCCTTATGGTTTCTCTTGATGGCACTGGATGTCTGGAAGGAGGTAAGTGGCGTTGAATCGATGCTAGCGACGTTGTTGGTGCCGAAGTGGCCACTCTTCTGATTGCACGATCCTCGCGATCATTTGTGTTCCTGGGACGTCCTGACCCTCCGCGACGGTACACTCTACCTTCTGTGATCCACTGTTGCCAACACCGAGCAACTACCATATCGCTCCGCCCGAGGTGGCGGCCGATACGTCTATTCGACCAACCTGCTTCTCTGAGGCCTATTATACGGCCCCTATCAAAGTCCGTCAGCTGCTCGTACTGCCGCCGGTTACGTCTTAGAGGCATCCTAAGTCTCAATATCGTCTATCAAAGTCATCAGATTCGTTTGGATAGCCGTACGGCGCTCGTACTCATGCTTTTAAACTCTCCCAGTTGCGCAACTAATATGCGCATAGCACACTTAGCCTTGTCTCATTGGCTTCGAAATTTTAATCATTTGCATATCTCTTACCAGACTACATTCTTGCCGAGTTTCGTGATTGTAGCTTGATTTCTTCTGGGTGCATATATTTTTTTGCGACAGAGTGTATATAGAAATTTTCTTCTCTCCTAATAACTAAAAAGAAGATTCTATTAAATGCGAAAAATCTGTGGATACGAGTTTCTTCTATCCACAAATTTCTGGATTTTCATATCATACTAGTTTATTTTATCATTTATTATTAAATTGTTTTATAAATAATATTTTCTCACAAACTCCTCAATTCATAGCGTGGGTTTTGAAATACAGTTTTTTGTGGACCACCATGAAGCTTCTAAGACCTCGGTTGAGAAAAAATGGCTAAATTATTTATAAGTTTCTGTAAAAATATTTAAAAAAGACCTAATATTTTTAAACATTTATTTTTTGCTCATCATATTAAAATAAACTTATCTGTTTTGAAAGCCAACTTGTTATTAAAATAAATAAAATTATAATCTAAAAGTATATTTCAAGAAATTTCCTAAGTTATAATTTTTGCTAAAAATTATTTTAAAGCCTAAAAGCCTAATGTCAAAATATTTATTAAGGCCCTTATAAAAATGTTTATTTTTATTACTACACACAATTTCGTGTAATAATTATTTATAATATATAATTCTTTGTTCAGCAAAAAATTAACAAAGAATAATCATTTTAAGGAAAACTTTTAAAATATTTTTGTTGGTTTGTTTCATTTTATCTCATTTATTCTGTTTTTAATTTTATCTCCCTTCTTAAATATTTTGTAAAACTCTAATTTTGTCTAGATTTATAATAATATTTCATTTATTAATAATACCCATTTTCGCTAAATTATATGGCTTCTCTATCATTATAACTCAAAATTTAACTTGAAAAGGCTCAAATCAGATATAGCAGCTGACAGATCCCGTCGTGAAAGCATTCAGCATTACTAGAATATCATGGTATGATTTTTTATGGTTTCGTGTTAGTTATATCTTGCTACCTTGAGCATACATTTCTAATCCAGAAAAAATTTTAATTATAGATTTTTTAAATTAATCATTTAATAAATCCTTTAATTCACTCATTAAAATGTAAAAGGGTGAATACTTTATATGTGCATTCATTTTTATTTCTTTAATTCGTTCTTAGCTGAAATTCATGTATTACAGTGTAGATTAAAAAAAACCGAAATATTCATGCTGTTTTGTTCTCTGAGCAAATGTGCTCTGACTCTTAGTTTTATTATACACTAAACTGAAATTTTAATTTCATGTGACAAAGGGAAAATTAAATAGTTTTGAACTCAATAAAATTCTAATGAAGTGGAATGAGAGCTACTGTCCCAGAAACTCTATAAATGTGTTGGTTGATGCGAGGTTCATATTTGATACATTGTTTTTAAAGTTGCTTGAGTTTGAATTCTGTGTACTACTACTTTATAAATACAGTAATTATTAATATAATATTCTATTATATTAATAATTATATAATATTATGCTATCATGTATTTGTGATTTATTAATTAGAATTCTTTGATGTGCAAGAAAAAATTTATAAGGCATTGCTTCAGGAAATATAAGACCGATATGGAAAGACTTGCTAACTAAATTTTTAATACTTCATATTATTTTATGAGCTATAACTTTTAATTTTTAAAGTAGCATCCGAATCTTTTCTTTCCTGAAATCTTCAACATTGTAAACATCCCTTTGTCTGTGTTCCCTTAAATTCCCTTTATTCATTTTCCCTTAAATCTGTTAATACATACATTTCTTTTTCATAATTTTATATGAGAATATGCTTTATTAAGTATCATTATTACGCAAAATCATCACGAAACTACTCCAAGATTATAGAAAATAATCAAATGCTATTTGTGACAAAATCTTAAGGCTTAGCTAGATTTGTAGAAACAAAGTATTCTTAAAAACACCTAAGCGATTAAAAAAGTAAGCTTTCTCTATATCTCTTCTTATTTATCTCTAATCTAAAGTAACTTGTATAATTTGTACGAAGATGTACTATTTTTATCTTCTGAACTCGTTTAAGTGCATAAGAGTCAAAAGCATAATAACAACATTGTTTTCCTTATTTCTTCAAACTCAAATTCGAAAAAACTGTGTTAAATCCAATCCCCCAGTATATTTTATGCAAAATAACAAGTACAATAATAACTTATGAGAAAATACGATAGAAGTAATAATTTAAACTGGTAAACAATTTCTAAAATTAATAATTTAAAGCTCAAACTCTATAGCGCAACAGCCCATGAGGGCCAAGGCCTACTGTGCCCATCTCAGTATACGTGACCATTGGGCACTGAGGTACCTGAGCAGGTGGTCAATCTGAAGCAAATAATTTAAAGTTACGGGCAATATTTTTATTCTTTTCCATTTTCATCATATGTTTATTCCATACTTTTTGTATAGTGTAAACTTTAGACATATATTTCTTTAAAATATACGTTTAAAAGAGAATTACGGACATTTCCCATACATTGTATATTTGAATATACAATGAAATTTTTTTAAAACTATCATTATTCAGAACCACATGTAGCTGGATCAAACAAAAGAAATGGCACTAAACTTGGTATGGAGGCATGGGAAGTAGGATTTCGTGGGGAAAAAAATTTAGTTTCAAAACTCGCCAGAGGCGGTGTTTATGGAGTTGTACAATGCTAAAAGTTATAAATAAAATAATAACACATACAAAGCAACAGTGAAATTTTGAGTTATATTCACTGCATTAATATTCCCAGCGAGGAATTCCAATACAATAAGCATGGCCGTTGTTCTCAGAGACTGCACTGTGCATTCTCAGCACAATATTTCCTAAGATCATACGCAGCATGTCACAGGGACAACGCAACATGTCCACACTGTCTGAGATGTGTGTATAAACAATGATTTCTTGTGAACCGTCGACGATTGATGTGTTGCGATATCTGTTATCACCTATTCTGACACAGGTTTACGTCCTCTGTCTGAATGAATTGTCAGTGATTCTGTTTCTTCGAACTTCTTAAACAAAGCATTAGGTGATAAAATCCTTTATGTAGATAGCTTCTGTTGGGTTTTAAGCTCTCGTTGTGGATGATTAAGATACAACTTTACCAATAATATGAGTCTGTTAATGTGAGTAGCTTATTTCCCTAAGCTGGCTAACTTCCGCTGGGAATATTCTTCGGAGCATTCTAATTTTTACAGCCCAAATTGCTGGCGCGGTTGTCGCACATAAAAGCATATATTTGGATTTTGCTTTCATACCCATGTTTTATGATGATTCTCGGTTTGGTAAGCTACAACAATGCAATAAATATCTCTATCGACAATTTTTGAAACATATTTGTTCCCCATGGAATTCTACTTTCCATTCCATTATTAGCTCGAATACCATTTGATGTCATTGCGATTGTTACATCGAGCTACTCCAAGCGGCTCTCAATAGTTTCCCTTTAAAAAAAATCACTTCGTATAGTAAATTTGTACGTGTTGTGAACTTGAATATGTATTATCCATTCCTGAAATGAATCCATGTTGATATTTTTTTTCAGGAAGCTACGTATCTGTAAACGCAGCTGATGCCTCATTCCGTAAAGTACGTCTGATAACTCCTTTCTTTGGAGCTTATGGTCGCAAGAAAGCCTGCTTCAAGTTCGACGTTTACTTCAACGGTGGAGGCGTCGTCTCGTTGGACGTCATGGTGCATAGCATCAACACATCGAAATTGGTCATGAAACACGTTGACAAAAAGGATGAATGGCAGAGTATGAAGATTGAAGTCGATTTAGAAGGAGATGTAAAAGTAAGAGTATTCTATAATAATACTTTCTTCACTTCCTAATTTTTAGTTCTTAAAACTAGGAGGTCTTTTTCTTCTAGGCCATCAATCCATCTTAGATTTGGCTTGCCCTTTCTCCTTGAGCCAATTGGTTGGGCATTGAAGACTTTTTTAGTGGTACGGTCTTCGTCCATTCTGACAAGTGGTCTGCCCATTTAATTCTTTGTACTTTTATTAGGTTAACAATGTCAGATTCTTTATGTGAGTGACAGAGTTCAAAACTTTATCTTCTTCTACATGTGTCATTTTCTTGAATTTCTCAAAAAGTAATTCTTAAAATCTTCCTTTTGTATATAGTTAGGATATTCTCATCTGTGTTCGAGAAATGGACTAAATTTCCGATGTAAAAAAAGTTAATACTGATCTTAAAATACTTTTATACGATAGAACCTTTGTTTTTCTCTTAATTACATTCAATTTCATATATTTTCGTATTCCATTAAGACGTCTTCTTCATATACTTATAACTATTAAATTTTTATCGTATTTCTGTAATATTGTTACTATCAGGCTTCAACTTATATCCTTTTAATCCTTCAATTAATCCGTTAATTAATATCCTTTTAATTAATGGACAATAGGCATTGATTTGTTTTGTGTATTAAACCAATCACTGGCCCAATTTAAAGAAATTCATACATAATAGTTCCTTTTTTTATCATTTTGAGACATACAAATTAGTAATTCTTTCATATTATTTTTAATTGCAATGCAATATGTTAATATTTTTCCAGATACTTAAAAATTATCTTTTTAATTTTTTGAAACCTATACACCTTGTCGCAAAATATATATATGCACCCAGAAGAAATCGGGCTACTATCACGAAACTTGGCAGGAATGTAGTCTGGTAAGAGATATGAAAATGATCAAAATTTCAATTCCAATGAGTCAAGGGTAAATCCACTATGCACATATAAGATGCGCAGTTGGGACAGTTTAAAAGCATGATTGCTCGGGCCAAACAAATGTGTCGATTTAGATGGACAGTATTGGAGTGAAATGCCTCGGAGACGTAACTGGCGACAGTACGAACAATTGTCTGACTTTCAGAGGGGGCGTATAGGAGGCCACCTCAGTCGGAGCAATACGATCAGTAGTGTCGACAATGGATCACAGAAGGGATGGTCTTCAAGGCATCCCAAGAGCACAAATGCGTGCGATGGTCACGAAATCATAATAGTGTCCTCACCAAAAGCGTCACTAAAATCGGTTCGACATCATATACTACCTTCGAGACAACAGGTGGTATCGAGGGAAAACATTCCAAGACGACTGGCTGACGCAAATATAAGAAACCGACGACCATTAGGTCGCATGCCACTGGCACCATAATACGCAGTTTGAAATGGATTTTTTCCTACCTCCGGCAAGCTGGAGTGTGACCGATTGGAAGATTGTGATCTTCAGTGAGGAATAATGATTCACACAAGCTCAATGCTGATGTCCAGAGCATACAAGTGTGGAGGCGGCCAGGCCATCGGTCGGATGTGGCATTTTTTTGTCGAGAGGCATACGACGATTACACATGGTGTGATACTTTAGAAAGTTATTTGTTGGGACACACGATCACCTTTAGTCGTCTTTCAATGCACTTTGAAAGCACATAGTTACGTGAACAAGATTTTATTGCTAATTGTTCTGCCTATGCTATCAAGTCACCCAGGTGCCTTTTATCAGCGAGACAACACTCGTACACACGCTGCACGACTATCTCAATAATGTTTTTAATTATATGACGTACTCCCAATTTTCTCTCGCCAATAGAGCACTTCTGGGACGCACTTGGAAGGCAACTGCAGCCATTCCAGAATACTGGTGAATTAACGGTCCAGTTGAAAAGATTATGGCAGGATATTCATCAAAAGGTCATAAGCGACCTTAATGATTCAATGTCACGCCATATTTTGGCTTGTATAGCTACCTGAAGTGTATTTATTACCTACTGATTTGTAAACTTTTTCGTTCCATATCTCCTCAAAACAATCTGTTCTTCTAAATTTGTAATAATTAGCTTATCTCCTCAGACACTACACACATGTTAAGTTTCGTAATACTACCTCGTTTCCTTCTTGGTGCATTTTTTTTTGCAACAAAATGTATTTCGTAAATTATAATCACCAAATTCAATCGTAATTTAACAAATGCATGTAGTTTGAATTAATATTATTCTAGAGCCGCCCTATAATTAGTGGCAACGAAATTTAAAGTTGAAGTTAATGTTCTGCAGCTTCCACATTATTCGAAGTATTGAACACGGTGGAAATAAGGACTCAAATGCAAATCAACTTATGTATCATCATCCATAATTCTGAGATTTTTAACCATTTGGCTACTGTGGTCCACAAATATATACATAAACTACAAAAATTGAGAGAGAAAGAAGTAGGGAAAAGAGAGAGAGAGAGAAACTTTGAAATAAATTTGCAACTTCATTTTCCTATGCATCTTTTCTACTATACCCACAATGTAGATGAGTTTATGCACATCAAGTTCATCGACCCCTGGTCCTCACAAAAATGACGTATGGAAGTTTGAAGAAGAGATTGACAGCTCACGTGTCATTCTCATCACTTGACCATAATTCAAAATTATGAGGTTCTTCACCGATGGCCCTCGTGTTGCTTCAAAATGCAACATTTATAAACAATCAATTAATCCACGGTGCTTAAAATCTTAATCAGACTTACTACGACTCACAAAATTGTATACATGTACATATTGTGAAAAAGACATACAAATTTTGAAGGAAATTGCCAAAGTTTCTTTTGCTGAAGTTAAAAGCTATTAGCAAAAAAACTTAATTAATGCACATAAGATTTCAAAAAATTTTCGGACTTGCATTTGATTTCTGACTTTGAATGTTCTTGCAACTTCAGCTCAAATCGCTATTTTTAATATAATCTTAATCAATATAACACAGTTTTTTTTTCAAAAATTATTTTAAATACAGCCTTTTGTGGTTATCATTTCAATCAATATCACTAAAAATCCAATGAGTTTAAGACGTTGAAATATTTAAGTTATTTTTATCATAAACAAACCTAATTATAATTTTTCTTATTACTTTCAGTTTTCAATGGATGCCCGCACAAGGAAATCGAATGGTGAAGGCCTAATTGCTCTGGATAACATTGTATATCAGCTTCGGGAATGCGATTAAAGATAGAAGAATGATATAAGTGAATAATTAGTAAAGAATTTATGGTGTTTTTAAAAAAGAAATAAAAATCTGTAAAAAGTATCATCATCAACATATGCCTCGAAATTATTTAATAAATATTTTATCCTCATTAACTAAATTTTTAAAGTTAACTATATGAGATGTTTTGGAGCCAGAATCAGACTTAATAGTATACTTGAAAGTTAATGCGGACATATAGGGCTATTAAATATAATGATCTGGAATCAGAAAATGTTTAAGGGTTAGGTCACCTGTTTCGGAGAAATAATTGGGTGATGAATTTGATACTTGAAGATGTAATGGAATCTAAAAGTTAAGGGCTAGATAGGGAATTTAATTTTTAATCTAATTTAATTGTCCGTACATATATATTCTATTTATAGGTACATGTTTCATTTCTAATGTTTCTTATGCAATAAGTCAAAAAAATTTAATGAATTTATAAGTACATATAGATAGTCTATTTAACAAAACGGGGTTTCATATCAAAAAGTAACGGATTTTTCATTAAAATTTATAAACAAGCTTGGTACATATTATATATTCAGGATATTGTATGTTCAGCAATTCATCTTCAATTACTGTATAATTATACATTAAATTAAATGTATACATGGATATTTTTCTGAAAAATGTACCGTGTCACAATATTATCGACAAAATGTCGATTTTAGAATCCTGATATACCTAAATTATTCTTCGTTGTAACCAGTTCCTTATATTCATCTGTATCAGGAGCGTATCTACCGCTGTATCAGCTATATCAATGATGTGAGGCCCCCAACATGTGTTAGTAAAAATCGTAAAATATTATCAATTGTGCCATTTACAAAGCTCTTTTTACCAAAAGAGAACCTCCAAAGAATTTTGATACAAAGCCCGCTCAGCACTAGTTACTAATTTTGTAACTTATCTTTTTTGTTTTTAATTTTTGGACTAGTCGAAATAATTTTGTTTAAATGATTCCACTCTGAAACTTCTTATTGCTGCTTTTAAGGAAATGTATATTTAAAACAATAAGTAATAATATTGAAACAAACTTTTTTGATAACTTTTTTACTTGGTATTAACAATGTTTATCACGGCTGTAGAACATTATGAAAAAAAAATAGAAGAAAAATTAGATATGAAAGGTTATCTATTTTTTCACGTATAAACAACTAAAAATGGTGTGTAATGATTGTAAAATTTTTAATATGTTGAAGGAAAAAGTTATACCAATTTCTCAAGTCATATGATAAACAATCAATATAAACTGATATATTTCAGTTAGAACTGCATTGCATTAATTTATAAAATATGATCATTATTGCAAAATAATTTTTTAAAAAAAATGAATATTTAAATTTCTTAAAGAATAATACAATAATTCTGAAGATGTGATTACTATGTAATACTCCAAATATGTCAAGCTTCAAACACATTTCAACATATTTTTGCATAAAATATTCAAAATTTATAATATTAAACACACCGCGCATGTTTTTTTTCCTGCAGTAAAACTCTCCTTGTATGAAAATTGATTTTTAAGGCCTTATATCACACGTACACGTTTGGAGCAATTTTACGTCCAACTCGTGCAATTTTTACTCAGTTGCCATTGAAACGGCTCCAAACAACTTTTCCCAATGAGCTGAAAAAGTTGTTCCAAATAAAAGTTGCTTGAAATTCCAGCCAATGGTGGAAATAGCTCTTCAGTGCCCCACGTCATAAACAAGAAGGTGGTTTCAGCTTCGTCAAACACATCAGATATGGCGCATAATACTTTGATGATGTATAACATTTTAACGACATATAATACTTTAAACAGAATGGGGTTCCATTTCTGTTTACATCCATCAACAAAAGCGCGAGCGAAATAAAATAAATAACATTGGATGTTCGTTTTCCGAAGCAGAAAAATCGGCGAGTAATTTTTCAATGTGGAGATAGAGCGCAGCTGACATCAGAGTATGTCGTTTTGTTTACGGCAACCCTTCACTCTCAGCTGGGTGAAACATTATCCTAAGCGGTTGCTCCAAATATAAGTGTGTGATAGGGCCTTTAGATACAAGATTCACTTCACAGCGTGAACTTGAAAAATAAGATTGGGCAACCACAGAAGATGGGATCTAGAGTGGTAATTTTGTTGCCCTTGGCGACACATTTGGCGAAAACTATATCACCAAAGAACCATCTAGAATGCTTTAGAATTGACCCTTTTAGAAATTCCCATGAGGCCATGCAAAGGTTTGTGGAGTTCAGAAGAAAGTTGAGACGAGATAAGAAGTTTCTTGTACGATATTTGCGATAAGACTGATAGATTTTATCTCTTTAGTTCTTGCTAGTGCAACTCCTTAGACAACCGTGTATGGAATGCTGTTAAAGCTTTTTTTATAAAGGGTACGTTCTGCTCTTCTTTAAATTATCTGTTGTAATATTTCTTTGTATATTTACATCAATTTTTCTTTGTGTAGTTATCTGTTTGTCCTTATCCATTAATCATTCTGTTATCACTCAAATAATTGGAGTCGTTGACTGCTTTCCCACCGCGCAAATTTTCAACAATATCTAAACCAAACAATTATTAAATAGTTAAAATAAATATTAAAAAATTACTTACACATCAAAAATATAGATATCCTTCTAACAATTTTAATAGATTTTTTAAAAAATAATAAGGAAGCATTTTATAAATATCAGAAAAGTAGGAAGCATTTTAAAATTCAAAAGTAGTATATACGTACGTGAAAACAACGAAGTATCAGTTGTGCTCAGTAGCGCACACAGGAATTTTTCAAGGGGGCGAAAGTTCACCATTCTTGTATCATGCTCCTTTTGATTTTGTCGATTTTCGGGAACAAAACACAGCAAAAAAACTAATTTTTGAATAAATAATTAGCATTAATTAATAAAAATAATCATTAATAACAGGTAATTAATTAAATTTTACGTACTATATACTTGGAATTATAATCAATCGAAAAAAAATCTAGGGCTTTGTGGGGTCCGGACCCCCAGTGTTACCTGAAATTTGCAGGTAACGTGTGGTTTGACTCAGTAGGGAAGCACACAGCAGTTGTATTTTTAAGTTAAGTAGTTGGTAGCATACATCTCTGGAAATCCTCTCGATTCCATAAAGAATACATACATATACTAACAGCCTCTGACGTCAGGACCAATGATAAACGAACACGATTTGCAATGATGTCAGATACGGTTAGCAGTTAACACAGATAAATCTGCATAACTAAAGGAGCGAAGTCCAACACCCAGGACCTCCCCCCCTTGTGTGCGCCACTGGTTGCGCTTGATTGGGCGGGAAACATGTTATTGCTGTTATCACGTGAACATGATGTCTCACGAGTTTAGCAAATGACCTGGAATATATTCTGAAAGTAATACGGTTGTAAAATGTATTCTAAAATAACTTCAAACGTACCGAGCAAGCTACAATGTAACACGACATCACAATTTTTCATGAAGATTCTTAGTAAAAATATAATCCGAATTCAATACGATTTTCGTAAATTAATTCTGCGAAAATAAAATTCAATCAGATAAATATTTATTTAATAATAAATAATACACAGATTACATTCAAGGTAATAAAATTTGTTATTAGGGATGTAACAAGAAGTAAAATAAAAACGAAACATTCCATTATTTACGCTTCGAATTTAATGTGAGTCATTTTTTTAACGGGAAGCGATTAGTTAAAAAATGTATTACACTCATGGACAAAAAAAATTAGCGCGCCAAGAAATAATTGCGGGATTGTAACGAAACTTGGCATAAAGGTACATATCGGGAAGATAAGCAAATGATTAGAAATACAACGGGATTGCACATTACATATAGCCGGTAGACGGAGTTGAAGGTCGCTCACCGTGGAATATAAAACAGGTAACCGAAGCTTATTTGAGGGTGCTG
Organism: Trichonephila clavipes; assembly: GCA_019973935.1. NCBI lineage: Eukaryota > Metazoa > Arthropoda > Arachnida > Araneae > Nephilidae > Trichonephila > Trichonephila clavipes. Next base: position 526,009 of record BMAU01019389.1, on the reverse strand, counting down.
AATCGTTTACAAAGGAAGAGATGAGGTAGACATGTCATTGCGCCGTTTTCTAAGACAATATGAGCAGCTGTCGCACTTTGAGAGGGGGCGAATCATCGGCCTGATGAAACCTGGGTGGTCAGCTAGGCGAGTAGCTCGTCAATTAGGCTGCTCTGATTGTGTTGTAAGGAGGTGTTGGAACCAGTGGATCCAAAAGATGTCATTTACCCGAAGACCAGGTTCAGAATGCCAGTCATCGAGAAGACAGCCACATCGTAAGAAATCCACGCGTACGGCCAACTGCTTCATCGGCCGCTATCCAGGCACAGGTAGCACTTTCACTAGGGGCGCCTGTGCCTTCTCGAACCATACGAAGGCGCCTGGCTGAAGGACATTTGGGATCACAGCGCCCATTATGTGTGCTGCCCTTGATGCCCACCCATCGACGCTTCCGTTTGGAGTGGTGCCGCGCACGAGGAAACTGGACTGCAGCGGAATGGGACCAAATTGTCACCAGGAACCAGATTCAATCTCAGCAGTGATGACAATCGTGTTCGTGTGTGGAGACCCCGTGGTGAACGTCTCAATCCTGCCTTTGCTTTACCGTGACACACCGCTCCCACAGCTGGTGTGATGGTATGGGGTGCCATTGCCTTCAATACACGATCACCCCTAGTATTGATCCGTGGCAACATGACAGCCCAGCGGTATGTCCATGACATCCTGAAACCACATGTGTTGCCATTCATGCAACGGCTCCCAGGAGCCATTTTTCAACAAGACAATGCTCGGCCTCACACGGCAAGGGTGTCACAAGACTATCTCCACAGTGTTACTACCCTTCCTTGGCCTTCCTGATCCCCAGATTTGTCTCCAATCGAGCAAATCTGGGATCATTTGGGACGGCGAGTTGGGCATCCCACGAGTTTGAACGAGCTAGAGGCAAGGTTACAGAAAATATGGAACGAAATGTCTCAAGACCAGTGGCGCACACAAGGAGGGTCCGGGGGGTTCAGACCCCCCAAAGTCCTCGATTTTTTTCCGATTGATTATAATTCTAAGTATATAGTACGTAAAATTTAATTAAGTATTTGTTATTAATGATTAATTTTATTAATTTATGCTAATTATTTATTCAATAATTAGTTTTTTACTGTGTTTTGTTTCCGAAAATCGACTAAATCAAAAGGAGCATGATACAAGAATGGTGAACTTTCGACCCCGGACCCCCTTGAAAAATTCCTGTGTGCGCTACTGCTCAAGACATCATACGGAAATTGTATGCCTCAATGCCCAATCGTATCGCACTGTGCATTCGCGCTAGAACGGGTTCAACAGGGTTTTTTTTTTTTTTTTTTGTCTTTTTCTCTGAAATAAATGATCCTTTTTCTTTGATTTTCTAATCATTTACTTATATCAAAGTAGTCATTATGTACGTAAAATTTCCTTACATTTTGACAACTGCTTCTTGGTGCGCCAATTTTTTTTGTTCATGAGAGCATATTCGGGCTAATACTATGTATGAAAGGGTGTTGGAGACATGCTGCAAAAATGATGGGATATTGAAAGTTGTTAGCAGATTGTAACTACTTATTTAAAAAAACAATTTCGCACTCTTCTAGTACATGCACATAATATAAAGTTTACCAAATACAAATAATTATTAAAAAAAGTTACCGCGAAATACTTACCATTACTTTTCATTTGATAAACAATAAAAAAATTCAAACATACTAATATATATCGCTTGCCACTCAAAATGTAACACCATGAAGAAAGCATCTAAAACATGTGAAATTTACATCATGCTTTGGCGGCGATGAAATATGCAAATCATTAGCAATATAGTGCCAACGCACATCACGGGGCATACATATAGCGCCACCCGCAAACGCTGTATAAGGAGAGATCGAATTGGCGATTTAAGTTATGGCATTTTTTTTTTTTTGCGTAAGCTGTTTACTTATGCCTCACGGAAGACATCGAACGTCTTTTGACCACGTTTCTTAATTCGATTGAGAAAGAATAGTAGCCTATAGCCTATAGGGATTATCCTTCAGAGTAATAGGTCAACGTTCTAAGCGAAACCAAACAATTGTGATACGGATCTGTCATCTCCGGATGCAAGAGAAAATAATGGCCCAAAGGAGACGATCGCACTCATCTCGTTACATCATTGCCCGTCATGACAGGCGGATTGTGCGCATGCAGTGATTGATCACACAGCCACATCACTAATCAAAGCACAACAGATTCAGTCTGTTTCAAAACTTCGGTGTCCCCTCGTACCATTTGACGCCGTTTGCAGCAGAGTGGAATGCCTGCAAGGCATCCTTTGCTCAGTTTATCCTTGACTGGAAACCACAGGCGTTTGCGCCTCCAATGGTGCGATGAACGGTGGACCTAGACAGCGGAATGGAATGACATTGTGTTTACTGACGAATCCCGCTTCTGCCTTCAACGTCCCGATGGTCAGATTCGAGTTTGGAGACACCATGGGAAGAAGCTGCCGAACTGTTGCGTTATGCATCGCCACATTGGTCCTGCACCCGGTATCATGGTTTCGGGTGGTATTGGATTTCACTGCAGCAACTCTCTTGTACGCATTGCAGATGCACTGAATAGCCAGCGCTACGTCTCTGAGATGTTGGAACCCGTTGTCCTCCCATACATTCAGCGCTTGCCATTAACCATATTTCAACAGGATAATGCGCAGCCACACGTGGCACGGAATGTTCAAGAGTTTTTCTTTACCCGTCAGATTTAATTGCTTCCTTGGCTTGCTTGTCATCCCGACCTATCACCAATCAAAAACGTGTGGTCCATGCTTGCACAATGATTATGGTACAGCGGGATACATCAACCGCTGCTACACCAGATCAACTTAGGCAATGTGTGGAAGCCATATAGACATGTACCACAAGGATATATCCAAAGCTTCTTCGATTCTGTGCATAGGCGTATGACAGTGGTTATAAGCAACTATGACGGCTACACAAACTACTGATTTTAACATCATTCACATGTCACAAGTGGCTGTAATTTTAATTGTTTGATCTTTGTACAACATATTATCTGCCAAATAAATTTCGCTGTGATACCTTTGGTCTTTCTTGGTGTTACATTTTGTGTGGCCAGCAGTGTAGTTATGATAATAAATTTTCTGATATATGTATGGTGAGACAGATACAATATGGCACACTCCAGCTATTACCATTGGATTGCTTAGTAAACATTATTCCCATTAAATATTCCGTCAATTGCCAAAATCCGCAATAAGCAAGCGACTATGTCAACCTTTCTCTATGTGAGCCAAAATGATTTACAAGATATTTAGCAAAAATGCTGAAGTCAACAGTGTAAAATCGGGAATCTGAAACCTGCAGATCATCTTCTGTCCCCATAGTTAAAAAAAGTTTCAAAAACTTGCATTAAAAGTTTGAAAAACTCAGTTAAACTTCAATGATTTCGCACAGATTGACATTACACGAGAATACGAAGGGACTCTTATCTGGTTTCAGTTTAATGTTGTTTACAAACTGGAACACGTCCATATATATGTAATAATTCCCATTAATTTCATCTTGAACAAGTTTGTTTTTAATTTGTAATGGTCCTGGCCTTCAGGACTCACGCGTAAATAATTACTAGCTATCCACCTTACAAGAATCTATCGAACGATATCTTTCCACCAATAAAAAACTCCATCCATGGAGGTCATGTGAGTTGTACTTCCGTTTGCCGCTTCAAATAAAAACAGAAATTCTAGATGATCCTCCCTTGTGTCCCTTTGTTTCATGGTGTGTAACCAGCTGCAGTCCATTTTGTGTCTCTTGTATGCTTCCTGTAATGTCGGAACGCTATGTGCTTAATGAGCAATAAACCAAATTACCACTCCAGAAGACTGCCTCGTCAATAACATCAATGCAACAAAGCAACATCGATAATAATTCAATATGATCAACCTTTAAGAAAGCATTATCAATGACCACGATTATTTCATATATATGTAAGAGTTTAGTTCTAATTTAAATTATCCTTAACTTAAAATCAATTTAAACTATAATCTTGTTCGGTTTTCTCTAAATCTTTATTACAAATGCCATTTTTTTAATCACCAGTCTCACCCCCCAAACACGCACATTGAAAAGATTACACTTAGTTTTGATTCATTTCCTTTCACAGAAAAATTATTCAATAGCTTACTCACATTCTCTTTCCCAGCAAAAAGCTGTTGCTAAGTTTTCCCCTAAAGCCACCTTCATCTATGTACATAAAAGAGAAAAGCGACTTACTCATCATGATATCTCCGGAACTTTCACACCTACAGACTTGAGATTTGTCAGGCATGTTCTTTCATGGAATAGAGATCCGTTGCAAAAGGGGGTTTGCGAAACTCTACCATTATGGAGGGTTGCGAAGAGGAAAGAAGCGCGTTAAAAATAAAAATTCCTGTTATTGAACAGTTAGACCAGCGTTACTCAGCCTTTTTTTTCAGCCGGGCCACATAGATATGATAACTACTCGCATACATATGACAACTATTTTTTGCGGGTCGCAATATGAGGATTAGCGGGGGAGAGGGGACGCTATAAGAACAAAGGCATTTAAAATGCAGAAATTAATCAAAATATTAATAGTTTTTTGGATTTCATTTTAAAAATATATTAAACTTCATCAAACTCAACCCACAGAAAGAAAAAAAAGAGTTCAATGTATTTTTTTACCTTGTTATGGAGTAATTTCGATTTGGATTAGCGGGGGAGAGGGGACGCTATAAGAACAAAGGCATTTAAAATGCAAAAATTGATCAAAATATTAATAGTTTTTTGGATTTCATTTTAAAAATATATTAAACTTCATCAAACTCAACCCACAGAAAGAAAAAAAAGAGTTCAATGTATTTTTTACCTTGTTATGGAGTAATTTCGATTTCCTTTCATCAATGATCCCAAGTCCCCCACCTCCAAATATTTTGGTGCTCAAAAAAAAGAAGGCATTGAAAGATTTGTGCTTAGTGGTATAGTGACGAGCAAAATTGTATTTTTTAAACATAGCCTTTTCTTGACAAATTAAACGAGTTTTTGATCCATGTTTGTTTTTTCTACGAAGCAGTCAAGATCCCAATCGCCTTGAAATAACAAATATTCTTTAGATATTTTTCGCTTGGAAGGCATGAGGGGTAGTTAAAAATTAGTTTCGCCCTTAAATTAGTCGGTATTCTACTGTTATTTGTCAACACTAACCGTTACAATTACAAAAGTAAATAAGTTATCCCTCAATTCCTACCAGCACCACATAGATAGCAAAATTGATATATGGGATTGCTTGATTGATAGAATTTCTCTCCAAATTTTTTATACATTGTTCTTAAATAATTACATTTGTTAGTGAAATGGAGCATGACTGGGCCACTCAGAAAGGTCCGGTGGATCACAGGTTAAGTATCGCTGAGTTAGACCCACACAGCCGGAATTTGGTAAGCATGTTTCTTTTGTTAAAAAGATATCCACTTCGAACAGATTTTACGAAAATCGACTCCTATGAGGATGATGGAACTTTTTGGATGGAATGATGGAAAAAAATTCCTATTTTAAACTATTAGATTTAGATTTGAAATTTGGCAAGCATGTTTATTTTGTTGAGTAGAGATCCACAAAAAAATGGGTTTTGCAGAAATCCACTTTGGGAGAGGGGGTTATGGGAGCGTAAAAGATCATTCGACTTCAATTTTAATAATTCAAGTGCTGTCCTTTTTAAAACAAGAGAGGAAAGTTATAAGAATGTTTTTCAACATAATCGAATGCCTAATGTTAAACCACATATATCTATAATTTATAAACAGTACGTATTCATACAGCATCATGAAATACCCAGAGAAACGCGCGAGTAAATGCTTGCTGTTTATAAAATAGCAATTATATATATTTCCCTTCATTTAAATACGGGATTGTCACATTCCTCTTATATATCCCGTGTTTTTCTCTATTTGAAAGTAGGAAGAGATTCTTCTGCCTCTTTTATTGTTGAGTACTTGAGCTAGAATGCGGGGGGACTCTCCTAATGTTTAAAACAATTAACACAATAAAATAAATGCTATATGTTTTCTACTCGGCTATTTATCTTACCACGACTACATATAAGAAAAAAATGATCATATGATATACGACTACCTCTTTTTTTTTTTTTTTTTTTTTGCACTGTAGATACTTTCCTCAGAAAACCGAACCGTGTAAGAAAATATATGCGACCTGTGGTAAATTTAAGGATATGTTCCACAACTTTAAAAAAAATCGTGTGGGATAAAAAAAAACTCCTAAGGCGGCAAGGCACCATCTTTACAATTTTTTTAATGTTTTAAATTTGGTTTTAATTGTATTTTATAAAGGTAATTATACTGAGATATAATTCCATATAAAAAAAACTTCAAATTTATTGCAAAATGCTTTAAAAATTTTAATTTTTTAAATCTTTGTGGCTTTTTTTTAACTATCGTATAATTTTTTTTAAATTTTTTTCGATGTACCTTATAATATAGTACATACACTTGTGTACGGGTTGTTTTTTTATGCTGCTGCTGCTTTTTAATATTATATAAATTTTTTCATTGGAAAACATACAAAAAGTGCTTAAAAAGCCTTAATTTTGATTTTATAGTTTTTTTAAAAAAATACTACACATATCTCTTAGAGTTAATTCCTTACACAGTTTTATAAAACTAACATTTCAGATTATTTGTAAAAAAGTTCACATCCCAACTTCAATTGTCAAAAAAAGCCTTAGAGTATATAATCAAAAATTCAACATGGAGAAATATCACTTTGAAGTTTTCATTCCATGAATAGGATGATATAATATTCATCGAATAGTCTGAAACGCTTATGAATTGTTAATTAGCTTACTGAAAAAATGCTTACCATAAGAAATTGCAAAAATGTAGAAAAATTAAACAATATCCTGGTATACCGAATGTATAAAAAAAATGAAATATCAATATTTCCATAAAACTTCACCTTAGAAATTATTAAAAAAATACTCACACCTCAGAGCTAATTCCATCCTCAGTTTTACATCTTAATGCACATCATGTACAAAAGATGTTTATGCCTTTATTATTTATTTCCAGTATTTTAAAAACCTTCACATGTTAAATATTGTACACAAAGAGTGTTAAAGTCTAACTTGGGTCAAACAAACAATGTTTAAGTTTAAATGCGCCGCAAAAAAAATCATTATTCATAGAAATGTAGGTTTATTCCTCGAGTAATTATTATAATATACATATATGAATGAACAAGAGAAGTTTAATGTCCTGATACTTGACATCACTTCTCTGCTATTATCTTTCCTATTTCGGGAGAATTCCTTAAATTTTATTATACATTATTGTGTGCCCATATATTGGCCGGGCCGCAAAAATGTTTGTTGTGGGCCTTGAGTTTGACACCCTTGTTGTTCACGAATGAAAGCAAAATCCAACGAACCCTCCAAATGCAAAACTTTCGTTATTGCAAATAACAATAAATAGGGAAAATATATCAAAGTTGAAGAATTCCATGTGTGCATTTGTTTAAATAAACGTCATAAAATGTTTTAATAATAATTGTGTTGAATTTCATACATCGGAAATTTATATATATCACCGAAAAAGTATATAAAAATGGGGGAGTTTTGCCATTAACTTTTATTGCTATTCTTGTGCAAATTATATTTTTAACTGTCCACTAGAGTTATTAAAAGAAGATTTAGCATTTGAGCTTTGGGAACAATGCCGATTTTAACTTATTTCTGGCCCTGGGCGCAGTTCTACAGGCTCCCTTGGCACTGTAGGATCGAAATTTATAACCAGAAAATCTGGTTACCTAAGTCCAGCTTATCTGCCCGCCCCAAGCACCCAGTGGATAAACCGGCGCTGTTTGGGAATCTGTTTTGAAATTTTAATTTCATTCACACATAATAATATCACAAAAACCCCGCACAACTTTTATATCTTGGCCAAATCCATTTGCTCTTCAATAAATAATACATAAGCAAGAATTTGTTTAGGAATTGCACAATTCTTCCTTGAAATGATTTATTACTGCATATTTAATTTTACCTATGTTAGTCTCATTTGCGTGTGGTAGAAAAACAACTAATTTATTTTTTTATCAGGCACTTTTCTAGCAGATAATCTGGAGAGTGGACATGGCAGTTTTGTTTAATATGCTGTCGTATATCAAAAATTGCTCCATAAATTAGAAAAAGTGCAGATAAAGCTTTGAAATTTTACAGAAATGTTTAGAATGATTCGAGGTATCATATGAGCCGATAAAAAATATCGATATTTTTATGACTTTTAGGGTACCAAGTGACCTTAAATATTTTCCTAAAAAAACCCGTGCAAAAAAATTATAATGAAATACATATTACACATTCATGAAAAAAAAATTTTTTTAATAAAAACTTAAAATTAGTGTTCAATAGAAATTCATACATATAAAAATAATATTAATTTTTAGGTACATATAAAAATTCAAACTGAAATTAGGAATAAAAAGCAACTAACAACTATTCATCGCTACTTGATAACTAGCGTGGACGTATATTACGAACTGGATCAAAAATGCTATTATTAGTAGATGTGCCATACATGTTTAACATAATTGTCACGATTTTGATTCAAATGAACAGTTTCGTTCATTGTTAACGGCCTCCGTTTTTTTTTCTTTTATCTTGCTCCAAAATCTTTTATGAGTATTAGCAGCTTTTTGTTTTGTTTCTGAAGTTGCTTACATAACTCTTGATATATTACACCACAAAACTTAAGATTACGTTGAAATTTTAATGCACGCTCTAAGTCAGGATCATGAGTAAGAAAATTTTGTTCCATACTTGTAGCAAATTTCAAGCCCTCGCGAATTAAATCAGCTATGAATAGCTGCACTAGCCACCCATCCAGTATAGTGACGCTGGCTGCTGTGCCGTAGGGCCTGGGTTCGAATCCTGGAGAAGGTATGGATGTTTGTAAATGTATAGTGCCTTCGCGGCATGAGGGTACTCTAAATAACCGCGTCTTCTCATGAGGTTGTTGGGAGTGAAAGACAAGTGGTAGTCTCCTAACCACCCCCAGGGTATTCTCCCTCAAAATTGGGGTGGAATCGAGCCAAATCGCAAAAACCTACAATTGAGTCACCTACTTGGTGCTCAAAGCTATGGTAACGACAGGCGTAAATGTAGCCCTTTGCCGCGATGAATTTCGTGGGCTTTGATTTGATGCTACTGTCGATCAGGTGGCATAAGTAACAACCACTGAACTTCACCTTTCTTCAGTTAACTGCTGTTTCATAACTCAAACCGAACCCAAACGATGACTATTGGCCCAGCTGAAACTACGATTCCTATAATGTTACCTTTTTAATAGTTAAAAATAAACATCAACACAAACTATGCTAGAAATTTCCCCATCGAAGGAAAAAAAGGAAGAAACCGCTTTAATTTGTACATCAACTTTTAGAACTTTATTGAAATTATTTATTGCATCCTCTCTACAAGCGCTGAATATTTTAACACAAAAGGCAGTTATACTGAAAAACAAAATGCTGTGTTCAAGTTGAAGAACACAAAAATAAAGAAAAAAGGTATCATAAAATTCGGGTACATTCCTCATAACTCCAGAATACAAAATAAGCAAGCCTTGAAGTAGACCAATCCTTCACACATGTGTGTGTATAAACTGATTGTCTTCTGAAAACACAGACAAAATTAGAATTTTAAAAAATTGGGGGTAAGGGGATTCGTGCTCGAGCAAAAAAATTCGTGTAGAAAGCACAGGCGTAGCTAGTTCTGAGTGTAGGCCTTGAATCAAAATTATTTCATGGTTCTTTTTTAGATGTGAAATCCCTGTTAATGGACCGTAGTTACACAAGTTGGGTCGTTGATTTTATTGACAATGTCATTATTAAGTGCCAATATTGATCTTGCGCGCAACCACTGAGCACATTTTAAATTTTGTTGCTAGCCTGGGTAAATTTGAGCATCTACATCATTTGAGATCTACATCATTTTCTACTAAATTACAAAATTCTCTAGAAAGTATAGTATAACAACCATCGCCGATTTTCAGTTGCGTCTCTGCATAATATTACGAATCTACGTCATTATGAAGATGCCCTCTCATATTCATTTTCAGACTGAATTTTTCAACTTTCGTCCATAAGCTTGAAGATTTGATACAGGCTCTGATTTCATCTGCCAGTATACCCCTCTAGATTACTGAGAGAATTTGTTGAAAATCAGCAGCAAATAAATTAATATTCCTCCCATCATATCTGTACTATCTCGTAAATCTTGAAGAGTCCAATTTAATGCTTCTACAGCTTTCTTGTGAGACATCGTATTTCATCTCACCCTAAAAGCTCAAATTGTCGAAGCATCCTGCAAGAGCAAGAGCTATTTTTGCTCAAATTTCAAATGGGTGAATCTTCATGTGCAAGATTCAACGGTAATTTTAAAACAGAATGTACAGTACGACCGCCAAGCAGTAGCGCCACGGTTATACCAGAAGAAGCCACAGCCATGCTATCTTCTGGTTTTTTTCTGACTGATATTAATTATCAGTTTGCAAAAACGTTTTTCCGGTTGCTCCAGGGGCGTCGAGAAAAAAGAGGGCACCACTGCCGGATTCTATTTTAAATAAAACTTGATGGAAAACGTGACTTTATTCTGGAGTTAATTGAGGGATTAATTCTGTTACTTGATGTTTCAATGTTATGAAATCGTGGTCTAATTCTTGTATAATTTCACTATGGAAGTCATTTTTACGTCCTCTATATTAAATATCTAGGTTCAGTAAAAGTGAAATGTTTCGTGTAAAACATGGCCTTATATTGGAGTTATTTTTTAAAAAATAATAAATTCACAGTATTAAATATTCGATAAATCAAATTTTTTTATGAAACTGTCATTTATTATTACCATAGAGCTTTCAATATCAGGCAATTTGCCAAAAATTTATGCTGTTTCTATTATTTAACAAGTAATATAAAAAAATTAGGTCTATTCCTACTTATAGGAAAAAAAAGATAATTTTATTTTAACTACTTTTTATTAAATAGTTACAATTAATACAAATATGTACATTGGTGTGCAAAAATTAAGGACGAGACGGTTTTTTCAATATAACTTTGTACAAAAGCTTTCCAAATCAACACATTTAATACCGTAAGATCCCCAATACGTAAGGACATGTGTAATGTAAGCAACACTTACTAAAAGAGAAATCAGAGGGATAAAAAGAAGCTTGATTGAAAAAGTAGCATGGAGCGCAATGCGACTGAAGGCCGAAACATCCCTGTGATGGGTGTCCAGCAAGAAACATCCGGTCTTTAGTAGGGGATATGATCTCCCCTGACTGCTAGGCAGGTTTCACAGCGTCTGCCCATGCTGAGAATGAGGGTGTCAATGAGTTGTTGAGGCATTGTTGCCCATTCGTCTTGCAGCGTCAATCGAAGCTCCCGAACCGTTACTGGTGGTAAGATACGAGCTGCCAAGCGTCTGCCTAGAAAATCCCATACATGCTCGATGGGATTGAGATCCGGAGATCGTGCCGGCCATTCCATACGTTCAATATCCTCACTCTCTAAGAGCTGTTCGGCAGCTACTGTGCGACGACATGGTGCATTGTCGTCCATGAAAAGGAACTGCAGACCCATAGCGCCTCTAAAAAGACGCACATATGGAAGAAGAATCTCGTTACAATAACGGGTCCCGTTGACTGAACTTGCGTCGAAGATATGAAGGTCTGTACGACTACCAAGCATGATGCCTCCCCAAACGAGAACACCGCGACCTCCATACCTGTCCCTTTCAATGATGTTCGAGGGATGATTGCGGCTTCCCCGCTATCTCCAGATGAGTATGCGATGAGAATCGCTACTCAAACTGAATCTGCTCTCATCTGTAAAGAGTACTCGTCCTCATTCATTGTCTCTCCAATTCCGGTGTTCCCGGCACCACAGAGAACGCCTTCTCCGATGGGCAGGCGTTAAAGGTACACACCGTACAGGGCGTCGTGCAAACAGACCACCACCGTGCAGTCTTCTGGCCACGGTAAAACGCGATATCGGTCGTCCAGTCACCTGTGTCGTGTGTCTAGCGATTTCTCCCGCTGTCTGCCGCCTGTTTCTTCTGGCCTGTAAGACAATGTATCGGTCATCTGCGGGTGTGGTTCCTCGTGGACGACCACTACTGAACCCCCGGATAGCTGTTACTGTAGTTTGAAGTTGTCTCCAAAGTCGTGAAACGATGCTGTGAGCAATTCCGAACTCTGCAGCTACACTTTTCACACTGCGGCCTTCCTCCAACTTCCCAATGATTCGACCTCGGGTAAAAGCATCCAGATGTCGTCTAACAGATTGATTATTTGCCATTTCTCGCTGAGGCAGCAACTCGGTGTGATTTTAACTGCTATACGGCGGGCAATCTCTTTGCCAGAAATACTGATCTTACACCGACAACATGCTTTATACTACTCAGACACTCCCCCATTACGTCTACCTGCATATCTGCGCATGTGCTATCGTACATCACCTTACTTAATCTCCTGATTGGTCTTTCTGTCCGCTCTGCCTCTTCGTTCAGCTGATATGCTAATTTTTCGACTTCGTCCTTAATTTTTGCACACCAGTGTATATATGACAGAATCACATCATTTTTTAAGTGGTAATTAATTTTTATTAATTATCATTAAAGTATCATATTATCATCCAAAACAATCGTGTATATAAAATTCCAGTACAACTGAATGCTTTAAAACGTGAGAAAAAAACCTTTCCAAGTTTTGATACAAGTCGCCAAAAATGATGCCCACGAGGCTGTATTAGAAATTCTTTGAATAATTAGTTTTAATCAATTTATTTTTGTTAATTATAATTCAATTACTGTATTGTCATTCAAGGTATTCATGTATATAAAATTTCAGCTCAAATGAGCGCTTTAAAATGTATTTTATTAACAATTGAAAATTCCACCAAAATAAATAAATGTATAGAGAATGTGAACTAATAGTAGGAATTGAAAAAGTGGGAGAAAATTTGCATTAAAATTTCTGGAGTTGTTGGAATAGAGAATTTCTTAGCCAACTTAGCGATATTTCTCAAAGTTTGAATTTGACATTTAATAAACGTAACGCAGTGTTTCTCAAACTATAGGGCGCAACCCCTAGGGGGTGTGATAACTCTGCAAGGGGGAGAGCATATTGAAGAGTTAAAAACAAAAGATTATTTTTAAAAAGTATTAATTTACTGAAAGTAACCACAAACAAAATACATACTGACATAATTGCACTGATTAACATAATTCACATAATTACACACATTTACACTCATATAATAACCTTATAAATGTATCAGAGTACTGCACAATATATATTTTATAATTAATTTAACAATACTAAATTAAAAACAAGTTAAATAATTACCAGTGATTCCATGGACTTATCATATATCTTTATATATAAAAATCTTCTGTGCGTGTGAATGTCACTAAACTCCTCCTAAACGGCTGGACCGATTTCGATGTAATTTTTTGTGTGGGTTCAAGTAAATTCAAGAATGGTTTAAATTCACAATTCGGACCGATATCGCAATTAGTTAAAAAGATATTAATTAAAAACATTCAAAAAAATACAACTCAACATTCACCTGCATTGTTGTAACAACGCTATTATTATAAACAAGTAAAATAAAAAAAATTAAAATCAATTCCTACTTAGATCAACCAAAAAAATTTTTATTTTAGCTACTTTTTATTAAATAGTTGCAATTAATATAAATATGTATTTCAATGTGACAGAATCACAACATTAAGTGGTAATTAGTTTTTATTAATTATCATTAAAGTATTGTATTGTCGTCCAAAACAATCGTGTATATAAAATTTCCTTTCAACTGAATGCTTTAACACGTGAGAAAAAACCTTTTCATATTTTGACATAAGTCGCCAAAAGGGTCGCTAAGTCGCCAACGTAACTGTATTTGTAATTTTTTAAATAATTAGGTTTAATCAAAATTAATTTTTATTAATTATAATTAAATTGTTGTATTGTCACTCAAAATAATCATGTACATTACATTTCAGCTCACTTGACTAAGATAAATAAATAAATAAACAAACAAACAAATCAAATAATTATATATTACTAGAGGACCCGACAGACGTTGTCCTGTACACACATCTTAAATTCAAAAATTCTAAATTTTTATGAATAAGCTTTAACAATCTGGACCATTTTGAGTACAATTTGAGTAAAATTTTAAACACTAATTACATCTGAATGTAATAATTTAATTAACACATGATTTATTTCAGCAAAATAATAACACGAAGTGACAAAATATTTTCCTGAAATGATCACAGCACCAACTGTCGGGACCAACTTGAATTATAATAAAAAAATTTTGAATATTTGATACTGCGATCGTAGCGCAGTCTGCCGGATCCAATGTAAAACATTCCAAGATCAACAATTTATAAATAAAAAATTAATTAAATAAACATTTCTAAGCCGAATTATAAATCTAAACCATTCTCGAGTCCACTGGAACAGACAAAAACTTTCATCAAAATCGGTCCAGCCGTTTAGGAGGAGTTCAGTTAGATACACACGCACAGAAGAATTACATATATAAAGACTAGCTGGTATACCCGTTCTTCGCACGGGTGAACTGAAAAATTAAACAACACAGATTGAAGGATAAAGAAGTTTTTAATGAGTTAATTTTACGTGAATTGCAAATTAAACAAAAAAAAAGCTTTTGGCGTAACTCAGGTAACAAAAAAAAGAGAGAAATAAAACACCTTTGTTAAATTTTAAGTATGTAGGTCTAATAGCTAATAAAAAGGATTTTTTTTTATTTATAACTCCCCGTAACACTCTTGAGGGTTGATTTTTGAAAATACCTTCCTAAGCTGATCTCTGCTCAGCAAAAGTAACACATTGTTAAAAGTTTTGTGTAATGAACGCTTAAAATAGTGTAAATAATTTTTATCTGAAAGTATAATACATTAATACTACTTTCTGTAGTATTTATTTTATGTTAAAATTATAATATTCGCAAGCAACGCCGTTTCTTAAATTATAATGACGATCCAATGAAAAACATTACGAAATGTTAACGATAGAGTCAAGATGGCAAATGCCTAGCTACTTTCATAACTCGAGCTTTATTAGAGCTTTGTAAGACCCACCCTGTAGGGGAGCGATGCACGTTAATACTTTATCCACTGCATAATGATTTACTGCAGTTTTTTCATACAATATTTTTTTGGATCACTACATTGAAAATTAAGGGATATACATAAACAAAATACTCCACTTTGGGAAATTTAATCCGTTAGAGCTAATAAATTAAATAATGATATTCCACTGTAAAATTGATTATATATACCGTTCACTTAAAATAAGTAGTCAAATCATTTTCTAAGGTCTTCATTAACATACAAAAACATAAGACACTTAAATTTTGACAAACTATTTTTTCCGCTAAAATACTCATCATGGAACCCGTGCTGCCATATATCTTGGAAGAGTGGATTTCAAAGAATATTCTTGCTAATTATATTGGTAGAATATTCCTTCTAAGTTGGTGTGGTGTGGTAGTTAGGAGAAAGGGGTGCCAGCTCAGATGTCGTCCACGTTACTTGACTATGGTTCAAAATTACGTGATTCGTTGCCAAAAGTCCTCGTGTAGCTGAACAGTGCAAAATTAATATTCACTCACTCTCACACTCCAAGAAATGCAGAACAATAGTTATTGCGTTTTTAAGTGTAAAAATAATTATATCTGCCTATTCAATTAAAATTATAGCGTTATTATTAACTACTAACCACAAATAAATTTTGAAAATTTGTCCAAATGATGCAGTGTGAAAGAGAAAGCTTATTTACTTTAAGTATCAGAACTGATAAAACCATTTATTTGGAAAAAAGATCAATTTCTTACTACCAAATATGCATAATAAGATGTTAAAAAAACATTAAAATAAAGAGAGATTTATAACAATCTCTTCCTTCAAAACTTAGTTTGATTCTGAAATAAAAAAAATAGGCATTATATCAGAGGAATTAATTAGAAGCGAGCACCTTGCGTAGCCAAAACAAAAAGGTTTTTCACAAACAAAAGATAGATATAAGCAGACGTGGTTTTTTTTTTTTTTTTTTTGCAGCCAGAATTGCTAGCAGAAGACAGAATTTTTTCCTACTTACTTGACAAATATCGTTATATTTTTGACACTTCTCCCAAATCTTTATAAATTATAGTCTATGCTATAAATTATAGCCTATGTGCTATTCTGATGTATAAGCTATATTACTGTAAAGTTTCATTAAAATTCATT
This sequence comes from Trichonephila clavipes, assembly GCA_019973935.1. Classification (NCBI taxonomy): domain Eukaryota; kingdom Metazoa; phylum Arthropoda; class Arachnida; order Araneae; family Nephilidae; genus Trichonephila; species Trichonephila clavipes. The sequence continues at coordinate 509,653 of BMAU01019389.1, read as the reverse complement.
CAGTAGTTTTTGCGTGAAAGACTAACAAAGATTTTCACAAACTTTCACATTTATAATATATATTAGATTATTTGAAAAGATATTAATTAAAATGCTAAAAAGCGTGAATCGTCTGCATTTTCGTAACAATAAAGACCGGGTTTGGCCAGTTTGGCTGAAAATCAATTTTCGACGCCAACTTCCGTCTTTTTCAATTCCTACTATTAGCTCACGATCTAACGCTAATCTTAATAATTTGTGTGGTTTATAACTAATCCCTTAACTACTGATGAAAGGTTACTCATTTCACTCCACAATGCCACCGTTTTCCACGTAGGCACGCGCATGTGATGTATTGGGGGGAGAAAAGGAATAAATAAGCAAATCCTCAGATAAGCAAGATCCTTTTATAGTAATCTAAAGCTTTCGGAATAATTTTATGGATAGCAATGGAAAACAAGATAGCACTTCGGAAAGTCATATATATACTTACGGGACAATCAACGCTTTGGCTGCGCGAGACGTTTATATACGTCGTTGGCCCTTAAGAAGTTAAAGTCGCATTGAGACTTTAGCATCGAAGTATAGTATTATTGAATTCAATACCTTTTTATTATAAGGAAGGGGTGCGCGATGGAAATCATGATTAAATATTGGGTCGTAAATGTTGAAAGTTTGAGAAGCACTAACGAAACGTAATAAACGTTTGACATTTAATAAAAAACAATTTAAAAAATTGCTTTTTGTAAAGATGTTAAATTACACCGTTTCAGTTATTTGTTACAAATGCGAGAAAATTGTTATTAGAATTTCCGGTATTGACAAAATGCTTAAACTTGCGCTAACTTGGCGGGGAGTAAGCAATGCCCCACGGGTTTACCCGCGTAGTTCCCGTTCCCGTAGGAATACGTTGATAAAATATACTTTATGCTACCCGCTGATAATGTAGCTTTCCATTGGTGAAAGAATTTTTTTAAATCGGTCCAACTTTTTCAGAGATTAGCCGGAAGAAACAGACACACAAAAATTTTAAAAATTAATTTTTTTATGTAAGTACCGTATATACACTTTAAATGCAATTAGTATAAAGCTGTTAATTGAAATTACGCACAGACACTCCAATTTTATTTATTTGTATAGATAGTGAAGCAAGGCAACGAATTGTGATCGATTGAACGTACATTGGCTTTTAGAAAATGGCAATGAATCTCCTTTTCATAAAAGTTTGGTGCAAATCATATGAAGTTGGCAGCACCTGTTTGTCATTCCAAATTTCCTATTGAAGTTTGGTAAAGTGTAAATTATAGGTTTGTATGCTTTAAAATCATAGGAATTATTTATTTTTAAAAATCTGAAAATTATATATATGTGAGTTATTTTTTTTAACGTGAAAACTGCAATTGGTTAGTTTTTGTGAAATTTGTTTCTGATGATTTACGAAATTCGGTTTATTATAAATTTATATATAAGGAGTTTGAATAGATTTATCACGATTTAGCTATATAATACTTCATCACAAATCATCCTGTGGGATTTTTAATTTCTTTTGCTGTTTTTGTTGCAATATGATTTCGACTTGAATATGTTTCCTCTAAATTGTATTTTAGCAATATGTATTCAAAAATAATTCAAACAATGGAGGTTCTAGTCAGTGGCGTACATAAGAGAAGGGTTAGGGGGTTAAATCCTAACCCCATCGACCTGCAATATTTTTATTAGCATTAATATTAAGCCTCCGTGGTTTCATCATCGCGTTTTTTTTTAATTTTATTTTTAAATGTACCCCCTTCCCATAAATCTATGCTATATGCTCCTCTGGTTATAGTTTATTTTGAGGGTAGACATTTTTATTCTAAAATAATATACTTTTATTCGAAGGTTTTCAACAAATATATAAGTATGCTTTTTGTTACATATTTTGTCATGATAAAATGTTATAAAATTTGAACTTAAACAATATTTTTAAACATAGTTATTACTATTTTTAATGTGGAATTTTTGTTTTTCTCTTGTATTATCTTAGTAGTTTTGAAGTGTATGTATTTAAATTGTGGAATATTTGAAACTATTTTAGCAATAATCTTTCAACTTTTTATAGTAGTATGTAAAATGTCTTAATATTTTTCCATATTTCATCAAGAACTGTAACAGAATCTCTCTCTCTCTGAGTGTATTTTGTATGAAGCATATTAGGAAATAATGAAGTTATAATTTATAAAATACTAAATTCAATTTGAAGTATGAATTTTAATAATCTGAAAACCATTCACAAAATTTTTCTAATGGATTTTATGCCAATTGATTATTGTCAAACTTTTTTCTTTTAGTCCTGATTTATATTTATTTTTGAAAAAATGCTGTCAGTTTCATAGTCTGATATTCAATGAAATGGGTGTAAATGATATTTTGCTGCCATCCTTGATGCAGTTTTAAAAATCATCAAATGTGGTGAATTTTCCATTCATATTTTTAAAATTTTGGAATATTTAGATTCCTGGAGTTCAATTTCTTTTGATTAAAATTCTCTGTGAATTTAATCTCATTTAGTTTTCACTCGAGTGTAAATTTAATTAGAGAATTCTAACATATATTATTAACATGAAAGTTTGTGAGGATGTTTGGGAGTCTTTCACGCAAAAACAACTGAATGGATTTTAATGAAACTTTACAATAGTATAGCTTATACATCAGAATAACACATAGGCTATAATTTATAGATATTGTGTGAAATTTCCAAAATATAACAATAATTGTCAAGTAAGTAGGAAAAAATTCCGCCATCTGCAAAAAAGCCCGCGATAGCAAATATCTATCTTTTATGTGTGAAGCTAACCTTTGCATTTTGTTTTGTCTATGCCAGGAACTGCGAAAGTTTGAACAGGCAGAGTGTGAGGCTGATTACAATTTTAACATAAAAAAATACAACAAAAAGTAATATTAACGTATTACACTTTCAGATATAAATTGTTTATACTATTTTAATCGAAAAAATAACATTGTTTATTTGCTTATGATTTTAGAAAAGTTTGAGTATGTTACGTTCGCCAATTTTTAAATCTTAATATTTACGGACTGCACAATATTAATTAAAAGTAAAAATTCGCTGAAATTCTAAAGACAAAACACACAGACAACTATTCTATAAAAATCCTTGCAAAAACGAATACGTCTCGAATCAGTCAACCTGAAAAAGTAGGCATTTTGAACCAAGATTGATTTACGCAGTTTTTCAGATAAAGCTTTTCACTGTTTTTTAAATCGTGCTATATAGTTTTCAGTTATGGTAATTTAAGGTCGCTTTTACACAGAATTCGAAGATTCGGTGTACTTTTCGATTTACACAAAGTGAGATAAAACGATATTTGATAGTTTGAATGACATTAGTGAAATTATTTTATAAGTTAAATATTAACAGAAAGAAAGAGGCCCTCACAATCACTAAATGTCTTTTAAATTCAACGTAAGATCGATTCTCCCATTTGAATGCAAAGTTGTAATAATAGTTTCCATTTAGCAAGGCGATAATTTAAAATTTAAATACTATTTATAGTGGGTAAAAAAATATTAAAACAAATTTACAGTTCAAAAGATAATATCGAAGTACAAAACAAACTTGGTTGAAAAAGGCCAAGTGTAGGACACCCATTTCACTAAACTTGAAGAAGGGTGGATAGTTAGGAATATTATAAACCAATAACAAAACTACAGTAAAATTGATACTGGATGTATATCGAAGGTTTTACAAGTCTGTCAATGCATAATTCTAAACCTTTCTAGAAAGTGTAATAATAAGTATTATAAGAATTAGTAAAAAAGGTAGCTTTAATATTTTTAAAAAAATAAAAGACAAAGTAACATTTTTATTCAACTGAGAATTACTTAAATAAATTTTAAATATTTTATAACTACTTATTAAATTCAAAGTTTTTATAACTTCTTTATTTATAAAAATAATTGCATGAAACTTTTTTTCCATTTATCAAACATTTCAAAAAATGCTTACAATTTTCAACACTTAATACAGTTGTGAAATTTTGTAATTATAAAAATTTCTACTTTTCTGAACATACAACTATTTTTAAAAAGGTACATTTTCGTTTTGGGCTCCTAAAAAGTTGCAAAGTGAGTGAGTGAATATTAAGGTCCCGCTGTTCACTTACTCAAGAGATATCATAGTGAGAGGGGAAGGGGAATTTCCATGACAATGTGTTATGCATTTAAAAACGTTCAAGCAATGCCGGGGGGATAAAACTGTCTGACAGAAAAGAAGCAAAAAAATTTTGAAACAGCGAATTTTAAGCTATACACTCAGAAAAAGGCAGAGCAACGTCGGGCTAAGTGGAGGAAGGGGGGTAAAAGTCATTTTGAAAAACAGTATTAGAATTGCTGATTTTATGAAGGAAAGGGAACATTTTTATTAAAGTAGAGAAAGCCCGAGCAATGCCGGGTCATGCAGCTAGTTGTAATAGATTTCAGTAAAATCTGCAGTTGTACTGCAAAATCTTGTCATGAACTTAAATGTTTTTGTATGATGACTGACATGTAATCATTAAGTTTTTGATTATTAAATAAAAATTACTTGATGGTTAATTTGAAATTATTATTTCTTACTGAAACAATATATTTTTTGTATGAGAAAGGGGAAGTAACATGAGAATTTAATGATATATTATTTATTGAATTATAAATTGTTAATTTTTATTTATGGTCTTAGTTTTACAAATTGGCTAAATTCATAAGTAAGAACTATCAAGACAAGTTATGTGATGCCTAAAAAACAATGCATGCAGTGTTAGAATGTAAAATTCCTATATGTAGGCTGTTGGGTTAAAGTGTAGATTAGCATGTTCCTTAGCAAAGTTGACAATTTTTTTGGTGATGGCTAAAAGTGGCTGCCAAACTATTGATATGTATGGATAATTGATCACAAACAGAAAAATAGTAAATTCCAACTGAAATAACAATGTGAAATAAAATTTCAACATTTATAAAAGAGAATTATTAGAATTTAGTGAATCAATTAAACATTTTAAAAACAGACTTAGTTAGAATTTTATTTCTTCCAAAGTAAATCTTAAAATAACTGAGAAAGATTCAATGTTGAGAATTAAATTGCTGTTTTTGTGCAATTCTTTCACATGTGAAATTGGAAATTTAGAATTGAATTTTCAAATGAAGTGATTGAGTGTAGTTGTACTAAGAGGAAAAGCTTGTGTTCTAAAACAATAATCTCTGTACAAATGAAATCGGAGTTGGCTTTTAGTACCTACATGTTCATCCTCATTAAAGTCTGGATCATACCTAATTTACTTTAACTATTCTTTTTCACAGTTCTCTTAATATATTGCTTATTCATTCCTCTTGTCTGGTATTTCCAAATAAATTCATTGGTTGAATTATAAATCTTTATCAAATACTTTTGTTTTGCCTTACTGATACATCATATTACTGATAATTTCCCCCTTACACTACAAAAATAATTTTAAAGCTAGAAATGGAATATAAATTATACATTAGGAAAGTTCAAAAAATATTTTTGTAGCTAAAGTCCATGAAATCCTCTATTTTTAGATTCATCCGTAGTATAATGCTGTAAAAGTTTTAGCTTCGTAATCAAATTCTAAGAGAATGCACAATGCCCTCTCCCTTTCCAAATTTAACAGGAGTGATATAGGAAATTCAATGAGAGTAATTTACAATTTATAAATATTTTTAATTTTCTTCAAAAGTTTGTTTAAATTTAGTATAACATTTATGTAATATATAGTATGTAAAATAAGTAATATATGAATATATATGTATGTTATTTCTAAAATATTTTATTATATGTTGCATTATTTCTGATAATTATTTAAATAATGTCAATATCAATACTACCAACTGAAAGTAGTTTTTTGAAGTTAAATATATAGTTTTCCATCATAATTTATATACTTATGCTTACATATTTTACTGAAAGAGTAGAATATCACTGAATTAGCTGAAGCAATATGCTTTGACACTATGAACATAAAGGATGTTTAAATCAAACATGTGCTTTACTAGAAAGAGAATTTGAATGTGAATTTAGCTTGCTGGTAATATATGATGGAATTACTTTTTTTGAGCTATTTCAAGTTCTCCATGCATTCCATTCTTTAAGAGATTCAAGACTGTTTGGAATGGTTTTGTGAGGTTTAATGGGTTCACAATTCATGATGGTCACATGATAAAAGCAAACATGTTCTCCCTTGAATTCAAAACATATCAAACTAATCGTACTTGTTGTTCTATCTATGAAGCTTGGGTAAAATTTTAAATTTTATAATTTGGCAAAAAATTTCAAATGTTATAAAAATAAATTTCTTCGAAAGATTTTAAAATTAAAAAAAAAATCTCTTATTTTATGGTTGTACTTTTATAAAAAATGTATTTTGTCTACTTATGTGCATTGTTATTGCTGAAAAATTTATATTTTTTAAAAGAAAGTTTCTCAAATGATCAAAAGTTGGCAACAACGAAGCACATGAACTGATTAGCTATTGTTTTTATCGTGCGACTATGACGTCACATAAGCAATTGAACTGATTGGCTAAAAACACGTTATCGTTATCATGAGACTATGACGTCACATGAATTGAGCCCATTATAAGGAGCACTAGCACTAAATGGAGAAACTAGCAATAATATTTCTTAAACATTATATAGAAACAACTAAATCTTATATCAGAGATGATTACATATTAAATTGACCTTGATTGTCTTGGTATGTTCTCCAGCAAAAATACTTTGACTAGGACCAATTCATCATAGAAACCATAAATTCTTTATTGAAAAATTAATACATTTTAAAGTTTCAAAATATTCTTCTTGAATGCAAATCTTGAATTAGGATAAATTAATCTATTATTCTCTGCTATTATATATGTTCTCTAAATGCAAATAAAATTCTGCAATGATTTCCCTGATTGAAATAATGACATGGATAATATCTATTGTGTAGCTTACTGAATGTGTGTGGGAGAATTGTCTTGTGCAGCATTTGGATTGCTTGAAATTAGCAAAATTTTCTGGCTACTTGGTTCTGTATTTTCGAAATACATAGTATTTATTTTTTTAAGATGAAAATACCTTGCAATCTTAGTAAATTTTCATTCAGAACTTAATCAAAGATTGGAAATATAAATACTCATTTTAAAAAAAAATCAGGTTACTCTTATTGAAAAAATAAAGTTTTAGTTATTGAAAATTGATACTTGAATATTCATTTTAATCATCAGGTTTATAGGTCTTTTAATCATCAGAGAGAGAGAGAGAGGTATATAGGTCAAGTATAAGTCGAATTCAAATTTCTAAAACAGATTTATTTCAATCTGTAAAAGTTCTCATGTATTGACAATGGGTTTTTTAAACAATTAAAATTGAGGTTAAATATAATTTTTATTTAATTAGTGTTTTTGTGTGTGTACTTCAAGACTTCTGCATGTAATGTTAGTGTTTACTTTTAGATTCCACATCAGAATGGGTGGCTCTGTGAGTGCAGGCAAAAGTAATGATGAACTCATTGATCGTCTAGTTGAAGCTGAATTCATCAAAACCCCTTTAATACAGCGAGTCTTTAGAGCTGTTGATAGAGGAGATTATTATGCTCCAAATCAAAAACAGAATGCATATAAAGACATAGCATGGAGAATGGGAAATCTGCATTTATCTGCACCTTGTGTTTATTCAGTAGTAATGGAAGCTCTAAAACTGAGGGCTGGAATGTCGTTTTTAAATCTTGGAAGTGGAAGTGGTTATCTTAGTACTATGGCTGGTTTGGTTTTAGGTAAAATTTTATTTGATTTTTCAGATATGTGGTATAGTTTTTTTTATTCAATGTGATTAATATTTTAAGTCTGTTCTCTTTCTAAAAATAGTATAAGGAACAAAATAATTTATTTTAAATTTTTGTGCAATCCGAGCTGTAATGATCTTTTGAAGAATCAAAATTGTATGAAATAATGGTATATATAAATATGCATACATTGTTTTATTAATGGGTCTTATGAATTTAGTAGTGTATACCTTTAAAGGAAGAACTTCAGCATTTGAATAGGGGCTGCGGTAGCCCAGTGGTTAAGGTATCCAACCATGGCAGGCATGTCATGAGTTCGATCCCAGTACCACTAAAGACCCACCGTGTAGGGCAGCGATGCATGTTAAATCTGTCGAGAGCTGAAACGTCCTCCCGTTGGTGTGGTGTGGTAGTTAGGAAAGGGGGGTGCCAGCTCAGGTGTCGTCCACGTCACTTGACCATGGTTCAAAATTACGTGGTCCGTCGCCAAAAAAGCCCTCGTGTAGCTGAACAGTGCGACGTTAATATTAACTCACTCACTCAGCATTTGAATAAATTAGTCTTAAGAAAAATATGAATTATTCTGAAATCAAATTCACTTTTTAATTTTCAGTTTATTTCATTATAAATTATTATTATTAAATTATTATTTCAGTTTATTTCACAAATTTAATATCAATTGCTGAGTTAAGTGATAAGAAGTGACTTCTCTTTAGTAGCATATGTATACAAAAAAGCTGAATGCTATGAAAATATTCAATGTGGCAATAGGTCCTGTCACAAAGAACTGGAATAAAAGGATTTCATTTTGTCCCAGTCATCTAAAGCATGCAAAGAGTTATCTTGACCCATAGACGAGCAGTTAATCTTACTATCCTCAAATATTCCATGGTCCCTAGGGGTGATCTGCCGTCAATACAGCTGCCTCTGAAGTGGTGGGCCATGAATTGAACACTAGATAGCACAACCTAACACTACTGGTTGGTTTTGCATTCATTCCATGAAGAATATAAGACATTCCTAATAAATCACAGCTATCAATTCAAAAGACAACAGTGCACATGTCGACTAGAGTGGCCGTCTCAGAGACTGCCCTCAACGTCAACAGAAAAACTTTCTAACGCTCAATCCTATTGGGAATGTATAACAACTGCAGTATTGGCTGAAAAGAACCTTCTCTTAGTATTGTTCAGAAAGTCAATCAACAGCAAAGACAACTTTCTGTACTAGGAAGGAGGGCAGGCCCTTCCACAACTCGCAAATACCAAAGGACAGGAATAAAAGCCCTTAACAACAAAAGATTCCTTTTTGTCCCTGTCATGTGAGCCAGACACGCAGTAGTAGTAGACCATTAGGTGGGTGGCTCAAATAAACACCGCTGCCAAGATTCTTCAGTGCATTTATAAGCAGAATCATTTCAGAAAATATCTTTTTTTACATCTGTATCTAGTCATTAATATAAAGTAATATATGTTTTTTGTATTTTGAAGGAAAGCTTATAAAAGGCTTATTATTGATTTAAAATTCTTAATTAAGTTGCTGTGTGTAGATGTATGTTTTGATGTACAAGTGCATTGCATCTGTTTTATTCATACAAATTTGTAATAAATTAATGACATATTTCAAAATGAAAAAAAAACTTGCTATAATTTTATTTTTATTGAAAATCTTAATTTTTTTTTTAAATAACATTCTTTTAAAGGTATATTTAAGTATTTTTACATACATTTTGGTTTTGTTTCATTCAGTTTTAAAGTATAAATGTTTTTGTGTGTGATACTTTTTCATAGTTATTAATTGTATTGAGAAATATTCATATGGTTATGAAGAAGTTTTATCTCATTTTGATCTAAACCGCTGAATAAATAATTTTTGTATTCAGAGAAGAAAATTTTTAAAATAATTGTTTCATTTACTTTAGTATTAAAAATTTTTGTTAAGGTTTTTTATTTATCCCCTCTTTCCCCTAAAAGTTTTATTGTTCATTTGTCCTATCCAAAAATAGATAGAACATTTAAAATTATCTTTAAGATATTAGAAATTACATTTTTTCATACAAAAATTCTTTTCTTAGGTCCTTACGGTACTAATCATGGAATTGAATTATATGGAGATATTGTGGAATTTGCTTATGAGAGACTGGATGACTTTCTAAAAAATTCAAATGCTGTTGATGAATATGAATTTTGTGAACCAACATTTACAGTTGGAAATTGTTTAACACTTGACTCTAGTGGACAGTATGATCGAGTATATTGTGGAGCATCATGCCCTGCAGAATATGAACCTTATATAAAGAATTTAGTCAAAGTTGGAGGCATATTAATTATGCCCCTAAATGAAAAGGTTTGTGAATATATTAGGAAATATTTTTTCAAGTCTCATTGGTTTAATAAGAATATTTCTCATTTGTGCCCTTGTAGTATGCCCAATTGAAGGATACAATTAAGTTGCCTTAAATAAGAATTTTTTTAACTTGTGTATGTGAGTATTACAGCAATAATAAATAAATATGATTATTATGCATTTTTAGTTACATTTTGAATTTAACCAAAATTATACATAATTTTTTTCTCCTTTGTACATAATCTATTCTGTGTATGTATGCTATAAAGTTGTTATGCTTTTTGTTAATACTTTTTTTGCAGCCAAGATACTTAAATTTCAATAGTGAATTTGGGTTGAAACAATTATTTCTCGACCCTTTCTTCATGTTTTAAAAAAAATTCGTACTTCAGGAAGTAGATATTTTTTAAACTTTGTCTCATAGTTTTCAAAAATAAACTTCTTTTCAAAATTGATTATAAGAGTTTTCTTGAAGTTAAGGGGTATAAAGTGTATTTAATATTAGAAAAACATAGTATATGATAATATTTATGCCTTCAATCTGTGAAATAAGAAAAAAAATCCTTTTGGTTGCTTATTTTTGTTCAGTTCAAACTTTTTTAAACTTTTCAGTTGAAATTAAAACTGTTTTAATTGTTTAGCTTGTATATTAGCTTATTTCAATGATTTACATCTGTTATTTACCAATATACAAAACAATTCCTGTATTACTTACATTATTATATATGTATTTATTAGTTTTTAAACTTCTAGGATTAAATTATGAATGATTTCTGTAGTGCTCTAAACAAGTTAAATTTTGCATGAATAATTTAAAAATTCTCTTAATTAGTTTATTATATTTTTTGTAAAGTGGTTTAATAAAACAAATTAAATATATATATACACTCATGTCCATAAATTCAGGATAATGAAGTTCAGGCAAAGAAAGACAGAAGCAAAACAAATTTGACTTATTTGTAAAGTCTGTTTATTAAACAAAAGGTAAAGAGCAAAAAAGGTGCTATATGTTTGACATAATTAATAAAAATTGTAATTTTTACACCCTGGAGCAAATTTCAAAAAAGAACCTATTTACAAAAAACAGTATAACATGGTTAGTATGATGATTAATACGGAGTATGTCTCCCGGACGATGCAATACAGGCCTTACAACGCCTAGGCATACTGAGTATCAAATTATCAATCTGTTCTTGGAGAATATCACACCACTCATCAAGCAATGCCCTCCGAAGTTCTGGTAGACAGGTGGGCTGCAATTCGTCGGCCAAGTATATCCCACAGCTCTATTAGATTCAAGTCCGGTGAGTATGCTGGCCAATCCATACGGGTGATATCCTCCGATTGAAAGCATTCGTCTACAATGTTTGCACGGTGAGGACGGGCATTGTGATCCATAAACAGAAATTCAGCACCCATGGCGCCCCGAAACAAACGTACATGTTGTTCCAGAATGACATCCCGATAGATGTGGCCTGTCATCATTACACTCTGAACATTCAGGTCAGTTCTGGAACCAAGAATAATTCCTCCCCAAACGAGCCATCCTGCACCACCGTAACAGTGTCATTCAATGGTATTCTCTTGGTGGTAACGGGTACCTGGCGCTCTCCATATTAAAGTCCGGCGAGAATCAGACGCAAACTAAACCTGGACTCGTCGGAAAACATCACACAAGACCACTGTTGTGGTGTCCACAATGCATGCTCTCTACTCCAGGTTAATCGCAGGCGACAGTGAGTTGCAGTAAGTGAAACACATCTGACAGGCCTACAAGCATATAGACCAATGTGCTCTAAGCGTCTGTACATGGTCTGCCTTGAAACTGTCAGACAGGTAGCTGACGAGACAGATCTGATGCTGTGGTCCGTCTGTATCTTTTGGCAGTAACTGCCAAATACCGGTCCTCATTCGGTGTTGTAACTCGGGGGTGACCTGTGCTGCAACATCTACTCACATTACCATCATCTTGGAATCGTTGCCAAAGCCTGTAGATGACACTCTGGACGATTCCAAGTTCCTCAGATACTTCCAGCTGGGTACGTCCACGTTCCAGTCGTCCAATAATTCTACCACGTAAAAAATCATCCAAATGCTTCCTTTGTACCATAACTATGTGGTTATTGCACTGAAAGGCTTTTAAAGCGCTTGTGAACAATTTTACTTCTTTGCCATCATTCCTTATATACCCCTCTCTTACACTCTCGTCATTGTGACGTACTATCCGCGCCATTTGGTGGTTTCCTGTAATTTGCATATTCTTCAAGATGTGTGTGATAATTCTACAGTTGAAATTTTTAATTTAGAGTTCAATTTCTGTGTGATTCTGAATTATCCTTAATTTATGGACATGAGTGTATATAAACTTTCAAGTAAATAAAAAATATAAATTGTTGAAATGAGGAAATTAATTCTTTTAATGGGTTTTTTATCAACCTAATTTCAAACATTTTTAAACAATTTCCAGCAAAATGGTCATGTTGGTACATAATTTAAAATATTTTTTATCATTTTTTTTTTGTTGATAGCAGGTATACTTTGTTCTTTATGTAGATGAATTGAAAAACGTAACAATTAAAATGCAAGTATAAAAAAGCATTTAATGTTTTGAATAACTTTTAAGTACATTGTAAATTAAACTCAAGGAAGAAACAATTTAGTAAATAATGAAGTCATAAATAAAAATACCCAAATTTCCCAGACTCATCTGTCAGTTAATTTATGAATATTATCTTTTATTCATATTTATCTTATATTCTGTTGTAGAAGACAATTTCCTCAAACCCGTTTATAGCAGATCTTTAGGTAATAAAAGTTACACAGCTGTCAAGTTTTGAGTGTATAGGGATAATAGTCAGTAATGTCTGTCTTTAACTTCCCTGCTTGGCCCATTAGTGTCGATTTCTGCGAACTCCATACTTAATGAATCTCTTCTTAACAAAAAAAAATATGCCTGCCAAATTTCAAGTCATTAGATCTAACAGTTCCAGATATGTTATGGTGAGGGTGCACCTTTCTTCTGTGTGTATATATATACACTGCTAAAAAAATTAGGAGAGCATATGGATTTATAACAAAAATACACAAATATTTCTTCTGATAACTAAAAGCAAAAACATCCATAGTCTAAAATGTAGCAGAAAATAGAAGAAAAAAAGTTCATACGCAAATCAACGTACATGGGGGGTCAAAACTAGAAAATGGATATAAATGCAAAAATCATTGTGTAGAAGCTGTTGTTTTTCATTGTCTCATTGGTGAAATTCAATCTTTCAGCTGGTCTTTTGAGAAAAGGCATAATGTGTCACAAACAACAAGATCTACCAGAATCCATGAATTGGTGTATTATCATGAGATGTTGTTGGAGTGGCAGTAAGTGTCATTGTAAGACTTGAATTGATTCTAAGAAAAAGGACAAGTTCGACGTCAGTCAAGACAAGGTTGTTCATGGGCCAAAGCAGCATATAACGACCTTCTTATATCCTACTAATAGCTCGTTGAGACACAACATTCAATATGATGCAGACTCTGTTTCTTTTGGCAATAGGATGAAGGGTCTCAAGTCAAAAAATCTGAAATAAGCTTCATGTGGGTGGTCTGAATGCACATAGGACAATGGTGTATATTTGTTGACATCAAGGCATGTTGGACCCGAGAAAAATGGGCTGTTAAACATCAAGATCAGATGAAAAGCGATTGGAGTCACTGTTTACAGACGAGTCCTGATTCAGTTTAGTGATACCAGAAATATTTTGGTATGATGTGAAAGAGGCACTCAAAATAACCCTGTATTCATTCAGGAAAGATTACATTACAGACAAGGTGGTTTGATTGTATGTGGACTGGAATCAGCATAGGTGGACATGCTGACGCAATTCATTTGGAATGGCAGTTTGATGGCTCAAAGGTATCCAAACTAGAACCTAAGATCCCATATCGTACCTCATGCTGCAACCATTCACAATTCCTTTCTTTTACTGCAGGATAATACCTGAAACTACACAGCTCGTTTTGTGGAGAATTTTCTTGAAGCTGAAACAATACAGCATATGGAGTGGCCAGCATATTCTTCTGACCTAAATTTTATCCAGCATGCTTGGGACTCATTCGGATGATGCATTAAACGAGATCACTGCTTTTGCTCACTGTCCAGGAAATTGCACTCCTTGAAGAGTGGAACAGTGTTCCTCAAACTCATTAACAGCCTCATTGCATCCATAGTAAACAGCTGTGCAGCAATCTTAGCAGTCCGAGAGGGGTATCAATTCTAAACAATCAGTTTTTTGTCATTTACATGCAACCAAATTGTTGACCCAAAGCATCATCTCATGTTCTTACTATTCCACAATTAACATTATCATAAAATTGTTTTTTTGCTTTTTTCCTATATTGCATTTTGTTACACCTGTACTCGCTATTTTATGTCCATGCATGATTGTTGTGCAACGGTTTCTTCACTTTTTTTCTTGCTATCCTAATTTTTTTTTAGCAGTGTATTATCTTTTATGCTTTTGAGAGTTGATTACTGTAAAACTTGGTCTTAATGGATCTCTACTTGGAGATTTTTAGATGATAAATCACTTTTATCCTAAACATATTTATAATATATTATCTTCTATGTCTCTAATCCCCTCCTCCCTTGGGAGTGGATTCCCACAAACTCAGTTTTTAACAAATCTCTACTCAACAAAAGTAACATGCCTATCAAATTTCAAATCTAGGTCTAATAGCTCAAAAACAGGAAATTTTTTATCAATTCTTGCATTCTCTATGGAAGTTGATTTTTGCAAATTCCATTGATAGTGGATCTCAATGAAAGAAACATGCCTGTGTGAAATTTAAAGCCTCTGTCTAATAATTCTGAAAATCTTAAGTTGAGTGAATGAGTCACTTTTTGTGTATATATATAGAGAGAGATAGACAATATTATGCCCTCTATAACACCTGTTGGATGTTTGTTTTTGCAAAACCCATTCATAGTGAATCTACTCCTAAAAAAATAGGTCTGAATTTGCCTTGTATTTCAAAAATCTCATAATGGTGAGTTGTTTTTCTTCTACATATAATTGAAGGTAATTAAAATTTCCCCCTTATCTTTTAATTTAAATAAATTGTTAAGAGCATATTTGATTTAAACAAATATTATTTATAAAAGTTTTTCATATTTATATCATGTTACTTTGAATTTAAGGTTACTTTAAATGTAAAATATGTGAAAATTACTTATTCAAAATGTTTTTCATTTCAGCTCCTAAAAATTACAAGAATAACAGAAACTAAATGGCATACCGTTAAGGTGTTATCTGTGTCTTTTGCACATCTTATATCACCTCCTTCTAGCAAAGAACCATTAATTCCAATTAAACTTGGTACGTTTTCCAAACTGTTTATTTACAAAAATTATTATTCAGTATGTAACATTTGTCAAATTAATTGAAGTAAACTTTTTAAAA
This sequence comes from Trichonephila clavipes, assembly GCA_019973935.1. Lineage (NCBI taxonomy): Eukaryota > Metazoa > Arthropoda > Arachnida > Araneae > Nephilidae > Trichonephila > Trichonephila clavipes. Next base: position 494,059 of record BMAU01019389.1, on the reverse strand, counting down.
TGTTAAAACAGCATGAGCAAATGAAAGTTTCAATGATTTTGATGCATTGCTTTAAAATGTTTTAAAAGATTATGAAATAAGTATTTATTAGTTATCTAGATACCAGTTGCGTATTTTGACTTTAATTAGAATATTTCCTGTCAAATAGATTTTTTAAACCTGTTGGGAAAGGGTAAGCGTAGTTTTCAAGTCTCTAAAAGCATTGTTTGTCTTTCTGTTACTTTTCATAGTAAGCTCATTGATCACTTCAATACTTTTGGGTGTTCCATTGTTCAGCAGCCAAGTGGTCATGATCAAAAACTCACCATGCTGTTGCTTTTTTTGTCACATACTTGAGTCCTGGTGTCATTCAAGACCTGTTGTGTATGTACCTCTGCATATTGAACTTGACTTTGATTCAAAATTACAGAGTTTGTTGTCAGTAGCTCTTGCATTCCTTCTGAGTGTGATGCTAATGAAGCAATCAGTTCTTATGTTTAGTTTCCTGCTCACTTTTTTTAAAATAATTTTTTGCTATTTTCCTATTAATTGAAGATCCATGATTTACTTTTCACAAAAAAGGATGAAATTTTTGCGTAACGCAAAACATTTTTCAAATAAATTTATCTATTAGAAGACTCATAAGTTGAAGTTGTTTGCGATTGAAAGAGCTATTTGTCGAAGTGACTTTGGTTGTTGTAGAGGCAAGTTTGTTTTATGTGGTAAATGATTTGAAAATTCCAAACTTGTTTACTATTGTAGTTTTATTTATTCTGTACACTTAATGTATTTTTAATATTGAGTAGAATGAGAAATATTACATGGGATATCAATATGATTATTATTTTAAAGAAATATATGTAAAAATAATTGATGACAAAGAGAGGCATAAAGTAGGGATCTACTAATTGAGATAAAGATTATTCATATTTAGGAAATAAATGAATGCTGAATATTGCAACAGAAATGGATATTTAGTAGTGTGCATTGTAACTGATTTACGCTTTAAGGTCCCAATCATTAATTTTCAACCAAAACAAATTATATATTCACAAAGGATCAGCCATATATCCAAATTTATGGCTATTATTAGTTTATCAAATAATAATAATGAGAAGGGAAGACTAAACACTGTTAATCAGAATTTGAATTTTTAATTTACAAGTGTTTAGTGCAGCTTTCGTAATAATAAAAAAATCGTATTGTGAGTGTTAAAGACATATTTGGAGTTTTGGTGATGCTCTGCATGAGTAGAAGAGGATGTGATTGCACATTTAATGTTGGTATACTCTGTATGTAGCTTAAAACTTTGTAGTTATGTACATTAATTTGCTAGGTTTCCAAATATGATTTGAAGGGAAACTGACTATGAAATGTTAAACTAGGAAAAAAGAGGAAATTTGGGAAACCAATTAAATCTATATAATACACTATCTTCTAAAATTAAACATGAGACAGTTTACAAAATAGATGGTACAACAGCAATAGTATCCTCAACAGAGGGTAGAAGTTGCATGCAAGGACAGAGACGAGCGATGTGATAGAGGATCTGAGAGTGAAATTTATGTGGTTGTGTGAATTGCAAGATAGTTGTAAAATAAAGTTATTAAGTAAAGAAGAGTGAAGTAAATTTAATATAGGTAGACATCAACAACAGTGACAATAAAAAATGGAAAAATAAAATTTGACACAAAACTGCAGATGAAGGTTTTAATTGTTTTTGTGTATTAAAAAAAAGCTATGTACAAAAAGTAAGGGGGTCATAGCTTATGTTTGAATCATCAGTGAATTGTTTAAAGCCGAAAACAAGTAAAACTTACATGAATATGATATGTAAACTTTACTGCTGTACTTTATCTTTACCACTATTGTTCATATTTCTAATGAAGTGATCCACTATTGCAAAAGTTAATAAAGGTCATTCCTCTTATGACTTTCCAATTTGGGGGTAAACATACAGAAATAGCATGGCCAAGGATGTTCTAAATAATAATAACGGGATTAAGTTTTTAGGAAATCAGCCTCTTATGGGAACTACCCTAATTTTTAAAGTTCTTGTCACTAATATTGGTTCAATGTTGCTAAAAGAGTGTCATCTTTAAGAAGGAAAAACTAACCACTACAACTTAGTATTATGATAAGGTTTAGGATTTTATTTCATTGCTGCCCTGATGCCAAGAATCGCCTTTCAAGATCTGAATCTGTGTGATAACCCATTGAATTTCTATATTCCACCATAATGCTGTAACTTATATGTGCATACTATTATCTATCTATATTTGTAATGATTTTAAGCAATTCAAATACACTTTGGAAAGCTAAAATTTACTTCAACTACTTAACTTTAAAAGGCTTTGTATTACAGTTGAAAAAAAAACATTTATCATAAACTATTTGAAACTTAAATTTTATTTATGATAGATGAGAGATGTTTCATCTTGTGTGGGGGGGATACCTTAAATGTGTATTTTTCTGAAGTGGTTTTTAAACTTTTTTTTTAAAAAAAAAAAACTAAATTCTGATATTTTTAGTCTCTTAAATAATGTTTGCAAATTTATTGTAGGTTTTTTTTTTTTTTGTATTCTTAAGGTAAAGAAGCGTATGTTATAAAATTAGATTTTATTATTTAAGTTAACTTAAAAATTCAGAACAGGTTTTATTCTTAAATATTTTTGTATGGTCCTATTTTGTAAGTTGTACTGAACAAAATTTAGAATTAGAATGAAAAATATTTTTATTTTAACCATGTTGCATTTTTTTAATAACTACTTTTATGACTGCAGAAATAAAATTTCATATCTATGCTTTTTTGTATAAGATCATTAATAGTGATATTTTTATTTAGCTGACATCTGTCCTCCCAAACTACAGCACATTTGTCGATCTACCATTCGAACATTGCTTCGAAAGAATGTTGATATTGAACATCCTAAATTGAAAATCAATCAGATGAAAAAAGAGCGTCGACCCAGAAAACAAGTTCGGCGCATTGTAATACCCTTTTACGATGACAGTGATGCTAGCAACAGCCCAACTGATTCAGAATATGAGGTTGACTCAGATGCTCCAGAATATACCATCAGCTCTAGAGTTCCATCTCGAATGTCAGTGTTTCTTGAAGATTTTCTTCGTAGGCATGCAGAATTACAATTATTGCGAAATATGGAGGAACATCTTAGTCCAAGCAATTCTAGCAGTGATTCTGAAGCACAAGCCTCATCATCACCTGCTCCACCATCTCCTGCACCTGCTCCACCATCTCCTGCTCCTGCTCCACCATCTCCTGCTCCTGCTCCTACTGAAGAGCCTTCTGGAAGTAAAATGGATGCAACACCTGAAGCCTCTTCTGATAATGAATTATTTTCATTTATTACTGTGTCAAACATAAGACAATCATCATCTAGTGATGAATCTTCTGGTTTTATGAATCCACCTAGTCAGTCCACTCGAAGTAGGAAAAAACGTCTTCTCAAGAGAAAACGCTCCAACTCTGAAAAGGCAGCCAGTACCAGTTCTGGAAATACATCTGAGCCAAAGAGGAAAGTGCACCGAAGTGCAGCAACCGTTGTCTGGAAAAAATTTATAGATCTAAAAAAAGAGAAGGCTGAAACAGAAAATAAAGAAGAGGCATCTGAAGAAGAAAACTATACCAATTTCATGGTAAAGAGAATTGGAGCATTACCATTACCATCTGCATTGCTAAGATATTTGAACTACAAGAGGGAGAATTTGTAGTGTGTATTTACAACATTCTGATAAGAATTATTGTTTATATAAAATTTTCACAGCAAAGACTTTCTTGCTTTGTGTGTTGCTGAATATCATTAAACTTAGTATCTTTTTAGTGATAAATCCTTAAACTTCAATATATTTTAATCGTAAATTAATTTGTCTCAATCCAGAGTTCAAAGTTTATATGTATCAATTCAATTTTTGAATTGCAGCATTTTGTAATCTTCAATGTCAGTAAATGTTGTGTATATGTGAGCAAATTAGTTTTTTTTTTAATTTGTAAAAAATGTAAAAGATACTATTCTAATTTTAATTTGAAGATTGCTTTTTAGTGAACAAGTAATGTGTTGTTACAATTATAGTTTGAATGCATGTTTATCTATTCCATAAAAATGTTCATTTTACAAAAATCTCAACATGAATGTGAAATAGATGTAAATTTCACTTAGATATAATTTCTATATGCATTAAAAAATATTTAGTATTGATCAAGGAAGTTGCTAAATCTAGTTTATTTTTACTTTGCTCCATGTTTTATAAAAAATTGTTAGCAAAGAGATCTCACTCATGATGACTTCCCATAATTTAAGATATTCTACACATTTTGAATTCCTTTTATGTTATTTCAATCTACAATACCAAGATTTATTTCTTAATAAATCAAATCTTTTATTTTCTAATTAATTATGAAAATACAACAAATATTTATTTTGTATTTTTGAAATCCATTTAGAGTGAAGCTTACCATTATTTGCATTGCACACAAATATATTTAGATTATTGCAGATTTTGTCATTTGCACTAAAATTCGTTAAAAGTTTTTAGTCCTTTGTAAGTTTTACTTAACCAAAAGAATTTTTTTTTTATTTAGCTTATAACAAAATCACATAAATTTTTTGGTGATCATTTTAAAGGTTGTATCAAATCTTTCCCACTATATATCAATGTTACTTTTCATTTTGTACTTAATTTTATATTTGAATAAATAAGCAGAGCAGGTATTGATAAAAAGTGCCAAACTGTATTTAGTAGCAGACAATTTTTTTCTCTTGTAATTTATCTTTGTAGTGCTAAAAATGTAAAAGAAATTTTCATTAATGTCCACAGTTTTTTTATCAACAGTTTCAGTTTTAAAGAAACCTGTTCATTTAAACATTTTTAATATATAGCAACTATTCTTAAATATATGTTTTGCATAAGTATAATATAGTTATTTTTCGTAAGTAATTCTTTTAATATCACTTTTGTGAATAATAGCTATTTTATTCTTTTCTTTCACTCAGATAACAAAAGAAAATTTTGATTTAAAAAATTTATTTGTTCAGTTTACTTTTTGAGTAGTAATATGAGCACTTACACATGTATGTAAGAAATTGGAACTAGGCTAATTTTCAAGCACATCCAACTTGATCTGTAAATTCGAACAATTGTAAGGATATTCAAAAAAATGTAAGACAAGTAAGAATTTCCTGCAATAATTTTTTTTTATTGTATTGGCATTCTGTAATGCTGTTTATTGTATTCTGTAATTTATTGTACAAGATGATATGTGTATTTTGAATTAATGTGCTGTGAACATTATAGTTATGCTAAAATTTTAAATGTTTAGTTCCTTAAATTAGTGCTCCAGTTTTGCACTGTACATAATTTTGACTTGAAAGATCTAATGTCTTACAATTTATAAGTCCCCCCTCCCTCCATCAGTTTTTTCGCTAAAATTAATGCAAAGAGTATGGTCCTGAAATCAAATTTTTGGAATTATTTATTAAAAGGCAAAATTCTTGGTGTAATATTTTGTTTGTTTGATGTGCCACAGGATTTGAAAAGGATTTTTTATGTTCATGACAGTTATCGAGAGTAATGAAAAAAACTGTTATATGTATGGTATGAAATAAAGAAAACATTTTTACACTTTTTTTTTCTCTTCTTCTAAGATTTATATATATATGATGCAATTTATTTATTTATTTGATTTAAGAAATAATATATTTATTCTAAATGGGCTTTTTTCACTAGAAATAAATGTTAAAATTATAAAAATGTTCATAGAGTAAGAATAGTGAGATGTAGAAAACATTTGATATTAATGAATACTTAACAAGAAAATGACTTTCCTGAGTATAATCCATGCAAAAACCATGCCTGATTTTTGATATAGTTTTTATTAAGTTAGACATTTTTAAGCTTAAGGGTTTCCTATTGCTTGCTCTTAGAATCTAATTTATAAATCATTCTAATTTCTTACCATCTTGTATTTATATACTCTTAAAATTCTGTCTATTAAATAAAAAATCCACATGTTGAGAATACTTCTAAGGTATGGGAGATGTATTAATGTGGAGAACTGACTAAGAATCCCACCACTTCTAAAACAGGGATTTATTAAAAATGTTTGAAAGGTAGAATAAAACACGAATGCACAACTCTGCAATTGTGCAACTGCAACAAGTTTCTGTCACAGAAGCCATCCACAAATCTCCCGTTATGGAGCAATCCTTAGCTACAAAAGTACCGAAGTTCCATTTGTTTCCTTCTCAAATTCTTTTTGCTCGTGATGCAGTTTGCATTACTTACATAACTTCTATATAACTACTACTCGCAAGGTGATTACCATTTAACTTTGTCAAACAACCACCTATTCCACATTAATATCTACACTTGTTGCGAAACGCGATCGGGAGTTAGAGCGACTCAAGAGAACGTTCCTATGGCAACAGCTCACGATTTTTTGAATAGTTATTTTTTTGTCATAATTTTTAATTTAATTTTATGTACTTTTCTTTTCCTGTGATGCCGTGTGGCAACGTTAGTTGTTGTGAGTTGTAAAATAAAAGAGAACATTATTGTGTTTCTTATGTTATGAAACTAGTCTGTTTATTTTTATGGTGAATTCTTTTGGATTTTTTAATGAACTTGACATCGGTTAGATGAATGAACCTAGAAGGAATAATGTATTCCTATATATTTTGAATTTTGATGCACCAAATTCGCATCATTGGTTGCAACGACACTATTAAAATTCGAAGGCAAACAAACGTATCTATCTATGCATAATGCCTCTTGTCTTCTCACGGACCGCACCACGCAAAAACTCGCCGAAGGTACCATAACACGAGGAAGTCGTTCTGATTTAAATTCCAATACTGCAATTAGTTAAAAAGATATTAATTAAAAGCCTCAAAATGTATAATTGTTTTACTTCTATTGGTGTTTTATTCCGCCGAGCATCATTTCCATTTCAGTAGAGTGAAGCTCCGAATTTTTGGTGTTTTTTTTAAATGCATTCACTTTCAAATTTGCTTTAAATCACTTTAATTTGCTTCGAAAATTATTTCTCTTGATCAAATTTAAATTTCCAAGTTCTTTCCTGTTTTTTCTTTTTGTACTTTATTTTTTATTAGCACATTCAAAACACTGATTTAGCTGTTGCAAATTCTTGGTTTCTGTGCAAACAAGATTTAATATTAAATAAAATTCCTCAAAAAATCAAAATGGATGGTTTAAAATTTAAGTTGGAGTAGTTGAAGCATTATGAGCCTCCCCACCTACTAACAAAAGTATTTTAATCGATGATGAAGACAACAGTGTTGTAATTCCACTCGCAAAAAGATCGAAGCGTTATAATCCACCTGCTATACATCTCACGGCTTTTATCCTGGCCACTCCAGGATAAAAGGCTTGACATATATAGCCATTTTCGATGTGTTGATGACATTTCAAGGCCTTGCAAGTGCAGATATGAAAACACGAAAGCAGTTCGAAAACATGTTGTGAAAAATGCAATGGTTATTTATACTTCCCAAGAACAAAACAAAAGACTTTTACAGTAAATAAATAATGAATTAATAAAAGAGTTAATTATACATCAATTTCTTTATTTGTAACAAGTTTAGTTGCTTTCAGATTGTTTCTTCTATCAACTTAGAGCTAAAAATGTATAACTCGTAAAATTACATAAGTGACCTCTGTTTCACAGATAACGCCCAACCGCACGATCGTGCGGGTACCGTCTATGTTTCAGGGGTGGGGGTTTTTTTTAGTATTTTTCCCAGTGTCATTGGGGTCCATATAGTATTAATAACCAGAAGAATTTAATATCTTTATATATAAAAATCTTCTGTGCGTGTGTTTTTCACTAAACTCCTCCTAAACGGCTAGACCGATTTCGAATTTTTTGTGTGTGTTCAAGTAAATTCGAGAATGGTTTAGATTCACAATTCGGTCTGATATCGCAATTAGTTAAAAAGATATTAATTAAAAAAATTCAAAAAAATACAACTCAACATTCACCTGCATTGTTGTAACAACGCTATTGTTATAAACAAGTAATATAAAAAAAAATTTAAAATCAATTCCTACTTAGATCAACCAAGAAAAAATTTATTTTAGCTACTTTTTATTAAATAGTTGCAATTAATATAAATATGTACATACATATGACAGAATCACAACATTAAGTGGTAATTAATTTTTATTAATTATAATTAAATTATTGTATTATCATCCAAAATAATCATGTACATTACATTTCAGCTCAATTGAGCGCTTTCAAATGTATTTTATTAACGATTGCAAATTCCACCAAGATAAATAAATAAACAAATAAAATATGTATAGAGATCGTGAGCTAATAGTAGGGATTGAAAAAGACGTAAGTTGGCGTCAAAAATTGATTTTCAGCCAAACCGGGTCTTCATTGCTACAAAAATGCAGACGATTCACGCTTTTTAGCGTTTTTAACTAATATCTTTTAAAATAATCTTTATATATGTAATTCTTCTGTGCGTGTGTATATAACTGAACTCCTAAATGGCTGGACCGATTTTGATGAAAGTTTTTGTCTGTTCCAGTGGACTCGAGAATGGTTTAGATTTGTAATTAGGTTTAGAAATGTTTATTTAATTAATTTTTTATTAGTAAATTGTTGATTTTGGAGTGTTTTACATTGGATCCTGCAGACTGCGCTAAGATCGCAGTATCGAATATTCAAAAATCTTTTATTATAATTCAAGTTGGTGCTGTGATCATTTCAGGAAAATATTTTGTTATTTTCTTGAAATAAATCGTGTGTTAATTAAACTATTACATTAAGATGTAATTAGTGTTTGAAGTGTGTATAGAAAACTATATACGTTTTATCTACAATTTAATAAATATACCTGTTATAAAATAGTTTGAGTCTCTCTCAACTTTTTCACCTTTAATTAAAACAAGTTTAAGTTTTTATTCACACAGCCTTTACATTTAACTTCGCTCATAGTATACACATACTCACACGCTATCGATTGATTGAATTGTGATAAACGTACATGTAATGATGTTAGACATTGTAATAACTTTTTAATACAAATTTTACTCAAAACGCTCCAGATTGTTAAAGCTTATTCATAAAAATTTGGAATTTTTGAATTTAAGATGTGTGTACAGGACAACGTCTGTCGGATCCTTTAGTTTAAAGATAAAAATAATTCGGGTCTTAAAGGGATATACCGAGAAGATGGTTCCACTCTTTTTTTTAAAAAAAAACTATCACTCGCTTCCCATGATTTTGAGTGGTGATTTTAACTTTAACATCAGTTTGCCAAAAGCAGAGCTGCCCATAGCTTTTTGGAATGATGAACTCAAGCACGAAATGAACACAAATCAAAATGTGTTTCGACTACTAACAATGGTACTGTTTTTCAACAAATACTTTGAAATCTCAAGTACCAGGTGTATGCATATCAAATGAGACGATAGCTAACAGATGTCGCCACGCATATGTGCAAACAATACAAAACCGTGACCCGGGATTTTTTTATAGTTTAACCTTTGATACTCATGTTTAGTTTACATTTGGACGAGTTTCAGCGTGCATTGTATTTTTTTTACTGTGTTGAAAATGTCGAATTTTATGCCTTCCGACCACAATTTGCGGACAGCATTAATTTTTTGTTACCATCTGAAGAACAATGCTGCCGAATCGCTTCAAATACTTGTAGAAGCATACGGTGGCAATGCTCTGAGCCGTGCGCAGTGCTACAGGTGGTTTGAAAAGTTTCAAAATGGTAATTTCGATGTGAGAAACGAGGAGCTTGGCAGACCATCAAAAATTTTTGAAGATGTTGAACTGCAAGCATTACTCGATGAAGATGATGACCAAACGCAAGAACATTTTGCAGAATAATTGAATGTTGACCAGAGCCCTGTTTCCTGTTTTCTCAAAGCAATGGGCAAGATAATAAAGGTCGGTAGATAGGTACCACACGAGCTAACGGGCCGTCAACAGGAAAACCGAAACATCGTGCGTAAAATGTTGCTTGTCCGCTACAAACGCAAGTCATATCTCCATCGTATTGTGACTGGCGATGAAAAATGGATTTATTTTGAGAATCCGAAGCGTAATCGATCATATGTTGACTCCGGATAGCCGTCCAAATCGATCGCAAGGCAGAATCGCTTCGGACACAAGAGAATGCTGTGTATTTTCTGGGATCAGGAGGGACCAATCTATTATGAGCTTCTCAAACCTTGCGAAACCGTTAATACTGATCGCTACAAGCAACAATTACTTAACTTGAACGATGCTGCACTCGAAAAACGCGAGCAATACAAGAAACGCCAGCACAAAGTGATTTTCCTTGATGTCAACGCACCTAATCACCTAGCTAAACCGACCTAGGACATCGTTAAGGCGCTCGGCTGGGAGCCCTTGGCGCATGCGGCTTATTTGCTGGACTTGGCTCCTTCCGATTAACACTTATTTGCATCGTTGGGACGCGCATTGTGTGACCATCGCTTCACTTCTTAGGAAAACGTCAAATCTGACTTGATGACTGGCTGGCCTGAGACCGATCATTTTTTTGGCGTGGTATTCACAAATTGCCCGAAAGATGGGGAAAATGTGTAGCTAGCGATTGATAATATTTCGAATAAAGAAATATTAACAGTTTTCTAAATATATTGTGTTTGTTTTCAAATCATTCGTCTCATTTCATTTGCATACACCTGGTATATGTGTCATATTTTAGTTAGCACTACTCCTTGTGTTAATTAAATAAAATTTTCATTAAAGATATAGTTATTCGATAGAAAATTATTTCTAATCATACTCGATTCATTTTTTTTCAGGATATAAGTTACTATTGCATATTTACCACGACAACATGTCAGATGTTACACATCATATGCGACTACTATAAGACTCGTTTCTTTTTTTTATAACAACTGTTTGTTTTCTTCATTCTTAAAGAATGATTTATTGAAGAATAGTGGAATAAATTAACCTTAAAATTCTGAAATATGTTTTCTTTTTGAATGATTTTATACAGAGAATGTGTAAATAAATTTCTAGCCTTTTGACCTTTTTATTCTTATTTCGAATTCGCCACGATTCTCTCTCTCTCTCTCTCTATATATATATATATATACAAAACAACGAAACTTTGCATATTTTATGATTTTTTTTCTAAAATGAATCCAAATCCATGCCTTTAAGTGAAAATGGTTTTTAAAAAGTTCATACTTTGATCTTTAAGAATCAGTTATTTAAAAAATAAAATGCCGAAAAGGTTTTTTAAAAATAAGTAAAAAAAAATACTCAAAAATTTTTTTAATCAAACATTTAATAACTTCTTCATTTATAAAAATAATTGCAAGAAACTTTTTTTCCGTGTGTTAAACATTTCAAAAATGCTCACAATTTTAATTAAACATTTAATATAGTTGTATGACGCGGTGGGCGCCAAATTATGAGGGGATGTGACCCAAGGTAAAAAAGGGACACGCGGGGAAGGGGTTCTTTACAAAGTCCACTAGTTAATTAAACGCATTTATTAGACAAAACAAACATTTACATACATAACTAGAGAACTAATAGTTAGTATAGAATTGAAAGGGATCGGAGCGCATGCTCGTACATCCTTACAGTTCCGAAACTTGGCCATTACTGAAGATTGTTCTGTCCGCCAGAGGGAGCGACAGTCTCTCTACTGTTAATATGGGAAGAGTCTAAACAACGGGGGGTTACAATCTCCCCCTATGGATCCGACGACGTCCCGGCGAGGAGACAGAATCAGAAGAATTAGCTGTTGTAGTAGTAGCTTTTGTTGAGGGATGGATAGTTCTGTTGGAAATGGCTGTTGAAGCAGTTGACGGGCTTGGAACATGTGTATTTTGTGTTGATGTGGACGTAACTTTTTGTGGTCGGCCTCTTTTTCGAAGTGGAGCTACAGGAGAAGTGTCCATGTCTTTAAAAGGTGTTAAAGCAGAAGTATGGTAAGTAGCTATCGGTTCAGATGGATTGGTAAGACTTGCGATAACATAAGAAGTGGGTGACTTTTGTGTGAGAATTAAATATGGACGTCACGCTTTGGCATGAACTTGGAAGTTTTCTTGTTCTTTGCATTACTGATGGGATGTAAAGTTACCCATACTTTATCTCCAGGAGAATAATAGACTGGACGACGATTTTTATCATATTGCTTTTTTCGCTGAACTTGTTTTGTTTCTATTCTTTCTCGTATGTCTTCGGTAATAGTTGCGAATCGTTTTAAATAAGGTGTTATTTCGGCAACAAAATTGTCATTGTGAACGACGCTTTTGAAATCTTGCACCACATCGTCTATAGTTCGTAGATCTCTTCCAAAAAATAGGTCAGCAGGAGTGTGGCCTGTAGTGTAACAGACAGTTGTGTTCATGGCGAAACGAATGACTGGGAGTTAGGAATGCCAATTAGAATGATCTTCTCCGACAAGTATTGCAAGGCGGGGCTTAAGGTCTCTGTTTTTTCTCTCTACTGGATTAGATTGTGGCGAATAAACTGGTATTAAGTTTTGACTTATATTTAACGTAAAGCAAATTTGTTGTAGAACAGCACTGACAAACTGTGTTCCGTTGTCACTGATAATTCGTCTCGGTATGCCACGACGCATGAAAACTTCTTCTATGAGAGTTGTAGCGCATTGACGAGCACTGGCTTGAGAAAGGGCAAATAACTCAACCCACTTTGTGGCACAATCCTCAACAATAAATATCCATTGTTTACCTGAGTCAGTATGAGGCAATGGTCCAAATAAATCAATAGCAATGACTTCAAATCTCTGTGAGCAGACTAGAGTTTTAAGCAAACCAGCTGTGACGTTCTCCTTTCGAAACGAGTTTCACTCTTTCAGGACAATACTATTTCAGGACAATACTAGACAGAGTTTTGGGTGCACGTGCAGCTGGGGTTCATTATCGCTTATTTAGCGTCTGGACTTTGGTGCCAGTTAGACTAGACAAACAATTGTCTGACCATTCTACTGTGGACGAAATCGCTTCCGGGGCAGCGGACTGTCGCCTTACATACAGAATGGCGAATTGTCCTCAAAGGCGGTAAAACGACGACAGTGGGCCGAAGGGGTTCGGCCGGCGGAGCATGTGTCGGACACCTGCTGGTTTGTGAAGGAACCGGGTGAGTGGACGATTGGTGGACTATGGACCAATGGGCTCTAATGAGTTGAGGTTCAAGGATCGACTCATATGGGCCCACCAATGAGAAAACGTGAGGGGGGAGAAATGGACTGCCCCTGATGTTTTAAAAGGCTGGAAAACCGGAAGAGAAAAAAGAGAAAGGAAGGAGAACGAGAAAAAGAGAAGAAAGGAGCTCGAAAAGACAAGGGCTGGTCGTTTTAGGAAGCGGAGAGGAGAATCCCAGAGTTTTGTTCTGTGATGCTGACCAGGAATCCAAAACGCGAATGAGAAACAACGCCTTGCGGACTGGACCGAGACAAGCTGTGGAGTGAGCGACTTCAAAACGGGGCTACCATACTGGCTAGGCACGGAAACTATTAACTTCACAATCTAACTTAAATCGATTATCCTATTGGAGAAAAAAATTAAAAGTATTTTTTTACTCCTACAACCTTGCTGTGATGTATTATTTTCACGCTACCTTCTGACGACGTTACAGCAAGATCTAATTTGGTGGCAGCTTTGTGAGATAGGTATTTCTGTGAATAGATGCCTCGAACCCTTTATTGAGAAGAAAAAATAAAACGCCAGTCGTATGGAGTTATACCCGCCTGATTCTCGCACAACTTGTGAAAGAAATGTGTTTCATCGAATTACATGCAACAAAAAGTGACCGGAGTGCCTTGCTCGTGCCCGTGTGTTAAGGAAGCGTGCCCACCTGAAAGGTTTCCCGGAATTCCTGTATTTTCCTGCTTGTGAAGAGTGCCCGTGAAGTGCCTGCCTTCCGTTTTTTCCCGGAGAAGGATGAAGAAGATGTTTCCAGTGTTTCCACCTGCAATGTTAAGGTCAGTCTTTTTCTTTGAGTATAGTATCGGGGCAGCAATACATTATTTCTAGTTTATGTAAAATCTTGTAAGAGAAGTAATGCTAGATAAAGTTAAAAGTCTAGACTGAGAGACTACAGAAATTATTAAGTTTGTTTGAAGTGTATTGATGTGCTATGTTTGTATGTGTGTTTGTTTATTGAGTTAGGTCGTAGTATACAGTAGTATATACTTGCTTCGTTAGCACAGTTTTGCGTAGTGTATTGTCACGTTACTCTGAGTATTTTTATTATTTTGTGAAATATAATTACGTCTCAGTCTAGGGTACTGTTAGTTATGAGTATAATTTTGTGAAGTATAATTAAAGTCTAGGTCTAGTGTACGGTTAGTTACGCCGGGTAGTTGTATAAGTTTGTGTAGTACAACTAAGTATAGTGTATAGTGTAGTGTTGATTTACGTTGGATATTTGAATTGTTTTAGTGACAATTGAGCTTGGATTTAGTGTTGTATTTATTAAAGCATGATGGCGTTTCTTTTAAAGCAAACAAAAGAAGTATTGTTAGAGGTTGCGATAGATTTGGGAGTCGAAGTCAATTGTACTCTAACCAAGTCAGAAATTAAGAATAGAATTTGTCAGAGTGAAGACTATAACGAAGAATCTGTTAAAAGTTTGTTGGAGGGTATCTTGGCGGAAAAACGGGAAACCAAGGAAAGCGAGCGGGAGACAAGAGAATATGAAGAACGTAAATTAATTAGGGAATTTGAGTTGGAAAGAATGAAATTATCTAATAGTACGGATACGATAAGTGTATCGTCAACTGATCTTGAGGGACAGGGAGTTAATAGACGGGTTAACTTGAGAGACTTAGTGCCTAAGTTCGATGCTAAGAATGTGGACATTAATTTATTTTTCGAAATATTTGAAAGGCAGGCGAAAAAAGAAAAAGTGGCTGAGGATAGATGGGTCTCCCAACTCATTCCTTTACTTCCGATAGAAATTGCGGAGATAGTAGCGAAAGAACCTTTAGAGAAAAGCGACGATTACCCCCACATAAAAAATCTACTCTTGGCCCGGTTCCAACTCACACCGATAGCCCTTAGAGATAGATTTGAGTCGCATCAACGCAGACCAAGGGCAATGTGGGCGGATTTAGTGTTCGAACTAAGGTCCTACCTGGACAACTGGCTAGCGGGGATGAAAGTGGGTGATTTCGCCGCATTGAAAGAGCTACTATTGACAGAACAAATAAAAAAAGAGCACCAAGTGAATTAGTAGACCATTTTTTCTAGATTCGTGGGATGGTTTCAAGGAGGCTAAAAGTTCAGCCGAGAAATTGGACCATTCTGAGGCGATTAGAAGAGTGCATAAAAAAACAGGTCCGACGAAAACCTGGGAGCGTAGAACCTTTGATAAACAGCCTCTCGAAAGTAAAAATAAATCAGCTCATTTTAGTGGTAAGGGTAAAAATATCGGGCCCTTGAATAGGGATCCTCATAAGCATGAGGTAAGCCATGGGAGTTCTCAAATTAGGAGGGAGTGCCCCAGGGCGGGGGAGAGTCAATTTGAGAAAAGGAAGCCCATAATATGCTATTACTGCAATGAGACAGGGCACATAAAGCCAGTCTGCCCTAGATTAAGGAAAAATAATTTCGAAACGGTAGCTAATTTATCTTTAAATACCGGGAGTGACGAGCCATTTAAAAAATTCAAAATGAACATGTAAATAAATGGCATAGATCGCGTATGTCTAAGAGATTCGGGGTCATCCATAGACGTCTGTTCGCGGAGCTGGATCAATGAAAATGACCTCCTAGGTGAATACGTTTGGTTGAAAAGCCCGTTAGATGAGATTTACCACTGTTTGCCTCTGGCTAAAATTAAAATCAAAACGAAGAAAGGGGAGTTTTATACCAAGGCTGCAATAAAACAGGATAGTAGTGACAATGATCTATATTTATTGGGAAACCGAACGGCTGAACTGCTGGAGTCAAACGAACAGGGGGTGCAGTTGGTTAACGCAGTGGTGACTAAGAAGTAAACAAAAAAGATTTTCCCCCGAGAAAGAAAAAGAGGCGAACGAAGAGAAGCTTGAGCTTACGGATTCCCCCCCGTCCGAGGGAGAGGAAGACGATAGCTTTACCATTCCTGCTTTTGAAGGAGAAGGGGGAAAGAGTTTGGCGAAAGTGAATGGTGTTGAATTTAAAGAGGAAGAAAGAAAATGCCCCGATCTGAAACCATTATGGCAGTGTTTCTCAAACTGTGGGGCGCGCCCCCCTGGGGGGCGCGAGAACCTTACGAGGGGGGCGCGAGCATATCGAAAATAAAAAAATTTAAAAATAGTTAATTTACTGGAATGTGAATTAAAACAAAATACTTTCAGACATAATAAAAAATGCACTTTTACTCTGATATAATTTATAAGCGCGCGATATTAGTCAACAAAAATAAAAACTTCTTCAATACCTAATTAGCTATCTTTGATCCTATAACGAAACAAAAAAACTTTTATTTGATTTGCTGTAAACCCATGATGAGAGAT
This sequence comes from Trichonephila clavipes, assembly GCA_019973935.1. NCBI lineage: Eukaryota > Metazoa > Arthropoda > Arachnida > Araneae > Nephilidae > Trichonephila > Trichonephila clavipes. The sequence continues at coordinate 477,551 of BMAU01019389.1, read as the reverse complement.
TTTTTTATTACGCTTTTTTTTAACCTATCACACTACTCTTTCAGAGAAAAAACAGATCCCACACCCAGAATCGAAAAAATTTAGGAACATAAAAAATTCATCACTGTCTTTATTTTTGAAATACTGCACATTATATCTGTAATCTGTTTGATCTTCTAAGTTATTGGTACAGTTACTTATGACCCCTCTCTTATGTGTTTGTTTCTCATTTAGGGAAGTTGTAAGTAATGTATTTCTCTGTTGTGCTATTTTCAAACATATAAAGCATAATGAAAAAGGTTTTACACAAATTTTATAGCAGTAACATACATACCATAATGAATATAATTTTACCCGGAAGTGGTCGCGAGGGACACACAGATTACGAAATCGTTTATTCTGGGAAAACTGTTTATTTGTTACCAAAGAAAAGTTGAAAAGTCCTTGAAAGTAGGTATGTAAACTTTCTCTTAATTAAATTTTTCACTGGAATCACGATTTGTATCGTGTACAATAAAATGTTTATGAAAAAAAAAAGGATTTGGGTGACTCAATAACCCCGCTTGATCGTATCGAGTGCGCGCCTGCTCCCGGGTTAAAACTTGTTGAAGTATTTTCACTTTAAATATTAAAAATAATACAATTATTCTTCATCGGAATTTTATATTATTGTTCATTATCTAACATCAGTGGCGCACACAAGGGGGTTCTAGGGGTCCAGATCCCCCAAAGACCTTGATTTTTTTTCCGATTGATTATAATTCTAAGTATATAGTACACAAAGTTTAATTAAGTATTTGTTATTAATGATTAATTTTATTAATTAATGATCAGTATTTATTCAATAATTAGTTTCTTACTGTTTTTTTGTTCCAGAAAATCGACAAAATCAAAAGGAATCTGATACAAGATTGGTGGACTTTCGACCCCGGACTGCCCCCCGCCCCCTTGAAAATTCCTGTGTGCGCTACTGTTTAACATCAATTATAAATGCTAATTCTCTGTGAAGCTTAAAATTACAATTCGCTTAAAACTAATTATGATTTGTGTAACCATTTTAAAAAAATCATTTTCCATTTTTGTAAACATTGTCGAGCACTTGGCTTTGCTCTCCTTACGATTCAGCTATTATATCAATAATGTTTTATTTTCTTATAAATGAACTCGTGCAAAGAGCGGGCACTTCAGCCGGTATACTTTTAATGTATCAGTGCTGCACAGAGTATTTTATAACTAATTAATTATTACTAAATTAAGAAAAAGTTTAATAAGTATTAACGACTTCCATGGGCTTGTCTTGCAAACCAAAGTTTTTATAAGGAATGCTTATGATTAGATATTGACCCTCTGAGTTCTTTTTCTATATTTAGCTGATATCTATCTTTTGTCTTCTAAGCAGCCACCGCATTTTGCAATATGTTCAATTTAAAAATTAGAGAAAGGAAAAGTAACATAATAATTATCCTATTATTTTATTTATTTATTTTTTGCTTAAAAGTAGTATACAAAATTTAATACTTATGTTACTAATTTGTATGGTTTATAATTAAGATCGCCTATTGCAGCTTTAGCGTCAAAGTGCATTATTATTGCATTCTGTACATTATAAATGTATAAGGGGGCGCGATAAAATTTTTGATCGAAAAGGGGGGCGCCAGTATTGAAAGTTTGAGAAGCACTGCATTATGGGATAAGGCCCTAACAGGAATAGACAAAGAATTTAGGGTCATCAAGGTGGAATTAGTTAGAGTCGCGAAAACTAAGCGAGGGGAGGAAGTCAGACAGCTATGCGTACCCATAAAGTTTAGACTTGACATTAACAAACTTAGCCATGACGAAATAGGGGGGCATCTGGGGGTGACGAAAACCAAAGATAGAATTCTAAGGCATTTTTTTTGGCCGAACGTGTACAGAGACGTGGAGGAGTTCGTCAAAACTTGCGATTCGTGTCAACGAGTAGGGAAACCGAGAGATACGGCGAAAGCACCCCTGAAATTAGTGCCGATTATTTTGGAGGTATTCTCTAAAATCAATATAGATGCTGTGGGACCTCTCTCTGTCTCAACAAAGCAAAACAGATATCTGATTACGTCAATTTGCGTAGCCTCTAAGTACCCGGAAGCTATTCCGGTGGAGAGTATTACTTCCCCGAACGTAATAGACGCCCTCTTGAGTATCTTTTCTAGGATAGGATTTCCGCGCGAAATACAATCCGACCTGGGGACTTCTTTCACTAGTGAATTGACCACCACCTTTTTCAATAAGTTCGGCATCAAAGTGACGAGGTCATCAGTCAGCCACCCCCAAAGCAATGCAGTGGAGCGAGTGCATAGAACCATCAAGCGCGTAATTAAGGCTTTGTGCGTGGAATCGGGAGAAGATTGGGAGGGGGTTCTTCCTTTAGCATTATTCTCTCTCAGAACGGTTGCACACGAGAGTACAGGTTTCAGTCCCACCGAGTTGGTCATGGGAAAGAATTTGAGAACACCCCAAACGTTAGTTTACGAGGAATGGATGGAGGAGGGAAACACGAGTCAATCGGTAGTGGAATATATATTGCAGTTAAATAATAGACTCAAACGTTGCCAAGATATTGCCATCACTAGGATGAAAGAATGCCAACTTAAAAGGAAAACGTGGTACGATCGCGATGCCGTGGAACGGAAATTTGTAGAAGTGGATCTGGTAATGGTGTTAGCTACCTCTAAACAAAATAAACTTGAGGTTAATTGGATAGGGCCGGGAAAGGTACTTAGAATTTCGGATACAAATTATGTGATAGATCTACCAGGAAGAAGGGACCGCGTAGTACTATCTATCACGTAAACTTACTAAAACCGTATCATCGGAGACCCGAGCTGGTAAGCCTGGTTGTAGAAGAGGTCTCGGATGACATAGAGGGAGATGCTGAAATTCCTTATCCAGATAAACAATGCACGAAGTTTGACTATCACGAAATATTGCGGGAAAGTCAACTGCAACTTAAACTATCCCCCTCTCAGATCGACGAATTAAAACAAGTCATTACTAAAAATAAGGACGTGTGTTTTCCCCCAGACCCTGGGACGACTCACTTGATGCGAATGGATATTGAACTGATCTCCGACAAGCCCATTAAAACAAAACCTTATCGGATGTCTCCGAGACAAATTAACATATTGCGAGAAGAAATTAAACGTTTGTTGGAACTGGGTGTAATAGAGATAGGACAGTCCGATTACACTTCGCCCCTTATTTTAGTAGAAAGCCCAAATAAAGACCCTCGTCCATGTGTTGATTATCGTCGATTGAACGAGATAACTCGAGCTGAATTTTTCCCTTTGCCAAATATGGAAGAGATAGTAGAAAAAGTGAGTGCGGCTCCCTATGTAACGGTGATGGATTTGTCGAAAGGTTACTTTCAGATTCCGCTCACGCCGAGAGCTCAGAGATACGCAGCTTTCGTTACTCCATTTGGCACCTATATCCCCAAGAAAATGATGTTCGGGTTAGTATGTGCGCCCTATTATTTTTGCAAATTGATGGCCCAAGTTTTAGAGGGGTTGGAGCAGTTTGCATTGCCGTACATAGACGATATAGCCATTTTTTCCCAAGGGTGGAAAGATCACGTAAAGCATATCGACATAGTTTTAGGAAGATTGAGAAAGGCGGGGCTAAAAGTGAAACCCTCTAAATGTAAGTTTGCTCAAGAGGAAGTCTTCTTTCTAAGGCATCGAATTGGTTCAGGGAGTAGGTCTCCGAGTGATCTGAAGATAAAAGCTATAGCAGATTTCCCGCGGCCCACCACTAAAACGCAGGTACGATCCTTTCTCGGTCTCTCTAGTGGGGTACTACTCTCATTATATCCCAAATTACAGCACAATAGCTTCACCCTTGACCGACGCATTGAAAGGGAAAATTAAGAAAGAGAAGATCACTTGGGATGAGAAATGTGGGAAAGCGTTCGAGGAGCTAAAAGCCAAACTCGTCTCCCAACCCATATTGTTTGCCCCAGATTTTGCCACGGATTTCATCCTGCAAACGGACGCGAGTGAGGTGGGTGCTGGGGTTGTTTTATCGCAAAGAATAGAGGGCGAAGAACACCCCATCGTTCTCCTAAGCAAAAAATTTTCTAAAGCGGAGCGAAACTACAACACGGTGGAAAGGGAATTAGCTGCGATAATTTTTGGTCTAAAGCGATTAAAGCATTATTTAGACGGGCAAAAATTTATTATAGAAACCGACCACAACCCCTTAAGGTACCTAAACAAGATGGGGAGTTCTAATCCTAGGTTACAAAGATGGGCGTTGAGTTTACAGCCGTTTAATTTTGAAATCAAACACAAACCTGGGAGGCTCCATGGAAACGCGGACGGCCTAAGTAGATTGGAATAAGTAGTTTGTAGATTTTTCTATTAGTATCTGTGTACATTGTGGAAGAAAATGGATGTTAGTGAAAATCTCTGATGTCTCTTAGTCAACCGTAGGCCAACAGATGTTTACTTCTGTAGTCATGCGCGATTAAGTGTAGATGGTTAGTAAGAGATTAGCATTTGACGCATTTTGTTTAAAAATTATAATTTAAAGGTGAAATGTAACTTTGTGAAAAAGAATCTCAGATTCGGATTTTAAGATCTAATTGTGTAAAGTGTACATTTTTTTTTTGAAATTTTGATTCATGTATTATTTTATTTTTTGATTGTGTTTAATACCGGGATTGCTGCCCTGATCAATCTCATTGATGGGACGATCTTTATGTGTGTGATTTCTAAGAACTGAATCCAACTAGGACCAGAGCAGTCCCGTGAAATGGACCTTTTTTAGGGGGAAGGAAGTTGTGACGTTCTCCTTTCGAAACGAGTTTCACTCTTTCAGGACAATACTAGACAGAGTTTTGGGTGCACGTGCAGCTGGGGTTCATTATCGCTTATTTAGCGTCTGGACTTTGGTGCCAGTTAGACTAGACAAACAATTGTCTGACCATTCTACTGTGGACAAAATAGCTTCCGGGGCAGCGGACTGTCGCCTTACATACACAATGGCGAATTGTCCTCAAAGGTGGTAAAACGACGACAGTGGGCCGAAGGGGTTCGGCCGGCGGAGCATGTGTCGGACACCTGCTGGTTTGTGAAGGAACCGGGTGAGTGGACGATTGGCGGATTATGGACCAATGGGCTCTAATGAGTTGAGGTTCAAGGATCGACTCATATGGGCCCACCAATGAGAAAACGTGAGGGGGGAGAAATGGACTGCCCCTGATGTTTTAAAAGGCTGGAAAACCGGAAGAGAAAAAAGAGAAAGGAAGGAGAACGAGAAAAAGAGAAGAAAGGAGCTCGAAAAGACAAGGGCTGGTCGTTTTAGGAAGCGGAGAGGAGAATCCCAGAGTTTTGTTCTGTGATGCTGACCAGGAATCCAAAACGCGAATGAGAAACAACGCCTTGCGGACTGGACCGAGACAAGCTGTGGAGTGAGCGACTTCAAAACGGGGCTACCATACTGGCTAGGCACGGAAACTATTAACTTCACAATCTAACTTAAATCGATTATCCTATTGGAGAAAAAAATTAAAAGTATTTTTTTACTCCCACAACCTTCCTGTGATGTATTATTTTCACGCTACCTTCTGACGACGTTACACAGCAGACTTTTGGTTTGTAGCTTTAAAACGAGCACATTCTGGACATTTCTTAATGTAATCGGATATGTACTTTTTCATGCCTGTCCAATAATATCGTTTTGCGATTTTCTGGAATGTTCCATCTTCTCCATAATGTCCAGCCATCGGATCATTATGACGTCTTTGCATTATCAATTCACGTTCAGCAGTTGGAATGACTAACTCATCTTCTGCGGAATCAACATCAGGAACATAACGATATAAAACACCTTGATTCATCAAAAATCCACGTTCCGTCCAATTTGCATATTCTTCAGTTTTCAGAAGGGATTCGAAACTGTCGATGATTTTTTTAAAATTATCATCTTTAAGCTGCGCCTCGCGCATGTTCTTACAACTTCGTGTTGGCATATCAGCTATCGTGATATTATTGGCTTCGCAAAAGTATTCTTCTTCTTGAGTAACTGGGCGGGATAACATATCTGCAACGACATTTGCTTTACCAGGAATATACTGTACTTTCAGGTTGAAAGAATGGATTTCAAGTGCCCATCTTTCAAGTCGTCCGGCTGGAGATTTGAGGTTTAGAAGCCATTTCAGAGGTTGGTGGTCGGATGCCACGGTTATTTCCGTTCCTTCAATATAACTACGAAATTTCTTCAAAGTCCATACTCTGTGGTGGAATAGTTGCGTTCTGCTGGAGTTAGCAGTCGACTAGCGTATTCTATAGGATGTTCATCAGATCCTTCTCCTTGAAGTAACACTGCTCCAAGGGCATAATTGCTTGCGTCTGTTCGAATAATATATGGCTGAGTACCATTTGCTTGTTTTAACACAGGATGTGTTGTAAGACAGTTTTTAAGGGTTTGAAATGAATTTTGTTGATCAAATCCCCATTGCCACTGGACTTTCTTCTTTGTAAGATAACTTAGTGGACGTGAAATCTTTGCAAAATCTTGAATATATCGTCGAAACCAAGAACAAGTTTGCAGGAAAGATTGTACTTCTTTGACATTTTTAGGAGGTGAAATATCCAGTATAGAGGCTACTTTTTCTGGATCAACTTCTATTCCTTTTTGTGTAATCCAAAATCCAAGATATTTAACTCGAGAAGAGGCAAAATGGCATTTTTCTCTATTTGCTTTAAGTTTGAAAAGTAAGAGTCTTTCAAAAATAGCTTTAAGATCAAACATGTGTTTTTCAAAAGTTTCTGACAAAACAATTATATCGTCTAGATAAGGTAATGCTAGAATGTCTTCCAAACCATTACAAAAAAGGTTCATCAGTCTTTGAAACGTAGCAGGTGCGTTGCGCAAACCATATGGCATCCGTAAGTAACGGTAAGTGCCAAAAGGACATACAAATGCTGTCTTGTCTTGATCTTCAACATGCACTTTAACTTGATGATATCCTGCTCTCAGATCTAATGTAGACATGAAAGGAGTAAGTTTTGCTTGGTGTAGCAAGTCATCCATTCTGGGCAGTGGATATGTATCTGCAACTGTTATTTCATTTAACTTTCTGTAATCAATACAGAGGCGAAATGTTCCATTTGGTTTTGGTATAAGTACGACTGGAGAAGCATAAAGAGATTCACATTCTTCTATTATGCCTTCCGCGAGAAGTCTATCGATTTCTCGTTTTAATATTTCTTTCTTGGAAGGATTCATCCTATAAGGTAGCACTGCTACTGGGAGATGGTCTCTAGTATTAATACGATGTTCAATAATTGGAGTAGGCTCTCCCCCTGGTTGAAAGCATTCTTCATATTTTTCCAACAGTGAATTGATTTCTTTCCGTTGTGTAAGTGAAAGGTGAGTACCTTCATTTTCCCGAAGTTGACAAGGATGTGGTTCAGTATCGACAGTGACAAGAGCATTGATTCTAGGAGGCGCTTTCATAAAATTGTATTTTCTGTGGGATGTTTCCGTGAAATACAACTGTTTTCTTTGGAGATCTAAGACGATCCCTGCAGCTGTTAAAAAGTCTATACCTAGAAGTGTTCTGTTACCATTAGCATATTTCAAAATTATTAGCTCTGTGGCAATGACTTTTCTTTGGATACCAATGTCTACAGAAGTTGTCAGTATTTCAGTGGTTTGAGTACGACCATCAGCTAGAGTCATCTGCATAGTTTTTTCTTCAAAATTCAATCCTTTTTGTTTAAGTAAATGATATAATTTTTCACCAGCCACTGAATGCGTAGCACCAGTATCAGCACAAACTGCTGCTTCTGTATTACAAATGGATATTTGAATTATACTAATGGGATTATTTTCACTGGAGAAACTATAAAAGTTTGATTGATTCAAACTTGATGACAAGGTATCTTTTTGTCGAACTGGGTTGCAAGTGTGGCATCTTGATCGAATGATTCCGGGAGCACCACATCCATAACAAGATACAGGAGTTCTGTCTTCTTTTGTATCCATAATTTTCTTCTCAAGCATTCTGTCATTTGAAGTGGGATTCCGCCTACTGTTACTGGGAACCCCGGTTTCCCGCCTACTTTGACTGGGGAAACCTGACAGAGAATGTTCATGTGATAGCAACTTAGGATTTCGTGTGTAGTTACTTCTCCAAGGATTGGACTTCATTTCTTTTTGTTTCCAACTAAAGTTTTTGTTATTTTTATTTCGCATGTTTCTAACTTCTTCATACGAATCCAGCTTATCCACAAGTTGTAGAGGATTATTCCAATTACACCATTGGTCCAAAAAGTGATCTTTGTAATCTTGAGGGGCTTTCTTTTTAATTTGGTCAGCCACAATCAAATTTTTCAATTCTTCAAGCGTGGTAACTTTTGATTCTTTGAGCCACCCATCAAAATATGTTTGCAAATCAAAATAGAAGTCACGCCAGGTTTTTACAGGATCTTTGGCGTGCCGGGAAAACATCTGTCGAAATTTCTCTGCACTTAATTTAAAGCGTTTTAGTAAAATTTGTTTGACTTTATAATAGTCTTGAGCATCAACAACAGATTCTTTTGCGATTAAATTTGAAACTTCAGTCGGTAAAAGACCAACAAGGTACACCACCCACTGAGGAACTGGTACTTTTAAAAATGTTAACTGCCTTTCGAAGAGGTCTAGAAAAATTGTTACATGAGTTGTCTTTGGATCAAAAATAGGTAATAGCTTATGGAGTTCTAACTTCGGCATATTGGAGTCTGCAGTTGTAGAAGTATCAATTGTAAATTGAAATTTTTGCAGTTCAAATATTCGTTGGTTTTCCTTATCTCTTTCAGCTCGCAATTCGAGCTCTTTTCTATCACTAATAATATGATTTAAACATTCTTTAGTAAAATCTACATCATACCCTTCACTTTTTAAGATTGCGTCTTTTATGTCAAGAACTTTGAAATTGTCTGGTATTGATTTGTCTTGCGTTTCTGCCAATTCAAGGAGGTCCTGCCTGCGACCTTTTGCTAAATAGGCCATCGTGAAATGTCACTTCAAATTAATTACAAATTTATATTCTTTGAATTTTAAATTAAATTTTACAAAATGTTATTAATGAAATAATAATACAGTATTATATACCACATAAAAGTAATATCTCAATTTCTTACAATATGCAATTTGAAACAAAAAATTTATGAATCACAAAAATGAAAAAAAAAAAAAAAATATGTTCGTTGTTTTCACTTTCAATACACAATCAAAGTAAAATCACTATCAAACTTATTGTTAAAAAAATCTTCCAAAATGATCTGAAAACACATTTGAAATATGTCATACCACAAGTAAAAATAATCATATACTCATAAATAAAAGTTCTACTTAGCCGAAACAAAATTCCTTATTAGTATTCAAAAAGAAAAGTTATTAGAACTCAGAGTTATAAACAACCTTGAACTGTCTATTTCTCCCTATTTTACTTATTTTCGCTTGTGTAGCATAAAATTTCTCATCAGTTTCAAAAATGAATCATAATTTAAAATTAATACTAGAACATAAAGGGAAATGGATAAATATTCTTTTTTTTAACCACTAAATATATTATGTAACTGAAGGAAATCTTTATATATATATATATATATATATATAAAAACAAGTTATACATATAAATGAATATAAATATAAATGAATATAAATATAAATGAATATAATCTTTCGAACAAAGATTGCAATAATTTAAGGAAAGAATACATATCTATTTTTTGTGTGTGTGTGTTTTCACTTAAGCTTTTCAATAAACAACGTTATACGCTTTAATTTAAAACAACACAGTATATATTTTAAGAACATTGAATATAATTTTAACTGTATATTATACTACTGTTTAGCAAAAGACATTTCTTAAAATAAGAAAAAGATTTCTTGAGAACAGTTTATATAATTAGCACAGGAATGTACAGAAATGTTTTCTAATAATGAACAATGAGATCAATACTTAAAGAATTCAACTATTCTTTAGGATATTAAAAATCCAATTTGCATTTGGGCATGCAATAATGAAACTAGTATTATAAGGTATAACACTTTAAAGAAAATTCAAGATAAAAAAAACTTTTACTTGCTCTTCAGTTGAAGATTAATCCAAAGATTTGTTACTTGCTCATTCTACGGGTGAGAACTGAGTAATAAAACCATATAACAGGAGAATAACAACATTCGAGCTATTAACCTGAAAATTAATACCGAGCAACGGCCAAGCCTCTTGTAACTTATTACACGTTGGGCGTCAGATTATGACGCGGTGGGCGCCAAATTATGAGGGGATGTGACCCAAGGTAAAAAAGAGACACGCGGGGAAGGGGTTCTTTACAAAGTCCACTAGTTAATTAAACACATTTATTAGACAAAACAAACATTTACATACATAACTAGAGAACTAATAGTTAGCATAGAATTGAAAGGGATCGGAGCGCATGCTCGTACATCCTTACAGTTCCGAAACTTGGCCATTACTAAAAATTGTTCTGTCCGCCAGAGGGAGAGACAGTCTCTCTACTGTTAATGTGGGAAGAGTCTAAACAACGGGGGGGTTACAGTTGTGGGATTTTGTAAATTTTTAAATTTCTACTTTTCTTTCTTCAAAAAACAACTATTTTTTTAAAAGGTACATTTTTGTTTCCGGGAGCTAAAAAATTATAAAGTGAGTGAGTGAATTTTAAAGTCGCATAGTTCACCTACTCAAGAGCTTTTGGCGACGCAACTCGACATTTTGAACCATTGTCAAGTGACGAGGACACACTTCGAAAAAGAATAATAGAAAAGGTAATTTTGTGAAGTGAAGGGAAAATTTATAAAAGCAGGAAAAGCCCTTGCAACCCCGGGCCATGCATCTAGTATTTAATAACTTAAATGGAATCGGGAATTAAAACTATAGTAGTATCTTTTATACAAAAGAGTTAATTTTATGGTACAAATTTTAGTAAATGTATGAAAAGTTTCTTTACTAAGATAAATAAAAAGTTCAATGTATGTTTAAAAAAATAACAATTTAGATTGATAATTATATGATAAAAAATTCAAGGATTTCCTTATAAATGTTTTGCAATTTGAATTAGCACAATTAGAAGTAATGAAATATTTCTTAAAATCTCTGAAATAATTATCTACGCCAAGAACATAATTATTTACATATTTTTTTTAAGTCTAAAAATTTATTTTGAAATATTTTTATCAATTATATTGTACTATTCAACTTTGTATCATCAAAAACTTGCTAATTTTATTTTTGATGCTAAAAGGAAAAAATGAGCAAAAACACTTCTGTTTTACAGACAAATACAATCGAACCTTCATATAACGAACCTCTATTTTCCGAATTTTTCTATATAGTGAAATTTTTCCTGGAACCAAGAGCATTTCACGATTTTCCTCTTAAAATAACCTCCCAATAGCGAAGTGCTTTTTCTATGTAACGAACTTTTTCTCTTGTGATTCAATTTTTTTCTCCCTATTTTTGAAGTATTTCTGAATACATTTCAAGTTTTTCTCTTTTAACACATTTTATGGTAATCATAAATCTTGAACTGGTTTTATTAGGTGCCTAACTCACTGGGAGCAATAGAATTCTGGGACTTCGAACCAAGAAGTGCAAACATTAACGCAAGCTCTCTGGAAACATCTTCGATATCCCGTTTCACCCTTAGTGGAGTTGTTTCGTGTCTCTGTGTCTTTGAACTAGTCTCCGTTCATTTGTAGTATTGATCCGTCGTACTAGTAACTTCGTTTCTTTTAGCTCCAAAATGTCGAAACGTAAGAACTTGAGCATCAAAGAAAAAAATGTAATTCTCCAGGGAGTGGATAAAGGCGTCAAGAAACTTCAGGCAGTTTTTCTTTCTTTCTATGGAACTAGTTTGATATCACGAGGCAAGGCGCTAAGCACCGCTTGTTGTCGCTGGAATGGAATCCAAGATGGCGGCCTAGCGGTTTAAAATCGCCAGGAAGTTAATTTTAAAGAACTGTTTTGAAAAACGAAATATATTTCAACTGAAGAATATAAGAAGAGATTGAGAATAACCAAGATCAATCAATAATTAACGAATATCAATATAATATAATAAAAAGGTAAATGTACCAGTAATAATATTATGCAGTATATAATAATAATCTTATATAATTTAATAGTAATTATATATAATATTCACATAGTATGATTTAATAGCAATTATTATAAATAATAATAATAATTTAATAGTAATTATAAAAAAAACAATAATCACCATATTTTATAATATAATAAAAATTATACATTAGAATACTCATATAACATAATAATTATTAAAAAATAACATAATAATAATTAGAAATGAATAACAAAATAAAAATTATAAATACATAACGTAATAATAATTAGAAATACATAACATAATAATGATTATAAATAAATGGCATAATATGTAATAATATTTATAAATAAATATAAAAACAATTATTATAAATAACGCGAATATTAACACATATAAGAATTGCATTTTTATATGATATTATTAAAATAATTCAAATGCAATGAAAATGTTTAAATTTTTAAAGAAATCGAATTAAAATCGTCTGGAATTAATAGGGTTATCACGGGAAAAAAATCAATAAAAATTAATTCTTATATACGCTATCCTCATGGCAACCACATCGCCATACCATAAAAGTATCCATATTGTAATGTTATCGCCCTTCTTGGCGAACATAAATATTATTATTATAAATAATAATAATAATTTAATAGTAATTATAAAAAAAAACAATAATCACCATATTTTATAATATAATAAAAATTATACATTAGAATACTCATATAACATAATAATTATTAAAAAATAACATAATAATAATTAGAAATGAATAACAAAATAAAAATTATAAATACATAACGTAATAATAATTAGAAATACATAACATAATAATGATTATAAATAAATGGCATAATATGTAATAATATTTATAAATAAATATAAAAACAATTATTATAAATAACGCGAATATTAACACATATAAGAATTGCATTTTTATATGATATTATTAAAATAATTCAAATGCAACGAAAATGTTTAAATTTTTAAAGAAATCGAATTAAAATCGTCTGGAATTAATAGGGTTATCACGGGAAAAAAATCAATAAAAATTAATTCTTATATACGCTATCCTCATGGCAACCACATCGCCATACCATAAAAGTATCCATATTGTAATGTTATCGCCCTTCTTGGCGAACATAAATATCAACTTTGCGCCTTTCCCCGTGTTATCAAACTAGCACCCTTTCTATCTTACCTTTTTTTGTATAGGTAAGATACATAAAATAAATAAATGTATATTAAGTTTCAAAAAAGGGTTTCATAATTACATTTTTAAGAAATATATAGTGTTTATGAATTTGAAATTTGTTTTATGTGGTTTATAAAGAAAATTAAAAGATGAACCTCTAAATAATGAATTTTCCGTATAACGAACTTTTTTCGCGATTTAGCGAATTCGTTATATAGAGGTCCAACTGTAATTGATCAATTTGTCAAAATGATTTTTACTCACACATTGGAAATAGTTTTATTATTTAAAATAATTTGCGGAATAGAAAAAAGCAATTCATATAAGTATAGATTTTTAGAGAAAAGTACAGTTCAGTTACCTTTGTGACGGGATCACGTGTTTTTTCATTAACATGTTCTTTTGGGCCAGAATAAATGGCAATTCTTTTCCAACTAACCCGAGGAGTAAAACGAGAATGAAAGATGCAAATTAGGAAGCTTTTAAATTACAGAAGTTTAGAGTAAGCGGTGTGGCATTTGGGGAGTGTTATGATAGTCCGTGTTGCAAATGTGAAGAGTATTATGAGAAGTTAAGTGGCAGTCAAGAGAGGTTACCCGTGACAGAGAGCCTGTAGTAAAGGTAGATACTATTCTACGCCAGGGAACCGTAACTTCAGCTAGGATCAGATAGATTGCTGTTTCGTTGGACACTATTTTAATATTCGGATTGAAATTGAGCTTAGGCGAGTTAGTTATTGATAGTGGTCCGGGTTACGTTATTTCGGTATTATATATTGTGTGTTTCGCCACCGTAGATTCTCTCACATATCATATAATTACCTAATCTGTTATTGGTTTAAGTTAAGATCTTAATAAAGTAATATTAAGATTATGGCAGCTTCTGGTTCTTCCTTTATTCCTACACCTCTAGCTCACGCTGATAATCTAGGAGAAGGACACCCAAGGGGGGCGACCTTACACCTTGTGCCCACTGCCTGTTTTGGATGTGAAAAGACTAATTGCATAAGGCATTAGCAGTGGAAGTAATATCCAGTGTCCTAAAAATGACAGACGCTTCTGGAAAAATAAAGAAAAACAGGAGAGAGAGAGAGATAAATTGCGGTTTGCTTCATTCTCTTTTAGTAACCAGGGAATTTATTCTAAGTTTTAAAGTTAGTTACAAATATGGTCAACAGGTGGTGCTTCAAACTGGGAAAACTTTAAAACAATGCTATCGTCAGTTCGTTATTTTACAATTCACTCAACATTCCAGTGTGCTTCGAAAACTCGGAACAGCGAATGTTTTAAAAGTTTAATCACTTGGATCATAGTTTTGTTGCAACAAGACGCAGAAATTCAATTCCTGAAACGGACCAACAAACAGTGGGATAAAAGCACTGTTCGGAAATTTTCAACATGCTCGGAATGTTAATAATAATCAAGCTGGAATTGTCAGCAGTCCAATTGCAGCAATTACGGAAGTGAATCTTGAAGTCATTCAGCAAGTAATTCATCAGCGACTCCTAATTCATGATCGTGTCATTACCCTTTTCTACCAAATGCATGCCCAAAGTGGCATGGAATGGCCTCTATTACCCAGAATTAGTGCTAAGTGAGTGAGTGAGTGAATATTAGTGTCACACTGTTTAGCTACTCAAGGGCTTTTGTCCTCGTAATTTTGAACCATGCACGACATCTGAGCTGGCACATCCCTCTCCTAACTTCCACACCACACTGTTTGAATGGAGGACGTTTGAGCCTCGATTTATTTTGACTGAATTAAGTGTAGTTTTTCTGTGGTTATATTCTTAAAGAATATATATTATAGATGTTGAAAGATATTTCAGAAAAAATGAAGAGAAATACAACGGAATAAATTTTATTTAATATTTGGCACATAAGAAGTAAGAGTTGAGAGTAGATTTTTGAATCACATTTCAACGTAAGTTGGAGATGTAGCAACACCACAGTTGTTGTCTTTTTGACTCATTAAGACATAGCCATCATTTCCCCAATAAGTAGACCATGAATTTTTCACAATCCAGTAAGGTTCTCCATTTAAAACTCCATAACCAACTGCTAAAACAGAGTGATCCAATTGATCTTCTCCTTTTTCTATAAAGAGCAAAAATATATATATTAATTTTACAGGAAAAAATGCATATTACAGTGATCAGAAACTTACAGCTTTTTATAAGAGTTAAGTTATCCATTTTGAAGAGTGCTCTTTGATAATAGTTAAGGCTTTATTAATCTGATTTTTTCTATAATTTATTACTACACTTTACTCATTCATTGTTTGGCCCCTCAAAATATAGAGGTAAAGCTTTTTATTATTTAATTAACAATAGCCATCATAGCTTTTTCCTGTAAAGCACCTAATCTGTAATATAAGTGGAGATCGCCTTATAACACAAACTATTATTAGGCTAAGAACAGGCCATTACAGAGGAATGAAGTTCGGTACGGATGGTAGAAGATCTTATAGGAATTGTGATAACTGTTTAGATACAGAGCTAACACCTGCTCATATCTTTTGACTGTCCAGCTATTCTTGCTACTCTAAAAGAGAGAAATAGGGGTCCTCTTTTTGTCAACAAATCTCTTTGTTTTAACAATATTGAACAGATTGCCGGAACAATCATCTGGACCCATGGTACTGTCTGATTTGGTCCCATCATGGATACAGCATCATCATCATCATAGCTTTTTTAAAAAATACTTTCAAACAATTTTTCTTAAAATGTATTATTATAAATCATTCATACATTAGAATGTACAATACATAAAATTCGAAGTTACAGTTCGATGAATACATACAAATTGCATTGTTTTAAAGCGTGGTTGTGCAATCCACTGCATAAGAACAAAAGCAAAAGAAACATTGATTATTCGTGACACTGTTGAGATTATAGAAGAGTGCCTGTTCAAATAACGAACGGATTACCAATACGGTGATGAAATGCGCAGGGGCTGAAATTTAAATGTTGATGCCCTAACCCTGGATGTACCATAATGATTCTCGAGTAGATCAGGTTCCATGTGAAAAGATGACTCAAAACTCTACAGTGTGTAACAAAATTTTTACAAACTATTAAAAAGGATAAAAACAAATTGGATACACAGCTTTGAAAGGAGAGCCAACTGATATGTGAATAAAAAACAGTGAAATTAATGAAATTTTAAAACTGCAGTCTTTTAAATAGTTCACGACATCATCAAGGAACGATAGGCACTGTCGCCAGATGAAAGGTGTAGGGTTTACCAAAAGATGTGGACCTGTTAACAGTTGTTTAATTAATTTGTATTTACATTTCTGCAAATAAAGCCATACAGAAAATCCATCTTATTTATATTGTTATGGAAATTTCTGACTATTTGCTTCTTAGTTGAAATTATATTAGAGTAGGAAATATCGTTTGCAGGTCATATAGATTATTTGTGCGATAGTAATAAATGAATAGGATTGACTTTTTCGACTTATACGGCTAATTGTCACCATATTTGGCAATAAGAAAAATCCAGAAAGGTTTAGGATAATTATTTCGAGAGAAAGCTTTAGAATGTCAAAGAAGGTTCTTTATGGTTTATATAAGCACTATGCACAGAAACAACAAATTGGCCAGAGCTTCAAAATAAAATGCGCTTTTTATTGACCCAATGTGATATTGAGACTACGGGTTTGTATTGTTACATTGATTGGGTTCGAGGATTTTATGTAAATTAGTCACAAAGAACAAGACAGTTCTTTAAGAGCAATAAGAATTTATTGTCGAAAACCAATCCTTGAGGCACAGGATTCAGCAGCAAAATTTGCTGAATAAATATCAGAAGGACTTCACACCTTCTACAGCATTGAGACACAATATCAGTGTCTAAAATACAAGTAGGTTAGATTATTCGCCAACACCATTCGTCCTACTCAGCACACACACACAGCCGAGCTCATCGTTATTCTACTCTTCACGGTCAACACAATACTAATAATCGCTAGTCAAAACAATACTAACTCAGCTTCATCGAGCGTATTCGTATTCATTGGGCCTAGCAGGTCCTTCGAGAAATATCCGCTATGATATAGATCATGCAATTAGTGAATTTCTACACTAATTTCCAGAAGAATCCATAGGGCCCCTAATTCGCGAAAAATGGTTGATAAAAAGATGCCAACTTGGTTCTTTCGTCAAGTTCGCATTGAATTGCCATTATAATGTAAGGGATGGCGTTGCTTACGAATATTACAATTTTAGCATAAAATAAATATAACGGAGTAATAAATGCATTACACATCAAAATACAAATTATTTACACTATTTTACACAAAATTCGTAACAGTATTGATGAGTGAATTCTTAATCTGTGCTATTGTGTATTGATTTTATATGTGTTAATTGTTTCCTGTTAATTACAAATCTGTAGTAATCACTGGTGAGTTCCAGAACAACGATTTTCTTTGAAAGAACTTGCCTGTTAGTTACATGGACCTTTCCTACATTTGATAGACGATCCACCATGTAACATTTGGTATTCGAAGTGGAGTTAGGATAAATGCCAGTGACTCGAGTCAAAAAAAGAAAAGGCCATACAGGAGCAACTAAAGGCTCTGATGGACATAATGAAACATGAAATTATAAATGAAAATCGAATAAGAAATGAAATCTGGTTAAGATGAGCTCATTAAGGTAATGGAATCAAGCCAAGAATAAATGAAAGCCATACAAGAAGAAAAGAAGACTCACTTAAAGCTGGGCAAGAAGAAATGAAGTCTGAAATTAAGCATGCGTTCTGTATATAGATTATTTGTAGTTCATAACAACTCTTATAACTTAAACTTCCAGTGTGGGCTAGAGAAGCTAAATGATTGCACATTCCTGCTTTAACCCTTTATCTACTGCATTATGATTTACTGCAGTTTTTTTTTATGCAATATTTTTTTTATCGCTACATTGAAAATTAAAGGATATACATAAAAAATACTCAACATTGGGAAATTTAATCCGCAAGAGCTAATTAATTAATTAAAGAGATATTCAATTGTAAAATTAATTATATACACTGTTCACTTAAAATAAATAGTCAAATCGTTTTCTAAGGACTTCATTAACATATAAAATAATAAGACAGTTAAATTTTGACATTAACTATTTTTTGGGGGGCAAAAATGATAATCTTCGCAATCCACTGAAAACGCCTTCAGCTGAAAACGCAATTTCTGCTAAAACTATTCACCTTCCCCACTAAAATACTCATCATAGAACCCGTGCAGACATATATCTTGGAAGAGTAGATTCAAAAGAATATTCCTGCTAAGTATCGTAAGAATATTCATAAAAATGGTTATTGAATGTAATTTTAAAGTAAGTGGTACTTATAAGTACCGTCGGTAGATAAAGGGTTAAGTAAAGAAAAAAAAAAGGCAAGTTGTTTACTTACTGCAATCAGGGTTATAATAGACACCATGGGAATAAAATGAGAATCCTTTATGAGCTGCATCTATGCTCACAGAAATTGGCCCCTTCTTTGCAATGGCTTGTTTCAAAGCATTCAGATCTCCACTGGTGACATTAACGAAACTTTTGATTTGAGCAGTTTTTGGTACATTCAAATCGTGGCAGATACCATCCTAAAAAAATGAATCAAATTATATTAAACACACACTCAGAGTTAAAAATTATTTTAAAAATGCTTCTAAAAAATAATGATATGTTATACATAGAAATTTTTCCAGATTTTTAATGTAAGACAGCTTAACATTAATATTGAAACTTCCCTTAAATAATTTCTAATGATGTAATTATTTTTGCTCAGTCATTTGTTTTCTAATAATAATTATTATTAGAGTAAACAGTAAATTAAATTAGAAATAAAAAATAACTATTATTACTCTTTATATTTATGTCTTTCAGTTCTTCATGAGATAAAAAATGATGGAAGAAAATGTATGATATGCAATCTTTGAGTTAAAGATTTTTAACAAGACAGCTTAGTTGCTAAAATTTCTGCTTAACACTTAGCTGCTTAAACAATTAGTAAATTTACAATTTTTCATAAAATACTACAGAAATTAAAAACTAAAAAATTAGATATATTTTGTTAAACAATGAAGTATTCCAATTCTAGATCATTCTGAGCATTTTCTATTTTTTTAACAGATTTATTTAGTTTCTTTGAATAGAATCAAACGATTCTAATATATTTGAATCTTTACCAAATATTTGATTTAAAACTTAATGCTCTATCATAACAATTTTTTTTTATAATTTTGATTGTTTTCCAAATTTTTCAAATGCTGATGATGTAATGCTTAGCAGTTTTTATCCATCACATAATTTCTGTGTAAGATTCCAATAATTTTACTTGAAATGTATTGCAATTTAAAACCCCCTTTATGAGATGAGATTTACGTTTAACTGCTGCAATACATAGAAGCATACAATTAAAGAATTAGCACTCCACATAATTTAAGCTACTGTCCATAACTCATATTTTTGAAAATTTAATAAATAAATGCAATTCCTTACTGAATGCTCAGTAAGAAAGTACAGTATACCTTATTGATTAAAACAACAACATACCGATCCAAGATAGTTTCCATAATCTTCTTCAGTGGCCAAACCACCTGCTGCCATAATGTATGCATAAGCTCGGAAATCCTCACCACCATCACAACCATTATTCTGATAACGCCAGCTGCAGTCAATAAGCTGTTGTTGTGAAAGGCGGACTAGCTTGTTTGTCTGAAAAATAAAGAGTTCTTTGATTTGAAAATCAGAAAAATGAAATACAGAAAGCAACCCAATCCTTTAATTTGTCATTCAATTTAAATATTTTGAGTGAATGAGAGAATATTAATGTCGCATTATTCAGCTACTTGAGGGCTTTTGAAAATGGACCTAAAAAATTTTGAACCATGCTCAAATGATGAGAACAACACCTGAACTGGCACCCCCTCTCCTAATTTCCACACCATACCAATGGGAGGACGTTTGAGCTCAATATATTTAACATGTATCGGCCCTGTCTACACAGTGGGTCTTTAGCGGTACAAGGCTCAAACTCATGACATGCTGGCCCAGAATCTGACACCCTGACCACTAGGCTACCACAGCCACTTCCAATTTTTTTGAAACATAACATTTTAACCCAATTTTTTAGTCAAATTTTAAAAGATAAAAATTTTACAATCTATTTTTCAACTCATTTTTTTAAAAATCTTTTTTATATTTTAATGCATGCAGTGTTTGAGAAGAAATTGCGATAAAAACAAAACTGATTTTTTTAAAAAAAAGGTACTATTTTTATTATCATCAATAACATATTTTTGATGTTTTTATATAAAAAGAAAAAAAAATCTAAACTTTAAAAAACTGTAAATGACAATGGAAATTGTATTTATTCATTTTATTACCAATATACAGATATTTTGAGCTTTCTTTTCAATTTTTTAAAGTTTATGCAAAAAGCCATTATCATTACGTTTTTTAAATCTTATCATGTGTACAAATGAGATTTATGATTATAACTTCAGTACTTTCATGCAGCAGCAACTGTTTTTGGTGTGTAAACATTATCTTTAGGGTATAAACACAATTCTTACTTCCTTTCACGGGACATTAACACTGTTATGATTTCTATGTGGCTATTGAAGCATTTTTAAAGTACCCAAATTTACTCATTTTAATTTTTTACCAAGCCAATATTATATAGCAGCAATTAAATTTTATAAATCACTACGAAAGGTGCGAATTTCATAAGATCCATAGGACAAAAAGTTATAAGATTTTATATATTTTTAGTAGAAAAGGATATTAATTTAATTTAACATATGCGAATAAAAAAAATGATTTTACTTTCAAGAAGTAAGCTCCCTCGATAGTGCCAGTAGTTCCAAAACTCCAACATGAGCCACAAACAGCTTGATCTTTAACAGGTGTTACAGCCCCTGTGCATATTAAAAAAACATTATGATAAAATTTTGTAAGTACATTAATTTACATATTAATATTGATATGGGGGATATAAAAATATTAATTTATAGTAATAATTTTTTTCTATGATCTAATAAGAGAAAGTACCTCCCATTTCAATATGATTATATATTTTATGATGACACATCTAATCTCTTACAATTCAGGAGAGCGAGCGGAATTTATTAGAAAAATACAAATCATCAAGTTTATCTGTGTACAAAAAGATTCTAAAGTATTCTAATTATTATTTAAAATATAAATCTGAAAGACAGAAAGCTACTTATACTGTCAAGAAATGTGACATTAAGTTTATTCTTAATTAAAAATAATGGTGTGATAAAAATTGTACAAAGTGGTGGCCCTCAGAAAAATTGAATGAGACAAGCATTCACTAAAATTATGTTATAATTCCAGAAAATCTTAAATATTTTATATATTGATAAATTAATTGAGAAAAGAAAAGAAAGATAGATGGAAGAAAATAAAGACAAAAATCATTATTAGAATATGTATGTAACAGACAACAAACAAAAGCTTCAAAATCAAATAAATGCTTGGAAATTATTAAATGTTTTAAGAGAAACCGAAAATGCACATTTAGAAACATATTCACTGAAATTTTAGATGAAAGATGTCAATTTTTTAAAAAAAATTAAAACATTCAAAAACATTTTGCTTTAGAATTACATTAATATATTGTTTATAATTGCCTATAATGAATTAAACAGATTATTATACTTGAATGATTATATAATGCCATACCATACAAGCGCCAATCCAATGAATCTGGGATGTTTTCAGAAAATTCTTCTTTGGGGAATGGTTTTCCTCCATTGTATCCAGTTGAAGCCAAACGTCCACGAATTCGACGAATTTCAAAATCATTATAATCTGCCATATGATTAATTTTCAAAGCATATGACAATCCTGCACGATTCATACTTTGCACATATCTACAAAGGAAATAAAATTAACTAATCAATCTTGTGATGAAATGGAATGCAACTTTTTAATCAAGAATATTAGAAAAAGAAATAAAACTCTAAAATAATATTTTTATCAAAAGCAAAATTTAATTTTTAATAGATCAGCTCTAAAATAAAATTTTGAAAATAAATTTAGTTAATCACTTACTCATCTAATATATATTATAAATGTGAAAGTTTGTGAAAATCTTTGTGGGGGTCTTTTACGTAAAAACAACTTAATGGATTTTAATGAAACTTTACAGTAATATAGCTTATACATCAGAATAACACATAGGCTATAATTTATAGCATAGGCTATAATTTATAAAAAGTGTCCAAAATATAACGATATTTGTCAAGTAAGAAGGAAAAAATTCTGCCATCTGCAAGCAAAAAAGCCCACATCAGCATATATCTATCTTTTGTTTGTGAAAAACTCTTTTTCTTTTGGCTACACAAGGGAATCGCTTCTAATTAATTCCTGTGATCAGAATAATGCCTATTTTTTTTATTTCAGAATAAAACTTAAGTTTTGAAGGGTAGAGGTTGTTATAAATCTCTCTTTATTTTAATGTTTTTTTTATGATTTTATTATGCACATTTGGTAGTAAGAAGTTGATCTATTTTCAAAATAACTACTTTTATCGCTTCTGGTACTTGAAGTAAATAAACTTTCTCTTTCACACTACATCATTTGGACAAACTTTCATAATTTTTTTGTGGTTAGTAGTTAATTATAACACTGTAATTTTAATTGAATATGCAGATATTGCATTTTTAAGTATAAAACTAATTATAACTACTGCATTGTATTTTTTGCAGTGAGTGAATTTTAACGTTGCACTGTTCAGCTACACAAGGGCTTTTGGAGACGGACCATGTAATTTTGAACAATAGTCAAGTGACGGGAACGACACTTGAGCTGGCACCCCCTTCTCCTAACTACCACACCACACCAACTTAGCAGGAATATTCTACCAATACTTAGCTTTAATATTCTTTGAAATCCACTCTTCCAAAATATATGACAGCACGGGTTCTATGATGAGTATTTTAGTGGGGAAGGCGAAAAGTTTTGTAGCAGATATTGCATTTTCTGCGGATAGCAAAGATTATTATTTTTGTCGCAAAAAAATAGTTAATGTCAAAATTTAAGTGTCTTATGGTTTTGTCTGTTAATGAAGACCTTGGAAAATGATTTGACTACTTATTTTAAGTGAACGGTGTACATAACTAATTTTATAGTGGAATATCTTTAATTATAATTTATTAGCTCTAACGGATTAAATTTTCCAAAGTACAGTATTTTGTTTATGTATATCCCTTAATTTGTACATGTAGTGATCCAAAAAAAATTGTATGAAAAAAACTGCAGTAAATCATAATGCGGTTGGATAAAGTATTAACGTGCATCGCTCCCCAACACGGCGGGTCTTACAAAGCTCTAATAAAGCTCGAGCTACTAAAGTAGCTAGGCATTTACCAACTTGACTCTATCGTTAACATTTCTCTATGTTTTTCATTGAATCGCCATTATAATTTAAGAAACGGCGTTGCTACAATTACGAATATTACAATTTTCAAATAAAATAAATACAACAGAAAGTAATATTAATGTATTACACTTTCAGATATAAATTATTTACACTACTTTAGGCGTTCATTACGCAAAACTTTTAAGAATGTGTTACTTTTGCTGAGCAGAGATCAGGTTGGGGAGGTATTTTGAAAAATCGACCCTCAAGAGTGTTACGAGGAATTATAAATTTAAAAAATCCTTTTTATCGGCTATTAGATCTACATAGTTAAAATTTAACGAAGGTGTTTTTTTTTCTTTCTTTTTTTGTTTAGCTGAGATATGCAAAAAGCTTTTTTTGTTTAATTTTCAATTCACATAAAATTAACTCATTAAAAACTTCTTTTTCCTTCAATCTGTGTTGTTTAATTTTTCATTTCACCCGTGCGAAGAACGGGTATACCAGCTAGTCACAATATAAATTAAGCTTTTTTAGATGAAATGAGTTTTTTTATATTAATGTTGCTCTCAGAAGCAACACAAAGGTAACAAACTTTGTAATTTTTATCTTCAGTCAAGTGATGAGTTGGCGTCCTACCTTCCAAACTTCCACACCGTGCTAAATGTTAACTATCAGCCACAACAGATTTATCATTTATTAGTTTAATGTGTACTGTAACCATTCTGTTACCAGTGGCTATTTGCATTTTTTTTCAGAAGAGGCCATCAACTATTTTTTAGAAACTTGCAAAAAATTCAGATTTATCTGCTATGTATTTTTTTAAATAAATGTTTCAGTGAAAAACAAAAGCTGACAACAGTGAAGCTCATGAACTAATAATATAATATTTGAGATGACAAATAGATACAATTAACTGTGAGTCTGTTCTATGAAAGAATTAGCTGGTGTTTAAAAAAAATTCCATCATTTCCCAGACGTTATTCAATGATGTATAATTAATTGAAATGAAATTAATATATTACATATATATATTTGGAATTTTTCTTAAAAAATTAATTCTTATAATGGAGGAAAATGCTAACTAGAAATGCAATGAAATGTATTTAACACAAATCATTCTCATATATATCAACACAATTTGAAATAAATAAAAATGATGGAATCTATATATATATATATATGAGAGAAGATTATTATTCCCATTCAAAAGAATTTATACTGTCATTCCAAATTGATTGTTATTTTATGAATCAAAAATACTATTAAAAAAAGATAAAAAGAAATAAAAAACATGTAGGAAACATGTCTAGTTTTTAAATTCTTCTTTTCAAATGTAAGCAAATGCTACTTAAAGGTTTTTTAAATTTAAAGTGATGATCTTATACATATGTATAGGATTTAAAACTTGTCTTCAACAAAGACCTAAATAATAAGTCAACTTCTTAAAAGTTAGAAAAGTAAGACAGAATCATGCAAACCAAACATCGATACTTTAAACCAAGCAAACAAAAAAATTCTAAATTCCTACCAATTACTGTATCAAATTATAATACTGAATTACATTATTTAGAACACTTAAATTTTTACAAAGCACAGTCATTTTTATTTTCAAAAAATTAAGATTTATAAATACCATTATTAAACTTTAAAAATTAGCAGAAGTGATTTCTTAATAGTTCGTTTTCTTTAAAAAAAATCAGTACTTGCGTATAATACCATTGACTAATTTCTCCAAAGGAAAAGACTTCGCCAAATGCTGTCATCCATATTATTATTATGTTCGCTGATGCGTGATAGTGATTTCCATGTATATAAAGGCATTTTCACAGAGCCTTTTGTTTTGAGGACATTGGTCAATGGTATAATAACAACAAAGAACCAAAAAACCTTACCTGTAATTCTGTCGATAGATATTCTTTCTGTTCTCATGTTCAGTAGGATCTGGATAAGTTTTGTCATGTTTTGTTTTGAAATCTTCAAAACTTTCATGTATGTGTCTATCTTCATTGTTTACAAATTCCATCATAGGATTATTAAGGACCATTACTTCAACTCCTGGACCTGGAAAGCTACCACATTCCAAAGCTAGAAAAAATTACTATTTTGTTGAGAATTCATACATTCAAAAGAAATGGTATCAATAAAATATAATAATAAATAAAGAGTATACAAGTATACCCTTATATTTAAATACATTAAAATAATGAATCAGAAATCATTCAATAAGCAGAAATGATTAATCTCTGGCCTATTATGATTTCTTTTCTGTACATAGGGATTCCTGCGTGATGGTGCACACCTGATTTTCAGCAGCCTAATGAGTCACCCACTTCAGAGAAAGAGGTCCTCAGGATGGGACTGAAAATCAATAAGAATAAGACAAATACATGCCTTGTACTAAATCCTGTTTTAACAATTCCCACTTTAAAATTGAAGAGTATAATTTTGAAGTTGTTGACAGTTTCACTCATTTAGGTTCAGAAATAACAATAGAATCGAAATCCAAAAGATAATTGCTATGGCTAATAGATGTCTAAATGGAATACGAAAATAAATATGAAATCGAATTTAATCAAAAGAAAAACAAAGGTTCTATTGCATAAAAGTCTTTTAAGATCAGTATTCTTATGGATGCGAAACTTGGTCCATGTCTCGAACAGATGAGAACATGATAAGTATACACGATAGAAAGATTTATTTTTGGAGGAATTCGGGAAAATGGAACGTGGCGAAGAAGATCAAATTTAGAGCTCTATCAATCATACAAAGAATCCAAAATTGTTAATTTTGTCAAAAATACAACGAATTAAATGGTTAGGTCACGTTGACAGAATGGACGAAGACCGCACTAAAAACGTCTTCCAACGTCCAACCAATTGGCACATGAAGAAGGGGCAGGCCAAATTTTAGATGGATAGATGGCTTAGAAAAATATCTCCTAGTTTTGAGAACTAAGAATTGGAGGACACTAGCAGGAAGAAGGCTGGCCTGGAAAAGGCTTCTTGAGAAGTCCTAGGCCCACCCTGGACTGTCGAGCCACTGAGGAAGGAATGAGTCACCCATACGGCTTTCGTTCCTCCACCAGAGGGTAGCCATACAATTAATCTGTTTGGTGGTGTCATCTAGCAATTGTGACTTTAATAAGATCTAATTAATTGCCACTGGTTACAAACTAGAGTAAATAATTTTTGGATTAATCATTCAATAAAATTGTTCCCTTTTAAAGGTCTCAGGGGAAATATGATGAAATTTCAGTATTCTTAACTGCGATTAAACATTTTTAAAAAAATCAACAATATACCAAAAAGGTATACATACTTGTACTTATTTCAAAATCCTCGTCTGTTACGTTTCCTGGAATGTATTCTGAGTAATAAATCTCATATTTATCGTAATGGGATCCAAGTAGATTGTTATAACCTTTCATAATGTAGTGAAGTGGAGCTCTAGTTTCTTTATCTAAGTATATGCTATACTTATTTACTTTATCTTCAACAGTATTTTCTGATTGCCACAATTCACACGTAGACTGTTTAAATTTAGAAGGAAATAGTGCATTGTTTTCATAACAAGGAGTATCTTTCACATACTGGAAGAAAAAAAGATAAAATTCAAAATACTGAGTTTCACATAGGGTTATTAAACAATTACTTTTGTATGCACTTGAAATATAAAAACAAAGTGTGTTTCTTGATTCAAAAATATTTAAAGTATAAATTCCTTTTCTCTAAGTGGAGAAAAATGCACAACATGAAAAAAAAAAGATATGTATTACATCGTTTACCCATTTCGCTAAAAGAAAAGATATCACCAATTCAAAAAATGTTTGCAAATGTATTATTACTGACTTCGAACGTATATCATAACAGTGCCATTTTTGTACTATACTGTCGACCAATTTCGTCAGATGAAAAGGCGTCGCCGAATACTCAACATGCAGCCAAGAGTGGACAACTGTTCCCTCGCATGTACAAATGCAATAATCTAGTTCGCGCTTAAGTTGACAACTTTTGGAGACTTCTTTTCATTCGGAAAAATTGGTCAACGATATAAAAGGTGAGTATCCATAAAATTTACCTTAAACTTTCCTTTTTTAAATTAATTTGTTTT
This sequence comes from Trichonephila clavipes, assembly GCA_019973935.1. Classification (NCBI taxonomy): domain Eukaryota; kingdom Metazoa; phylum Arthropoda; class Arachnida; order Araneae; family Nephilidae; genus Trichonephila; species Trichonephila clavipes. Next base: position 449,754 of record BMAU01019389.1, on the reverse strand, counting down.
AACTATGTTTTCTGTGTTTGAATAAGATTCAAGTTTAAATAGTTACAATTTTCAGCAGATAAATTTAATTTTGTTATTTAATAAGTCCACAAAATATCAAAATCTAAAATTTTGGAATTTTTATTACATAGAAGTTTGAGAGAGAGATTTAAAACATCAATTAATATTGTTAAATAACTTTTGAACATCTACAGAAAATTGTTAAATAACTTTTCTTACTTTGAAGCCGCTCAAATCAGGAATAATACTCTGGATGTCAACTGGATTGTCACTTGATCCGTTTACTTGAAAACAAGTATGAATCGGGTTACCATTTTCGTCAGGCATATAAGCTATTTTGTAACTGATGCCATATTCTCCTATGTCTGCTCTTTGGTAAGTTTGCACAGTGTCTACACAAAAACAAATTTCAATATTAATCAAGCTGTAAAAAACCTTACTGACTAATTGGAACAAAATAAGATGAATCAGTCTTTCCTTTTCTATATTCAATAAAAATCATGAATTTGTGTCTCTAAATCAAATTTAAAAATTACACAAGAAAAATTGCATTGTAACTCATAACACTGAAGAAAAGATTCAAGAGGAGTTTGAATTAATAAAAAAAAATTACGTATTATACTGTTGACCAATTCGTCAAATGAAAAGACATCACCAAATGCCCCGATAAGCAGCCAATAGTGGAAAACTGTTCATAAGCATGTACAAACAAAATAATCATGTTCACGCATACGATGGCAGCCCGTGGCGACATCTTTTGAATTGGCGAAATCAATCGACGATATAACACACAAGTACAAAAAAAAAAAAAAGGGTTTAGCACTTAGTAAATAAAAAAATAAAAAAAACTACTTATACGAAATCCCTTGACGGATATAAGCAATTTCATTTTTTTTTAAAACAAAAGATTTTGTTGATGAACAATGAATTATACATATAATCATTGTCGTTACAATAAATACAATAACAGTAGATGTAAAACCTGTCCGATATTAAATAATGAGCAATATGATGCTACTTCCGAATTTTCATAGTGTAAAATCTTTAATTATATATATGTGGGAGTCCGAATAAAAATCAGACTCTTCAGAAGGCGGGCTTTTAGATTGGCGAGGTGGTTTCTCTAGGGGTAAGTATTTAAGGGTGAGTGATGAATTAATTGTGAATCAAAGTCATTTAAACACAGATACTTCATTTAAGTAAAAAAGAATTTATTTAAAGTTAAAGAGAAATATTTACAAAAGGGGATATTTACAAAGAGAAAGACATGCAGGAATTAGGTTAATTAAATTCTTTTTCTCATTCTTGGACGTTAGGACGGGTGGTGCCGCGCAGGGCGCGGAAATGCGGTAAAGACGTGACGTGTTGAACAAGCAGTGGTTAGTAGGCCTCTGCCGAAAAATTATTCAAGCCGGAGCTACGAAAGCTCACTAGATGGCGCTGCTTCGGAATGCAGTAATAAATAAAATTGAGATTTATGGTCCTCTGAAAAGTATATGACTCAACCTTTTAACAAAATGTTTCAAAGGGAAAATCCTACACACACACACACACACACACACACACACACACACACACACACACACACACACACACACACACACACACACACACACACACACACACACACACATATATATATATATATATATATGATGAATTGTAAGAAAATGTAATCTTAAATATATTGGTCAAACATCTAATAACCTCAATATACGTATTAACCAGGGCGTAGCTACTGCCGTATGAATGATACGGGGCCCCCAAGCTACAGTAAGCCCCAACATGTGTAACTACAGTTCCACTAACAAGGCTCTCATATCTAAAAAAGAGCCCCCGAAGGAATTTTGATACAGAGTCCACTCAGAACTACGCCAGTGGTATTAACACCTTCATAGATCAAATACCAAAAATTACAACACGATTAATAGTAATATTAATAAAATTGAACTTACAATACTTTCGTTTACATGGCTTTGATAATAAAGATATTTATATTCTTAAAAGAGCACCAAATGTTAAAAATGGGCCATACGGTGGGAGAACCATTTCATAAAATATTACAACACCATATATTCATATGGTTTGAATACCATACATTTCGGAAGAAATGCATTACAATGTCTTCCACAAACAAATTATAAGGATTTTTTTACAATAGAAAAAATAATTTTAAACTTAAAAGAAACAAGTAAATAAAAAAAATAATTAATTTGAAAGGATGAATAGTAAGTATTTTATTAACGATTGAAAATTTGAATAACACACACACATGTATATATATATATATATATATATATATATATATATATATATATATATATATATATATATATATATATTAAACGTTAAGAATAATTTGCTTACAAGTAATATTTTTGATAAAAGAGACTCTTTTGATTTTAACATTATAAAAATGCCTTTCTGGGGTAGTAACCTACACCTATCAATTTTTAGAACTATTATCTTAATGAGTGAAAAAGAAACAATGATTTAGTTACTGATACAATTTTAATACATAATAATTTTGTGAAATTTTGCAATAATTGTTTAGAATACAATTATCCTAGTAAATTTATCTTTAAATATATTTCTATTTCTAATTATATCTAGTTTTATTTTAGTTCGTTATTTTAATTAATATTTCTTCTCTGTCTCTATTGAGTTTATTTTAAAAAAATATATTAAAAAAATTTTTTTACGTTTAATTTAATCGCAATATAGCTTTCTAGTATATAATCATCCAAGTAAATTTACTTTAATATATTTCTATTTATTACTATCTATTCTGAACTCTGTTCTTTATTTTATTTAAAACTTTTGTTTTGTTTACTTAATTATTTATCTTTGCGGTTAGTTTAATTGCAAAATAACTATCCAGATGGCGCTTCGGTTTTTTCTTTCCTGCGCTGGAGTTTTAATCTTTTTCGCCATTTCTCGTAGGATCTCTTTCAAGTGGGTGGTGTTTTCGCGGACAGGATTTTTGTTTTACAAGTAAGTTTTACCAAATATTTTCTATTAAAATTTTTTTTATTATTCCTCTCCTTGATAGATTCATTATTGTTCTCTTTTCTCAATTTCTTTTTACGATTTTATTAGGTTCTACAACCACGTGCTGTATTAGGCTTAACTTTTCAACACACACTTGGTTTTTTTTTTATTATGTCGAAAATTTCTGCTGTACGGGGAAGGTGGATCCATAAAGCATTGCTAACCCTAATTCACTGGCCTAATTCAGCGACAGCTTTAGAAATCATAATATGTCTCCAGTTTAGTCCTATGACTTTTTGTATCTACATTTGTTGTGTTTGCTCAATTCCAATTTCTTACTTCTTTAGTACTGTGGGTTCTAGTTATTCTTCACATTTATTTTATTATACTATATATATATATAAATATATAAATGTATATATAGGGAGAGAGTGAACTAATAGTAGGAATTGAAAAAAGAACATGATTTGTTTGCATTGTAGTAACAATGCACATACGGTTTGGCTAGTTTGGCTGAAAAACGCCAAACGTTTTCGACGTCAACTTTTGTCTTTGTTTTAACAGTTACATTGTTACAACAATAGAGACGAATCTAAGTTGACGTCAAAAACCGGTAATTAATAAAACTTTATTTAATTAATTAATTAATATTTGAAAAAACTGTATTAACATCAAGTGTCATCCACTACAAGTTTTAAAAAAATTATTTGAACTTGATTAGATGAACAGAAAGTATTGTATTAACGATTGAAAATTTGAACAAGATAAATATATAAATAAATAGAGAGAAAGAGAGCTAATAGAGTAGGAATTGAATAAAAGAGGATAGAAGAAGAAAAGAATTTGTAGATCATCAGATGACAGAGCTTCAAAAATTAATGAATTATGCAGGAACTTTGTATTGACTTTTAACATTAAACAAATTAAATATTTCATATTTGGTATGAACAAAATAGAAATAATTTTTTCTCAAGAATTATTTGTAATACTAATATTAAAGACAGTCAAGCCTTGCATATAATTAAGCATATTAATAATTTCCTAATTCATAAATTTAAAATAGTAGATAATGGCATAGTAAAAAGTTCTACAGAATTTTGTTCTATACTACTCATGAATAAATTATATAATAACGTTAACTACATTAAAATATTAAATACATAAGTAAAATACTTATCAATCAATAATGTACATTCTAAAAAGGCTTTCAAATTGTGACGTCTCACGCGTCTTTTCTTTAACAAGTCCTTTGGGCCAGAATTAATGGCAACTCTTTTCCAACCAAATCCAAGATGTGAAGTGTGAATAAAAGATGCAAATGAACAAACTTTTAAATATCGGATCTTAGAGTATGCGAGATGGCAATGTAAGGTAATGTTTGACAATTGAAGTTAGTTTGTGGCGGTTGATGGTTATTACAGTTCGTGGTTCAAGTCTGAATGAGTTTTGCGTGACGTGAATAAAAGTTATTAGTGATCGAACATAGGAAACAGCCAAGTTGCACACCAGTGCAAACAAAGACAAGATTGATCGTTGCTCCAAGCTGTAATAAGGTAGGATTGATTATTTAATATTAGAATCGGAGATTAGGCGGCTTGTTTATTGATAGTGGTCTGAATTATAGATTAAGTCTTATTATAAATATATACATATTGTGTGTGTTGTGTATTTTACCATCGTAGATTCTCTCATATTAATTATTATAATTTAATTTGTTAAAAGTTAAAATGAATATATTAATAAAGTCATATTAAGATAATGTTTGATCCTAGTTCTTTCGTTAATCCTACGCCTCTAGCTCACGCTGATACTTCGAGAGATGTTCTTCCAAGGGGAGGAACATCACAAAATATATAAAAAAAATTTGGTAGATCTATTTTTAATTACAAAAACATATACGACTTGCAAAATATAATAATATCATAGTATGTAAACGTAAAGATTATTTTGATTTTATAAGCGAACATCATAAACACGTTATAACAGGTAATTTAAATACAGTAAAAGAAAAACTCTCAGAGAAATAATGAATAAAAGGTACAAGTTATAGATTAATGATATCTTATAATTATAATGCTATTAAAACACAAATTTCTAAAGATATCAGTAATGTTATTACAAAATGAGCAATTAAATATAGTTTTACTATTGTAGCTTTCAATGAAATAAAAGCAAAGTTTTAAGCGAATTATTGAACATTAAACATAAAACCGATAGTTGCATAATTAGTTATAAAACCGATACCACTTACAGAGATATTAAGCATGAAATTGCAGATCTACAAAAGAATTTCATTATATTTTATGTAGGTAAAGTTTCGGACAGTTATGCAATTATTTGAAAGTGGTTTTATATTTATATGTGCTTAACAAATACTTACAAAATAATACTGCTTTTAAAAAGTTTAATACCAGCACTAGAGAAATTATCAATCGTATTTCAGCTTTTTATAAAAAAAAATTTAGATTTACGTATTAAGGATATTAAATTTAAACATATTTTCATGACACCAAAAAATTTCATAAAAACCCTATTAAATTTAGAACTATAACTAGAGAGATATATAGACTTCTTAGAGTCCATGTAACAAATAGGGAAAATACTGTTCGTCAGAATGCCTATTACACTGAGGTGTTCAGCTTAGTGATGGGAGGCCAGATTTGTTCATGTTTTAGAAATCGCCCCTAAAACGGCTTGGAATTTTTATACGAGTCCCCCCCTTGACCGGATGTGGTGAAATTCCTTTTGGTGGGGTGTGTCAAAAAAGTTCCCGCGTTACAAAGTTCAGTATACGCATAAATTTTGAGGTGGTGTAACACTGCGCCGGCCTCGGAACCAATCAGAGAAATTATACTGGACAAAGAAAAGAGTTCAGCTCCAGGATTTTGGAGTAATGAGGTGCGGGATAAAAAGGGGACGCACTAGAATTCAGGAGACAGCCTTGCAGAAGAACCTTCAAACAAAAGACGCCGAAATTCCACCCGGACCGGGCGTCAACCATGTCCATTCCCCTTGCACCCTCTCCCTCTCAAGCTAAGTTTAATTATTTTTGATCTTCTTGTTGTAGAAGTAAAAATCTTCTATACGTGTGCTTAAAATAAATTTATCTTAAACGTTAAAAGTTCGTTCTGTTAAATTATTGATTCTTGTTTATTTTACTGTTAAATTATTGATTCTTGTTTATTTTAACTACGGTGATGATGCGATGTGAAATTAGGGAACCTGGGTTGATTCGAGAATATTAATAATTTAAAGCAGTGTCGCATTAACAGTATGCGTCCTTTGTAAGATTCAGTTCTAGATTTAAAATTAGACACAGCCAAAATGACCGAATATCCTTTAGCATCAAAGTTTGAAAAATATTGGATTACTGGGGCATACTGTGAAAACAATTTAAAATATACATCTCTCCTGTAGTACTACTCATTCTAGAACCATCTAAAAATACACGAAATCATTCTGGTTCAGGATATTTATTTTCCAATTCTTGTTTTTGGAACACTTGTTCTTAGAACACTTGTTGTTACAAAACACTTGTTGTTACAAAACACTTGTTGTTACAAAACACTTGTTGTTACAAAACACTTGTTTTTACAAAACACTTGTTACAAAACACTTGTTTTTACAAAACACTTGTTACAAAACACTTGTTTTTAGAACATCTCAAGTGTATATTTTTTCTATTTCCAATCATTTTAAATTACAGGGTATTTCCAAAACTCCACCAAGTAGACAAGTATGCTGAACTTTCATTTACAAAAGCTCTTCACAAATTTCGACAGTAAAGATGAGTTTCATGGATAAATGAAACTTTATATAACTTTTTTCTCACAATGGAATGCATTTAGTATTCTACAACTCGATGTTGTGGAGTAGAATACAATGAAAACTACGGCATCTAATTCTTTTGAATCACAGAATAAGAAGCAAAATCGTACTGTCACCTGCATGGTGCTCAAAGCTAAGGCTAACGACAGGTGTAAAAATATATCCCTTAGCCGCGATGAATTTCGTGGGCTTTGATCTGATGGCATAAGTAACAACAACAAGAATAGAATTAGAAGGATACATTCATTAATGTTTTTTTGCGGTATCAAATGAAATACATAGAACTGCTCAAAAGATTTTAATAACTAACTAATTAAAGACATTCGATTACAATTACAATGAACATGAGGGGAAAGGTAACCGACCACAGGAAAATTCAATGGCAATTTTTCATGCATTAGATAGTGTTAAAAGGAAAATGGTTTCATTTATTTGAAATAAAATATTTAATGACTTTTTAATAAACATTAACATGACAAAATTAATTACAAATACTTACCTTAACATGACAAAATTAATTACAAATACTTACCTCCATAATAATCAATGCGACTTCTTTTGTTATCTTTGTCATAGAATGCAGCAAAAGGTTCTTTTATTTCAGCATATGGCAACAGAAGTACTCCTTTTATTGAGTAATTATTATCAAAGACAGGAGAACTTTTTGCTGGAGATGCATAGCCTAAAAAAGTGTACGTTAATTAGTGATTAAGATCTTAAATAATTGATTTATGTATAACAATTTATGCAAAAAAATTAGTTCAATTCAAATTCATTTTCTAGTTAAAAAAACATATTAACTCAATATGTGGAAACTCACATTAAATAACTCAATATGTGGAAAACATATATTTTTTTCGTGATTACTGAAAACAAAGAGAGATAATGTCATTTAAATTATAAATATATCTTAAAGATATACGATTATTTTATTAACATCACACTAGATGTAGACTAACGTTGTTAGCCACAACTTGGAACCACAGTCAAGTGATGAGTGCACGTATGAGTGCAACTGAATAATTGGATTTGCAATAAACATAATTTCTAATTCAAACATTTTAAAAGCAGCGTTGGCATCAGTTCATTAAATATCAATAAAATATTTGGAACTTAGTATTAAACCGTCAATCAATTTCGAACGAAAAGATATCGGCAATTGAAAATATGTCGCCAAATACTGTCATCCTTATTTTTACTGTGTTCGAACGTGCGTGGGAATGGTTTTCATTATTTGGCTAAATATCACGGGATTTGAGGAAGTATTTTGATTTGACGAAATTGGTCGACAGTATAAACGTAAGTACCAAATATTTTAAAGCATTTTCTTTTAAAGTTTTTGCTTCCTGTTTTTACCTTTTAATTTATCAACAAATGAAGAAATTCTATTAAAATTTTGCAGAAAATTTTATAATAGAAATCAAAATTTATTACTTTCACAATTATATTTCTTTTTATACTACTGCTTTCTAGTATCTATCTGGGAATTGCTTTCTTTTCCGAATTATGTAAGAGCAATTAGAAAATGTAAATTTTTATAAATACAAGAAACCCTGAATGTTTATTGTAAAAAAGAAATAATTTTGTAAATTAAATATTGCGTTTACACTATTTTAGAGTAAAATCTGATACAAAAGGTGTCTTGTCATAGACTGTTGTTATCAAAAAGAAGTTCTTAAATTATCAGTGAAGAGAATACAAAATTGGATTCAAACTATTTTTTCTCCCAGATAAATATTTTCGCAAGACTGTGTATATAAATTCCGAAAATTACAATCCTAGCTTTTTCCTAATTAATTATAAAAGTTACTTTAATATTAGTTACTAAAATAAGTTTCTCGTTTGCTAATTATTAAAATTGTTTTAGTATGCATATAAAAATTCTTTGGTATACATACAAAAATACCGTGTTTCCATACATTAAAAATGAAGTCAACTATTCACTCTCATGAGCTGAGTACTTTAAATAATTAAATCCTAGATCAAGGAACGAGTTAATTGCGATTAACGTAGGGCTTAATGCTACCATAGTTGTGATTTTGGAGAACTATGGATTTTATCGGACAGCTGTAGCTCACTACAAAATCTTAGTGGCTGGTCCTTCGCAAACGATGAAACTAGCGTATCTATTCAACTGAAACTGAGGAAGATCTCTCAGACTACAATGTCCACCTCCAATGGATACCATCACATATTAACATTAGTGGTAACGAGATCGCTGAGACTGGCCAAAGAGGGTAGTGAGGATGAAATGGCCACTGGCTCTTCGCTTACTTATCAAGAACTATTCTCAAATGAAAAAACTAAACTCAATTTAATATAGCGTATTCCACCTATGAAACAATGATACACAGGAACATTCCCTGGCTCTCTTCCGGTAATCAAATGTGACCGTGGCTCCCAGACTACTGGCTAGACCAGTGATTCACAAAGTGGTCTATATGGACCCCCAGGGGTCTATGATGATCTGCAGGGTGTCCACGTCAGCGAAAAAGTAATTTGAGGGTCCATGAGCTGTAAATGGGGGTCTACCATAACCTAAACCAGTTCACGACTTTAATTTTAAAACAAAATTTAATCAAGTGTAAAACACAGATTTACATATTTAACAGCTTTATTTACTAAATTTACGTGGACTAATTTGTAGTTACAAGGTGACACAGCATAGTTAAAAAAAGAATCATCATTTCAGTGTTTCTTGCCAGATTCAAGCTAAAGGAATATAAAACTAGACGTTGCGAATTTTAACATTTTCTCAATTTGTCACAGACAACCTGCCAGAAAAGTGACGGTTTAATCTATGCACAACTTTTAAATACCCTTTATTCTGGGTTCTGAAACTAGGTCTGGCCGTGGTAGCCGAGTGGTATAGGTATCAGATCGTGGCTTGCCTTGTCACGAGTTTGAGCCCAGTAACACGAAAGACCCGCCGTGTAGGACAGTGATGCACGTTAAATCTGTCGAGAGCTGAAACGTCCTCCCGTTGGTGTGGTAGTTAGGAGAGGGAGGTTCCAGCTCAGGTGTCGTCCACGTCACTTGACCATGGTTCAAAATTACGTGGTCCGTCACCAAAAGTCGTCGTGTAGCTGAACAATGCGACTTTAATATTCAATCAATAAATTAATTAAGCAATTGAAACTAGGATTAAGAATGCTTTGACTATGGTAATAACACAGTTGGTAATGAATTCATTTTGTCACATTAAAAAAAAGTCTGATTACAAAAGGAACTGATTTTATTAGCCTTAACGAAGATCTTCAGGTAAAGTTTAGAATGGAAGAATGATTGGATTTAAAAAGATATACCTGAGATTTTTATCCCGTATTATAGAACATCTTAAGAAAGTTTTTAATTGCTTTTTCCAGAGAGGAGTTTCAGCGCGCTTTCCAATCTCCCAAATAAAAACAGAGAGCCACAAATTCATCCCACCATTAAAAACATTTGTTTGTTGCTCAGTTATTTAAGTTACAATTATTTCATGTATTAATTCAATTTTAATTTAATTAATTAACACGTGTTTCTTAAGTTTTAAGCATTCTACTAAACTACAGTTGGAAACATAAAACTTTTAAAGTAAATAGTGCTATACCAGCTGTCAAAAACATTTAAATTGATAAATTTGCAAAAATTTAACATTAGGTAAGTAGGGGGTCAACCTCAAACCAAAAAACATGGTAAGGGGTCTAAGAGACAAAAAAGTTTGGGAACCTCTGGGCTAGACTAACAAATAGCCACCTTAAATGACTTTCCTTTGATAGTGGCAGAAAATTCACTCCATCTGTAAAAAATGTTGTGACCATCCAGCTTCACCTGTTCATATTCTGGGTTGCATTAACTTCCTAAGGGGACTTTACATCCGATCCCCTTATTATTATAAATTTTTTGGCGGTCAACAGCCTTCTGGAGCTGATTTGACATATGTCAGATCTTTCGAGGATAAGCAACAGCAAATCCTAGATCAAGGGTCAGCAAACTTTCGAGAGAGATAAGCCAAGTAGTAAGTGAATCAAGATAACTAAGGTATTACAGAGCTTTTATTTATTTATTGCATACACGTGCGCAAGTAGAGGAGGTGGGTGAGTTCCGTTAGCGGAAAGGATACAGCGTCGTGCTTTACTTAATATTTTTAAAAATATTTAAATATAATTTTATACGAAGAGAGTAAAATATGTCATTCTTTTAAGAACTAAATAAACTATCGAAAATAAAGGTATGTTTTTGGTTGTCCCCCCCCTATTTCTGTGACTCATTGTACGAACTATTTCAAAACATCATATATATATATAATGCTGAGAATTAAATTCTCTAACTTCATGGAAAAAAATTTCTATCAATAATACCGCAAGTACTTTATTCTGGAATTTTATGTTTTCACGGCCCAATAAAATTGACTTTGTTGTTCTTGCGTATATAAGTAATTTCAACACCATTTTTTTTCAACCTTTAAACATGTCATAAATAAGGAATGTGTTTGTCATTTCTGCTTCTGTATTCATGAGTACTCCCGCAGTTATGTAAGCAAATAAGTAAAAGGTGATTGAAATCAGTTTAAGGAGTGTCTTCCAATGGCGATACTTTTAACAATAAATTGTACTTTTACGGTTTTAGAATCAATATTAATATTTTCACTGGCTTTTAATAAATTGTGCTAATACAAAACAACGACAGAAGACTAAAGAGCCGAAATCATCTAAGCAAAGAGGTGCATGCGGCTTGCGAACAGAGGTTTGCCGCTAACCTCTGTCCTAATCGAATATCTGATACCATAGAACGTAGAGAGAGAGAGACATTGCAGAGTTAATGAATTTTTCATTGTTACATGTACCAAGACTGTTTTAGTACTGTTAAACTTTCTGCGACCTTCTAATTTTGCGCTCATACTTTGAGAAACACTGCTTCAGACTGAGCACTGATAGTACAAAAATTTTGTACACGGTTTGTGAATAGAGGGGGAAAAACTACAAAACGTGTAATTTCTTCACGAAAAAAAAATCCGTTTAATAAGGAGATATGTTTTCACCACTGAATACCTATCAAGCGTGAAGTCTATCAAGACATCAACGAGGGATTAAGATATTCCGTCCTATTCAATTAGAAGCGTTCTTTCAGTTATAAAACCATTTATAAGAGTTGACTGCCGTTCAGTCACTATGGTGGATATGACCCTCGGCTGGTAACGGAGTGGGTTCGGGTTCGAATACCGAGTAAGGCATGGTTATATTTTCTTCGGGAAAAGTCGAACTTTCGCCTGCAATGGATTCTCGTCTCCAATGGAAAGCAGCCCATCCCTTCTTGTTATATGCTGGGATCATCATCTGTAAAAAATGTCTATATTCTTTTGTTTCTATTGTATGCCTCTGTTCTTCCACTTGTATTTCATACGTATCCTAGGATAAAAACTCTATAACAACAAGAGTTGACTGATTGTTTATTAACTGCACACTTTATAGCAACATGAAAGCTATTGGTAATGGATCTTGCATATTAGAACCTATGGTCAAGTGACGAGAACGACACCTAAATTGTCATCCCACTCTACAAATTTACACACCAGACCATAACGGTTAGTGGAAGAGACAAGCGGACAGCAACCCGTTTGCCTTGCACGTTCCAAACATGTTTATTAGGTTCATATTCGGTGAATATGCTAACCATCAAAGGAAGTCATCTCCGAACATTTTAGTGCATAGGATCAAAAAAGGTACAAGAATCTCCCCTCTAAACCACTAGGCTGTCAAAGATCTATCTCTAAAGATGTGGATATCGATGCGATTATTAATGGAGATAAAATTACAGATCAGCATTCCGCCTTCTCTAAATCTGAAATTTCCGTCTACAAATGTAGTATCGTTCACACGAAAAGATCAGAATTGACTGTAAAACGAGACTCGTCGCAAAAGAGTATGATGGGGGCTTTACGCGACTTTTAACTACTAATCCTCTTGGGGAATCTTTGTGCCAGCAATCGCATTTATTTCACAGCCATCCCTCTCAAGAGGAAACCATGGGATGCAAATTAGTTAATGTATACAAAGATAAAGTTTAATAATCGTAGATCAGAAGGAGCGGAGCCATTGAAAGCAGAGTTACTATGGTAAGAATTAGAATTACGCATCGTGACCAAAGGACGGATTTTAGCTACTAGAATAAATTAGTGAATCTAGAACTATTAAGACAGGATTGATTAAAAGTTAATCTATTCGGATTTCGTGCGCTTATTCACATAAGGTTGTTGCTTTCTTTATATCACTCCAAGGGTTCCCTTTATAGATTGCTTGTTCTGGAATATTATCTTTGATAATAATAAATTAGATTTATCATGGATAATCTTGGTCACACGCACACATTCATCGTCCCCCCCCTACAGCTTTAGGTAGACAAGATGATGAGGAAGCTATCTCAGGGGAAGAACATTACAAGAGGACATTGTTTCATTTATATCTTCTCCAAAAGATATGCACATTCTTGCTTACTATCTGATGGCAGTATGATGAAACTATAAAAGAAACTCTACCGGCATGCAGACCTGTAGCAAGGAATCGGTTTTGAGCGGTTTGAATTGAAACTGTGGCGCCAGTAACTACACCGAGGCATTATTGGAGGAGTCATTAATCGTTCGGTTCCTTTCTGACCGTCAATTTTAAATACCATTTTTTCCCCATTAGCATTGTTGCTTGTCTTTAATCGTGGTCGAATCGGAGTGAATTCGCAGTCTCTGAAAACGATTCCAAATCCTGGAAATCACATTTTGATGCATTTTCCACGGATTGCGCTACTACGATTTGTGCTTAGCTCGTTTTTAAGCAATATACGAATACGAATTCCATCAGATTTGGCTCACATAGACACAAAGCAAGATTATTATTTCTACTTGCTTTATTCATTAAGTATGCTGACAGCTCATTTTCAATAAACTTAGCCCCAATGTTTTTTTTCGATATAACAGACAAAATGTGCATAGGATGAATCGCGGTTATATGGAGGGAAAAAAATTATTCTATCAACTCGAACCTATCTAAGCGGAAAAGATATTTTTTAGGAGATTAGGAGAAGAAAAAAAAATTCATTTCGAAATTTAATTTTGGCACAAGGGGGTTGAAGTTTCGAAAGAAAAAAAAGTGGAGAAAGACTTAATTTTGGTTAGATGATTTTACTCAAAATAATTATTTTTCTACAATATAAGTAATCAAAAGGGATGATTGGTGAGCCCTGAGTACAGTGTAACATTTCATTATCCAGATTTCTTTCCCAGCACCGTTGATCGCCATAGTTCAATACAAGCTGTTTTCCATCTTCCGCTTTATCGTGCGCTGTGGTTTCGACAGTTTAGCCACAGAAATTTTATTTTTTTAAAAAATAAAATTTAATACTAAAGAATCTGAAATGTATCTAATGTGTATATATCCTATATTACTGTAAGATATTCTATCATTACAATAAATGTTAAATATTAAAATGCCTGTTCTACTTAAACTAAAATTACTTTTGACTTTTTACAATTAAAAAGACTAAAATACTTTAACTTCATTCCCCTTGTGGCACAGGCCTTATCATAAAAATTATTTTTTCATTTTATTTTTACCGTTATCTACATACCAAGAACATCTTTTCCGCATAGGTAAGCTTTAAAATTCTGAGGGGAAAAGGAAAAAAAAAACTTTTTTTTCGATTTTAATGTGTATATTTTCACATTTTCTGGAGTTTGAAATTTTGCATTTTGTTATTCATTTTGCTAAAAGAAATTATAATTATATGTTTTTAACAAAAAACTTACCGCGGCGTATAACGCGCACTTTTAACACGAAAAATAAGATCGAAATGTACGGGTGCGAGTTATATATAACGTATATATAACGTTATATATAACGGCGTATACGCCGGATATAAAAACGAAAGCTTTAAAAGTAAAAAAAGATGAGACTTCTGCATACACATCAAAATATTATTTATTTAAAAGCAATGACATTCCTTATGAACTTAAAGAGTTGTAGTTCTAGAAGTACACTATTTTTTTTTTCTAAAGCTAATAAGAGCTCGAATAAATGACAAAACATAAGAGCATTGCGTACGTACATTTAAGGTTTCTTCGTAAAATAGGGGGTGCGCGTTATACGGCGAATATACATAAAAATTAAAAATTGCAGATTGAAAGTATAGGTGCGCGTTATACGCCGGATTTTACGGTAAAAATATCTTTTTTTTCTCTGAGTAGAGTACTTTAGAATCTTTGAAAAAGCAATCAAATTACGTTGTAATGTCCAATGTCTATTCTGAGAAAAAGAA
The DNA here is from genome assembly GCA_019973935.1 of Trichonephila clavipes. Classification (NCBI taxonomy): domain Eukaryota; kingdom Metazoa; phylum Arthropoda; class Arachnida; order Araneae; family Nephilidae; genus Trichonephila; species Trichonephila clavipes. Next base: position 434,652 of record BMAU01019389.1, on the reverse strand, counting down.
CCAATGCATGCGCTTTGCAAACAATAGAGATTTTATAAGAGCTTATCACTTTCAATTTGTTCAAGTCTTCTGATTAGATTCCAAACTGCTATCAAATTTCTAACAGCTTTTTCGTTTACACACAGAAAAAAAGCGTTTATCTGTCTTCATATGGGAGAAATATCATATCTAGAATTCGATAATATTCTGATAACTGATGAAAGATATCATGAAAGATTTTCTATTCACTAATTTTTAAGTAACGTTTATCAAAATGCAATACTCTTTTATTATGTTCCAAGGTTATCATGTCATCCCAGATTTACGTTATTTTAACTTTCGATCGCCACGGCCCTGCTTTATGTATTAGCCTGACATAGCGGAACCCCAAGATTTTGAACACTCCACTCTGGCTTCCAACACATGGCTGAGTGTGATTTAAAGGTTCTTCAGTAATCCTAAGGCTGCCTCTGCTACTCATACAAACTTTTATAGAATTTCTTTTTTCCTTTAAAAAGCAGCAAATATCTCATTAAAAAAGTATGCAGTAGGAATGACATATAGTTGCAAATAATAATAATAATAAAAAAATTGTACGCATATTCTTGATCGAAATACGCATTCTAGTAAGAGTTTTTATCATTGACGGCACTTTAGTGATCTAGTCAAGGATAGTAATCTTTCAATTTTTTCACGAGGCCTTTCAGACTCTATAAAAAAAGGGAGATCTTAACATTAAATAAGAGACCCTCGTGGACCCTCAGGAAAGGATCTAGGGACCCCAGTTTAAGAAATGCTGCCTTAACGCAGTGCTCCGCAACCTTTTTATCGCTGCGGACCGGTCAACGTTTGATAATTTTACCGAGGCCCGCTGAGGGAAGGACACGTTGATTGTTTATATTTTAGATTGTTTTGATTTAACAATTTTAATTTAGTTATACTTAAATATGCCTTCAGAATAAAATATAGTTACACCAAAAATGAATAAAAGTGATTTAACGTGGAATATAAAGTGATTTGTGTGGAAAGTTGCGCAAATCCGAGAGAAATGCACCACTTTAAATAAAATGGCAATAGTTTAATGTTCTTTAGGCGGCCCGGCACCATTTGATCCACGGACCGGGGGTTGCGGATCACTGCCTGAACGCATTTGTCAGTGTCTGACACGGGCAAAAGTTTCCAGTAAATTTGTTTCTTCCTTGTCTCACTCGGATAATGTTGTACCTCGCGTTATTTTACTTCTGATGCGCGTCTGAGATCCGTTCTAGTAAAAATGAATGGACTGGATTATAATTACACTTATTTACCATAGATGGTACCCCTATAGCCCCGTTTACATGGACGAAAATTGCCTAAAAATGCCAGCATTGATCCTCTCCAGACCCGTTTACACGACGAGCAGGTTTTTTACCTGTTTGAAAAGTGGGTTTGATTTTTGTACCCGCTATGGAGCAGGGTAAATGTGAAGAAAAGCGAATTCGTTTTCAAATTTTCCCATGATGCATTGCGACCGAGATTCCTTTATTCAAAGATGGCTGCTGTTATTGATTGAGCACGTTTGTCCATTGAAAAAATATGAGCTTTAATTAACATCTGGCGAAATCAATAAATACAACAAAAATTTGATGGAAGTATCCCGAATTCGGAAACATACAAAAAAATTTGTGACGAATTCTAAAAAATTGGATAGGCTCGGACAGTTCCACAAATTCATAGCTAATTAAAAACTTCGATACGGGGCATTTTCGATGCTAATTCAATATAGGAGTGCTACGCGCCAAGTTGTTTTTTATGTTTGCCAAGATGGGCGATAACATTACAATATGATTACCTTGATATTTCTATCGTTTAGTGATGTGGTTGCCATGGGGATGAAGTTTATTATACAGTAAAACGTCGTTTATCCGAATTAATTGGGACGGGACACTGTTCGGATACGCGATTGTTCGGATAACCGAAAACCGAATGCACAATCCAGGCAGTATATGAAACTGGACACTATACGAATATTGAAAATCATCACATGCGGGAAACGTGCTTGAAGAAAAAGCAAAATAGGTGCAAAATGTCGCAATTTTACCTTTATTGTGGAAAATAATCATTTTTCGCTGTACCAATGTACAATATCGTTTTTTCATTGCAATATCTCTGATTCTCTTGAGTAATAGTAGGTTCGGATATTTGACGCTCCGGATAAAAACGACGTTCTACTGTAGTTAACTTTTATTGGTTTCTTTTTTTCCCGCGGCAACCATTGTATAGCCGCGTGATCCTATCAATTAATCACCAGATTCTCATGTATACGGGCTGAAAAAAATTACCGGTAGGGATAATAGCCTTTGTTGCTCCGTATTTGTACAAAACCTGTAACTGTAAAATACCGGTAAAAAGCTGGTTTTTCTCCCCAGCAACTATTCACCGGCAATTTAAGGGGCTGCATGTATTTTTCCTGTGTAAACCACGTGGTGCATTTTGATGATTAGCTTTAAGTTTTTTTAGAATTCTTTGTTATAAAGCAGTTGTTTGGAGTGGAAAACGTAATATATCCATTTTTATCGCGTTAATAATCATAAATGTAAACAGTTAACCATAAATTAATTTTTATTAAGTGTTTTTGTAACTTGTTTAAAAAAGTTATCTGATAATGAGCGACTCTGACAATTTTGAATAAGCTTCATGGTATATCATACCAAATTGAATTTTTAGCCATTCTCATACTTGGAAGTGTGTTAATTTGATTTAAATTGATGTTAATATTTTCAAATTCAAAATAAATATGTAATCAAATCGTTTACACTTTGTTATTTATAACTTTTACCCCATCCCGTTCCCTAGACCAGAGGTCACCAAAGTGGTGGTCCGCGAGAAAATTTCACAAATTGTGGAATATACTCACTCCTCACTTTTTAAGATGCATTGATTGTGTTCTTAGATCACAGTTTTTTTATAAATATATTTAACACTTAAAAAATCCTATTAGTGGACCGCGGGATTTAGATTAGGAATTTACTGGTCCGTGAGGTCAAAAAGTTTGGCGACCGCTGCCCCATATAGACAATCCCCCCCCCACACACAATTTAAATTGCAGAAAATAAGTTTCACTACACCCATATAATCATTTTCTGTTTAAAAAAAACTATAATTTTTTAATAGTTTTTCGGAAAACCTCGTGCTTTAAGGGGTTAAGCTCCAAATTAAAAAGAAATACAGTACAAAAAAAATACAGTAAAAGTTCATTATCAGCAGAAAAATATTACACAATAAAGTAAAACATTTAAAAGAATGACATTAAAGATAAAAATTAATTTATGACAAAAATTACCTCTTAAGTTTTTGCTGTCAGAACTTCTATTCCTTTTTCCAATAGGATTAAATTTATCATAATTTTTTAAGAAAAGTGAAGTTCTATATCTATATACACTTGCCAGAAAAAGTCTGCGTACAAGCACATAACAAATATGCAAGAATGAAAAAAATCATATTTTAAGAATGATAGAAATTTCATAGTAAATTTAATTTATTTCTTACACAATTCAGTAACTTTTCATAATAATTTATGATACATATCACACGTTGTGTTTAAAATATAATAATCAAAATGAAAAATAGCACAAATAGCTACCGGTAAAAGTTTGCATACAAAAATTAATGTAACGAAACCTGCAAATCAAACTTTAATTTACTTTTTAACACGTGCTCAGTTTTGTTAGACAAACTTTAAAAAAATATTGCATTTTGTAGATTTTTGGAAAGTAAATTGTGTTAAATCCCAATGAATTTAAAAGGAAAAGAGATTACTCCTGAAGAAAGGAAGATTATCATAAAACTTAGGAATGCAGGCAAAACTCTTCGGGAAATTGGCAAGATTGTGGGTAGAACACATTCCTTTATCCAAAGAGTGATCAATAATTACACTTGTCGAAATCTGTAATCTCAAAGCCACGTTTTGGACGTCCATCTAAGCTGACTCTCCATGAAAAGAGGTATGTCTTCAAGTCCATACGTCTGAATCCACGATTAAGTGCATCTCAGATTGCAAATGACATTAGAGAGAGATTTTTAAAAAAACACTTCATCAAGATACCATAAGAAAAATCTTAAAAAAGGCTGGTTATCATGGCCGTGTAGTTCGTAAGAAACCCCACATATCAGCTGTGAACAAGCAAAAGCGTTTAGATTTCGCTAATGAGCATGTAAATAAGCCTCCACAATTTTGGGAAAAAGTACTATTCTCTGATGAGAGCAAGTTTTGCATATTTGGCATAAAAGGGCGTAAGCTTGTGTGGCGAAAACAAGGTACGACTCTTGAGAAGGAGAATCTTGTGCCTACAGTTAAGTATGGTGGAGGTGATGTGATGGTCTGGGGGTGCATGGCACCTAATGGCGAGGGTCGTCTAACCATTATAGACTCAACATTAAATCCTATGGGTATATTAACATATTAAAAGAAAATTTGAAGCAGAGCGCACAGGATTTGAACATTGGAGATGACTTTTGGTTTCAGCAGGGTAATGATCCTAAACACACTGCCCATAATGTTAAGCTCTGGCTTCTCTACAATATCAAAAATCAGTTGCGTTCTCCTCCACAATCGCCGGATTTAAACCCAATTGAGCATTTATGAGACTTATTGGAGAGAAAAATTCGCCAACACCAGATTACATCAAAAGAAATGTTGAAAAGAGTGATCGTCACAGAATGGAATACCATTTCTTCTGAGGAGACAACCAAACTCGTCCAATCTATACCCAAACAATTAACGGAGGTTCTGAGAGGTAAGGATTATCCAACCAGCTATTAAAGTTTAGTTGACAGCTAGTGTCAAGTATTTTTTAATGACTTTTTTTAGTTGTATGCAAACTTTTTCTGGTAAACATTTGCGTTATTTTTCATTTTGATTATTATTTTTTTAACACAACGTGTGTTATATATCATAAATTATTATGAAAAGTTACTCAATTGTGTAAGGAATAAAATAAATACATTATGAAATTACTATCATTCTTAAATTATGATTTTTTTCATTCTTGCATATTTGCAATGTGCTTGTACGCAGACTTTTTCAGGCAAGTGTATATAAAGAAGAAAAGCGACTCACTCACTCACTGACTAATCACAATATCTCCGGAACTATTAAACCTACAGATTTTAAATTTAGTAGGTAGGTTCCCTTCATGGAGCAGACATCAGCTAAGAACGGATTTTGCAAAGATCGAACCCCAAGGGGCGTTACGGGGGTTGCAGGGGCGTTATAGATAATTATTTCCACTATTCAACTATTAGATGTACAGTCTTGAAAAACTTTGTACACAGATTTCTTTTATAAAGTAGAGATTCCCTACATAAAGATTTTTACGAAAATCGACCTTCAAGGGGCGTTATGATAATTATTTTCATTTTTAAACTATTAGACGTAGTTTTGAAATTTGGTAAGCGGATTCCTTTCATAGAGTAGAGATCCGCTGCAAAATGGGTTTTGTCATAGGCAATTAACTCCTTTTTTAAACTATTAGACGTGAAATTGAGTAAGCAGATTCCATTCATTGAGTACATATCCGCTATAAGATGGGTTTTGTGAAAATCGCTTCCTAAGTGGCATAGCGGGGGCTTAAGGGGCGTTATAGATAATTATTTCCATTTATAAACTATACAGTCTTGAAATTCGATAAGTGGATTCATTTCATAAAGTACAGATCCACTACAAAATGGGTTTTGTGAAAATCGAAACCAAGTGGCGTTGTGGAGAATTAAGGGGCGTTATAGGCAATTACCTTCTTTTTTAATCTATTAGACGTAAAATCTTGAAATTGAGTAAGCAGATTCCATTCACTAAGTAGAGATCTGCTATAAGATGGGCTTTGTGAAAATCGTTTCCTAAGTGGCGTTGCGGGGGCTTAAGGGGCGTTATAGATAATTATTTTCATTTTTAAACTATTAGACATACAGTCTTAAAATTTGGTAAGCGGATTCCTTTCATGGCGTAGAGATCCGCTACAAAATAGTTTTGGGGAAAATTGATCTCCAAGGGTCACTGAGGGGGATTAAGGAGCGTAATAGATAAATATTTCCGCTTTTCAACTAATAGACCCCCCTGCTTGAAAATTAGAAGGTATGTTCCGTTCATGAAAAAGAGTTCCTTTTACAAAGAGTTTTGCGAAAACGGACCCCAAAAGGAGTGGGTTGTGAGGGATTAAGACGTGTTATAGAAAAATTCCTGTTTTTGAATTTAACCCATTTACTTGAAATTTGTTGAGCACGTTTCTTAAGTTGAATAGAATTCCACTAAGAATGGATTTTACGGAAATCAACTCCAGGGGGGAGCGGGGAGAGTTATTGGGGTGTATTGATAGACAAAATTCCCGTTTCCGAACTGCTAAGACTATAATAACAAAATTTGGTTTGCATGCTTCCTTTGTTGAATTGGAATCCGCTAAGAATGCTCTCAACGAGGTATTGATGATAAAAATTCCGTTTTTGCTCTGTTAGATTTAGACTTGAAATTTAGCACGCATGTTTATTTTATGGAGTAGAGGTCCACTGAAAGTTGCTTCGGCGGAAATTCATTTGATTATTAGGTTAAGTGAGCGCAAAAAATATTTCTACTTCTATTTTAGATATAAATAGAAATTAGATATTTTAATTTGTGTCCTTTTTATATCCAGAGGCGAGAGTTACAGCTATAAATTTATTTTTCAATACAATCGAATCCTTAATGCTAGATATCAATAATACATATGTATGTAAACAGTATACATTTATACAACATCGTTAAATACCCAGTGAAGCGGGTGGGTAACGGCTAGTATAACTATATATCACACTTAAAACATTTCCTATATACTATAACATTTTTAAAAATATTTCATTGATAAAAAATATCATGATTTACGTGTACTAATGCATCACTACAATTTTTTTTAAAACAAAAAATTATAACAACTACACAGTAAACAAACTTTAAAAAAAAGAAAGAATTATTTTAAGAAAAATTTTAAATCCGTAATTTATATCTTCCTTTTTCAGAAAATTTTTCATCAACTTATTCTTAAAGTGTCACCTTATTTTATACAAAGTGTGTATCTTTCATATTTATAATGCATTTTTTTGTCTTGCAAATGCATTGTTCTAAAAAAAATTTAATACAAACTTTGAAACTGCAGAATTAAATTTTATAATTGCTTAATATGATATGTGCTTCGTAAAATTTGTCAATTTTACAGATACAACAAATACATAGAGTAATTTTTAATACAATTCTTAATGGGCTGTAAAAAATATATATATTTGCATGTAGCATAAATATATATTTGCACATAGCATATATATACAGTTAAATAAGAGGATTGGACTGAGACATATACTTCACTGAAATTTACTACTAATATACCCTATTAATCCCCCTTAATGCACATGCTCCTTCATCATCTATAGATTACCGGATATGAGAGTTTTCCATAATCTGAAGCAGTGTTGTATATCATCAAGTGTCATCTTCAGAAAATCTGTTTTTTAGTTGTGACCTCTTCTACAGACAGAAGATGTGTTTTTTTTTTTAAATGCATTTCACACTTTGGGTAACAGATAAAAGTTACATGGAACAAGATCTGGTAAATATGATTGATAACCATGCACAAAATAATGTGCTTGTCTGCTAAGATTTGTTTCTTAGCTATATGCACAGGCCTGTTTTGATCTAGAAGATATGAATTATCAGTAGATATGATCTTTTCTTTCTCTCTTTTTTTCTCTGATCTTCATCAGAAACCTCATGTAATAATTCATTTCAAATGTCACAATCAAATTTAAAAAGACTCAAGTGCATGATATACACATACTAGCCGTTACCCTTCACTGGGTATTTCACAATGTATAAATATCTACTGTTTACATATATATATAAATTATTGATATCTAACATTAAGAATTCGATTGTATTGAAAAATATATTTATAGCTGTAACTCTCGCCTCTTGATATAAAAAGGACATAAATTATATAATTTCTAATTTCTATTAATATCTAAAACAGAAGTAGAAAGATTTTTTGCGCTCACTTAACCCAATAATCAAATGGATTTCCGCCAAAGCAACTTTCAGTGGATCTCTACTCCATAAAATAAACATGCGTGCTAAATTTCAAGTCTAAATCTAACACAGCAAAAACAGAATTTTTATCATCAATACTTCCCGTAACCCCGTTGAGAGTATTCTTAGCGGATTCCAATTCAACAACAACAACAACAAAAAACATGCAAACCCAAATTTTATTATTATAGTCCTAGTAGTTCGAAAACGGGAATTTTGTCTATCAATTAGCTCCAATAACTCCCCCCGCTTCCTCCTGGAGTTTATTTCCGTAAAATCCATTCTTATTGGAGCTCTATTCAACTAAAGAAACGTACTCAACGAATTTCAAGTAAATGGGTTAGATTCAAAAACAGGAATTTTTCTATAACTCTGCTTAACCCCTCGCAACCCCACTCCTTTGGGGGTCGACTTTCCCCAAACTCTTTGTTAGAGGAACTCTATTCCATGAAAGGAACATACCTTCTAATTTTCAAGCAGGTGGTTCTAGTAGTTGAAAAACGGAAATATTTATCTATTACGCCCCTTAATCCCCCTCAGTACCCCTTGGGGTCAATTTTCCCCAAACCTATATTGTAGTGGATCTCTACACAATGAAAGGAATCTGCTTATCAAATTTCAAGACTGTACGTCTAATAGTTTAAAAATGGAAATAATTATCTATAACGCCCCTTAAGCCCCCGCAAAGATTTGCACAAAACCCATCTTATAGCGGATCTCTACTCAATGAAAGGAATTTGCTTACTCAATTTCAAGATTTTACGTCTAATAGTTTAAAAAAGGAGATAATTGCCTATAACGACCCTTAATTCTCACCAACGCCACTTGGGGGTCGATTTTCACAAAACCCATTTGGTAGCGGATTTCTACTCTATGAAAGGAATCCGCGAACCAAATTTCAAGACTGTACGTCTAATAGTTTGAAAATGGAAATAATTATGTATAACGCCCCTTGGAGGTCGATTTTCGTAAAAATCATTTTGTAGGGAATCTTTACGCTATGAAAGGAATCTGTGTACCAAGTTTCAAGACTGTACATCTAATAGTTTAATAATGGAAATAATTATCTATAACGCCCATTAAACTCCGTAACGCCCCTTGGGGTTCGATCTTTGTGAAATCCGTTCTCAGCTGATGTCTACTCCATGAAAGGAACCTGCCTACCAAATTTCAAGTCTGTAGGTTTAATAGTTCCGGAGATATCGTGATTAGTCAGGGAGTGAGTCGCTTTCTCCTTAATACAAGGTGTAACTAAACTCGGCGGCAAAACTTTAAGGGATGATAGTACCATCAAGACAAACAATAGTAAATAGGAAACAAAGGGCCCAAAACATCTTCCGAAGGAGATAGGTGCCATTAAAGTTTAGGGGGGTCCGAAATTTCAAATGATTATGAAAAACAGAAAAATGGGTCGATTCGTTAGGGGTTTTCGCTAAAATTATTCTTTTTGTCAGTATTTTCTTGAAAAATAAATTTTAAAGATAAAGCTCAAGAAATGTCGATAGAGGGCGATTTTGACTTTGGAGAAACGAACAATTATTTTTTACTGTTATTTTTTGTATCACATTAAATGCTTTCAAAAGCTTAGACTTAAACTTAAATTTTGAGCTCCAAATTTGAATCGTTGGGGGTGGTTAAGTAGCACAAACTCAACTGTGTTCAGGGGGTGAAATTTGAACTCACCTCCTTCCCTGGACACAGTTCAGTTATTCACGATCTTCGATGCTCGGTCGTAGACTACGCAGTAGCTACTACCCACTAAACGTAAAATAAACGAGAGAGGGATGACAAAATTAAATAAAAAAGTCATTCATAACAGGCATGAGCAATTTCTCGACGCAAAATACCCGATTTGCAGGCGAAATGTAATACACAAGGATTTAACTGCATGGTGCTAATTGTATGTAAGGATGTAAAGTTCTACTGCAAAGTGTTCCAGCCAACATAAAGGCTCGTATGTGGTTCCAACATGACGGAGCGCCTGCCCCTTTCAGCGCAGATGTGCGAAGTGCATTGGATACAGCATATCGAGGACGATGGATTGGGCGAGGTGGTCCGGAAAATTGGCCGGCACGCTCGCCTGACCTCTCCTGCCTATACTTCTTCCTCTGGAACCATATGAAGGGTCTTGTTTACGCAAGCCCCGTCGACTCCGACGAGGCCCTGATTGCCGTCGTAGCAGGCGATATCCGGGAGATGGCCGGGGTATTTGCTAATGTTCGACATTTTTTCCGCCGGCGTTGTTAGGTCTGCATCTTTGCTGGTGGGTGCTTTTTCAAGCATTTTTTGTGATTCAGCAAGAAAATCATGCGTGTACCATTTTCTACGTGTCATCATTCATTCAACCTTCATTCATACGCACTACGTGCGTACATCAAAGTGTTTCTTTTTATTTTGAGCAGAGAAGTTACTCATGTCTATTATGAATAATTTTTTTAAAAATGTTTTCATCCCTCTCTCGTTTACTTAAAGTATAGAAGGTAGTAGTTGCTGCCTGGTCTACGACACCAAGATCGGGAATAATTGAACTCTGTTCAGAGGGAAGGGAGTTTCAAATTTCACCTCCTGAACACAATGACTTTTGCGCTACTTAACCATCCCCAACGATTCAAATTTTGAGCTCAAAATTTAAGTTTAAGTCTAAACTTTTGAAAGCATTTAATGTGATACAAAAAATAACAGTAAAAAATAGTTGTTCGTTTCTCCAAAGTCAAAATCGCCCGCTATCGACATTTTTTGACCTTTATCTTTAAAATTTATTTTTCAAGAAAATACTGACAAAAAGAATAATTTTAGCGAAAAACGCTAACGAATCGACCCATTTTTCTGTTTTTCATAATCATTTGAAATTTCGGACCCCCTAAACTTTAATGGCACCTATCTGCTACGGAAGACGTTTGGGACCCTAAGTTTCCCATTTACTTTTGTGTTTGTCTTTATGTGTAGTATCACTCCTTAAAGTTTTGCCGCAGAGTTTAGTTACACCCTGTATATATATAGATAATCAAACATCATTTTGAACCATTGAAAACATTCAGTCGGAGGTTTTCACACTTTCGTGAGAAATTTCAGATTAATAGACTACATGATTTTAGGATCTTGTCATGATCAAAGTACTCAAACAGAAAAACATCCTACTCAAACAAGAATTAAAAGCAAACTAAGCTAAACAAAGAGAAGAATTAAGGTATCATCTGCAATGGAAGCATCAAGGTCTCCTACATTCCATTCCCATTCTGTTGCCAATAATTCGAACAGGGTATGAAGAGTCACATTATTTAATTACTCCACTTCATATATATGTGTATATAGGTACATAGTAATTGCATAATGTACATAATTATTTTTCATCGCTGTATTAACATTTTTATTTTATGTATAGTCTTACCTACAAAATTATAAGGATAATTCCATTAGGGTCAAATGAACACACAATAATAGGATCTAAATCATTTCCACAATTTTCTGTCAGGTTTTTTAAAAATTTTATTTTAATTCTGATAGCTTTCAAAATATCCAAGCTTCCTTTCACTACAGTTTTATTTTGTTTGCCTTCCTTTTTAATCAAATGATACATTTCAAAATTCATCTTTCTTATTTCATTGAATAAAAAAAATTACAATAAAGATAATTTTAAAAAATTTAAAGAAAATAAATCATACTTAATTTTCCTCTCATAAATAACAGCTAGTGAAGAATTAATTTACATCTAGATATTCTATTCTTTGATAATGATTTTACACAGGAAATATACATTATATTAATCCTGTTTTTTTTATAATCCTGTTAATTGATAAGCAAAATACTGCAAGGATCACCTGTTTTCTGTTCTTCTTTGCTATTTGTTATTTTAAACTGACAGAATTTTCCGAAGACAAAAAGTTTTTTAAAAAAAATATATTGCATTATTTCTTTATGTTTGTTAAATGATTCATCAAAGAATTTGTTACTTGATTCTAGGCATTCAACAACAAAAATAGAATTCTTGTCATTTTAATTTTATTGGAATGTTCCTTCTGTTAATTATTCTGAAAAGTAAGGATGAAAAGCAAGCTCTTTTGTGATTTGGAGAAAGAGGGGAACATTTATGTGATGCAGAGATGTATGATAGATTTGATTTTGAATAATATTGCATGTTAAGTTGACAAAAATGACAAGCATTTGATTGAGAAGAATTTATACTCAGAAGTGCTACTAGAGTATAATGAATGAAGGAATATCATATTAGAAAGTCTGTGAGTGAGTGATGATTAATGTCACACAAGAAAGCCACATAAGAGCTATTGGCAGCAGACCTCATAATTTTGAGCCACAATCAAGTGACGAGGACAACATCTGAGTTGGCACCCCTCTCTAAACTACCCCACCACACCAATGGGGAAAGTTTGTGAGAGAGAATAATTAATTTTAAGCATGCAAGCATATTTAATGATGAGAAATATGTAGAAATGAAAAACCAACTGTAATTTCCTTTCTTTTGAGATTGATGATCTGAACAGAAATGTCACAAAGATGATTTTCCTGAGTCCACCAAGAAAAATATAGTACAGCATGAAACATATACATGTAAATAAATTCAATTTTTCTTTCTGAAATTGGTATGGAAAAGTGCCCAAAATCAAAAATTCTAAAAGGACCATTTTGAATTTCTCTTTGTGCTTTTGAAAAGATTTATTCCTCCTTCAGAAGAGTTAAAATAAAGTACTTACAAAAAGTATATCTTTATTTTATAGGTATTATATAATTTTTATTTTACCATTCTTATTTAACAATATTCAAATCTGTACTTTAAATCACTAAAATCATAATTATTTTAACAACGTTAAAATAGAACTAATTTGATACAGGACTGCTATGGAATTGTTTGCTAATTAGTGTTAAATTTTTGCCTTGTTGGTGCAATAACACTACAATACGACAACTTTATACTAACCGCCAAATAAATGGAGCAGATATTTAATATTTATAAAATTTGTATTTTACATTATTAAAATGTGTTTAGATTAAAAATCTTGGTAATATGGACGAATACTGTGATTGATTGAAGACCTACTTTGAGGTCATCAATATTTTGCTTACTCATATCCCATATGCATACATTTTAAAAATAATTCAACAAAAGATACTTTAGATTTAAATTAAAAAAAGTGTAGTATAGGTGGGGTGGCATGGCGCAGTCCTTTTTTTTTTTTTTTTTTTTTGGTGACTAAAACCGGTCTCCAAGGTACTTTTTTCGGAATTATTTATTTTAGAATGAATTCGATCTCAACATGACATTTAGAAAAATATCGCCAAATCCGAAGAAAAATCTCTAAATTCAAAGTCGCTATACTACACTTGAACCAAAAAAACATTTTTGATTAATAAGTTCTGCATTTTATTACTAATATCCAGACAAAAGATAGAAATTTTACTCACTGCCACAAACTGTAAGTGCTGCAAAAACAGTAATAAATATAAGATGCTGCATGTTCAACGCTCGAATAACACAAGTGGAATAAAAGTTAGTAAAATACCAATACAGAATATATAACCAATTCTATGATCTTCGGTCACTCTAAGTTTATCTTATCTGATGTAAACTTGATCACATGGCTTTAGACATTCTTAGCTTTTTTAGATAAATTATTTACATTATTGACTGTTGTCAAGGTAATGAAAACTCTGCGGTTGTGAGTTTTCATCAATCTACCGAAAGCCTTTATGAAGTACTGATCAAATAATAATTCTTAAATGGATGCTATAAATTTTCTCAGATTTATTATTATGTCTATAAAAATTTAATCAGATTCTGCTTCTGATATTCTTGCGACTCTTTAATATTTTTTAAACACTAAAAATTTTATAATTCACTAAATTTTAAATCAACATAAATAAAGTGAATATAGCTCAATATGATTTCAATTTAAAATAATGAATTAAATTACAAAATTGCATTAAAACATTTTGTACAATGAAATATTTTTTCGTGTTGTCGAACAAAATTTCTATAAAGTTTTTGGCAACAATTAGTTAATGGCGGTTATTGAATGCCACGTCAGTCATAATTTGTTGAAACGATTTTAAATTTCATCTGCTGTATAACGGTTAAATTTTATAATTATATCGCATATTTATAATAACAAGTGACTTGAAATGTGTGATTTCGTCTTTTATAGCATTTGCCCGTAGCTACTTAACTGAGTTTAAGGTGGGTAGCAGCGTAGTCGGGCTCACGATGGATCTTACTGATTTATTTCTTATTTACGCACAAAATTAAAACGTTTACAATAAAATACATTACTAATAATATTCTATCATGTTAATTCATTTGTGTCTTTATTGTAATTTCACAGCTAGTTAAGTGGAAATGGGATATTTTTCCCGATGTGGTATTTTACAAGGATTTTACTTGTAAAGTATCTGAATTTAAACTTCATGAAAATATTTCTTCAGTGTTTATTTTATTTCAGCGATCTTATGTGAATTAAATCAAAAAGTCGTTCATAAGAAAAATTTAGTCAATTTTTATTTAGTTCCGTACATTTTTCTTGGCCTTAAAATGAACTGACTGTGTGTGAATACAATTTTAAGTTTTATAAATTGTACTAAAAATCTTTTACTGTTTCACATCTCCCCTTTATTTAAATTATGAAGAAATGTAGTGGAAGGATGAGATATATTTCTACTTTATTGAATTATGATAAATTAGTGATTACCACAAATTTTATATTTGTATGCTTGATTAATTGCTGCTAAGTTATCTTAAACCATGAAGTAAATTTTACGATTTTCATAAACTATGATAATAATGACACTGAATTATATTGATATGTATAATGAAATGTCAATTTTGTAGTTATTCAGATTTTGCATTTTTTGTAGTTGCATGTTATTTTTTGTAACATCTTTTTCAAAATTGCATTATTTCTAAAGATTGATCTTTAAAATTCCATTCAAATGCATTTGATGTAGCTATCAGAATTGTAAATTTTAAAAATGTTCTTAAAAAGCACTCAATATCTTTATAAAAAGTTTTTAAATATCTGAATTTTTAAGTAAAGCATCCTAAGTTAGGATTTTATCGATTGGTTTTTCATTTTAAGAAAAATCAATTTTAAGAACCTTTCAAGTTTTTGTGCTGATTTTTCCGGATGTATGTGCAAAGAATTTTTCTGCAAATCGGTATCAAATTTGTCCATGCTGAATTGAAAAAAGGTGTATTTGCATATGTTTAAAATCATTCATTAAGGATTCATCACATTTACTTGACTAATATTTTTTTGTTTCCATTCACTTATCTGCAGTTTTTTTTTTTGCTAAATTTCTTTCATAATTCTAAAATGGAAAATTTTCTTCAAAATATGTGTAAGTGAAGTAAAAGTATTTTATTGGTACTTATGTATTATACTATCAACCAATTTCATCAAATCAAAAGATTTCGCCAAATGCCCTGATATACAGATAATAATGGAAACTGCTCTTACGCCCTCGTTCGAACTCGATAATAATAAGGATAGCTACATTTTTTAAATCGGCAATGTCTTCTTTTGGAGAAATTGGTCAGTGGTGGTATAATATGCAAGTAAAATTTTATTTTAGAGTGTTTCTCTCTTACAAGTCCTATTTTGGGCTGTTTTGGCATATCACAATGAGGTTAGTTTTATATAGCTTCTTTTTGGAGTATAATATTTAACAGTTAAAAATTTACAACTTTTGCTTAAGTAAAAAAAATGCTCCCCATGTTCTCTTTTTCAAAAAGTGGATTGCGTTTAGAAATTAGTGTTTTCTATTGTTTAATGCATGGTTCTGTATAATAACTGGAAGAAAATTTTGATTGTAATTACACCATTGATTGTAAATTGGTGGCAAAATACTAAAAATGAGTTTCCATCACTTGAGCTATTTCATTTTGATCAAAAATTAGATAAAAATCTTCAGATTTTCAAATATGAGAAACAAATAAAAATTCTAATTTGTAGATGAATTGGGTTTTTCTACCTCTGAAATTATAAACAAATATAAAAGCATTGCACTGCAAATACAGATTACTTTGATAGAATTGCGGTATTCATAAGAAAAATGTTTTTCTGTTGCACTAAATACCATTTTTTACTTTGCACCTAATTTTTAATTAGTGTGTTGTTTATTTCTTTTTAAATGGATTTGCATGTTTTATTTTGTGTGATCTTTTATATTTTAAAACTGACAAATTATGTGCTACCAATATACATAAAAAGGAGTACATGTTAAAAAAATAAAAAAATTTTACTGAGCAAAAATTCCTTGGGAAAGTTAAATATCAGTATTTGACTGTGTGAAATTGTACAAATTCTGATTCTGTCTACTAATTTTATCAGTGTTAAAATTTCTTTCATGACATTTTGTTTAATCTGTTCTGCAAGTATACCGGTCTTGAAACATGCTTCTTTTAATCTACATTTTATATATGCTGGATTCTTTTGAGTAACATAATTTGAGCTAAGAATGACTCTCATCAGATTATAAAACTTCATTAAATTAAAAAAAAAGTAAAGTTGTAGATTGTGTTAATGTAATTAAAAGCATTTTTAGGTGGAAAATTTCTGTTAAGTATTTAAATAAAATATAATTGTGTGTGGGAAAAATTGAAGTAAAGAAATGTAATTCAAATGCATTAATAAAACAGTTCTTTTTCATTATGTTAAGCTAAATGTTTTGTGGAAAATAGAAATGCCAGTTGTATAAAATTGTTATGTACTTTGGATGTAAATGTACCATTTAATATAACGATATTTGCATTATATTTCAATGAATTGCTATTTAATTGAATTTTTACTGAAAGAACTTTTCATAAATGTCACTGAAACAGACTTGATTTTCTTTCCTCACAGAATTAAAATCAAACTGGATAATACTGAAAAGGGAATAAAATCATTTGAATTTTGATTATAGTCAGGCATTCAAATTAAACATAATCTTGGAGCAACTTTGAAGAATATTTGTATCAGAAGAGAATACAAGTAACAGGATCAACCATCTCTGCTTCAAGTGATATTAGGTAGTTATTTTTAGTGTTATTAAGTTGGGTAAAGGTTTTGTGGTATTATCTGATTATCCACTCACATGTCCAGTTTCAGCAATATAAGAATGTATGTTAGTAATTACATAATTGAATATATGTTTAAATCGGGGTAAATTTATATGCAGTAATTTATGTAATGTTATTTTGTTTCCCTTCCCAAAGGCTCGTTTTTAAACATAAACCTTAATGAACTCGCACACAATTCTATCAGCTCATCAAAAGAAAAATTTGTTCTTTAGGTGTATATAAATAAAAATTTATTTTCTATAGAATTGTTGAAACAGTAATTGTTTTTTAAGCTAAATTTGTTTCGAATGAAATGTTTATTTTGTATAAGCAGGATTATAACTTTCAACTGGTCAAGATACCAAAAGAAATACTTTCAATTCATGAAGTTGCCATAATTTTTCATGGGGCATGGATAATCAGAAAGTACCATATTTTTTTTTTCTAGTGCTTGCAGTTTTTTTGGATAGTAAAATTATATTGTGTGATACAATTTTTTACTTATTGTAATTTTGGTTACTTACATATTAACATTATTGCAGCCAGATTTGTGCCATGTGAATCATACCATTTTCCACAAAAGTCTTATAACTGTTTTTACTGTAAAAAGAAACACATAGAATTCTTGTTGGTTTGATATGACGTGATTTGTGTGCCGCAGATTTTGCTGTGGTGTCACTAATATGCAAGTGCTGTAATTTCTTTCATTTTTATAACCTTTCATGAGTTAGACTTTTAGTTAAATAAATTTTTCAAGTGATCTTATCAATTCACACTTCAAATTATATTTGAGTGTAATAGGGTTGAATAGAACTGTTGGCTATTCTAGGGATCTGTGTTTGTGCTAAAAAAGAAAAATATGCAGTTAGATTCATTTTTAAAATCTTATTTCGAAGAGTCCATTGCATTTAAACTAATTAATTTTGAGAAAAACAATTAAGATGTAAATATTTGTATTATGTAAAAGAAAGGTGATAAAATTCAAATGAAAATTTTAATTCAGTTCTGTTTTCTGAATTTACAAAGTTAAATTGCTTTTCTTTTTCAGACTGTTTTTTACAGACTGCCTTACTCTAGCCCCTTTTTATTGACTGTTCACTTACTTTCTTAGCAATGAACATAAATCTCACTCAAAAGTTACTTATTTTTTTGTTAAAAGTATTGGTAGTCTAAACAGATAACTCTTGAGGAATGCTTTTAAATAGCTCATCTGGTACAATAATAGTTGTGTTTGAAATTTCAGGAATGTCTTCTGAATAAAATATCAAGCTTACAGTCTTTCTTAGATATATGGTTAAGAATGTATATTATCTATCTGGTCATTGTTCTTGAATCATATGACTGAAAACACATCAGCTGTTTTCTTATCAGTAAGGAATTACAATTCAGTAACGTCTGTGTCAGAATTATCTTTCCAACAAAATATTGAGAAATTTTTTGAATAGATTGCTATTGAGGAATGATTTGAATAGCTTATCTAAAGTAGCAGTTGTATTGTTATTTTTTGAAATATTAGAAATAGCAATTATTCACACACTTAAGTATTATTTTAACTTTTCTAAAAAATTTGATGTGAAACTATTAATTTAATTTTTATACAATAGTGCATTGCTTTGATTAATAAGGCCATAATATATAAGTATTTTTTCAAACTAATTTAATTGTCCTTGGATAAAGTATAAAATATTAAGACAACACACAAGGTTATAACAAATTCCTTAAAGCATCTGTTTTCTCCATTCTTAAGATGCTAAAAAAATTTTAAGGTAAATTTGATCAAAACTACATGGTTACTTAAATTACAAATAGTAATTATTGAATAAACTTAAATTATGTATTAACTCTTTAAAGTACATGTGTAAATTTTCAAATTCAAGTGTTCAAAAGACATGGCATACGTCTCATCTTGTATTTGCCCCTTGGAAATTAATTTTCTTTAAGTGAGTAGAATTATATCTCTCAGCTTTTCTTTTCTTTTTTTACCATAGGGGTGTTTGTTGTTTTGTTAATTCAGGTGAATGCCTTAACAATCATTATTCCACCCCCTTCATGAATCTCAAGCACTTATCTCTTTCGTGCATCCTTCTCCTTGGGGCTTGATAACAAATATGCATTTGTAATTTTATCTACATGATATGCCTGTGCACTGGTAAATTAATGAGTGTTCTGTGCAGTTTGTAAAATAGGACCCTTTTGCTAATAAAATATATTGACCTTCATCTAATTTTTTTAAAAAAAAGTATATATGTTATTACTTATGCCACCTAATTGATTGTAACATCAGATCAAGGCCTGCAACATTTATCGCAGCTAAAGGCTAGAATTTTACACCTGTCGTTACCCTTAGCTTTAAACACTATGCAGGTGACAGTACGATTTTGCTAGGTTCTACCCCAATTTTGTGGAAGAACACCCTGGGGATGGTCAGGGGCCACCCACCTCTCTTCCCCTTCCACCAACCTCACGAGAGGATTTGAGGCTCAACGGCTATTTAGAGTACTCCCATACCGCAGATATACTATACGTTTACAAACATCCATGCCTTCTCCGGGATTCAAACCCATGCCCTTCGGCACCTCAGTCAGCGTCATATATCAAAATTTCATTAAGGTAGAAAGCTTTTGATGGAAACTTATAGGTAACAAGTAACTGAGTTTTAACATTTTATAGTTTAACTTCGAAATTGCAACACATTTTTAAAAGTTAACTATTTAAAGAAAGGGAAAATGTATCAAATTTCAGAAACTGTATGCTAAAAGATTGCTTCATTTGATCACTTAAATTATAAAATTTCTTGAATTTCCTGGGATATTTTAACTCATGATGTGTCGCAAGGAAGCTTTGCGAAGCATCAGACTCTTCAATTTTATTTCAAATAATTTGTCACAAAGTTAAAATCAAAAGGGTATTGCATTAGAATCAATAACATAATTCCTAGCAGTTTATTCCTCTACTACAGATTGCTTTCTAAAATTTTTCGTATGGTGACTGCAAATGCTGAATGTTTCAATATTTTAATCTTCCTTTCGGAAGCCTTTTTATTTTGTGGTAAGTTTTTTGGATAAAAGAATAGAATAATTCAGTAATTATTGAAAACCCAAGTAGTCTTGGATCATGAAATAAAAATCATTTTAATTAATACTTTATTTGAAAATGAGTCAATAGTTTGCCTTGTTCTTTTCTCATCTCAACCTATTATTAATAACTATCTAAAATATCTTAGTGATATGATTGTTAAATTTTATAAAATTGTTTGTTAGGAAACACTGTTAAAATTTGAATTTGAAAGAGTTTAACTTACAATGTGAAAACCAAGTGATGTCATAGTTGCTTGCTTTAGAAAAAAAATCCAAATTTAATCCCGCTGTTTTGTTTACCATAAAATCCAACATATAGTGTGCACTTTTAACATTAAAAATAGGGTCGAAACTTACGGGTGTATACTATACCGCAGGTATAAAGACGATAGCTCTAAAAATAAAAAAAGAAATGAGCATAAAGAAAATTGGACTTCTGCATATATCAAAATACTATATATTTTAAGGATGTGAATTTATGAACTTAGAATTGCAATCCTAGAAGTATACTATTTTTTCAAAAGCCCTTGATAATACCTTGAATAAATGACTTAAAAATAAAAACCACTACTTATGTACATTTCAGGTTTCTTCATAAAAAAGGGGAGGTGCATTATATGGCGAATATACATCAAAATTAAAGAACGCAGCTTGAAAGTATAGGTGCATGTGATACCCTGAATTTTATGGTATATTTATTTCTGCTGATAAGAGCTTTTTAACTTGACTCAGTGGTGCAACAGCCCATGAGGGCCAAGGTGTAGATGTAGGTATAGAACTTTAAATTGCAATAAAACAACGATGTATTATTTGATTGACATGATTTTTTTTATTCGAAAGATAATCTTGTGGCATTACATTTTAAATATGATTTCTGGCATAGGACTGCCATGGATGGCTCGGATGTAGTCCAATTTTCGATGACTTTTTCCAACATTTGTGGCCGTATATCGGCAATAACACGGCGAATGTTGTCTTCCAAATGGTCAAGCGTTTGTGGCTTATCCGCATAGACCAATGACTTTACATAGCCCCACAGAAAATAGTCTAGCGGTGTTAAATCACAAGATCTTGGAGGCCAATTCACAGGTCCAAAACGTGAAATTAGGCGGTCACCAAACGTGTCTTTCAATAAATCGATTGTGGCACGAGCTGTGTTACATGTTGCGCCGTCTTGTTGGAACCACAGCTCCTGGACATCATGATTGTTCAATTCAGGAATGAAAAAGTTAGTAATCATAGCTCTATACCGATCACCATTGACTGTAACGTTGTGACCTTCATCGCTTTTGAAGAAATACGGACGAATGATTCCACCAGCCCATAAAGCGCACCAAACAGTCAGTTTTTCTGGATGTAACGGTGTTTCGACATACACTTGTGGATTAGCTTCACTCCAAATGCGGCAGTTTTGTTTGTTGACGTAACCATTCAACCAGAAGTGCGCTTCATCGCTAAACAAAATTCGCTTATGAAAATTGGGAACAACGGCAATCTCGTTTTGGGCCCATTCGACGAATCTACGCCTTGCTTGATGATCGTTTTGATGAATTGCCAAACCAAACTGTGAAAAAATCACTTGACAGCTGTTAAATTGGTCGCAATCTTGGAAAGTAATGCCAACTTAAACTTCTATACCTGGAAAAAAACACTTTATGTTTCAATCCAATATTCTTTGTGATTAATGCTTAGTTACTTTGATTTTTCATAATAACTGAATTCCAGGCTGTAAAAGTAGATCTAATGACCAATTTACATTTCACCTTTTGGGTCGAATATTATAAAAAGAGGCAAAGATTTTATCAAAATCATCTGAAGTTTTCATTTACTGGCTTTCAAATTAAGAAATTTTTATTGTCATGTATTTCATAAATTTGAGTATTTCAATGTTATTTATACATTTTCAATTCAAAATTTTTAGTTTTTTCGCACCTCAAGTCTGTTGTCGTATTTTTATGGAATTGTAAACAAGGAACATTCCCCTGTGTTAATCTTGATATATGTCTCTTTTTGTACAAAATTTGTAATACTTCTTTTAACCTACAGTGTACTCCAGAACAAGTGTAAAGACAAGTGTGTTTTTTTTTACTACTTTTCAAATGGGAATTTTACAAAGTTTCGAGTAAAAAATGAGAAATAATTCTTCTACTCTTATTGGTTGATTTGTTTGTATAATTTTCAAAAATATTCGTACTGCATACAAATAATTAATATTCTTTTCAACAGATAATTATATTACTTTAAGTCTCATGGTAGCTACTTCAGTATTAAATTTTTAATTCACATTTGTAAAAGTTTCAAGTAGAACAGCACAGTTAAATAAACTTTTAGTGGTAAATTCAAAGCATTTTTAATTCTTTCTTTGATAGTTCTTTCATATGATTTTCGATCAATAGACATTTTCAATTTTAAAATAACTAATAGGTAAAGTACTGATGATGTATTTTTCAAATTCTCTAAAGTACTTTTTCATCATTTATGTAAATCATGGTTTTGAATACACAAATGATTGTGTATATATATTTAAGGAATAAAACAGTTGAATTACCATATTTATTCGAATCTAAGCTCACTTAAGAAAAAAAGTTAATACTGCTGAAAATCAGGTGCGACTTAGAATCGGAGGAAGAAAAATTCGTTGGATGGGGAATTCAAACATAATACTAATGGTTACAGCGATTACAGGTTCATGTATTTAAAAGTTTTTAATACTGGTAAAATTAATTATTCACTTCTTATTAGTTCTCATTGTAAAATTTATTAACTCTGGTATCAAGAAACCTTTTAATCCAATTTTTTTTAGTTTTATTTTATCACAAAAACATGTTGAGAATTTGGGGTGCAGCTTAGATTCGAATGAATACGCTAATTGAGGATTCCTTTGTTTTGATCTGTTCAGGAATTCATATAAAAATAAAGTTTAAGAATATTTTGAATTTAATGATATCAAAATTATATATTGCACAAATGGGGTAGGGAATTTATATTTTTTTTCATAAGTAAATAAGAATGCTGTCTGAGTTGGAAACTTTTTTCCCCTCAGTGTCTGTGCCTTGAATAGATTTTTAGTTTAATTAAAAGTGATTATAACGTTTCCTAAGTTAGCAGTAGCATAATACTGTCAAATAAAAGGAGCATTACTTAAATTCGACTATACTGAATGGTTTAATGAAAGGGGGTACATTTCTAGTTATTTGGATGTAGCATTCTGACTTTTAATTCTGGAATTTAACTTCCTTATATATTAGTTGATTCCTGATACTTGATACAAAACTTTTTTGAAAAGCTTCTTTTTAACATGCAATGTGCACAAAGGCCAGCTGCTGCATGGAGATATTTAATTATAAGGATTCTATTTTGTGGATATTAGGCAGATGTGGGATAATTAGTAAGAATCTGGAAGAGGGATCACAAAAGGAAATATTACCAATACAAATTCCATGTAGGAATATTATTTCATAAAATTAATAACTTGAAAGTAGTTTTTTTATGTAAAATAAATTTTATATATATTTAAAATACTTTAAACATTCATAAAAATGGAACATTTTACATGCATATATAATAAATTTTTACATTCATTTATCTAGGATTTATTTCTATTTGCCTGTTGTAAAAAGTGAGAAATTTATGAAATGTGAATATCATTATTTCTCATGATTTTTCAATTATTTAAAGAATTTTAAACTTTCATTTATGTGCTATACTTATTAAACTAAACCAGATAGTACATAAATTTTTTGAGTAAAATGCTGTGACAAAAAAATGGTTTATATATATATAAATTAAGAACTGAGTAATAAATATGTATTTTCAAGTCTTGAAAATTTATGTGGATATATAGTGAAAAATTCTGTTGGTTTTAGGAGTGGAAAATACCTTCTTCATAGACTAAACTCAGTGCACATCAGCCCATGGCCTAATATGCCTGTCTCGGTTTTTGTGACTTTTGGCCTTTGATGTACATGAGCAATGTTCTGGTCAAATGGTTAGTCTGATGCGAAACTGTGTTTAATTTCCGAGCAAGTTTGATACTCATTTATCAATCCACTGCAGGGATAAAAGGCTGAGACAACCTTCCGCAGCCCGGGGTTTGAACCCTGGACCTGGGGCAAGGAAGCACAATACCCTTCCCTTTCATCATACCCTTAATATTTATTGTGTGATATAACTTATATCAATACTTATGACCTTGCCAGTGTAACAATAGTGTGTGTTTAACACTTCTGAAAAATGTTTTAGTAGCAAAGAACTCGAGTAATGCTTGGTAGACATCTGTTTCAATTTTGAATTTTTCCCCTTCAAAAATTTTAACGAGCAGTAATTGAAGGATGTGGAATAGGGTGAATGGGGCAAAATTTCTCAGCCTACCTCTTTGATTATCTGTTGAGTTGTCTAAGCAGTATGATGCGCTTCCATCACCAGCCTCTTTTGTTTCATTCATCCACTTGCTGATAGTATTTTATCAAACTGAGTTTTTTGTTTGATTTCTAAGGTTCATGATGTGGCATTTCCTCCTCATTAATCCTTCATGTTTCTTTCTATATGTAACATTTCCATATTCAAGCTTAGTTTAGAAGGGGGAAATTGTCCATGCTCATGTATGTTCTTATGTTTATGCACTTATTGCATTTTTTCAGATAATCCACTTTTCATTGAGGAAAAGTAGATTGATTATTGAAGAAAAGTGTTTGTTATATACTAGCAAACAGATGTGTGCACGATGATTTGATCAGGCTTTCTATCTTGGCTCATGAGGCAGTTATTTGAAATATTAATAAACCAATCCTAGTTTCTGAATATAATCTGAAATGATTTTTTTTAGCCGAGTTTAGCTTTGTATTATACGGTTGGAAAAAAAAGATGACTGCTTATAGCATGACTTACCATCTGCTTCAAATTTTTTAAACCATCAGCTGCATATTTTATGTAAAACTGCATCTACACTTATTTCTTTTTGGTTGGAATTTGTGTAAAATACAGCATCACATAAATGAACTTTATTAGTAGTCATGTTTCTTTGATTACATCTCATTAAGAAGGATAAGAACTTCATTCAGTTAATTTAGAAAAGCACATGTGAACAAATACAATTATAAAGCGAGTGCCATGTATATCCCAAATGAACACATACATGTGTTTTGAAAGGTGAAGTAACATTGTTAGACAGAACTGTCCAATAGATTTAATATTATTCAGTTCTCTTTGCATAGAATTACTAGAATATTAAGATTTAATTTTTAAAAATACACCACATTGACCTTTCTGTTTAAAAAAATACAAGATTTATAAAACAAAAATATTATCTTAATTTACTAATATTCCTCTGTATAAGGTATATATTTTGTACAATTGCAATTTCATGTACAAAAATTAAGTTAAATTCAGAAGTAATATTCAATTAACAAATTAAAATATCTTAAATCTTACTGAAATCAGTGTTGTTGTACTTTTTATTTTAATATGGGTGAACAGTTTAATAAAAGCTCTTCATTTAAATTATTATAGTAAAATGTGTACCTACAATATCTTAATATACATAAGATTTAGCAAAAGTCATTTTCTTAATTTTTCTAAGAACAAATAATATTTCTTGTACACATGTTGTTTAATAACAAATAAGTATTTTTCAAGTTAAAAAAAAAGATCTCTTTATTGCATTTTCATTTAAGTATTGTTTCAGACCACTCTTTGTAGTTGCTTGAAAATTTCAGTAACAGATATTAAAAGTTGAGTCTTTTTTTTTTTTTCTGATTTAGCAAAAATGTATGTCTAATGTAATGTTAATTATAACAAAAAGATTTTTTCTGAAGAATGACTCAGCTATTTGTTCAAAAAGCCTGTTGCAATTCCAAACTTCCATTCTCAAAAAGATAAATCTTTCAATTTTTGTCTATTTCCCCTCTTCATTTGTAATAATTGCTGTACTACATGTTAAAACAATTTAATGTAATTTTCTTCTCTTGTGTTTGGAACTGAATAAAGGAGAGTAAATTGACTAGCAGATCAATTCCAGTGTTCATTCAAATTCTGAAAATTGTTTAAAAATGAATGAATAAGTGTTAATTTTGTTTCATGCTAGCTTGAATTGTATTTCTGGGTTAAAAAAAAGGGGGCTTAGAAATTTTTCAGTAATTAAATATGAAAAAAAATTGAGCCATTTTTGTGTTGACCAACTTGTTGATAAATAAAAAGGATTATAATTGTTATATCCCAAGATTGTTTTCAGTTGTAAAATATAAAAACTGAATTCAATCCATCCTGTGTAAGAAAAAAGTACCCATCTTAAAATTTTGATGCTTACATTTATTGCTTTGTAAGAAAATCCTGCAAAAATTTTGATTTATAAAAGTTTGAAGTGGATGCAAAGCTAATAAAATAATTTGAATTTTGAAAATAGATACTTAGTTTCTTCATAGTTCCTGTAACGTGTTATTTTAAAAACTATGCAATATTGTTTAACATACAAATGAAAATCCGTTTTGTGCATATCATTTATTACTTTTAGGCCTAGAATCCTAGATGATATGCATAGAATTTAATTAGGAAAGTATTTTTGAGTGATAGTCTTGGGATTTCAACAACTTTGTGTAAATCTAATTATATATTTAAGTAATTGTTAAAAGTAGAGAAGTGAATTTCAATTCAGATATCTTGGATGTAGTTTGTTAATGATATTCATGAAAATTCAATTTAATTGTATCAATGTGTATACTGGAATATAATTTCAAAAGTAACAAGTTTTTTTTATTATTATTTAGATTATAAAGAGAAAGTTATTGGAAACAGTTACAAGACTTGGTAGATTTTTGTATCAAAATGCTCTACCTTGAAGATTACCTAGAAATGATTGAGCATTTGCCTCAAGAACTGAGAGATAGATTTACAGAAATGAGAGAAATGGATTTGCAAGTACATAATGCTATGGACAGTTTGGATGAAAGAGTAAAGAATTTTTTTCCAAATGCCAAGAAGCTTAAACCAATTGAAAGGGATACAGAATATGAAAAAATACGTGTAGACTATTATAAAGCTTTGGAAGATGCAGATGAAAAAGTACATATAGCTAATCAAGTTTATGATTTAGTAGAGAGGTATTTAAGAAGATTAGATCAAGAATTACAGAAATTCAAAATGGAACTTGAAGCAGATAATGCAGGTATTACTGAGATCTTGGAGAAAAGGTCTCTTGAACTGGACAATCCTCCACCTACAACGAACTCGATGTCATCTAGTTACCCAAGAGGTGAAAAAAGAAAACATGGGCAGGCAAACTTATCTGTGTCATACACTCCAGATAAACAATTGACTGCAGAAAAAGTATTTTCTACAATTGCAACTGAAGCCATGAGGGAAACAATTGGTGGAAGTAGAGTTACACTTCCAGGACATTCTCCATCATCATCATCAACAAGCAGTAGTAGTTCTAACAGTTCAGCACAAGAAAGGACTATAGTTTTAAATCCACAAACAAAGAATACATTTGTTGGTACAAATGCTTTGGCTGCAGCTGCTTCTCAAGCTATTGCTGCTACCCAACAATCACTCAAGAGAGGTACATCTCAAAGCCAGTCAAATTTAGTACAACAAGGCCGAAGGACTGCAAGTCTCAAAGCAAGCTATGAAGCTGTTAACTCTGGTCAGAATCTCAACAAAGAGCTTACTCTAGGAAGCCGAGAAATCAATAGTGTTGTTGCGGCACCAACAAACATTGCCAGTGCTGTTACTATGCCAAGTGAACCAAAGAAAGTAACTAAAAAAGCACGTTCCAACTTGATAATCCAACCTGTCATTGAACCTTCTCCTTTACTGGAAGATTCTGAAGATTCCTCTGTGCTTGACGAAAATATGTTCATAGACAGTTATGATCCGAATGAACCAAGGTACTGTATATGTAATCAAGTATCTTATGGTGATATGGTTGCATGTGATCATAAAGACTGTCCATTTGAATGGTTTCATTATCAATGTGTTGGTATCACTCAACCGCCAAAAGGAAAATGGTTCTGTCCTCAATGTTCAGCTTCTATGAAGCGTAGAAATAGGAAAGACAAATAATTGCCCATTGTAATTTGTTTTATTGTATAATTTCATGTTCATTGTATATAAACGTAATTCAATTCTTCTGGTTGAACTTTTTTTTAAAAGGGGGGGAAAAACAAGAATTTTTTTTTTAACATTTATAAAAAAATTATTAATAAATCTTGTCATTTTTGTGGAAGAAAATTGATTTAAATATAGGGCTCTAATCATACATTCCTTAATTATTTAGAACATAGATTTAAATTTTTTTTTTATGGTTAAATATAATTTTAATGTTTTTCATAAAACAAGATTCTGATTGAATTTTACTCTCCCTTACATTTGTTACATTACAAAATTATCTATATGAGATGCATTTATAATTTTAATAAAGTGTATTTTGCTGTTAAAGTTTAAACAGCGAATTAAAAATGATAGTATGATTTTTCTTTGTCCCATGTACTGCTTTTGTTTAAGATTTATAATGATACATGATTGTATTGTATATTCTCATGAATCACGTTTCTATTAAGATGTGTATTTTCTAGTTTTAAAAATTTTTAAGTTCTAGTATTCACATATATCTATTTTAAGTTAAATTTATTTAAGGTACATTTAAAATAAGTTTTATAGACCTATCCTCCGATTTACACCGTATTTCCGATTTACACCGTATTTTAAATATATAGAGTTTAAAAGGAAACAATTTATGCTGTTAATTTTGTTCCCTTGGTAATATTGGTACTATATTTCATCATTTTTTATTTCTTTCTATTCTTAATTCCATTGATTTTCCTATCTAAAAATGATGGTTTATCTCCAAGTGGAGATTGCATGCACCAACTTATTGTTCATTCGGTTGCTGTTAATTTTTAGCTGCAGAAAGATGTGCATCTTGTTTTTCTATTCAGATTTATTGGTTAGATATAAACAATTAGTTTATAGTTTTATTAAAATTTTAATATTTTACTGTGCCAAAAGAAATTTAGTTAGTAAAACAATCAACGCTCAATGACTTCTGGAAAAATTATAGCTAGATGTAGTTGATGGTGAGAATTCTGGAATACCATTGGGACATGAATATTCTCAGCTATATGAGATTGCATTTACAATGGGAGGAAAGAATTTCAAGGATTTTGCTGAGGGAGATATTGCAGAACTATTACCAAGATTGCTGAACTGAATTTATTTTTAATCACATCAAGTACTGTTGAGCAATAAAAGCGACATAGTACCAATCGGGAAGAAAAGATTAACAATATACAAAAGTGATAATAGTTGTTTTGATGGACTGAAAATAACTGAATTATGCACATTTTTTTATTGATTTACACAGTTTTCTGAGGAACCAATCATCTGTGTAAATCAGGGGATGGGTGTATAAAAATGTCAGTCTTAAGTATTGTACTTTATAACAAAAAAGAATAATAATAATTTTTAAATCTTTACATAACTTTGTGTGTGGATGAAAGTTGGCATAACACCAAATACTTCAGTAGATATAAATTCCATTTCAAAAAAGCAAATTTCTTACTTCATTTTGTGTCTAACACTACATAAATCCATTTATGTATGAAACTTAAGTGATTTCCATTATTTATATAAGAATGGTTATACATATGTACCTTTTCATATTAGTTTTGCAGAAACTATATATATATAAAATTATTAACTATCCATTTTAAAATGGTTTAATTCTTTAAAAATTTAATTTAAAAGTGCTTCAATAAAATATTTAACTCAGTAACTTTTTCTCCTATTTTAAACATTTACAAGTATGAAAAATGTATTTAAAATATGTTTTGTCAAAAAAACTAAGCAGTGAATACATAAATTTTATGTTAACATTAGAAATTCAGATTTTCAATTATCAATGAATATACATCAAAATTCGGTATCACTAAAGAAACAAAGTATAATGTTTTGATATCTCAAATATTTTTCAGCAATAATATTTGATAATGAATTTAAAATGTTACTATCAATAAGTTAAATATAAATTTTTATTTAGAAAAATTAACTTGGCATATCTTTGTAAAATTTAAAGCTTTTTTTTTTTTTTTAAAAGATCTATTTGGAAAACTATGCTATTGTAAATGAACATTATCTTTTAATCATTTACAAAATATATAAAATACTGTGTGTAATGATGTAATTTACTAAAATCCAGCAAGAACTCTCTCTCCAAAATTATATTAAAATTTGACAAGAATTTCGAAACTTGCTGCTGTAAAAAATGTACTTAGCCTGACATGAAAAGCACTTTTAAAGTGTTTTTCTTAGTTTTAAGATTCATAAATTAATAATAAGCAAATCGACCCATTATATATTCTTACAAACTACAAGATTACCTAATCCTTATGCAGACATGTACTCCTATTATAGCTAAGCCAAGCTGCTATGTACCAACATAATAGTTACAAATAAGCTCCAGCTTGGAATCTTTTTATATGCATAAAATTTTAGTTTTAAAAAGGATTTACAAGTAATTTAAAGTCCTAAGCGTGGAATGCAAAATATTAAAAAACAGATGCATAACTCTAAAGACATGCCCATAGATAAATTAGGTCACAAAAAAGGTATCCATATCTTTATTCCACTATGCTTTTTGGAATACATTCCAGCATAAAATTACTTTAGGAATATATTCCATTACCTAATGTTCTTCAATACTAGTATTTTGGGAATATATTGCATTTTCACTTTGCTGAAGAAATTAATTAGAAATGGTAATTTTTTTAATGTTTTAGTTTCAGAATTATATTTGAAATTAAAAATTCAATAGCTTTAATATCAAAACTTCACATGCAGTTAAATGGAAAATATTTGTTGAATATTACATATACGCACTGAATTTAAATTTTCATGGTTAATCCCCAATATTCATTTGTGATATGCCTAATACAATAGTAAAGGGTGTTTTTTTAGAGGTATAGAACTTTAAATTGCAATAAAACAACGATGTATTATTCGATTGACATGAATTTTTTTTATTCGAAAGATAATCTTGTGGCATTACATTTTAAATATGATTTCTGGCATATGACTGGCTCGGATGTAGTCCAATTTTCGATGACTTTTTCCAACATTTGTGGCCGTATATCGGCAATAACACGGCGAATGTTGTCTTCCAAATGGTCAAGTGTTTTTGGCTTATCAGCATAGACCAATGACTTTACATAGCCCCACAGAAAATAGTCTAGCGGTGTTAAATCACAAGATCTTGGAGGCCAATTAATTCACAGGTCCAAAACGTGAAATTAGGCGGTCACCAAACGTGTCTTTCAATAAATCGATTGTGGCACGAGCTGTGTGACATGTTGCGCCGTCTTGTTGGAACCACAGCTCCTGGACATCATGATTGTTCAATTCAGGAATGAAAAAGTTAGAAATCATGGCTCTATACCGATCACCATTGACTGTAACGTTGTGGCCTTCATCGTTTTTGAAGGATTCCACCAGCCCATAAAGCGCAAACAGTCAGTTTTTCTGGATGTAACGGTGTTTCGACATACACTTGTGGATTAGCTTCACTCCAAATGCAGCAGTTTTGTTTGTTGACGTAGCCATTCAACCAGAAGTGCGCTTCATCGCTAAACAAAATTCGCTTATGAAAATCGGGAACAACGGCAATCTCGTTTTGGGCCCATTCGACGAATCTACGCCTTGCTTGATGATCGTTTTGATGAATTGCCAAACCAAACTGAGAATAAATCACTTGACAGCTGTTAAATCGGTCGCCATCTTGGAAAGTAATGCCAACTTAAACTTCTATACCTGGAAAAAAAACACTCTTATATACTTTAAATTTGAAAACAAAGTAATGAAACATGTTAGCAATTTCATGGCATTATAGGAGGTTTGGAAAATGATTTTTTTACAATTGCTACTAATTTAATAAATATGAACAGAAAAAAAATGAAAGTTAGCCATGTATTCATTTGCTGATTAGATATACTTTATGCAATCTCATTCACAGAATTAAGATCAATTTTAAAAATTACTCTCTGTACAAGACTAATTATATGTTTCATTATTACATCACTTTAAATAAAAAAAAAATTCTGAATTTGTATCAAGGTGAAGATATTCAGTTTATTAAAAAAAAAATGCAGCAATTGGGAAGTTTTTAATTAATGCTGTCTTTGGTTAATGTCAAGGAATAGGACCCAAATTTGGAACATTTTTTCAGATATAAGAGAAATGAAACATTATATATAATATGATATTCTGGCTTCACTACCCTTAAGAGAGAGCAGCATTTTTTATCATACTTTATTTTTAACCGAGTTGATTCATTTTTTCTGGTATAAAATGCGTTTCACGTTTTTTCTCCTATATCATTATGTTAAATGGGCTATGTCTTCACGTATTAAAATGAAAAATAAAGTATTCATTTAATATTTTGAAATTTTTAAAAGCACTATATTGTTAACACAGGTATGAGTTATAATATTGCAAATTTCCATGGAAATTGAGGTCTTTTTTTCTGTCTGAAAATGTGCTTCGCGTTTAGTTCAAGCTCTCATACTTTCAGCAAAGTTAAGAACTTTTTTAAAATGTATCACCAAATGAAAAAAAATCAAGAATTAAATATTGTAAAATGAAAATTAAAAAAAAAATGTTTTTTCCCTCTGGTATTTCTGAATTAAAGATTACTCTGGTGAATGTCATTTAGGTGGATATAAAAATAAGTGGATGTGGGATTGAATTGAAAGTAGAGTATATACCATCTTTATTGTAGATTTTTTAAAAAATAATCCCATATTTAAATTGAAAAAAAAATGCAGTCTGAGCCTCATTCATCACATTACTACGAAAGAATACTATTTTTTTTTTTTACCTTTTGTGCTTAATACTAAATTATATTGGACCCACATTCTCATTACTGGTATAGTTCTTGGAATTACAATAAATTTTTATGTAGTAAAAGAGAGTAGCACACAAGTAAAATAACAAGTCTCAAAACGAACAGTTTTGGTACGTCAAAAAACATCCATCCCTAACTTATATATAAAAACATAGCTCTAGATATGTCCTTAATTTTTCAGATGTTTTAAAAATTTCAGTTAAGAATTCTTTATCCATCACAGCCAAAATTATTGAATTTGCTTTAAACATAAAAGATTTCATTCTTTTATGATGTGCTTTTATTTCTTGTAAATTTCAACTTATATTTTGCCCTTGCAAAAATATTTCTTCCAAAATAGTGCCTATTTAACTAAGAAATCCATAACACACAAAATGAAGAAATAAAATCTTGAATAGAGCCTAACAAAAATTCACATGATTAGAATAGTCATTTCATGTGTGAATGTTTTAAAAAACTTAACTATTTGATTTTCCATTGATTAAATATAATGCAGATTGGAACAATGAAAAGTAAAGTTCAGTCATGAAAGGCACTGTATTAAAACATTCAGACATTTGGTTTTTTTTTTAAATGTACCCGTGGATATATATCATGTAACCAGAATAATATCCCTTTCAAGAATACTGTCCCGTAACATTTTAAAATTTAATAAAATTTCCTTTTCTCTCCTAAAAATATAACTCTTAATTATTCTTTTCCTTACATATTTGTTATGTGATTATTTTATACAACTTTAATATTTTAACAAGGTAAGTGTATTTTTGAAATTTATAAAAATATTTTCTTTAGAAATTAATTTGTCTTTAATTTAATTTTAGGATCTTTTCCAGGTGTAGAATATACAATACTCCAGTAACATGAATGCATTTCTAAATTCAAATAATTAATTTTTTACTGTATTTGCAATTTTGTTTGAATGTAAAAATTTGTAATTTTTATCCCCTTCCCAAAGATAGTTATTTTCCAAAAATGCAATAAAGACAACATAATTATTCAAATTTTAATTTAAAACATGCTCATAATTATGTGAATTAAAATTAAAACACTAAATACAAAATAAAAGTGAAAAAAAATTGGAACATGCATAAACCTAGTAGTTTTCTATAATAGTAACAATGTTTCCAGTTCTATCATAAAGTAATAATTCAGAATATTTTTTTTTTAAATCTTTAGTAAAAAAAAAAGTAGTCAACTTTTGATTAACATTTAATGTTGCTGATTTCAGCCTTGTCAACTGATTTTCTAAGAATCAGATAACATTTTTCTTCTTCATCATAAGGACATGATTCATCTCGTCCAAAACGTAGTGAATCTCTATAAAAATTCAGTCCAGCTGTGTTATCTTTAAAGACAGTCAAAAGAATTTTTACTAATTTAAACTTATACGCTATTAAAGTCAAAATGCTCATCAGATGTTTGCCTATACCTTTTCTTTGAATTGCATTCTCGATCTGCAATTCATAACAATACAAAATAGGATAATTATTTTCCATGTCAAATCGAAAATGAGAAAATCCAACTATTTTATCAGTAGAATCTCTCACAATCAAGAATCTTGCATCTTTATGAGTAAGTTCTTCTAATTTAAAATTGTCTTCCCAGCCCCAGTCACTTTTATTATAAAAAGATTCCATGTTGAGCTTCAATAAATCAAATATTGTTTTTGTATCCTCTGATGATAAGTCTGGTGCACTTTTATACTCTACTTTTAAATCTAAATCATGTTTTTTGTAAGTTGTCCACTCTGGCAGAAAAGACAGAAGATCTGTAGCTTTTTTTGCTGACTCCACAATAGCAGCACTTTGAGTAATTTTTTCTTTTCTTGTAAGTCTTCGTTTAGCTCCAGGCATTGTTGATTCTAATAAAGAAAAAATATGTTCTTTTAAAAAAAATTATAACTTTTTAAAGACACTTTGGTTAAAGTTTAGATTAGGGGTGCCCTTAGATTTGGCGATGTTTATCCGGATACCAACAGAATTCGGCTCTTTATTACTTTGGCTTTGCTTCATTACTTTCAGAACACCCATCACTACATACAGATAGTTTGGCGACTGATTCTGATCACCAAAAATTTGACTACACCAAGGGGCCTCCTATTCTACACTTTAAAAATAAGGGTTCTTACATATTTTATCACAACAATCATCAACTCTATTAATAACTCACCAAGTTGGCAATCCATATTTGATACATGTCATTCGCACTGTCCTATGTGTCATACGCAACCAGGTGCTTTGTTTCATATAATGTCGTCAATAGGTTGCGATAATAAGCAAGTACCAAAATAAGTATGTTATTTTAAGAAAAGATCTTATTTAAAAGTAAGTGTAGGAAAATAATTTTACATATAAGATAGTTAAAAAATTCAGCTTTTCCTCCTTTTATACATAAAGAAAAAGAAAAATTCATAAAATATTCCATAAAATCTGTTGACACATACATAAACTATTGTCAGACATTTTTCCCTAACAAGAAAGTCAACAAACAACGTAATATTCTACCAATCATGTGTTATGATTGGTTAGATTTGACTGTAACTACATGTTTTTCATGGATAGTGAAATTTTATACCCTTACCAATCTACCTCACAAAAAACCGAATAAAATAAATTTCCACAGTAATTTTATATCTATGTTAAGTTTGATTAAAAGCTTTAAACTGAAGTTAAAATGTTTTAACACAGAAAGAAAATTCGATTTTATAGTATAAATAAAACAATTTAGAATAACAAAATCTCAATTGCCATCACAGTACAAAACAACTGATTTAAATAAAAGTAGAGATGAAAATTTTAGGAAAAAAAAAAAAAAATACAAAAATGAAACATTTAAAAATTTTACTCTATTTAATAAAATAATAAGAGACTTATGCAATTAAAACATTACAAAATGTCGGGAAATCAGCATATTTTTTGGATTACACTATCCATCACCAAAGAAAAGACCACTATTACTGTGGGTGCTTATGTATTATCACAATTAACACCAATGTTCAAAATAACTTGCCAAGTTGTCACCCCAATTTCCATGTGTCGTATGTACTGAATTGTCAATCATGTGTTTCGTTTTATATAATGTTGCCAATAGGTTGTGATAATATGCAAGTACCATACTGTGTCTTACAGGAGTAATCAGAATTTATTCTCATTCATCCAAAAATTTTATTGAAATAGGTCTTCATACGGAAATTCTCTCAAGAAAATATTATTTTCATATAAAATTCGAGTATTAAATATTTGAAAGAAACATGTGTAATTAGACCCCCAAAAAAAAAGATACTTCTCTAAATAAGTATGTATTTTCAAATACTAAAATTATGCTTCATTTCACTAAGTCCAAATACTTTTTTATTAATAAAGTATTTATCATAAAGGGCACAATTATATTCTTTTTCATAGTTTATGTGCTAAATATTATAATACAGCAAAAAATTTTGAACTTTTTAAAAACAGTAAGTTCTAAGACGTATTAATCAAAAGGATAAGTTTAATATATTCTTCTACAATGAAGCACAAAAATGTCAAAATAAGAATGTCATATGCAGTTTTAAAAAAATTCACTTAAAATACTGAAACATACACCGCAAAATCCAACATACAACGTGCACCCATACTTTTATTTTAGGTGTCTTCACTGTATAATGCATACACCTCTTTTTATGAAGAAATCTGAAATGTATGTGCACAGTGCTTTTGTTTTTTAAGTCATTTATTCAAGGTATTATTTCAAGTGTTAGAAAAAAATAGAATACTTCTAGAACTACAACCCTTTAAGTTCATAAGAAATGTCATTTATTTTAAATAAACAGCATTACGATATATGTAGAAGTCTTAAAATTTTTTCTATGCTCATCTACTTTTTATTTTTATACCTGTCATATTACGTGGACCCGTAAATTTTTTACTTTTTGTCTTAAAAGTACGCATTATACGCCGGATTTTACGGCACATAATAATATAATAGTGCAATAACAAACACTTTTGGTACTTACTTATTACACCGTTGACCAATTTTGCCAAATAAAATGACACTGCCAATTCAAGACTTTGCCAAATGCTGTCATTGCATTTATTGTTTTGTAACATGCGTGGGGAATGGTTTTCTTTACTATTGGTAGCATTTGGTTATGTCTTTTCATTTGAAGAAACTGGCCGACAGTGTAATAATTCAGTTCCACCCCACATTTTCTACTGCAAAATTATTTTTACATATCATTATCACCATGCTAAAAATACAAATAATTTTTAGTATTAAAGGGGTTTCTCTTTGGATTTTCAAAAATGTCATAAGTAAATGAAACATAACACTCAAAGTCAATATTCTAATAATTAGAATACATTCATTACAGACAAATTAAGCTTTCTTTTACAATCAAAAATTTATTCCCATGTACTATTTTATATAATAATATTCATACTATGTTATTTTTTAAAACTGAACAACTAAAAAGCATTTGCATTACAAATCAGAAATAATTTTACTTAAATATAGTTCATTTTCAAAATTTTAGTATTAATTTAAAGGGACCTGTTTTACAAATTATAATAAACACGTCTTCTTAAAAATCCATACGCATAATAAAAAAGTAAAATTAATACTAATGAAACATTTTCCTGTTAAATCATGCAATATTCCTAAATTTTCATAAGAAACACACACTCACATCTTTAAAACAGATCTGACATTAAATGAATACACTAAACACAAAATCATCTTTAAAATTTTCAGAACTTACATAAGTAAATAATTCGAATAAGAGGCTATATATTATTCGAATTTCAAGTTTCGAAAAACGCTTTAGAAGTTTAAAAAATATAGAACACAAAAAGTACTCCACTCTACTTCAAATAGTAAGAAAATAGCGCGGGAAAAACACTTTGCCTTTAGTATTAATACACATTAAACAAAAAGGCACCAGATACCGGAAATGAAATACTTTTTTCTTCTAAACGGCAACAAAGTTATGTGTGTGAGAGGAAAGAGGGGTGTAAATCGCCTTCAGGATAAGGTAATTTGTGGTTTTTTCATGGTTTTGTGAATCATTAGATTTATTTAAATATTTTAAGGAGAAATTTAAGATTATGCCTCCAAAATTTTGACTTCATTTTTAACAAGATAATTACACCGAATACACTGCTGCAGTCGGTCGAAAAAATTGTTGAGCACCGTGACCTTTCAAAAAATGATTGGAAATGGAAAACGATCTTTTTTGAAACCATCTCGTTTGAAACCCTCTAATTTAAAACCATCTCATTTGAAATTAATCACCATCTCGTTAAAAGTTAATCACCATGTCATTTGATACCATCTCGTTTGAAGTCCATGTCATTTGAAACCCTCTCATTTCAGGCATCTCGTTTGAAACGAGCCGTATCCCCACCTTTTTGTCGACTCGTTTTACATGACTCTTGTCCCACCTACTTTTTATCCCAAACTTGCATTTAGGGTCTGGATCAAAAATGGACGTTCCAACGGCTGTAATCATCGTGTCCCCCCTTTTTTTACCCCAACGTTGTCTTTAGGGTCAAAGTATGCAAAAGCGCACTTTATAATAATAATAATGAACGACACAAAAAATTTTTAACACAAAAAGATTTTTCATGGCCGAGAGAAAATGTCCACCCCAGAGCGACGAGGGGTCAAATGAAGGACACAAAATGTTTCAGACCAAAAATATTTTTTCACGGGGTGAGACCCCAGAGAGACAGGGGTCAAATGAAATGGGGGTCAAATGAAATTCTTGACATGTCAATTGAAACAGGGGTCAAAGGAAATTCTTGACATGTCAAATGAAATGTATGCATCTTGATGAGAGGGGACAACCCCCCTCATTCCAATCTAGGTGATGACAGTTATTCACAGGTTATTTGATGCATCTAGGTGAGAAGGGGACAGACCACCTCATTCCAATCTAGGTAAGAGGGTACAAGACCTACAATCTTGGTGACGACAACTATTCACAGGTAATATGATGCATCTAGGTGAGAAGGGACAAGCCCTCCAACTAGGGGACTACATTTATTCACAGGTTATTTGATGCATTCCAATCTTGGTGTATGGATGGACCCGAAAAAGGGGGGACCTCCCCCCATTTTCGGACTTGAAGATTTTTGCTAAAAACATTTACCGTTAAGACTGCCAGAATTTGAGATGAAACATGATTCCAAATCCTGACAGTCTTAACAAAAAACATTTAGCCATTCAAAAGCATTCTGATTTATGACTGCTGGCCTTTTATACTCTAATGCAGTGCTTCTCAAACTGTGGGGCGCGCCCCCCTGGGGGGGCGCGATAACCCTTCGAGGGGGGCGCGAGCATCTTGAAAATATAAAAGGCTTAAAAAATTATTTTTTGGAATGAAGTAAAACAAAATGCTTTCTGACAAAATAAAAAATACACATTTACACTGATATAAATTATATGTATCATCTGGTTTTCCACTTCAAACGCTCATTAGCTATCTTTGATCCCAAAACCAAATAAAAAAAGATATTTTGTTTGCTTTGCTGTAATCCCGCGATGAGAGATTTTTTTATTACGTTTCTTGTAACCTCTAGAATAGTACTTTTGATTAT
Source organism: Trichonephila clavipes (assembly GCA_019973935.1). NCBI lineage: Eukaryota > Metazoa > Arthropoda > Arachnida > Araneae > Nephilidae > Trichonephila > Trichonephila clavipes. The sequence continues at coordinate 394,994 of BMAU01019389.1, read as the reverse complement.
CATCTCTTTGACCTTCAAACTTACTGGTATGCTTAACTCCGTCTACTTTTCTTTTGGGAAAGTTGTAAATAATATTTTTCTGTTGCTTTTCCCCCCATGTAAATGAGTTTTATGATGTATGGATAAGCATATTGAGCACTTTGAAGGATTAATTGGAATAGAAAAATTACAATAACGTGAGCAAAATATGACAGTTTTGATTGCAAATAACGTTCTTGTATTGTTAGTGAAAAGTGTCTGTGATTTATGTTCTTTATTAAGGTCACGCACATTTGGAACGGTTTCTTTAGTTTTATTGGATTTTTTCTCAAATCATCAAAGAAAAATTAAAAAGTCCTTTAAAGTAGGTAAGTATATTTTCTCTTAGTTAAATTATTCACTGCAATTGTGATTTTTATCGAGCACAGAAAAAAATAATTATATAAAAAAAAGGATTGGGGTGACTTGGTGAAGTGATCGCGCGGCCATTAACGTTAGTGTGGAGTGGGCGCCTGCTTCCGGGTTAAAACATTTTGAAAGTTTCTCGCTTTAAATATTAAAAATAACACAATTATTCTTCATTAGAATTTTTCATTCGTTTTCCTTATTTAATATTAATTCTAAATGCTAATTCTGTGAGGCTTAAAATTACAGTTCGTTTTAAACTATTTATTATAGGAGCATTCATTTAAAAAATCATTTTATATTTTTGTATGCATTGTTGTGCACTTGGTTTTACTCTTCTTACAATTAAGCTATTATATCAAGATTAATGTATTATTTTTTTAAAAAATAATCGCAGAACGGGTACTTCAGCCAGTGTACTTATAAATGTATCAGTACTGCACAATGTATTTTATAACTAATTTATTAATACTAATTTAAGAGCAAGTTTAATTATTATTAGTGACTTCCATGGGCTTGTCTTGCAGAGCAAAGGTTTTCAAATGAAGGCTTAATATTAGAAATTGACACTCTTAGTTCTTTTTCTATATTTAGCTGAGATCTATATTTTGTCTTCAAAGCAGCCACCGCAGAAAATCCGGTTTCACAAAGGTACGATGTTGAAAACGGTAAAAGTATACGAAATGCTTTTGTTTTCAGTTCAGAAAATTCATCATCTACTTCTGCCCAAAATTGAAAGAGAGTTTTATTACAAAATTGTCTTTTAATTTCGCCACTAGATGTGAAATCTATGAAACTTTCTTTTTCGGTAGTGGAGAGCCCTTCTGGGGTATTTTGAAATGGATCTCTCACCCATTCGTAACTTGCTATCAAGTTGTCCTCAGCAAAAAAATATTTTTAAAATTTTTTGCTAACATAACTAAATGATATTCAATAGTTTTATAAACAACTTCCACATGTTGTTCTTCAGTTTTGTAAGTTTTTACACATTTATCCGCATTTTCAAACATTTCTAGGTTTTTTTGCTTTAAATTTCGGCTCCATAATTCTAATTTTCTACAAAAAGCATTAATTTTATCACTCGTGTAAAACATATGTACATTTGATCCTTGAAGTTGAAGATTCAATATATTTAATTTCTCAAATATATCGACTAAGTAGCTCAACTTCATCAGAAATAAACCATCTCGAAATTTCTCAGCTTCCGGTAGGTTTTCCTCTTCTAGAAAAATGGTAATTTCATTTCTTAATTCATAAACACGTTGTAAAAATTTCCCGCGTGATAACCATCTTGCTTCACAATAAAATAGCAACGATGAATGCACTGCGCCCATGTCTTTGCAAAGTCCAGAAAAGATTCTTGATTTTAGGGGTCTCATTTTTATGTAATTTACAACAGTCACAACTGTCATTAGCACAATATTCAGGCCAGGACTAATTTCTTTGGAAGCCAGAGATTCTCTGTGGATCATACAATGTGTCCAGATGCACAGTGGAGATTTTTGTTTCACAAGTGCTTGTATACTTTTAAATCTTCCTGACATTGTACGAGCACCATCGGTGCATATTCCTACACAATTTTTCCACTCTATATTTGCCTCGTTTATAAAATTATTTAAAATATCAAATAATGCTATTGCTGTTGCTTTAAGTTTTATTGGTTTACAAAAAAGTAGTTCTTCTACCGCTGACATACCATCCCAAAATCGAACATACGCAATGAAATGAGCATCTTTATTGCTATCTGTTGCCTCGTCAAGCTGAATTGAAAACAATTTATCACGCAACTTACCGAAAAGCTGTTGCTCTACATCTTCAGAGATATCATCAATTCGACGGGAAACAGTATCATTTGATAGGGGTATGGACTGCAACTCTTTGGCAAAATTGTCTCCAAACATAGTTTCTACAATCTCAATTGCTGCAGGCAAAATAAGCGCTTCGGCAATAGTGTGAGGCTTTTTACATCTGGCTATTTTATATGATACTTTGTAAGAAGTAAGTAAAGCTTTTTCATTCACTGACAAAGTTTTTTTAAAAAATGTTTTTTGTTTTTCGTATGATTTTAATTTTGATTCAAAGAACTCTCGAGGTTTGTTAATGTACTCACCATGAAGCGTTTCGAAATGTCTTTTAAGTTTATTAGGTTTCATACTGTCTGCTGCCAATATTTTTGAGCAAATAACACACAGGGGCTTTTCTTCTCCATTTACTTCAGTAATGGTAAATCCAAAATTCAAGTATTCTTGAGAATATTTCCTTGATTTAATTTTCGGAACTATGCTCGTCTGTGCACTTGTTGATGCTTTATTATCGTCGAATGTTCGCTTACGACTTAAAAATTTATCCATGATTTTTTTGTTCCAATTTTCTGCAGTAATACTTAATAGTGTGAATTACAACTAACGCGCAAATTATAAAATGTACATTCAAGATAGATTTGGTAGCTATAGAAGCATCGAATGGACCAAGACTGATTGGAATTGTACGAGGTACAGCATTATTACATGTTTTGCGCAGACGTCCGATATTTTGGCCCGACTCACGCAGACGCTCGCGAGAATGCCAGATGTGATGGATAGGAGAGAGCGCAACATAAAGTAGACTATTTTTCAATTTCTACTATAAGTTCACTCTCTCATATATATCTTGTTCAAATTTTCAATCGTTGATAAAATACTTTCTATTCATTCATTCAAGTTCAAATACATTTTTTAAAACTTTTAGTGGGTGACACTTCATGTTAATACAGTTCTTTCAAAGTTTAATTCATTAATTAAATTAAAAAATGAATAAATAGTAACAAACAAAAATTATAGTCCAAAAGCATTTATAGAAAGGAAAACTTTTCGTGCTGTCCCCTGTAACGCAATGGATAGCGCGCTGGGCTTCTAATCTGAAGGACGGTAGTTCGAATTCCATCCGAGATGGCCTAATTTCTAAGAATGTGTGTAATTTCTTCTTTACTTTACTATTTTCTTACGCTAATTAAATTTAATTAATGAATAAATAGTAACGAAAAAAGAATATTCCAATACCCCATATATAGAAAAGAAAAGGAAAAATTGCAAGGAAAATCGCTTTCTCTTTTGTCACTTAACATTGTGATTCTGTCATATGTATTACATATTTGTATATTAATTGAAACTATTTAATAGAAAGTAACTAAAATAAGTTTTTCTTTGTTAGCCTAAGTAGGAAAATTGACTTAAAATTTATTTTTTATATTACTTTTAGAAATGCATGATGGACGAAATAAATTTTTAATTAAATGTCATTTTGCAATCTGTCCCAATTTAAAAAATGAGAAAGGAAAAATAACATAACATTATAATTATTACTTAAAAGTAATTTGCTTAAAATATATATTATATAAAAGTAACGTATACAAAATTTAATACTCAAAGTGCATTATTATTGCATTCAATACATTATTATTGAGGGGGGGCGATGAAAATTATGATTGAAAATTGGGTCGCCAGTAGTGAAAGTTTGAGAAGCACTGTCTTACTTACTTAATTTATTTATTTTGCAAAAAAGGAGTATAAAAACTGTAATACTTATGTTATTAATTTGTATGGTTTATAATTAAGATCGCGTATAGTAGCTTTAGCGTCAAAGTGCATTATTATTACATTCAGTACATTATTAATGTATAAGGGGGGCGCGATAAAAATTGTGATTGAAAAGGGGGGCGCCAGTATTGAAAGTTTGAGAAGCACTGCTCTAATGAGGTCACGTGAAACGATTTCTATTGGCTGGTGCTGATCCTTCCAACGTTGGCATAGTGTTGAAAAAAAGGGGACCGAGTCAACTCCTTTTTTTCGGTATAATCTTTTTTTTACTCTCTACTAAATGGACCGTCTGATTTTTGCATTCAGCTTGTTAAAATGCTTGTTTCAAAAATTTTACGCTGGTCCGTGACGACGATGAGACCTCCTTGGCCAGGTGACAAAACTTGCCTCTGAAAGACAGGTGGGGCACAGGTCCGGACAGGTGGCTTTTCAGGCTGTCATTGATGTACCTGTTGGGGTCGTGAGGAGGTCCACCGTGAGGCAGTCTGGATCTTCCTCCGGAATACTTGCCAGTTCGATGGAGACAGGTTGGCCACCATGGTGAAAAACGTGGGCGAAAGGTTAGACATGTTGCTTCAGAGTGAGAATGGCTGCTAATCCTCTTATACTCTGCACGTGAATCGATTCCTATTGACCCTACCTTCATTCAGCTCAAATGAGACGAGCCCACTAAACTTGTGCCAGGGGAATCCAATCTTGGTACAGCGTAAATTAGCTGAGCGATCCGATCTCGGTATACTATTGGACCTTAAAAAAGGGGGACCGAGTCGACTCTATCCCCTTTTTTCCGGTCTAATTTTTTTTACAAAATTGAAACTTTATTGCTCCATTCCGTCTGCAGCTTTTTAAACTGCTGCAGGTATTTGGCAAATTGGTAAGATTTTACCATGGTGCAGTACGAAATGTCCTCGTGCACCTCCTCACACAAGAAGTTGGGAAAGGTTCCGTCGTAAATGTCGTTGAATTCGGGCAGCGTCTCCAGGTACATGGCTTTGATTGATGATTGATTGAATATTAACGTCGCACTGTTCAGCTACACGAGGGCTTTTGGCGACGAACCACGTAATTTTGAACCATGGTCAAGTTCCAGGGACATGGCAAACACTCCCAGCTCTAGGAAAACTTTTGTTGTTCTGTTCCTTTGACCACCACGATGCCTCCTCGGCTCATCTGGCTCAACTTGCCCCTCACGCAAAAGGATAGGTATTGCACGGGTACACTCTTGGGTAAAGGGGGGTGTACCAGACGAAAACGTTCATGTTCGTGGCTGTTGGATCTCAATTCGTGGGGCGTGGAGCTGAGCCCGGTATGATTCACTGTGATGTCCATCACTTGGGGATCGCTGCCATCGCTCGGAATCGTGGCAATGGAGAGTTCGATGGGCACTGGCTTGCCCTGGTGATGAAACGCGTTGGCATGAGCAAAATAGGTGGGTTGACTCGACATGTTGCTTTATCTGAGAAAGAAGGGTGGTTTGCCTTATATATGCTCGAGGAGCGTGACGTCAGAGTGCATCCCATGGGCCAAAGCTTTCTGATGCGAGCGTGCCACATGAGTTTCCAAAGCCCGTTTCCCAGGTTGGGTACACATCATACGCCAAGGTAGGTTCTCGTCACGATGCATTTCTCAATCGTCCAACCACGTCAACCATGTCGAGTACACATCCGCCAATCGAGTGCAGTGTGTGAGATCCAAAGGGTAGGCCTCTGTATTTTGAGGCTGATACGCCTCCCAAACTTGGCGAGACAGGGAACGACCCACTCGAAGGAACTTTAAGTCGACTCCTTTATCCCATGTCAGATCCAAATGACTCGTAAATCCAATGACTGTTTTTCCAAACGAACGAGGAACGTGCACGCCAAAGTTGGGTTCAAAAAAGATGCTGTAAGGATACTCTGGTTCGTAATACATGACTCGATCCGGCCATCGACCCAGATTTCCAAATACGATAGTGGTGCGGTGTCGACACTGGTCCAACAAGTGTTGTACCGAAACCATTCTGACAAAAAAAATGAGACTTGTTTTCAGGTGAATTATTTATTTACAGACAATTATTGACAGGACAGATCCATGGATTGGATGGCTTTAAATCCAATAGATTTATTTGCACAAGGATTCAGTCTGGGCATTATCAAGTCCATAGGCGCACACTCTCTTTCAAATTCATCCAGGAATGAGATGAGATCACCATCAAAAATAGAGGGTACCGTGTGAAGCAGCTGGAGTTCTTGGGCTTCCTCTCCAAATACGAACGACATGAGCTGGTCGATTGAAGCAGCATTCGTGAGCTCCAAAGTGTCGAGCTCTGGAATCGGCTCTGGGGGAATCTGCACAGGTGGTTCTGGGACATCTGGAATCTGCGCAAGTGGTTCTAGGACATCTGGAATCTGCACAGGTGGTTCTGGGACATGTGGAATCTGCACAGGTTCTGGGACATCTGGAATCTGCACAGGTGGAATCTGCACAGATGGAATCTGTCTAGGTTCTGGTCGTCTGGACACACGTCTCATGACGGGAATGATGCGCACTTGTCTCTTGGAGAGAGGCAGAGATTTTTCTTCCAAAGGTCACTTTTCGGCCGGTACCTGAACCGGGGTAGGTAGAGGCAGCTTGTAAGGGGTTTGATCAAACTTTTTCATTTTCCCGAAATCTCCCACGTGGAATCCCTTCTGAATGAGCTGGGGGAGAAGGGATTCGGGGATAATGTCCAAACCAAAGGCTGTTTTTTGAACCGTCAACACAATGTAGTTTGCTCCACCCGGGATGGGATACGCCGTGTGGGGGCTCCAAGATCGTTCGATGGTAGAGCATTAGGTCATAGGGCTCAAAACTTCTCCTAATCACATTGGGTTGGGCTCGGCACGTGAGACTGGAGGCTGGCAATTCATAGATCAACATGGGCACATGCGTCGTTTGAATAAAGTGAATCTCTCCGGATTTCACCGTTCGCAAGCCAAAGGTAAAGTCTTTTTTGGCAAAAAACATGTTGCCGTAAATGTAAATCATCCTCTTGTCGATATTTTTGAGCAGTCTATCTGGATTTCTCAACAGGCCTTTCGATGTTTTTTTTCCCACATCACCTCGTTGGGTCTAAATTCATTCGCATGCTTTGCCTCCATGACGGCCCGTTTGAAATTGTCCAACCACGTCTTTTTTTTATGCCAATGGTCTTTACAAAACAGGACAAACACACGTTTTGCGTTGGTCTCTTGGTAGATGATGCCAGCTCGGGCTTGGCCCTGCCGAGCAGCATATTCCAACGCATCGGGTTTCTCGGGCAGCGTTACGGGCACCACAGTGGTAGAAATGTGCTCGATGAAGGCATCAATCGGGTCCATGACGGATGAAAAATGTTCAAAGCACTTTTCGCTTTTATACTTTTCAGACAGGATGTAGGTCACGAGTGAAAAATGGGATAGATGGGGTGGTGGAAAATGCCTTGCACAGAAATCCAACGATGACATTGCGTCTGATTGCAAAAGGGACATTCTCCCATGTCTTGTGGATTCAAGAGCATGACCGGAATCCGTTTGAAAGGACTCGAGGAGCTCCAACTCACTTGAATGTCTTTAAATTCGTACTTGGAACGTTGATCGGTCACACAAATGGTACCGAAATTGAGGTAATGTAAAGATTGAAAGAGTTGATTCGGACACACACGATCCTAGGCATACGAAACGACACCATTGGTGAGCGTGAAACCAAGGTCTCAGAGACACAACACGGCAAAACCTTGGGTGTGGAAAAACACTTGGGCTTGGGGGAATCGTCGTCGTTGAGAATCTATCGTCTTTACAGGAGGTGGTTCCATGGAAACCGTAGTCCCATCATGCGATGGAGTGGAGGGTGGTGTTGACAAATTGAACAGCAAATCATCTGGAGAATGCATTGTTGTCAGAATCACAGAAATGAGTGAAAGCTTTAAACTCTACTAAAAAAATTTTTTTTAGTGAGTCATTTCATTTTTTAAATTTTCTTTTTGATATTTCCCCATGATCCATGCCACCCGTTGGAATGTCGAGGTCGTCAAAAAATGGAGGAAGCTCTCCATGTGTCCTCAATGGTGTTCTGCTTATTGAGCAAGTGTCATTTAGGCGTGCGTTTTTTTTGGCCAACATCACTGCTTGAGCCCAAGCTGCCGGTTCAAAATAACTCATGTCTCGCAGCAGGCCTCTCTCTCTCATGCTGAGAACCAACCTTGACGTCTAGAGCAGCCCCAAAAAATGGAAAAACTGGTCTCGAGCTATACTCCTTTCCAGTTCTCCCATTTTTCTGGGGCTCAACACGGTATCTAGGATGCTCTCAAGGGGTTGGGTGCCCTGCAGAGGGGACAGGTATAACTCACGTCCAGGTGTTGCAACAGACATCACAAGTAAAACACATAGCCACACTGTGTCTTTTCTGGCCAGTGCATCGGACTCAGACAGATGGGACACACGTCGGGCACTTGAAACATGGTATAAGGCCATTTCTCTCCATAGCATCCATCCAACATCGCTTGAGCCAATAGAGTCCAAGTGGTCAGGTTTGGGGGACGATCACTTTTGGGTAAAGATCATTTTGCTAAAGATTCTAGTGCATAGAATTTCTTCTCTTCTATTGTTTCTCCATATAGAGATGATACCAATTTTTGTAACATTTCCCAAATTTTCAAAATACTTGCTTGAATAAAAATTATTTGCTTTTTAAATCTTTCTTGACATATTTTTACTGATGTCTTCTGAAGCAATCCAGTCGAAGTAAACGTTAAACTCCGTTACAGATATTGCTAGATAATCCGCCTGCTCATTCCCTGGTATATTAGAGCAGTGTTTCTCAAACTTTCAATACTGGTGACCCAATTTTCAATCATAATTTTTGTCGCCCCCTGTACAACAATAATGTACGAGGGCTATCCAGAAAGTAAAGAACGTTTCCGTCTGACGTCGCTAGGCGCGCCGATCACGTACATTTTGGTGTCTGGGTGCTTGCCATCTCAGTCGGCGTTCAGCCATCCCAACGGGAAAATTTCCACGCTGCCCATTTTTTCGGTATTTTAATTTAAAATGTGCGCTGCAATTGAAAATCCCGCCTGTTATGACGTGCGGTCTGTGATACGGTTTTTGTTGGCACAAAACCTAAAACCTATGGACATTTTTCGGTAAGTTTGTGAAATGTACGGAAACCACGTAATGAATGAAAGTTCAATCCAAAAATGGTGCATTCAGTTTAAAAATGGCCAAACTAACGTTCAAGATGAAGAGAAGAAGGGACGCCCTAACATTGTGACTGACGAACTGGTCGCTAAAGTTGATGAAAAGATTCTTGAAAACCACCGTTTCACAATTGTGATGTACCTCCCCTTGGTAGTACATCCCTCTATGCATCAGCGTGAGCTAGGGGTGTAAGGTCAACGAAAGAACTAGAATCAAACATTATCTTAATATGACTTTATTAAGATATTCAACTTAAACTTTGAACAAATATAATATTAATAATTAATGAGAGAATCTACGATGACGCAATACGCAACACACAATATAATTCAGTCCAATCTCAATAATCGAATCGCCTAATCTTCAAATATACTAATAAGTAATCAATCCTACCTTATATTATTCTGTAATAAACTTGTCTTTATCTACAATGGTATGTAGCTTGACATTTAACTTCTAATCGATCACCAATACGTTTATCCACGACACGTAGAACTTAAATCTTGAACGACGAACTTCAATAATCATCGACTGCCACAACGCATGTCAATTGCCTAACATTCCTTTACATTGCCCTTACATTGCCATTACGTTTACTCTAAGATCCTATATTTACCCTATATTATTTGCATCTCTTCACTTCTCGTTTCTTGGATTTGGTTGGAAAAGAGTTGCCATTAATTCTGGCCCAAACAACTCAAAGGACTTGTTAAAGAAAAGACGCGTAAGACGTCACAATCCCCTCCAAAAAACAAAACGTGATTTATTCAAGGGTCTTAATGGCCCTTAAGAAATTACGTGCTTAAATTTTATTCTAACCGTTAATTTCTAATGCTTCACTTAAATTTTAATTTTTACTATTCATCTTAAGTTTAATTTTTAATATTTCTCCTTAATTTGAATTTCCACAGCTTCAATAAATTTTACTTAATTAAATAGACTAACATTCAAAGCCATGCATTTTAATCACGGTAGATTCTCACATGTACAGAATAAATAGACGTGTCCCACCTGGGTAACAGAGCCGGGGAAAAACCATATATGACTTAAATGGTAGAAAAAACGAGGCCCACACGTCTCTTAACTAACTTAATTCTACCTAAATGTTTACTTAAATTCTAACAATTTTTCTTCTTTACATCTTCTCTTTAGCTCCTTTCTTTGTATAGGTTAATTTCTTATAGAGACTTCAGGGGATCTGTTACCCTGAAACAAAAATCTCTTAAGTGCTTTGAAAAAAAAATTTTTACACATTATGGTTACATTTCACAATTTTTATACAGTACATATCACTTTTAAATTGTAACTAATTTCTATACATATTTCTCTCTCTCTCTCTCTCTCTCTCTCTCTCTCTCTCATCTGGTTCTTTCAAAAACTTCCCCTCAAATCGCGCAGCGCTGGTTAAACGTTATGCTAGTATGCTATCTACGCCGCATTTCCCAAAACCAGATGTTCCTTAATATGAAACAATATAACAACACATATATATACACTATACAATTACAAACATTTTTCAATAAACAAAACAAACAACCAAAGGAATTGTCGCATCCCAGCGAAGTCATAGCAGAAGTAAACAAATGCATTTTTACAGTTGTTTTCTCCAGATTTATACAAAAAATTTACAAGACAAAAGCTTTTTTCTTTTCTAGAAAAACACTCATTGTAGTGTCCACTTTTGCTTGGCTTCTAAAATTTTAATTATCCGACCGTGACTTGGCTTTATTGCAAAAATTCTTCCGACCCCTTGTTCGAAAGAATATAATAAAAAACGATACAACCTGGTCCTTATGACTTGTATAGTTGGCGTTTCCTACCAAGACCTCCTGTGAGAAGGATTTCTTTGTACACGTTCCTCTCCTTTCCTGGTCTTGCCGTTGTTGATCACCTCCTCGTCTGGCATTCTTGTTGCTTGATCTTGTTCGCTCCTCGATGTATGGACTATCGTTCCTTTCTCTGCCTTTTCTGGATCGAATTGTTCCTCCTTGTTGTGTCTTCCTCTCTATGGTCGGTCGGGACTCTTTTCTTTTTCCAATTCGTGGTCTAAGGTTGTAGCAGCTTGTGGTGGGCGTCACTGTCTCTTCCCTTCGACTTTTCTTTCTTAATTTTGTCAGACTATGATTAGTTCTGTAATTAGACGACAAAGCCCTTTTAGGAACTCTATGTTCTGAACCCTTCTGAAATTTCCTTTCTGGTCCTCCTGACCTAGATTCATGTGATCTTTTATAGCCTAACTTTTCATTTTTACTCTTTTTTAATCATTCTATCTTTCTCAGACCAAGAACTAGGTATTTATCTGATAAGTGGTCCGCGCTTATTGGTCTTATTTGTGTGTTTCTCTCCCTGATTATTTCTAAAACTTAACCCTTTTTCATCCAACTCACGCTTTACTTTTGACCCTTTCTTTTTACCATCTCGCGAGTCATTTGATCTATTTTGTACTCTGTCAAAACCACTTGATTCATCGCGCAAACTACCGTTATCTGAACTACCAGTTCCTATCTCCGTCTCGTCACATTTCCTATGACGATATATTCGAACCTGATCTACATTAATCGTTAACCTTTTTCCCGCTTTCCATATCACTACGTTGTTATTCTTAACATCTAATACTCTATACGGACCTTCAAATTTTGGTTTAAACTTAGCTACTATTTTTCTTGTTGTTGAACTTAAAGGATGTGTTGCTACCAAAACCCAATCATTCACCTTAATTTGCACATCACGCCTACGTCTATTATTATATTTCTTCCATTTTTCATGTTTAGTTTCTGTGTTTCGTCTAGCCTCCTCAAACAATCTCTCAATATCTCCTACTTCAAATTCCGTTCCGTCTGATACCATCACTAATTTCTGAAAAGGCGTAATTAACTTTCTACCTAAGAATAATTCCGCAGGGGTTTTCCCCATTGTTTCGTTTACAGCCGTACGAATAGCATAAGCAAACTCACGTAAGAATTGGTCCCATGTGTCATTGACATGTCATTCTCATTGACATAATTTGCAATCATTTGCAGCAGATCGCGATTTACGCGTTCTGTTCTATTTGCTTGAGGTCTATAAACAACAGTCTTCACATGCCTTATGCCTAATCTTTCACTTAAATTCTCAAAAATATCGGAAATAAATTGGGGACCGTTATCACTAATTAATTTTATTGGAGCTCCAAAACGCGATATATAATTATCAAAAAAATTATCTGCTATAACTCGAGCAAAGGCTTTTTTAAGGGGTATGATTTCAGCCCACTTGCTGAAATGATCCGTAATTACTAATACATATCGGTTGCGTCTTACTCTCGACACGGGATACGGATCTAACAAATCTAACGTAACTATTTCATTTGGGTAATTTGATACAATTGGTATTAACCGACCAGCTGGTAACGCGTTTTTATAATTATTAATTTAATATATGGCATGTAGAGACATATTGATCAATAAATTTTCTCATATACGGGAAATAACAAACATCCCTTATTTTATAAGAAGTTTTAAAACGTCCGAAATGACCTGCTAATGGCTTGTCATGAAATTATCTCATAATTTCATTCCTTAAAGATTTTGGGGAATGTATACTCGCATTTCTCCTAATTACGTTGCATATTTCGCATAAAATAACAAGCCTTCTACTAGCCTAAAATCGCGAGACCAATTCTCACATATTGCCGCATTAACCGAGCTATCTTCTGGGTTTTCTAGATATCTATAGATATGACCTAACTCTGGGTCTGTTTTTTGTTCTTCTATTAACTGATCTCGTGACGAAAGTGCCCAAAATCTCTGTTTATTGCACAATTAACTCTCTCTCCTATTATACTTTCAATTGGGTTGCTCGACAAAACGTCAGCTATTGTATTCTGAGTTCCAAGTCTATGCTCCCATTCTATATTAAATTCTGCTAATTTTAATACCCATCTGATCATTCTATTTGACAAATTTTTACCAGTCGTTAAATGTGTTAACGCAGCGTGATCTGTAATAACTTTAATCGGCAAAGAACCTAAATATGTTCTGAACTTATTCAGAGCCCAAACCACTGCTAAACATTCTCTCTCTGTCACCGTGTAATTCCTCTCCGCAGCACTAAGCGTACGAGAAGTAAATACTACTGGTCTCTGCTCTTGGTTTAGAACCGCTTCTACCCCTATTGAGCTTGCATCCGTAAATAATTCAAAATGTTTTTTGAAATCTGGGAATTTTAAAATTGGCGCTTTTGTTATAGCCACCTTGACCGCGTCGAATGCTTTCTGCGCCTCAATAGACCAAATAAATATCTTTAATTTTCGCTTAAGATTATAAAGAGGTTCGCAAATATCGGTATAATTTTTAATAAATTTTGCGTACCATTGGGACGTTCCTAAAAATTTCGACACCTCCTTGGAGTTATGCGGAGGTTTCATTTCAACTATAGCTTGAACTTTTGTTTCATCAGTTTTAATTCCCTCCTTATTAATAATTAAACCCAAATACTTTAACTCTTCACAACCAAATTTACACTTATCTTTATTTAACGTTAACCCCGCCTCATGTAATAATCGAAAAACTTCTTTCAAATGCTTAACATGATGAGTGAATGATAGAGATGATATGATGACATCGTCCAAATAAACATTCACAAACTTGCCTATCACGGGTTAGAGAATTATATCTATTTCTTTCTGAAAATTAGGAGCCGTCCCTGACAAGCTAAAAGGCATTCTGCGCAAGGCGTATGTACCATTTCTCGTGACAAACGCGGTCTTAACTGTATCACTAGGGTTCACAGCCATCTGAAAATATCCCGACCGAAGGTCCAGGGCAGACATTATGCCTGTGGGGGGTATGTTCATTATTAAATCGTCTATTAAGGGTAAAGGATACCTAGGGTACTTTGTGATTGCATTTAGTTTCCGATAATCAACAGCAAATCTATATGCTTCCGGATTATCCGTTGGTGTGTAACCCATTATTCTTTCTACATAACACCACTGGTGACCCGTACGGGGATTGAATGGTAATTATAGTTCCCTCTTTCAACATTTTGTCAACGTGATAATTGAGAATCTCTTGTTTAAGCCTATCATATCTGTACGGACGGGGAACAACTGGTGGATTATCTCCCGTGTCAATCTCATGATATAAATCATGCGTAAGCCCTGGTTTATCTGAAAACAATCCTTGAAAACTATTAAACAAATCTTGTAATTCCCGTTTCTGTTTTTCTTCTAGTTTTGTCTTAGAAAGATCTATTTCTACTTTTTCTATTTCAACCGTTTTAACCACTTTATTAATCTGCGAATCTGGAATCGCCAAAGATTTTCGATCAAAGTCCAAAATGATCTTTGATCCACCTATGAAGTCTATCCCGAGAATACATGGGTATTCTAAATCTGCTAACACATGGAACAACCAAGGCTTTTCGAAATCCCGTATTCGAATATTTAATTCCACAACTCCCATCTTTCGACATTTAGCTCCCTGCGCCGTTATCACCTGAGTACTCGATTTCTTTACTTGTTTATAAAAAAATATTTTTGGTGGGAGGTTTTCTTTCATCCGCCCAATTGTCCCGATCTTGCACCTAGTGATTTTCACTAATTTCCAAGAATAAAGAACTGGCTAGCAACACAGCGCTTTGACGACGACAAGGAGCTGCAGGTGCGCATTACTGTGTGGCTGAGATCGCAGGTGGAAGAATTCTATGACAAAGGAATTTCAAAGCTTGTCCATCGCTATGATAAGTGCCTCAATTTGTTTGGTGACTATGTTGAAAAGTAGAATTTTTTAGTCGCTCTTTCTCTGATGTATATAATAATTTTCTCTCTCTCTCTCTTGTACTTAGTTTCTTTCTAATTCCAAAACGTTCCTTACTTTCTGAATAGCCTTCGTATTTACTGCAATAAAAATGCACTTTGACGCAAAAGCTACAATGCGATCTCAATTATAAACTGTATAAGTATTAAATTTTGTATATGTTACTTTTAAGTAATATATATTTTAAGAAAATTACTTAAAACATATATTACTTACTTATTATGCTATTTTTCTTTCTCTAATTTTTAAATTGGAAGAGATCGCAAAATGATATATTTAATTAAAGATTTATTTTCTTCAGCATCCATTTCTAAAAGTACAAATGTCATTAGAAAAATAGTCTATGTTGCTCATTATCATATCCATCACATATGGCATTATCGGGTACGTTTGCGTGAGTCTGGGCAACCTATAAGACATCTGCGCAAAACATGTAAAAAATGCTTTTCCTAGTACAATTCCAGTCAGTTTTGGTCGACTCGATACTTCTATAGCTACCGAATCTAGCTTGTGAATGTACATTTTATAATTTGCACGTCAATAGAAATTCATGGCATTTAAGTATTTACGGCAGTAGATTAAAACAAAATCATACAAACATTTTTAAGTCGTATGCGAACATTCGACGATAATAAAGGATCAGCTACACAGACGAGCATGGTTCCGGAAATTAAATCAAGGAAATATTCTCAAAAACTTAAATTTTGGATTTACCACTATTGAAGTAAAAGATGAAAAAAAAAAAAAAAAAAAAGACCCAGGTCGTGTTATGTTCTTAAAACTTACTAATCTGAAGAACATGTGGAAGTCGCTTTTAAAACCATGTAAAATCATTTAGCCATTTTGGAAAAGAATTTTAAAGTATTTTCTTCATGAGGACAACTTGGTAGCAAGTTACGAGTGGATTTTATGGATCTATTTCAAAATACTCCAGAAGGGCTCTCAACTTCTGAAGAAGAAATCTTCATAGATTTCGCATCCAGTGAAAATTAAAAGGCAATTTTTTGTAATAAATCACTCTTTGAATTTTGGGTAGAGGTGGATGATGAATTTTCTGCACTGAAAACAAAAGCACTTCGCATACTATTACTATTTTCACCATCCTACCTTTGTTAAACCAGATTTTCTGCTGTGGCTGCTTTGAAGACAAAATATAGATCTCAGCTAAATATAGAAAAATAACCCAGAATGTCAATTTCTGATATTAAACCTTCCTTTGAAAAACTTTGCCCTACAAGACAAGACCACAGAAGTCACTAACAATTATTAAACTTAATTTAGCATTAAAAAATTATTTATAAAATACCTTCTTCAGTACTGATACATTAAACGTATACCGGCTCTTCACACGAGTTCATTTTTTTAAAAAATAAAACGTTATTCTTGATATAACAGCTGAACTGTAAGGAGAGTAAAACTGCGTGCACGACATTGTATAGAAAAATGTAAAATGATTTTTTTTAGATAAATGCTAAAATTGTAAATAGTTTTAAAAGAACTGTAATTTTAAACCTCACAGAATTAGCAGTTAGAATTAATGTTAAATAATGAAAAAGAGTATAAAATTCCGATGAAGAATAATTGTGTTACTTTTTAATATTTGAAGCATGAAGACTTCAAAATGTTTTAACCCGGGAGCAGGCGCGCACTCGATAATAACGCTAATGGTAGTGCGGGGGTCTCAGTCACCCCAATTATTTGCTTATAATTATTTTTACTGTACACGAAAAAAATCGGAATTCCAGTGAATAATTTAATTAATAGAAAGTATACTTATCGGCTTTCAAGGACTTTTCCATTTTTCTTTGATAATTTGAGAAAAAATCCACTAAATCTGAACTAAAATAATTCAAAGTGCAAGACCTTAATAAAGGACGCAAATCAGAGCCACTTTTCACTAATATTACTGGAATGTTATTTGCTGGCAAAGCTGTCATATTTTGTTCAAGTTATTGCAGCTTTAATGAGCTTTCATGATCAAGTGAGTGAATATTCACGTCGCACTGTTCAGCTACACGAGGGCTTTTGGAGACGGACTTCGTAATTTTGAACCATGGTCAAGTGACAAGGACAACACTTGAGCTGGCCTCTTTTAACTACCACACCACTCCAACGAGAGGGAGGATGTTTGAGCTCTCGACAGATAGAACTCGCATCTCACCCCTACACGACGGGTCTTTAGTGGTACTGGGCTTAAACTAGTGACATCTTTGGTAATCAACAAATAGCAAGTTGAACTTTTTCTTTCTTGTGTCTTTTAGGCAAGGCGAACTGATCCTTGTGGTACACTTACGGCTTAATATTTTAGTTGATGGAGTTCTTTAGGAAGCATTTGAAAATTTTCCTTTCGTTTCATGTTCATCGCGTTTCTCAATCATGAATAATATGCATTATTTCAGCAGGTTTTTCCTTGCTTGATCAGTTTCAACTTCTTTTAATAGAGATCACAGATGCCCCACGCCACCGCTGCCGGGTTAAAAGTGTATTCAGAATAAAAATATGGACGTTCTAAAAATAATTATGACATTTTTCACTATGCTTTATATGTTTGAGAATACTCATAAAAATAAATCTGAACCAAATAATCCTTCAAATCACTATCTCTCTCTCTTAATCTTTTTCCAAATATCATTAAACTCTTTATTATTTACTATTTCCGTAAGCGAAAAACAAACACATAAAGATGGGACGGAACTAATGTAGAACTAACCATACCAGTAAGTTGGAAGGTCAATCAAATGATCAGCAAATGTATTATGCTGCCTGGCTGAAAAATGTGAATCATGTCTTCATTTTCTTTCTACAACTAATGTACAGTTTTTCAATAATAATTACAGTGATGAATTTTTTTTATCTTCCTAGAATTTTCTCAGGGTCTGGGTTTCGTTTTTTCTTTTGACTAGTAATATTTTAGGTTTAAAAAGAAAACGTAATAAAAAAAATCTCTCATCGAGGAATTACTGCAAATTAAACAAAATGCATACACACAAGCTTTTATTTAACTTGCAATGTAAAATGTTCGGGTGGAATCTTGCAACTCAATTTTAAAGCTGATGTCTTCAACCGATTGAGCTGAAATTTTGTATACACGTTAAGATTGGATGACAATGCATGTTTTGAACATTTATATTCCGATATCTCAATTAGTTAAAAAGATATTAATTAAAGTAAAATGTTCGGGTGGAATCTTGCAACTCAATTTTGAAGTTGATGTCTTTAATCGATTGAGCTGAAATTTTGTATGCACGTTTAATTTGGATGACAATGCATGTTTTGACCATTTATATTCTAATATCGCAATTAGTTGAAAAGTAATAAATTACAGTAATTTGATTGAACTGAAATTTTGTATACACGTTTAATTTACACGACAATGCATGTTTTGTACATTTATATTCCGATATCACAATTAGTTAAAAAGATATTAATTAAAGTAAAATGTTCGGGTGGAATCTTGCAACTCAATTTTGAAGCTGATGTCTTCAACCGAGTGAGTTGAAATTTTGTATACACGTTTTGTTTGGATGACCATGCATGTTTTGTACATTTATATTCCGATATCAGAATTAATTAAAAATATATTAATTAAAATAATTTGTTCGGGTGGAATTTTGCAGCTGAATTTTGAAGCTGATGTCTTCAAATGAGAGAGCTGAAATTTTGTATACACGTTTAGTTTGGATGACAATGCATGTTTTGTACATATATATTCCAATATCGCAATTAGTTAAAAAGATACTAATTAAAAAACTCTTACACATGTTAGAAGCTTACTTTACCTCTTTTCACAAGCTTTCGTGGCCTATAGGTTACAGAAGCTGACTTCAAAGGAATTACCCAGGGTTCGATTCACGGGAGCTCGTAGTTTTTAAATTTACTTTAAATCACTTTAATTTTCATTCGAAAATTATTTCTCTTGAACAAATTTAAATTTTCGCATTCTTTCCTATTTGTGTACAAGCTTTTTTTTCCACTTTCAATGTAAAATGTTCGGGTGGAATCTTGCTACTCAATTTTGAAGCTGATGTCTTCAACCGATTGAGCTGAAATTTTGTATAGACGTTTAGTTTGGATGACAATGCATATTTTGACGATTTATATTCCGATATCGACCTAGTTACTGTAACGATCTTGTCCAGGTGTTAAGGCGAACATGTTTACAATAACACGGCTGTCGACCAAAAGCGTAGCTCAGATGGTAGAGCACTTTCTTAGGATGTGAGAGTTTCGGGGATCAATACCCCGTGCCTCCAATTGTTACTTTATCGCATAAAATATTTTTAAGATTCATTTAATTGGTACAACGAGATATATTTTACAATACTTCTACTCTGCATACGTACAAAGAATGTTATATTTTTACTGTTCTACAGGGAACACTAAGAGAAAGACAGATCTATAAAACTATTTACTTTGAAACATTCTAAGATATCTATTTACTTGATTCTAACTTCTCCCGTAACACTTATAATTGACCTAGTTACTGTAACGATCTTATTCAGGTGTTAAGGTGAGCATGTTTACAATATAACACAGCTGTCGACCAGGAGCGTAGCTCAGATGGTAAAGTGCTCGCTTAGCAGGGATTGATAACTTGCGCCTCCAATTACAATTTTTTCGTTTCGTGTAAAATATTTTATTTGTACTACGAGATATTTTATAATACTTCTACTCTGTACACGTACAAAGTATGTAATATTTTACACAAGCTTTTATTTAACTTGCAATGTAAATTCGATGTCTTCAACCGATTGAGCTGAACTTTTGTGTATACGTTTAGTTTGGTTGACAATGCATGTTTTGACCATTTATATTCCGATATCGCATTTAGTTAAAAAGGCTAGCTACATGGCCCGGCGTTGCACGGGCTTTCTCTGCTTTTATAAATTTTCCCTTTTCTTCACAAAATCAGCACTTCTAATAATCTTTTTCAAAACGAATTCCAACCCTCCCCCCTCCTCTACTTAGGTCGATATTGCTCGGGCTTCTACCTAGTGTATAACTTAAAATTTCCTGTTTCGAAATTTTTCCGCTTCTTTTCTTTGTCAGACAGGTTTACTCCCCCGGCGTTGTACGAACATTTTTAAATGCATAATATATTGTCAAGGAAATTCCTCTTCCCCTGTCGCTATCAGAGCTCTCGAGAAAGTGAACACTCAATGATTCTTAAGCAGCTTAACAGATGCATTACTCTAGTGATACAATGAATTATTGCACAAAAAAAATTCGTAAAAAAAGTTTTCGACACTTTATTTTTTAAATCCCTAACTGTTAAAAGCAAACTATGAGTTTTTTAAAAATCTATTTCATATAAACGCATTGATAGTGATTCATTTTAGAAAAGTCATATGGAAAATATCGTTGTTTTGAAAAAAATAAAAGAAAAACATACTATATCGTCACGAAATAAATCTTCTTTCTAATTACAAAATTGCTGGTGAAGTTATTAAATGCGCGAATAAAATTTTGAGTATTTTTTAAAAACAATCATAAAAACTAAGCGATGGTGTTGTTTATAACCAGGGGAGAAAAGTTAATAATCGAGCGTTCTAAGCGTTCAATCCAAGAAATCTTCGGAAAAAAAGAAAGAAAAGACCTGTAAAATAAAAGGAAGAGACATTCAATTTCGCATAGCGTTATTTGTTAAAATTTAAATTTTGAGGGCTTCATTTTTAATTTAATGCCTTCGAACTTCATATATCGATTGAAAACAACGGTAATTTTTAAATAAAAAATGTAATAAAAATAATACTTTAATATTTCTCGCAAGAAGGGGATAAAAAACGAAAAACACAATTTTTTTAAACTGTAATTTTTAAGCAATATTTTCAAACTTTATGCATATTACGGATAATATCGTTCTACACACGGAAAAAAATGTCATGAGATTATTTTTATAATTAAAGAAATTATTAAGTATTTAAATAAAATTTTGAGCATTTTTTAAAAATCGTAAAAATAAAATTGTCATTTTATTTTTTAAATGACTGATTTTGAAAGAGAAAAGAATGAATTTTCTTAGTGTAGAACATCATTTCATTAAATTGAAAGAAAATTCAATCGGAGTGATGTAGAAATCATTTTCATAAAAAAGTATCAATTTTGACTCATTTTAGAAAAAATCGTAAAAAAAAGAAAATATCATTATTTTGTAAAATAAATTATACCGTATCTCGTGGCGAAGTAAATGATCTTTCCGATTCTGTAATTTTTTTTGTTTGAGTCTCATAAAAAAATTAGATCGTGCCTTAAAAACGTCTGGGATAAAAAAAAAAGTTCGGGAAATTGGAACTTCGGTACCTGTCGGGAAAAAATGGCATTAATTATGCGTTTTAAGGTTTTTAATAAATATATTTTTAATATATTCTGATATCACAATTAGTTGAAAAGATATTAATTGAAAACCTTTTACTCCTGTTAGCTTTTTATTCTGCCCGGCAGCTTATCGGATAGAGCTTAAAGAAGTTCCGATTCTCTCTCTCTCTCTCTTCGACCTTTCTTAAAAAACCATCTTATTCTTTCTCTGAAACTGAGACAAAAAATAATAGCCTAATGGGAAAGATAATTTTTTCGCTACGATACGGTATAATTTGTTAAAAAAAATAATGAAAATGATTTCTAAATCGTTCCGTATGATTTTTTTCGTGTTAATGAATTGATATTCTGCACTAAGAAAGTTCAGGTTTTTTTTCTTTTAGAATCAGTCATTTAAAAAATAAAAGGTCAAAAACTTTTTTTTTACGATTTGTCAAAAAATACTCAAATTTTGAATAAAACACTTAAAAACTTCGTCATTTTTAAATATAGTCGCACGAAAATATTTTCTCGTTTGTAGAATAGTATTATCCAAATTTTGCACAAAAATTGAAAAAATTGGTTAAAAATTGCGGATTTACAAAAAAAATGTGTTTTTCGTTTTTAATATAGTGTTATAGTAAAAGCAAAAAAAAAAAAAGAGTGAGTTTTAAAATTTTAATTAATTTTCTTTGTCCAATGTTGTTTTGATCTAACAGTGTTTATCCCCCCTTCCCATTGTCCTCTTGTTGCGGCTCGAGTGACATATCTATCATATGTATGTGGCCTGGCGGAAAAAATGTTGAGTATCCCTTAGCTGGACTGTTCAAAATTAACCGGCAAACGACCTTTCAACAATGATGCGTTGAATGAGATTAACAGACTGAGAAACCTCTGTCTAGCGATAACTAAAAAGTAGAAAATAAATTAAAGGTAAAAATACTTTTTTAAAAACAAGCTTTTATTTAAATGCTCTAAAAGGAATAAAATAAACTTTTATTTTAAAACTTTTTTTTGCTATCAACTTATAAAGTCGTTATACAATTTATGATATAAAAGCTTGTCGCGAGATTTAAGTACTCATATTTACTTAGTCTGATAATTTTAAAAATTAAAATCAATCAGATCAAGTTATTTAATTTGCTTGTTTATGTACACAGGTAAATCTCGCGACAAGCTTTTATATCATAAATTGTATAACGACTTTATAAGTTGATAGCAAAAAAAAGTTTTAAAATAAAAGTTTATTTTATTCCTTTTAGAGCATTTAAATAAAAGCTTGTTTTAAAAAAGTTTCTTTTTACCTTTAATTTATTTTTAAATTTGGTTTTGGGATCAAAGATAGCTATTTGATGACGGAAAAACGCCAGATGATAAACATAAATTATATCAGTGATGTTGTGTACTTTTTTTATTATGGAAGAAAGTATTTTGTTTTACTTCTTTCCGGTTATTTTTTTAAATCTTTAAATTTTCGGTCTGCTCGTGCCCCCCCAGGGGGCACGCGGCACACTTTGAGAAACAATACCAGATACCCTCCATACAAACGTGAAGTTAATGCTCTCATTAGGCAGATCAGGAGCGAAATCCAAGATCATAAAAACAGGACCTGAAAAAATTTTCTTTTAACTTTAAATCTTGAGGACAATTCCTTGTATAATCTACATAGGAAATTTTCTAAAATGCACACTTCCTTTCCACCTTTACATGGTCCGGGTGGAATGGCCTATTCGGATTTCGAAAAGGTGGAGGCTTTCAAAGATACACTTGAAGTCACTTTTCAGGAAAATGAAGAGCCCTACTGTGACGACAAGATAGAAGAAGTCGAAAATTTAGTAAATCACTTTTTGACAACTTTGCAACAAGCACGCCCCCTCTCACTCCCCCTTCTGAGGTCAGAGGCATTATTAAAAAACTGCAGAATAGGAAAGCTGCAGGTCCCGATCAGATTCCTAACATAGCTATTAAAGATTTAACGCTTAGTGCACTTACTCATTTAACTAAATTGTACAATCAATGCCTCATTAAAAATCACTTTCCTACACAGTGGAAGCAAGCAAATGTTATCATGCTGGCCAAGCCAAATCAAGATAGAACATATCCATGTGGCTACAGACCAATAAGCTTAATTAAGGGCCACTGCTAAGATTTTTGAAAGAATAATCTTAACTAGAATCAAATCTCACTGCAAAGCCGTAGATTGTATTCCCCCGGAGCAATGCGGCTTCCGGGAGGGCCATTCAACGCTGCACCAATTGATACGTGTGACAAACATTATTAATGAGAGTTTTGCCCACAAATTTTATACAGTAGGTGTCTTTTTAGACGTTAAAAGGGCATTCGATAAAATGTGGCACGATGGCCTCACGTACTAGTTAATTAAATTGCAGTTCCCTGACTATTTAATTAAAATCATACATAATTTTTTACACAATAGAACTTTTAGAGTTCGTGTAAACAATTCATACTCTAACACGGGATCTTGCCTCTCTGGGGTCCCTCAGAGATCTGTCCTTTCTCCGTACTTGTACAACATTTACACGCACGACTTTCCACAACACTCCACCGTCAGTACTTGCCTGTTTGCGGATGATTCCGCAGTTCTCTCGCAAGGTGTCCAGCTGAAATACACAATTAAAGCTATTCAAAACTTCCTAGATAAACTTGAAACGTGGCTTATACATTGGAGAATTACAACTAATGTTGATAAATCACAAGCAATTGTTTTCAGGAAATGGGGGGTCATCGACCCTCCTTTCCAGCTCACACTTTTTGATGACAACATCTAGTGGGTTTCGGTTGTGAAATATCTGGGCCTACACATAGATAGCCGCTTAACTTTCAAAAAACACATTGACTATCTAGCAGAGAAATTCTGGGGTAGAATCCATTTAGCCATCTCCCTCATTGGGAGAATGTCTCCTCTATCCCTGGAAAATAAAGTAATTTTATACAAGCAGATTCTGCGCCCAGTTACAACTTATGGATCTCCCGTATGGGGAGCCGCAGCCACCACACACATGAAAAAGATTCAAGAAATTCAAAACAAAATACTCCGCGTCATGACGAATGCACCTTGGTACGTCCAAAATGACGGGATACACAACGATCTACATATGGAGCCGACTTCTAATTACATCACTAAACTCTCTAGAAATGTTTTTAAATCTATTGAATCTCATGACAATCCAATTATCAAAGTACAAACACTGTTTACGTATCCTCATCCTAAAATTAAATATGCATACTCTTCTACGAAGTGGAGAAACCCGCTTCGCCCCCATAACACAACAAAAAACACTCTTTTCACACTCTTAACAATATGATTTAGCTGCACTGCACTGCATCTTTCACTCTGGGTTCTGAGGTGATCTTTCACCGACTTGATTCGCAGCCTTCGGCCGTCTCGTCTTCCTTCCTGCGTTCTTCCCCTCCCCCCGCCGGCGCTCTGCTTCGTTAGAGCGCGCGTGCTCTGGGGTACGTCATCCCTCCCCGTTTTTGTGGGAGTTTTCGTTATTTGTTTAATTTTCATATCATGGTCTATCTTTTTCTTCCATCCTTCTGGAAATAGGCGCCTTCGGGGCCGGCGCCGGTGCCCGCAATCATCTAATTTTAGTTCTTTGAGAAACGCTGCTTAGAGTGACCGTAGTCCAAAGTAAAATCAGGCGATTGGTATAATATGATAGTATGTAAATCTTGCTTGCTAGTCTGTGAATCGCACTATGTGATTTAATTGAATAATTTTGAAGAGCATAGAGAACAGAAAGACTATCGGATAAGACTAGCAAATTTTTGTTTGAAACAGTCGGATCATATAAAGCTTGGAGAATAGCCAAAGCTTCAGCAGTAAGAGTAAAGTTATTGGGATTTATTCTGTAAGCAAAAGAGATTTTTTTTCCTGTTATACCTGCTATAGATGTTTGTTCGTTTTTCGTGGCATCTGTAGCTATTGTATGGAGAAATCCTGAATCATGCTCAACTGTTTCATCAAATAAACCCCTTATAGCTTGAATTGGTAAATTTTTACCCTGAAATTTGAAGTTATTGGTATATATTACATGGGAGAAATGAAAAGAATGATATTCTGGGGATTGTGATGATTTGATTACTAATGGCATTTAAAGTATGTAGTATACTAGCAATATTTTTATCTTCCTTCATAATTCTTAAATTCAGAGAATCGGGGTTATTGCTATATAATGGAAAAAAGGTTTGATTGAAGATTTGAGAAAGGAAAATTTATTTGCCAGTCTTCTGATTTTGTCAGAGAATTTCTTGTCCAGCCAGTTTCATGAGTGCAATATTTGGAGTCCATTGTGGAAGACCTAGTGCAATCCTGAGAGCTTTGGTTTTTATTGCATTAAAAGGTTTCAACCGATTGTCAGACCATTTATTTATGCGACATATGTAAAAAAAAAGGTTCTGTAGATGCTATTATTGATTATCTGGATAAGATTTTCAGTTCTCGAACCATAATGCTTATCAGCTATACCTTTACCATATCCATACCTTTATTGATTTTTTCTGTGCTTTATTTTTAATTCGGTGCATGATGTTAATATTTTGATTCCGTTTCGAAAAATATACGAACTAGCTTCTTATCCGGAATAATGGCGCCAAGCACTCACTGCTTGGCGATATAAAGATCACGCCAAGCAGCGCTTCTTGTTGCTGGAATGAAATCCAATATGGTGGCCTAGCGGTAATTTAATGATACACAATAATTTTAAAGAATTGCTTTGAAATACATTGAATGTATTTCAAATGAAGGACGTAGGAAGAGACTGAGAATAACCTAGATCAATTAATAAATAATGAATATCAACATGAATATAATAAAAAGTAACATGAACTAATAATAGTATTATAAGCAGTGTATAATAACCTTATAATATAATGTTATCGTAATTATATATAATATTCATAAAGTACGATTTAATAACAATTATTAGAAATAATAATCACACACATGTGATATAATTCAATACTAATTATAAAAAAGAATAATCATTGTATTGTAAAAAAATAAAAATGCATAAGAATACTCGTATAAATAACATAAGAATAGTTATAAATAAGCAACAAAAATAGTTATGAATAAATTACATAATAATTATAAATAAATTACTTAATTATAAATAAATAACAATATTAATCATAAATAACGAATATTATACGATTATTACATATAGTAATAATTGCATTTTTATATTACATTATTAATAAAATAATTGCATAATATATGTTAAAATTAATAATGAATATCAATTAAAAAGTACTGAAAGCTTGCAATATAAAACTTGCACTGCAAGTTCCTTCAACGAATTTCATCGAAAAAAGAACGTAAGGAAGGAAACCTTTTTAAAGCGTAAAATAAACGATTAACAGCGATAATTAAAAGCACAACACTTATTATTTTAAGAAAAAAATATTCTAGAACTCATTCATATTAAAAATATCCATATTCGAAAATAACACAAAATGAAACAGAAGACGGAAACAATTGAATAAAAATGGAAACTGAATGGAACACTGAAAATGGTTAAATTTTTACAGAAATCGTCTGAAATTAATAGGGTTACCGCGGGAAAAAACCAATAAAAGCTATTTCTAATATACGTTATCCCCATCGCAACCACATCGACAGACGATAAAAATATCAAGGTAACCATATTGTAATGTTATCGCCCATCTTGGCGAATATAAACAACAACTTGGCGCTATTACCCCGGATATAAAAAAAACTCACACCAAATATACTCCTCCTATCCACTGGAGCTGTTTTTCTGGACATCCAAAAGGCTTTCGACCGGGTCTGGATCAGTGGACTCATTTACAAACTAATTACTAATAATTTTCCTGCTCCCCTCATTCACATTATCAATTCCTACCTTGTTAACAGAACTTACAAAGTCAGAGTTAACAACACCTTCTCACTTCCACATCGCGTCAACATCGGCGTCACTCAGGGTTCCCTGCTGGGGCCCGTTCTCTTTAACATTTACTTAAACGACATTCCCTCACACCCACAAACAATGCTAAACCTGTACACGACGATACCGCAATTCTTGCAACATTCAAAAACCATAAATCAGTCACACTAGCCCTCAATAAACACCTGGCTCTGCTCGAAAACTACTTTAACCAATGGAAAATAAAAATCAACGTAGAAAAAACTGTCATTGTTCTGTTCACTAAAAGAATTAAACCCGTTAAACCACCAACACTATACTCCACACCACTGAAATGGTCTCAGTCCACTAAATATCTTGGATTAATACTTGACAAGAATCTCACTTGGAAACACCACATCTTACACGCGCGTGACAAATTCCGGCACGCACTAAGATTAATTTACCCCCTAATTTGCCGGAATTCCGAAATGGATATGTACAACAAAGTGCTTCTTTACACTGTCGTTCTGCGTCCAATAATTAGTTATGGCTATCCTGTATGGGGATATGCAGCGAAGACTAATATCAATATCCTAGAAGTAGCTCAAAATTCAATTATTCGAACTATCACTAAGGCCAATAGATATACTAGAAACTCTAATATCTACAAAGCTCTTAAACTACACCCTCTTAAAAAATACATACAAATCTTAGCAAAGAAATTCTTTGCTAACCTTCCCAATATTAATAACTCTAATTTGATGAACCTAGAAAATTACACTCCTCTGAACAACCATAAGAGACCTAGGAGAATTCTCCTAGACTCTTATAATCCACCTTAATTTCACTGCCACCTCATTCATCTGTTGATGAATGAACCACTAAATTTTTTCTTTTTAAATTCTTTTTTAATTTTTTAATTTTAACTCATTACTTAAATTCTCAATGCTGCACCCCATCAGGCACGCCTTCTCTAAATTCATACAATCTGGTACAGCCAACCGAGAGGTAACTCACCCAGTTCCACCGACCAATCACAGTGCTTGCTTTCCACTCCAGCTCACAGCAAACTACCTTGGTTTCCTCCTCAGACCCTCACGTCATCCCCCCTCCTACGCCTTGCCTCCACGTCAGCTTCTACGATCTTCCAGCCAGCCAATCAGGTAGCTTCATGCTCCCCATCCAGGACTATTCCACTACCACAGGCAACATTCACTATTCATGTTATGGGATGGAGGAACGCTCCGCGTTCCATGTCCCAATAAATCATACACAGTCATATACTCCTAAATATTTAATAGCAGATTGCCACGGAAGATGGGTACCAGCTATACTCTGTTTCACCTCAAGTTGGCAGCGTTGGGAAGGGTAGGGAATGTAACAATCCGCTTGAAAAAGTAGTTCCCACTTGTTCTGGAATTTAAATCAAAGCAAATGCACAGAAAATTGTTAAAAAGTATCATGTATTATAGAAATTGTGGGTTTAAAGATATATTTTAAGTTAATCACATCTTAAAAGCATTTATTCTTTAATACCTGTGAACGAATACAGTGGAAAACAACAATTTGACTTTTGGCTGACAACAACAACATTTGGATGAAAAAAACGGTTTTCAAGATTACATTCTTGATAAGTATTCGCGCCAAATCCACGCCATTGCTTTGCGACTTGCTAGTTAATTAATCAATATTTTTCAACATATTGAAATGCAAACCCTTAAATATCTCGATTCAAAAAAGGGCTTAAACTATTATCCAAAAAAAAAAACACCTCATACAATTCAAAGAACAAATTTTTCAAAAGCATTTTTTTTGCTCGCCAAATATGGAGAATTTTATTTGTTATAGTCACACTCTTCTCCTATAGTAACCCTGCAGTGACTGTGATTTGGTCATCGTACCCTTCCCAGCTCTGCCAACTTAAGATGAAACGGAGTATAATAATATATTAGGAAATGAGTGAATCCCTTGTTCGAGAGTTCAGCTAAGGTACTTTTGTCTGGGATTAAGCTCAATTTCCAATAATTACATTATTGATTAATTCTCTCTTAAGTATTTTGTAATTTACGCCAGATGATATCAAGTGATTGACGTAAGCAATAGATAATGTCATCAGCATACATAGAACACTCGACTCCAGTCTCCAATGTTTCAAAAAAGTCATACATATAGAAAGTATATAATAATGGAGACAGTATACTACCTTGGGCGCTTACCCTTAAGCAGTGTTTTTTCAGATGAAAGACATCCCCCTCTCCATCGAATTTACAGCGATCTGTAAGATAAAAATGCATGCAACTAAAGCGCTATTATCTCAGTTATACCAATTTGTAAGCACATGTAAAGGAGATCGTCAATATACACGGCTTATTTTTTTGTAAATTATATAAGTTGCTGTTCAGTTATCTTTAAAAGGAATAAATCCATTATGTTGTTGTTGTAGTTTTTGTTCTGTTATCAGAAAAAGTAGTCAATTCTATTGGCTAAAATTCTTTCAAATGTCTTGGAGAAAACTGATGTTAAAGCGATAGGTCTATATGAGGAGATTTCAGTTTTATCTTTGCATGGTTTGGGAATTGGAAGAGTTAAAGCATGCTTCCATACTTTTGGGTAATTGAATGATCAAATATCTGTTGAAAGAGAAATTTAAAATTATTATACGTTCACTATGGTTCAATAGTTTCAGGAATTTAACCGGGATCTCTCTGGTCTGCACCTGAGGTTGTGCTCCTAGCAGAGATTTCATTGCTCTATTCAATTCAGATAAATGAAGGGGTTTGTTGATTAAATTATTATCTTGAGCAAAGAAATCCAAAGGAAGTGGCTCATGGATAATATTGGATGCGAAGTTCTCTGCAAAGAGTGTTGCTTCAATCTGTGGATGATATATGATATTCTGTTATGTATTTGAAGAAAATTCAATGTTGACTCGGGATTGTTTTTCACTGAGATTTTCTTTAGAATGTATAGAATATTCTCGGGTTAGAAGCATTATTACATACTGTATCCCAGTATATCTTTTTAGCTTTTTTGATATAAAATCGGAGCCGGCTGAAATATATTGCTTATATCGAATCCACAATATTGGAGAGATTTCCCGAATGGCCTTTTTTGGAAGTATTTCTTGAGTTTGTAAAGGCTATGACAAGCATTATTCCACCAGGGAGGGAAGGTTCTATTCGAGATTTTTATAATTCGAGTATTATTTGAAATTATTTTAGCAATATTGTCGGTTTATGATTGTAATCGTCTATCTTAAAAACTGTTGGTTTTGCTTGTTCTATTACTGAGGGCCAATCTACTTTTTTATGGTTCGTTTAATCGGGTTATGAAAATTAAAATCTGTGATAACAGGACAATGATCACTATTGTAGGGGCTGTCTAAAACTAAAGTATTACTGTATCCTATGAGAGACTTGAAGAGCATATAGTAAAGTCCAGAAGAGCACTAGAGCCAACATTTTCTTCTATGCGTTGGAACATCAGTATTGAGAAGAATGAAATTTTAAAATTCGTTATCCATTCCTCAAAAATTTCGCTGTTTTGAGAAACATGATTTGAGCCCCACATTGGGTGATGAAAATTAATCTCCAAAGTTGGAAACTGGGTCCGATAAGGAATCAAGAAAAGAATTAAGTTGTGTTATATTAAGTCCTCTAGATGCATATAAATTTATCAGATGAAAGGAAGTATCGTTAATGATAATTTGCAGTGTTAAGATTTCGTAGTCTGATAACTGCGTATTGTTAAAGGGTATTGGTCTGGCAGATATATTTGATAATATTGCTATCAGCAGCCCTCCTTCTGATCTGTCAAGTCTGTCTTGTCTGAAAATGATCTTATATGGGATTTTCAAATTATCACTAGGTTTTAAAAAAGTCTTCTGAAATATCAAAATATCTGATTGTGAAAAGGGGAGGAGTTTTTAGCCAAATGAGTTTGTTTTTTAGACTTCTACAATTCCATTGTAGAAAACGCATAAAAAAGATATACAAGGGAAATTAAAAAGATAAAAAATTGTTTTATCCTCCCTTTTAAGGAAATGAGATATATTTACAGATATAGAAAACTTATCTATATTTTTTAAGGAAGGGAAAAAGAAAAATTCGTGAATAAGGACTTCAATTTAATTCTTTTTAATTATCCAATATCAATATTATTGTATGTATTGTCCGTATTGTGAGATGTACTTGGTATAGATATTTCAATTTTCTGTTGCAGTAAACTTGACTTTTTTTTCCTATTAGGAGAGAGAGATGATGGTTGTTTACTCATTTCTATTATACTTATAAAGTGTTTAAACATCGATTCCATCATTTGCATCGAGTTCATTATGGATGTAGTTTGCTTTTCAAGAGAACTGTTTGAAAATTTCTACTATATTTTCTAGTTTTTCCCAAACTCTTGTATGTTGGGTCCAGGGGCTGCTGTTTTTAATGCTATAGTATAATTTGCGGAGTGAGTTTCCTTGAATTTACATCGTGCCTCTCCCAAAGTTAAGTGCTGATTACATTTGAATTCAAAAATATTTTTTTTATAAAAGTGGGACAATATTGGGGGAGTTTTCCGGATGATCTCTTGTACAGTTTGTGCAATTTGAATATTTTATAAATTGTCCAGAATGAAATCCTCCACAGTTAATACATCTTACAGGGCTGAAACAGGAACGTGATGTGAGTGAGTGAAACTATAACAATTGCTACATTGCCGAGGTTTGTCTATGAATAATTGAATTCTATGGTTAAAAAAGCAAAGTTTTTCGCATTTTGGTGTATTAAGGCCCAGAATTGTAATTAAGGCAGGAGATGCTTCTTGACGACTGTTTGTTTTGATGAATCTTCAGATTTCAACAATTTCAATATCATTTGAGTTTTTTTAATTCAGTTGCTCCGTCTGTTAAATATACATTAGTTGAGATATCGAAAAGTAGTAATCACGAAATTAACCCTTCCCATATTATATTGGTTTTTACCGCAGTATTCAGAATTTGTTTAATAGCTGTTATCTGAACAGCGCATATAGGATCCGAGGTGTTAATTCTTATTTTTACGCTTCGAGCGAAGTACATGCGCGTTATATTGTCATGCCTAGGTATTTTGTTCTCTAATTCAGCATGTAATAAGTGAGGATTCGATTTAGGGATGCTTCCTGTTTTCTCTGTATGTTCAAGTAAAATCGTAATTTCATTAAATCTTTTATTGCTAATTCGCAGAATTAGTTCTTGGGCAGTTTGGGTAGAGATTTAAAATATTTAAAGTCTGCAGTTCCCTTCATGTTTTCATTCATTTTGTAGCTTGTTTCATCAGATTCCGTAATCCGGAATGAGGAGTGACTCAGCTTGAGTCACTCCTATTAATTAACAGTAGAAAAACTCAAGTTTTTCCTAAGTGTGATAATATTCTAGCACCTTAGTCCATCGCGACCATCAATCCGTAAACTACTTAGAATATTCCATATATATAAACATACTTAACTAAAATTCTGTTGCCAGATTCAAAGAATGAATATTAAATACAAGACTAATATTAAATATTATCCAACCGGAAATGTCAAACATATTAGGAGTGGCAACAAAGATCAACCGTAAGTCGAAAGCTTCACGAACGTATTCTGTATGCGAGGTGAACAACACTGCGTCCCGCTAATGTCACACCATAGGCAGAAACGTTTAAAATGAGCACGTCAACATGTCCACTGACACGTGATCAATGGAGGGCAGTTCTCTTTACGGATGAGTCCAGGTTTCGCATAGAAAGTGATGGTAGTGTATCTTCATCTGGAGAGAACATGTAACAAGTTTTCATCCATGACATATCCGTGAAAGAGATCCATACTGATCAGGAAGTTTCTGTGTTTGGGGTGGTATCTCTTTGGCTGGACGCACAGACTATGCCTTTCCACGTGGAAATGTTGAGGTGCACATTTAAAGATGGCATCCTGGATGCTTATGTGCACCCTTGGGTCATGCAATAGGGGATACTTTCGTGCTACAGGATAATTACAGGCCCCACGGGGCTTGTATCGAGAATGCTTATCTAGAGCAGAAAACAATTCAGGGCATGCAGTGGCCTTCTCGATCACCGGACTTTAGCCCTATCAATAATGTTTAGGACGATCTAGGACTACGTGTAGCTTCTCAATCCCCCTCCTAGTACCCTAGCCGCCCTTTAAACTGCGAGAAATGTGGCTCGCACTTCCTACAGAATTAACAGATCGCATAATGGAGAGCCTTGCGCATCGCTGTATTGCTTCTCGACGAGAGGGGGATCCTACCCTATATTAAAGGTACTTTTCCTACACCAAATTTGCATTTCCGATTAGTTCATTGTATACATATGTGGTGACCCCCCGGGTCTCACCTTGAACACCAAGATTAATTTGAGGCAAAGAACCACTAAGAGCCATTTTGAATAATAATA
Source organism: Trichonephila clavipes (assembly GCA_019973935.1). Classification (NCBI taxonomy): domain Eukaryota; kingdom Metazoa; phylum Arthropoda; class Arachnida; order Araneae; family Nephilidae; genus Trichonephila; species Trichonephila clavipes. The sequence continues at coordinate 361,435 of BMAU01019389.1, read as the reverse complement.
ATATTTATTTATTATTATAATTTTCTCAAAAAAATCTCTGATAACATATAATAATATTATGTTACGTCACTTAAAGGGATTTGTCTTTATATTAAATTAAATCACTAAGAATGCAATTAATTAATAATTAAGCTCAAGCTCAAGTAAGGTTTACCGAAATAGGAGATACGAGAAATACACGTACTCGAATTCTTAACTTTCATTAACTTTAACGAAGTTGCTTAAACTGATGCTTATTTTAAGCGTACGTAAATTATGTTTACCGCTGGCTTATATCAGCTTTCTGGTACGTCTAGCAGCACGACGTCTCCACGAATCTAATCTCCTTGAATCTTCTAGTAATGCGTTTAAAGTTGCTGGCTCAATAGCCATCCATCACCTCACTTGCTATCTCGCAACGCTCGACTTAAATACCTAATCTAATTTAAATATCCCGTTCATCTTTTTGGAGTTGATTGGAAATAAACGCGAATTTATATTCCCCAAAAAGACAGATGCATAAGAAGATTAGTGGAAAGGTTCCGTACAGATTCGTCACACATATGCTATTTTCTACAACACCATAATTGTCTGGTGATTTCTTTTTATGCTATTTTATACCTTACTATGTGTTGCATAATGTGTATAGATTTCATTAAATTCTACTCGTAACTTTTTGAGTTATCGTCTTTTTTGTGATTTCCTTAATTTATGATAACCAGGGCATTTGAAGAACAGTTTCCCTTAACCCACTGAATTGTCATTTCATTTTCTGAATTTAGGTGGCATTTCAGCTCAGATAATGAACAATTCGGATAATATCGGGAATCGTACACACACACACACACACACACACACACAATTTTTTGAAATTAAATCTGTTTCACCTATTGATAAACTAACATTTTTCTGCTAATGAAATTTCTATAAAATTAATATTTTCCTTAGTAAAATCAAATTGACTAAATTCAACTAGCATTTAGAATGCTAAATTTCTTGTAATAAAATAATTTATTTTTCATTCCCATTAAATATCTTAACCATTTAGCCAAATTATAATCATTTGTCACAATTTAATCATAAATAAGTGACAAATAAGATTTATAAATGATATATCTGTGCAACTCCATTAGCCAATTATAAAATTTCACCAATTAATTCTTGATGCATAGTAATGTCAATAAATTCATATATATAAGGAAAGCTTTTATATCTTTCCTTTTTAAAATTAGTTTAAACATTTTTACTGTTTTCTAAATTAGGCTTAACCAATGATTAAATGTGTTTTCAGACTGTATTAATCTAATACTCTTCATGTTTTTCAACTCCCATGCCTAGAAACTTACTAGTTTTGTTTCAACCACTTCTAACACATTTTTAACGTTTGTGTGGAGGTTGCTTATCTGTGGACAGAACCCACGACGCTACGATCCGTAGCCACGTGACATAACCACTAGACAAAAGTGATCACCTCTGTCCGGAGGCTGTTACTGGCTTATGAAAATACTACCACAGTTGGCTATTATTTCTTGATACGCTTGTGATACCCCCCGACTCAGGGATACCATCTCTTCATCTACACGACCTAGATTTGTAGGAGGAAATGATTGATCACTCAAGTTAGCCATAATCAAGCTAATTTATTATTATTCCAATATATTGATCCAAACAACACAAGTCTTACTATAGGGGTACAATCAGGAGTGATATAACGTATTTTTTAATTCTAAGTAAATAACGCCTGGAATCCTAACCACTTATCTTTATGAAAAGTTATCCTAAAAATCTTTATCTGCCTAAAATTTCTTAACACACTAAAGCCCTTTCTATAATTACGCTTCTATTTTTAATATCTTACCAACAGCTCACGGCGTTCAGCATCCCAGCTTCCTTTCTCCTATTCTTCCACGCGAATACTAAAGCTCCATTATATATCTATTAACTAATCTGCATATCGCGGTTTCTTCTTGAGAGGATTGGATGTGAAATAACTCAATTCTGGCCCCAAAGATTTTCCAAAAGGATTTGTATGAAAATCCGATAAAGCCCCGTCACACGCTTTATCAGTCAGTAGAGTACATATACCTTTTGTTGCGTCTCGATCAGACTTCGTGAGAGGCAAGTTTCTCTGTTCAGTAATGGCAACAGAAGTAAGCAAAAAAGCTGAAAAGTCGTTTTGAAAGATGTGGCGAATGAAAAGTGCTAAATAAGTTTATTCTATGCTGTTTTGATTTAAATATGATATTGGGGTTTTCTTCAACATTGTCATCTATAACTAAACCCCTACATTCATTTTCACAATCCATTCTAATAGGAACTATACCTCTACTATTGTGGTGTGTGTGTGTGGGGGGGTGCAATCTATAAGGATAAGATGAAAGCTCTCGACTTGATACAGAGAGAACGTTCCAATCAGCTAAATTTGTGTTTTCTGCCTGGGTGCACGTGTCATTGGTCCCTATGACAAATTTCAACTTGTAGTTTGCTTACACAAATTTTTGCATCATACATCTCGTTAAAATGGATGAATTTTAATATCATGCGGTCATAAAATTCTTCGTTTTGTATGGATTAACCACTAAGAAAATTCATCTGAAGTTAACCAAAGTTTACAGGGGGACTATACTCCTTCCATGTCAACATTAAAAAGTGAGGCAGCTGGATTTTTAAACATGCTCGCACGTGCCTCAAAGATGACCCATGGGGAGGACGGCCAAAAGTTGCAACTTCACCGGAAAACATAAAAAAAGTGCAAGATATCGTATTGGGTGATAGGCGAGTGAAGGTGAATGAGGTAGCTGAGACTGTGGAGATATTGAAGAAAGAGTGCGAAACATCTTGCACAAAGAATTGGTGCGAAAAGATGGGTGCCGTATTTGTGTGTGTGTGTGTGCTGAACTCTGTTCAAAAGCCAATGCGCAAACTATTTTCGCAGCAATTTTTGGAAAGATCTAATTGAGATTTGACTGGTTTTTTTTTCAGAGTTTTGTCACCATGGATGAGATATGGGTCCACCACTAAACGCCAAAAAACAAAACAGCAGTCGAGGCAGTGGGTGGAAGCCGGTAGCTCAGCACCAAAGAAAGCGAAGTTAATCGCATCTATCAGGAAGGACATGGCCTGTGTGTTTTGTAATGCGAAAGGGATCCTGTTAATTGATTACCATGAAAAGGGCAGAGCAATTACAGACTAAAATTATTCTAAAGTTTTTGATCAGATGGATGCCAAAATTTGCAAGTGGCCTGGCTTGAAGAAGAAAAAAAACGCCAGGTTTTTCACCAGGACCACGTACAGGTACACAAAGATGTGTTGGCGATGGGAAAACTGCGGGTTTGCACGGCCATTCCCTCTATTCTCCTGATTTGGCACCCCCAGACTTCCATCTGCACACAAACTTGAAGAAATTTGCGTCCAATGAAATATTTGAGGATCGCAGATGTGAATATTTTCAGCCTTTCAGACTCCCATTTCCAGGAAGAAAAAATAATGAAAAAACGCTCGACCAAGTGTGTTAAAATCAAGGGAGATAATGCAGAAAAGTCAGTTTTTAACTGAAAATCTCAATTTGTCACTGTTAGGCCGAAAACTTTTCACCTTACCCTCGTAAGTAACTTATAGGCGAAAGTGTGCTGAGAGGTGATCTCCACGGCAAAAATTACAAATCTGCTGTTATTTGCAGAAGAGTGGACCCCAAAACTGTACTCTTGCTAACACCAGAGCTGTCAGTATTAAAAATATAGCTCAAACATACAGAAGAATATTTTGACTATCACTTTTAAAAAACACACTTTTCAGAAGTCCAAAAAAAATGCTTAAGTTTAAATTTTTCAAATTTTATTTTCATATAGGGTAAATTTGGTTAATATGGGCACCAAAACACTTAATTGGAAATATTCTACACTAAAACACTTTATATTTCTCCGAAATTAAGATATTTCAAACTTAATATTTCTAATGGCATATGAACAAACCTCTAACTCTTGTTGCTGTGTGTATAAAGAAGCTTCGCAACACATTCGGCAGCCCATACTTGACTAATATTTTAGGTAATATGAGCCCAGTTTCTCCGGAAATATGGGCAGATTGCATTTAAAAAAAATAAGAAAAACTGTCATCTCTACATTTACCGTTTCTAAACAGAAATGTATTTTTACACAAATTACATGTTTAGCAAATGATAAGAATTAAAATTAAACCTTTGTTATTGAACAAATTGCATCACAAAACATGTCCAAGTTTTATGTATAAATTAAAAATAATTGAATGGTAAAAAAACAAATAAATACACAATAAAAGTAACACAAAGTATTACGAACTCAAAAAAAAAAGCGCTTACTGAGGACTTGCAGTTGTATCATATGTTACATTCATTACAATAGGAGTAGCTTTCTATTACGAGACATTCCTCATGGAACCAGGATGATCAAAAGCCACAACATTGCACCCATTCCTACCTTTGATTTTTATCATAATAGTTATAAGTTAACACCACAAACAGGACAAATGCTGGCACTAGTTATTCTGCTTTTACCCTTTCTCTACGACCTCCGTTGGCAACTCTCTTTTTCATAGAAGCCAGACATTTTGCACTTGTCGGCTCTCTTGCGATGTTTTTACGTCTTTTACGATTTCCTTAGGCTGCTTTCAGTGTTCAAATTGAACTCGGCACTTCAAAAAGTGACGCCAATATGACCCTTACTGCCCATATTTACTATAGTGACATTATTTAATAGTTGGCATTACTGCTGTAGGGGTGAAAAAATTAAACCACCCTCTCCCGCCAATAGATACGACAGTGACATAAGATGTTGCAGCCATTTATAGAAGAGGTTCCTAAACTGTTTGTTTCATAGACCCTTTGCAAAGTCTTTCGGTTTTGAGTGGAGCCCTACTTATATATATATATATATATGTACCTAATATTCAATTTTTCCAAATTTATCCACTTGAATGTCTTTTTGACAGCTTGTATACAATTACTTACTTTAAAAGATTTAAATTCCTAACCGTAGTAAAGTATAGTGCTTAAAACTAAAAAAGTATATGTTAATTTAATTAAAATTTAATTTATACATAAAACTTTAGTTACATAAAGTAACTGAACAACAAACAAATACTTTTAATGGGAGGAATGAATCTGGTGTTTAAAAAACAAATTTTTAACTGTTGGTGATAAATAATAGGAATGTTTTTTTAAAGCCAAACACGGTGACATTGTGACGTCTTACGCGTCTTTTCTTTAACAAGTCCTTTGGGTTCTTTGGGCCAGAATTAATGACAACTCTTTTCCAACCAAATCAAAGAAACGAGAAGTGAAGAGATGCAAATAATATAGGATAAATATAGGATCTTAGAGTAAGCGTGATGGCAATGTAATGGTAGTGTAAAGGAATGTTAGACAATTGACATGCGTTTTGGCAGTTGATGATTATTGAAGTTCGTCATTCAAGATTTAAGTTCTACGTGTCGTGGATAAACATATTGGTGTTCGACTAGAAGTTAAATGTCAAGCTACATACCATTGTAGATAAAGACAAGTTTATTACAGAATAATATAAGGTAGGATTGATTACATATTAGTATATTTGAAGATTAGGCGATTCGATTATTGAGATTGGACTGAATTATATTGTGTGTTGCGTATTGCGTCATCGTAGATTCTCTCATTAATTATTAATATTATATTTGTTCAAAGTTTAAGTTGAATATCTTAATAAAGTCATATTAAGATAATGTTTGATTCTAGTTCTTTCGTTGACCTTACACCCCTAGCTCACGCTGATGCTTCGAGGGATGTACTACCAAGGGGAGGTACATCACAACTGTGAAACGGTGGTTTTCAAGAATCTTTTCATCAACTTTAGCGACCAGTTCGTCAGTCACAATGTTAGGGCGTCCTTCTTCTCTTCATCGTGAACGTTAGTTTGGCCATTTTTAAACTGAATGCACTATTTTTGGATTGAACTTTCATTCATTACGTGGTTTCCGTACATTTCACAAACTTGCCGAAAAATGTCCATAGGTTTTAGGTTTTGTGCCAACAAAAACCGTATCACAGACCGCACATCACAACTGGTGGGATTTTCAATTGCAGCGCACATTTTAAATTCAAATACCGAAAAAAGGGGCAGCGTGGAAATGTTCCCGTTGGGATGGCTGAACGCCGACTGAGATGGCGAGCACCCAGACACCAAAATGTACGTGATCGGCGCGCCTAGCGACGTAAGACGGAAACGTTCTTTACTTTCTGGATAGCCCTCGTACATTATTGTTGTACAGGGGGGCGACAAAAATTATGATTGAAAATTGGGTCACCAGTATTGAAAGTTTGAGAAACACTGCTCTAACATACCATGGAATGAGCAGGCGGATTATCTCGCAATATCTGTCGCGGAGTCCAGATACCAGGGGCCCGGATAAGCTGGACTTAATCAGTTTTTCTGTTTATAAATTTCGATGCGCCAGTGCCAAAGAAGCTTTTGCGCCCAGGGCCCGAAATGAGCTTAAATCGGCACTGATTGAGAAATCTATACAGCGTACGGATTGAGGATTCGCTATCTAAAAATCTAAACTTAATATTACCATCACAAACAAGCAACAAACTTTTGAATGTTGCTTACTTATGCACAAACTCGATGTAGAATATTTCATTTTATGTGCACTGTATGCGGCGTTACTTCTACTTACTGTGTTCAAATGCGTTTATATGCTTATGATTTGCTTATACCAAAACGTTGCAATTTGACATTTGTTGCAGGACACCTTCATAGTGTAGTAATCTAAATGGTCTCAGCTGGGTTCTTGGAATCGTTCAATAAATTATACTAGTGAGACGCAGTTACTTTTTGTTGTATGTTGAATGTGAATATTTAAAAGACTGTGAAACAAAAGAATTCGGATATTCATATATTTTCTTTTTTTGAATCCCAGATTAATTCATAATAATGAGCATTACATACTCAATAAAATAATTAATCGGTTTGTTTTATCGACACAAAAGAAATATTTGCAAAATAAGAACTCCAAGAATTCGTGTTATTTTAATATATTTTATTGCATGAAAAAACATAATAATGAATACAAGTGTTAACAAACATACTGAAGTTTATTTTAGACACATATAATTGATGATGGATGAATAATGGTGAAAAAAGTATGATTTGTTCTACAATAAATAAGTTCTATATCCTATTTTTACTACAAAGATTTTTCTTTTTTGAATTAAAGGTGTGAGTTTCAGTATCTCTGTCCTTTATAATTATTCCTATATAATTTATAATCCTTTATAATTATAAGGAAATTCATCTAGTATCTAGACTATAGTTTAAAAAGGAATTTTATATACATATTCATAAATTCATTGTGTCTAACAAAGTTAGTTTTCCTAATTTTACTATGTATAAAGGGTACTTTCTTAAGTATAAGATTTTAAATATTATTTATTCGTACTTGAAATGAACAATTAACAATAGCGGCAACATTTTATACGATATACTTCTGTATTAAAATACCACAAATATGAAAAAGCAGGTATCTATATGATATTAATGAAATAAAATACGAAATAAAATAGCATATAACTCAGTGCTTGTCAAACTTTCAATATTAGCGACCCAATATTCAATCATAATTTTCACCGCGCCTTCTTCTTCTATACAATAACAATGTATTGAATTCAATAATACTATGCTTTTATGCTAAGGCTACAATATATAATATACTACCGGCGTATATAAACGTCTTGCTCAGCCAAAGCGTTAATTTCCTCAGACGTATATATATATGCCTTTCCGAAGTACGATCTTTTCTGTGAAAATTTATTCCAAAAGTTTTGGAATGCATTAAAAGGACCTTGACAGTGTTTGAGAAGGATTTACTTATTTCAGAGGATTTTCTTATTTATTCCTCCCCCCCGCAATACATCAAATATGTGGAAAATGATGCCATTGGGGTGCGAATCGCATACCTTTTAATCGAAAATCTTATAATTAAGGAATTAATTATATAAACCGTGCAAATTATCAAGATAGGTGTTAGTTTTTGTGCATAATTTTATACATGGCAAGCACATGGGATCACTGGTAATTATTAAACTTGTTCTTAACTTACTATTGATAAATTAACTATAAATACATTATGTAATTCTGATATATTTATAAGTGTATTATATCAGTGTAAATCTGTATTTTATTTTTTATTATATCAGAATGTAATTTGTTTACTTCAGTAAATTAATAATTTTTTAAAAATAATCTTTTGTTTTCGACACGTCCAGAGTTTGAGAAACACTGAATATAACTCATTTAAATGAGAAATGAAAATCCCTTCGTCGTAACATGGCAATCATATTATATATTATTAAGTTGCAAAAATGTTTTTTTCACAAGAAATCACATTTTCAGACATTTCAAATTTTCAAATAACAAGTTTTGGTTTTTAAAAAAAATAATATAACATATATATATATATATATATATATATATTGACTCGTTCTGTTATATATATTAAACAATAAGGAACATATTAAATAACACAATTGGTAACTTTTAGAGAATGCTTCCAAAACAAGAATGTATGGTCAGTAAGGGTTTCATAGAAAACCGTGATGCTTCTATACGCATAAAATAAATGATGATTTCGTGGTTTCAGTTGACCAGGAATTATCATCAAAAATGTCTCTGTAAAAATCAAATTTCTTCCAACGCCTCTGTAATTCACAACAGTTCATATCACTTATGAAAAGTACAGTACAAAGTAAAACTCCTATATTTAAGATATAAAAAAAAGGTTATCGAAAGTTAAAATCATCCCTTCCATAATCGGTATCACCCAGTGCACTTTTTAGCTTGGAAGTAACATTTCTTTTTTTCTCTCAAGGCATCTGAAGATTGAAATCTTCAATTGTGAGAAAACTTATTAATACATTTAAGGTATCTGACTACGTTCGGAACCGTGATTTTAAAAAAGCGCATAAATGGATATTTTTCATTATATTTAGTGTCACTCAGGTTAGAATACATGCATAAAACTGTTTAAAGGACATTTTGACAAAAAAAAATTATTTAAATATAATATTTCGACATAAAATTAACTTAGAATAATCTTTTTTCCAAATGTTCTCCTTTTGGGAAAAATGGTTCTATTATAATAATATTTTGCCTGTATATAGCTCAGACCTCTCTACAGAGGTTTAACAAGAAATTTGAAAAATTCACATTATTTTCAGAGTTACCACCAATTGAAATAATTATTCGCGTTTTTTTCTTAAAATTGCTCTCCTCTGTTGTCGTAAAATATGAATAAATCCACTTCTAAGTTATATGTATATAAAAAATTCTAGTTGAGACTCTGAACAGAGAGGTCTGAGCTATATACAGGCAAAATATTATTCTAATAGAAGCATTTTTCACAAAAGGAGAACATTTGGGGAAAAATGATTATTCTAAATTAATTTTTTCCCAAAATATTGTATTCAAATAAATTTTTTTTGTCAAAATGTCCTTAAAACAATTTTATGCATATAATTTAATCTAAGTGACACTAAATATCATGAAGATTATCAATTTATGCGCTTTAGAAAATCACGGTTCCGAACGTAGTCGGATACCTTAAAGATTTTAGCTGTGGTGTTTTGTTTCCAATCAGTTATATGCAACGAAGTAAATAATCGCTCTAAGTGAAACTTCTCGACAAAAAGCATTTGAATACTGTACTTTGTAAAATAAAAGTGTTAGCTAGGATTTGATAAACAAAGTATTATTCTTTCAATCTGCCCAAAAAGGAGAATATGTACATTAGCTAATGTATCTACGTACATATTCCTCAGTAATCCTGACACCACTGTACCATGCCTAAATCTAAATTTAACCATGATAGATCTTCATCGTCAGAGTTAATCCAATTATTTTACCGACACATCTGATAAATCTAGTAACTTCTTGCACTGGATTGAAAGGCATAGCCCAAAAAGCTATTATTCCTTCAGTCAACACAAAAAGAAGAATTTGTACAGAAACGATAGAATCTGTGCTTTCATTTTCCTCAATAACCTTGATACCTCTGTGTCATGTCTCAGATTAATTATGATGTATCAGTCATCTTCATCGTCTGAAATAATCCCAATTCTTTTACCAACACATCTGATAGATCTGGTAACTTCCTCTTGTACAAGATTGAAAGACATGGCCAAAAGAGCCATTCCAAACAATAAATACAAAGAGCACAGACCCAAGGTCAACTGGTTGTCGTCGGAAATGACTGCAGTTCCAGGTACGAGATCACCAAACCCTATTGTTGTCAGAGTAACGAAACAAAAATAGGAGCTGTCTAAGAAATTCCATTTTTCCCAAAAAGTGAATAAGACTGCTCCGCCACAAATATAACTGATGACTAAAGCAAAACACAACCACATGGGCACGCTAACCTCTTCTTCGTCGCCCTGTTCCGTGGAAAGACAACTCAGCGATTCATCGTCAGCCATGTTGACATCATTGTCCATAAACCGGGAATCCTTCTTCCAGTTAAATCTACAAACAAAATATACAGTATTAGTCTTGTTCAACTGAAAAAATAAATACGACATTAAGAATAAAACACTCGAAGGAAAATAATTTAAGGATAAAATATATTCATAACTCGCGCTATTAAAAACAAGACACTTGTTAAAATGTTGTCTGTTGGTCATAATAGTATGAAAAACTTTTTTTCCAGAGATATTCCTTTAGGATGTGTTTTAAAAATATTTTTAAGAATGACAACGATACTATTCTACAAATTATTATTTGTACTGAATGAGGAATGTGGAAAGCAATTTAATATAATATAAATATTTTTGAAATACTGTGTGTAACTAAGTTATTTAATAGGAGATTTCTGAACAGAAAGATAAACATGAAAAAGAAAAAACAGTAAAATGAAAATGTAGGGCTTATTTTAGCTATTTTAAAAGTTTATGCCCGCGATTTCAATGTTGAAAATATGATATATACATACATTATTGAAACTCTTTTAAGGTCATGTTGAGAAAAAAGAACTGTAAAAGATAAAAGAGATCGGCGGTAGTTTTTTAAGGTGAGCGATAGTTCACATTGCTTGATTTTATTCCGAAAAATGTCTAAGAATTGACTGTAATAATAGATGTTAGAATATTATTTATTAAAAATTTTCCTTTTTGTTAAGGGAAAGGATAAGTTATGCTAAAGATATGTGTAGAACACACACTTCAAAACTAATATCACATGAATTTCATATATAGGCATAGTACTTCCATTAAATTTATAAACAACCTGACATCATTAAATACATAAAAATAAATCGAATGAATAAGATATCCCATATAATTTGAATACCAGATGATAATATTGTCAAAAAGGTTCTGAGATTCAAAGTCATCGGGATTCTGAAGCGTGGAAGACCAAGGCTGAGGTCAGGGATGTCTTAAGACTGCTTGAGGCAAATGTAGGCCCCATCTATGACTCTTAAAAGTAAACAGTGCATAGAATACGTTGTTAAAAACTCGTATAAACAATAACCCGAAACAAATAAATATGCATGACAGTGCCGGTTTATCCATTGGGTGCTTGGGGCGGGCGTCCAAAGGCCCGGATAAGCACGACTTAACCAGTTTCTCTGGTTAAAAATTTCGATCCGCCTTGCCAAGGGGGCCTGTAGATCTTATGCTCCCAGGGTACGAAATGAGCTTAAATCGGCAATGGTGCATGATTTACAATCACACAAATCGGCTGGACCGACTGCCGCCTTTTGACTGAATGAGTGTAATCATGGTGTACGGGGATGGACATATACCTATTCACAGAGGATGACCATCACATGTAGCCAGTTCATATATCATCCTAAATTCCCAGTTTTTCGGAGAATATAGCCGGAAATAACATTTACCCCTTTGAAATTATTCGTATCGTGATCTTATTAAGGCTAAGTCGAGAACGAGACGTGGGCGCCATTGTGGACGAGGCCCTGGTCCCGGGTCCAGTTGGACCATGCCCTAAGATGTCCCTGTCTGAAATTGGCAGACTCAGTGGAATCAGACTTTGAGATTATGAACGAGAAAACTTGGAGAACAAAAATAAACATGCTCATTATGGAGGAATCTTCAAGGGATATATGATGATGATGATGAGTACTTCCATTGGGGAATCTGTAATACTTGATATGATGGGAAGCACCTTGTTTAAATCTCTTGCACATAGAATGAATCTTAAAAAAAGTTGCATGAAAATTCATTTTCTGAAGTAGCAGAGGAAGACATTTTTCTGTAATATTTTCAACAGTTTTATTTTTTAACTCATAATATTTAAAAGGGTCCAATACTGACGTGAGGGGGAGGGGGAGTTGAACCCCAAATCTCACACCCTTTTGCGTACACAACTTGTTCTATACGTTAAATCATAAAAGTTTAAAGCAAATTGTAGGATAAGTTTGTAACAAGGATAACTAAAAAAAAACATACTCAAGGGTGGAGTTTGGGGGCTCAGACGTGTCAGAAATCTTGTTTATTAACGAGATTATTGTCTCGTTATACTGTTCCCCTCTCCAGTTGTACCACTAAAACAAATTCTTTTTTCTCTAATTTCTATACTTCACGCGCGATTTATCTTGAGGGCTCATAATTTTTTAATGATCTTCCCGCGTTTTCAGCACCATAACTTTGGGGAATATTTAAAGGCTCACAGTCGAACTGCACTTTATCAATATCTCTAGCAATCAGAAGGGGGAAGAAAGGAAAAGGACAGAAAAATTTTCTCTTAATTTAAAAGGCTTCTTTTTGTCCCATTCATAGCTGTATAACAGTATTCCAAAACAATTCTGGCATAAATAAAGATGCTCTTCTCCGATTAAATAATATTCACACGCAGCATAGTATTTCGCAAACCGATTCTAGTTGCGGTTGAATTATCCGCAGTAAATATTTTCATTGGCCTTTTTATAGGTGTTCACAACCATTCTAAAAATTTCTTTTCTACCGGGAGATGGCGCTACCAGCGTTAAGAAAATATTTCTCAATGAATGAGATTTATGAACATGGACTATTGTTGAAATGGGACAAAGAAGGTGTAGACAGGGCTGATACTAGCAGGTATGCAGCGCGTGCACCGCACGCGGGTGGCCAAAATAAGGGGCGGCCGCAGGTCACATATAGTTCTATCAATCAAGTAAAAATTTTTATGAATTTCTTAAAATAAGATTTAAAATAAGTTTAATAAACATGCTGAATTTTAAATAGTTATTTAAAAGTCAAAATAAGTCCCGATTTCCGGATAGTATAGCATAGTTTGTGGCGTAACGGAGAATATTAGCCCCTTCTCTGCAAAGTCAGATTTCGGGCCCAAATCCCAAATGCGCACTTGACTTCACGGAGGCTTTGGACCCCTTGAATCTCTGATGCCCCCCGCAATGCGGAGGTGTACGTTACGCCATTGCTTTACACACATCCTTCATCTAATAGCAAAATTCGTGTCAGAGCTGGCAATACCGCAACAAAAAAGATTTTTTTTCATATTGATGGAATTAAGCACTGTGGATCGATGCTTAACAAATGCGTCTCAAAAATTATTTTTGCGAAAGTTGCTTTACGTAAATATCTGTCATGGTTAACATTAGGTTGCGGAAAAAGAAATCCATTATTTTTGCATGAAAATTTAAGACTTTATTTAACATGCTTCCGATTGTCCAATTTGGTTCAAATATGTCCCGTTTTGATGCATAATTTGTTGCCATTTTAAAGGTAACTTCATAATGCCTCTCTCATAGAAGTCTTGGCCCCTATTGGTGAAAAACTCTAGTTATCGATTTTCACAATCTTCTCTTGATCCCAATTTCTTATCACTCAGGAAGTTTTGTAATGCGAGAAAAAGGTGGCAATCGCTTGGTGAAAGATCCGGAATGTATGGTGGATGCATTAAAGCTTCCCAACCAAGCTCCCAGAGTTTCTGGCGAGTCACTACAGAAGTGTGTGGCCTAGCGTTGTCCTGATGGAACACAACACTTCTTATGTTGGCCAATTCTGGTAATTTCTGGTCAATCGCTAACTTCAAACGGTCCAGTTGTTCACAGTATAGATCTGAATTTAGTGTTTGGCCATGCAAAAGCAATTCTTAATAAATGATTCCTTTCCAGTCCCACCAAATACACAGTAGAACCTTCCTGGACATCCGTCCTGGTTTGGCCACCGTTTGAGCTGCTTCACCGCACTTTGACTACGATCGTTTTCACTCAATAATGTAGTGTGTGACCCACATTTCTCATCCCAGTCACCATCCATTTAAAAAATGGGTCGATTTCATTCCGTTTGGCTAAGGCTTCGCAGATGGAAATTCGATCCATATTGTTTTTTAGTGTTAATTGGTGTGGCCCCTAAACATGGAGCTTCTTTTTGAATCCAACTTTGCGCAATTGGTTTAAAACTGTTTTATGGCCGATCTTTAGCTCCTGGGCGATGCTACGATTACTATTATGCCGGTCAACTTCGATTATTTCTGTGATTTTATCAACATTTTCGACGATGTGTCTGCCTGTGCGAGGTGCATCTTTAACATCAAAAATACCTCAACGGAATTGACGAAACCAAAATTGCACGTAGTTAACTGTTACAGTATCGGCACCAAAACCTCCATTCGCAATTTCAGCCACCTGGCTTGCATTTTTGCCTTTATCAAAGAAAAACTAAAAGGAACCTAATTTTATCTTTGTTGACTTCCATTTTTAACACCCTGTAACTCACAACTGAATAGACCAAACAAAAAAAGCAATATAATTTTTTTAGTGTGAAATGTCATCTTGACAAAGAGCATAAATTTGAAATTGTTTGATCGATGCTTCACGAGATATCGGCACTACAGCCATCAACCGAAAAAAATAATGAATTTCTTTTTCTCCAACCTAATATTTCCTAAGACATAGGAGTGTTTGAATTTAATCAGCATTTGGGGAAATTAAAAGTTTTCAATTTAATAATAGCCTTACAATTTTGAAGAACAAAATAAAGGAAAAAAGTTTTTGTGTCTATTTGCATTTAGTTGAGTTTATAATGTCAACGTATTAATCAAAATATGAAAAATTCTGTACAAACGCGGCACATTAGGTTTTTGCACGGAGACATCTGACACTCTAGAAGTGGTCCTGGGTGTAGTTATTTTTTTGCTGGGTGAAATGCAACATAAGTTGAGATATTTGATTGAATTACAAATAATAATACTTTCAAGAGGACATGATGATAATCTCTTTATGTTCCCTTTTGCGGTAATTTTATTTAGGTAACAAACTATACGCATATATTAGGTAACAAACTATACTTAATATTATAGCTGGAAATCCAATAGATTGCATTCTTTCTCTTGACACTAAAATAACATGTTTAAAAAATAAGCAGAAAGTAGAAACGGGAAAGTTATACGTATTTTCCTGAATTACTTGTAAATGTAAGAATATTTATTCTTGCGTGACAAAACTAATACCACTGTTAATATCTTGATCGATTGTTTATTAACGCTGGAGACGAACTTCATAATTTTGCACCTCGGTAAAATGACAAGGACAATACCTGAGTTGGCCAATATTCTTCAAATTTCCGCAGCTCGCCAACGAGAGGATTTCGAAATTTCAATAGATTTAACGTGCATCAACCTCTTTGCACGTCGTTCTTTATCGTCAAAGAGGCATTAAAGGCTTAAAAGAAACTTTGTTGTAATGTCAATTGATTGATTAATTAATTAGCAAAAATTAATACAGTTCGTTTACTTCAAACGAAGAACTGTTTTACTACACATGCGGATTTTCATGTAACTAATTTGTCAACCACAAAATCAACCCAAATTTGGGAATTCTTAAAGTTCTACCCAAAAGTTTCTGAATTGTGGGATTTTTAAAATTGGGTTACCTTTTACTATACATCTGACAGAATAAAATTTAATATTCAACACTTTAAAAAAATGTTTACACCAAACCCAAGCGAATTATAACTATTTCTTTTCCGATGATAAAAATATTAAACAAACAAGAGAATAAATAGTATTATAAAAATTATGAACAGTTAGATGCAGTTCCGGTAAAGTTGTGCCATCATATACAAAAATTTTCAGGAATTTTAAGTAATTGTTGTCCACGAATATCCTAAATTCAAACTTTTAAGCATAATTACTTCTCAAAGTTTGAGAAATATTGATCTATTGGGAATATCATCCTTAAAGGGCCATATACTAATTTATAATTTTTGATTATCGATCAACTACTTATATGATGTTCGAAACAGGAAAATATACAGGTATTTTATTTTTGAGTCGACTACATTGAAACAATTAAGGTATCCGAATACGTTCGGAACCGTGATTTTGCAAAAGCGTATAAATGGATAATATTTATGATATTTGGTGTCACTTAGATTAGAAAATGTAAATAAAATTGGTTTAAGAATAGTATTACAATAAAAAATTGGTTTAAGAATAGTATTACAATAAAAAATTATTTAAGTACAATATTTTGACAAAAAAGGAACATAGAATGACCAATTTTCAAAATATTCTCCTTTTGTGTAAAATGCTTCTATTATAATAATATTTTGCCTGTATATAGCTCAAACCTCTGTACAGAGACTCAACTAGAATTTTTGAAATATATAACTTAGAAGTGGGTTTACCCATGTTTTACGACAACAGAGGAGAGCAATTTTAAGAAAAACACGCCGATAATTATTTCAAATGGCTGTAACTCTGAAAATAATATGAATTTTTCAAAAATCGCAGTTGAGCTTCTGTGCAGTGGTCTGAGCTATATACAGTCAAAATATTATTATAATAGAAGCATGTTTCACAAAAGGAGAACATTTGGAAAAAAGATTATTCTAAGTTAATTTTTTGCTGAAATATTGTATTTAAATAATTTTTTTGTCAAAATCTTCTTAAAATAATTTTATACATGTATTATAATCAAAGTGACACTAAATATATCATGAAAATTATCCATCTATGCGCCTTTTTAAAATCACGATTTCGAACGTAGTCGGATATCTTAAAACATTTAACTGAAAAAAACTTAAGCAACATTTTTAAGTTAACAACATTGTTTCCTACACTCCTCACTTAACTGTAACTGAGTGCGCCATACTTTCCCGCTTTCCTACCCCAACGGAAATTTTTGAACCCCGTACCGGGACAATTCTGTAAACTGGAAACGCAACGGACGGACGCATAGTCTTGTCCGCATCAATCCGCAGCACCTTCAAAGGTGTAATTTTCATTTAACCGCATTACTACCTATTAGTGTAAACTTTAACTGTAAATATTTATTTTCTTGTAATATAAACATAAGTACTATCTACATCTCTGGCTGTTATTCGAACTCAACCAACGGCATCAAACATAAAAATCCTCTGATAATATTGATTCTCCCTCAACATAATTATTCACTTATTTTTGAGTTTATAATGATATCAGTCTTGACCACAGCTGTGATAGTGGGAATTACAGAAATAATTAAGGCTGTCTTCGGTAAAAGTACGAGAGCTCTAACTAAACGCGAAGCACATTTTCAGACAGAAAAATGACCCAATTTGTATGGAAATTTGCAATATTATAACTCGTACCTCTGTTAACAATATAGGGTTTCTAAAAAATTTCAAAATATTCCGTGAATACTTTCTTTTTTTGTTTCAGTACGTGAATGCAAAGCCCATTTAACATTACGGTATAGGATAAAAAAGGGCGAAACACATTTTATGCCTGAAAAAATGAATCAATTCGGTTAAAAATGGGAAGTATGATAAAAAATGCTACTATCTAAAGGATAGTGAAGCCAGAATATCATATTAATTTTTCATTTCCTTCATATCTGAAAAAATGTTCCAAACTCGGGTCCTATTCTTTAACATTAACCGAAAACAGCCTTAAAGGCGCTCCATGAGTGAACGACAGTACGTTAGCTATAGCATTATAATTTAAATTTCTTTTCAATTAAGAGAGGTTAAAGAAATACCCTTTAATATGAATTAATTCTTTTTGCTTAGTACATGATAATACTTATCTCGAATGAGTTTTTATTAGCATTACTCTATAAAGCAAAACGAAAACTATTGGTGATGGAGCTGGTAATTTTGAACCATGGACAAGTGACGAGAACGACACTTGAACTGTCACCATCTTCGACACACCAATAGGAATACTTTTAGCTTCGACAGATTTAATGCGTATCAACCCTTCTACACCACGAATCTTCAGTTGCACTAGGGCTCGAATTCGTAACATGCCTACCACGTGTCCGTGACCATAACCCCTGGACTACCACCGTCACACTCTTTTCCAGAAAGTGTCTTCTAAATTGTCCTCCTGTTATAACATTTAACCATATATTATAAGTCCTTCCTTTGGCATGATGCGGTAGTTTAGAGAAGGAGTGCTAGCTCAGGTGTCATCCTTATCACTCGACCGATTTTCAAAATTACAAAGTCCACCGCCATTAGTCCTCATGTTGCTGCACATCAGGAGTGTGAAACTCGCGAGCCGCATGTGATCCGCAACGAATATTTTTGCGACCCTGCCAATACAGGCACACACTAATATATAGTTACGCTGTTTGAGGCTCGAGGATTTTAAGTCAATTGGTCGCAAAGAAGAAGACAGTTCTTTAAGAGCGATGAGAATTTATTGTCGAAAATCCAATCCTTGAATTAAAGGATACTGCAGCAATATTCGCGGAATAAATCTCAGAAGGTCTTCCCACCTTCAACAGCACTCAGACACAATTATCAGTGTCTAAAATACACGTATATAAAATATTATTCATAAGCAATCACTCTTTCAACAGCCGAAGTAATCACTAATCGCTTCAGCAATCAGAACAATACTAACTGATCTCTAGTCAAAACGAGGCTGACTCACTTTCGGCGAGCTCTTTATTTATAGCCCTCGCGGATAATTCGAGAAGACCCGCTTGCGTCATAGATCTTGAAATTAATGGGTTTCTCTACTAATTTCTAGAAGAATCCAGAGGGTCCCGAACTCTCCAAAAATGGTCACCAAAAATGACGCTAACTAGGCTCTATCGCCAAGTTCCCATTGAATCACCATTATAACGTAAGGGGAACGGCGTTGTTTGGGGATATTACAATTTTAACGTAAAATAAATCTAATTTAGAGTAAGATAAAGGCATTATACATCCAAATAAAAATTATTTACACAATTTTACACAAAATTTGTAACAATATAATAAAGTAACAAGCCGACGCAATAAAAATGAATTAGGTAGAATTTTCAAAATATTTTTTTTAATTATACTCTCTTTTTTTGTTGTTATTAAATAAAATGTGTATATTTATTTTGCATATACCACAATTAGATAAATACGTAAATGTCAAGTGTCAGGACGTAAACATTAAATTCTTCTTGTTCTTTTATCTATGCATACTATAAAGCATTATTCGAAATAAACCTGCGTTTTTGTGAACATTGATTTCTTTTTGCGATCCACCTAAAGTTAAACCTTGTTGGTTTGGCCCAAGTTAGCCTTTGAGTTTGACACCCCTGCTGTAGAATGAGACGTCAATAAAATTTTTTTAAAAAACACGATATTGTATGCATGTGTATTTATATTTATTAAAACAAGTTACTCTGGTGATTCCAAAACTTTTTTTCTATCATAGAATTCTTTAAAACTGCGAGAAAAATTTTACTTTTCCTCAAGTAATCACACATACTGGAAAACAAACTTAGTAATTTAAAAAAACATTTACAAACTCTATCAGAAACGTTTACCTGTCATGCGTCATATAGAGTTGTTGAGGTCCAAATGTGTAATTATCATGACTCCTCGGATTCATTATGGTGAAGATATCAGGTGCTGCAGAAAGCACTGTTCCAATCTTTTTCCGCAGTTGCAACGGCCGCGTGTCCACTTTTGTGTCTTCCTGCAAAGCGTACTTATTTGTAATAACGGGAGCCAATGGAATATCTTGAGTATGATTATGGAAACGAACATCGTGGGCGTTGGTTCTTGAGGAATACAGATTCGACATCATTTCTGTTTTTTCTGGATATGCCAACGCGTGGTTAAAAGATGGTGGTGGATCGATTTCATGATGTCTCGGAGTAGATTTACAAGAGCTGATTGTTGGGGAGGTGGTTTGAGCTGTATGATATGTACTGCTCGATGGTAAATGGGGTGAGTCAGAGCTTTCTGTAGAGTTTGAAACTGGAGATGGAATATTCATACCGGGGCCGCCTTGTGTGGCTTGGCGTGTTATTTGAACACGATGAGGTGTGTTCATCAATCTGCTGGTGGTTTTCTTCCGGCGTTTCTTTGGCCGAATACAAAAGTAGCAACAGACTTTCCAATAAATAAATTTAAAAGAATGGGCCATGGCGTCGCCAATGTTCGACAAGCAGAGCAGAAGCAATGGAATGCCTACAATTGCGTAGAATATGGTGACAATTTTACCCCAAGAAGTTTTGGGCGCAACATTTCCATAACCTGAAAGAAAAATAAGCATGTTAGTGAGAAGAACTCAAGAACTACATTTAACGATACATTTCTTTAAATTCCATTATGTAATTTAAATTGGAAACTTAAGCTTCAGAAAATCAATCTTCTTGATTGGAAAACGTTTTTTTCTTCTAAAGCATTGCATAAGTGTAAGTGCTTTAAATTATTCGATCTTTCTTCTTGTTATCAAAGGATTATACATGCTAAGAAAGGAAATTAAACAAAAATTGTTATAAACATATATTAAAGCGGTGTTATTAAACGAGTAAAAAGAAGCAAATTCTAAAAAAATATTGAAAATAGTCTGGTTTTTTGAAAGTAAAATAATTGTAATTAATTTCAATGAGTTACAATAAGTTGTTGCTGGTGCAGTCTCGAATTTCATGGCTAGGCCTTGAGGGTTCAGGATCTGATCCTGTTTAACTCCTTCATGCGCTGAATTTTTACAAAAATAACGCACTAGACGGAAATATTATAATTACAAATATTTTAAATAAACCTCGCAAAACTATAATTATTGAAAAAAAGCTGGTACATATTAATAATATTTAGCATTTTTTCAAATAAAGAGTGTTCAGAGTTTTAAAAAATAGGTGGTACGTATTTTGAACCATCACGCTTCAAGCAGCATGATAATTCTGGAAACATGATTTTTTTCTCTCTCTCTCTTTCCAAGGCATAATGTAACTTTGCAGACACAACACATCCATTCTGTATGAACTTCGATTGATTTTAATATATATATTTACTTCTTCATTTATACTGTTATTCATCCTAAATATAAACAAGTAATATAAAAAAATCAAACATAATCAATAAACATGTCCATTATTGCGAAAAAATAAGTGAGATGCATTTTGTATTAGTAAAGAAGATGGCCTTCAATAGTGTAGCAATGGACATGTGAGGTACTAATTATCGTAATATTGACTTGTTTAGTTACATAATATACGTACTTACTTGATTTGTATCAAATATCACAAGAATCACTTTCATTTACACTTAAAAATACACAACATAATCACTTCCAAAAAATACCACTCAACAGACTCGCAGCTGATCAAAGAATGAACTGCTGCAAAAACACATTGCACACAATTGGATTCTGACATCTGTTGGAAACTTGAGTAACTGCTAGGAGTTGCCCTCTGTGGTGGTTTAGAGAATATATCCCTTAGCATCAATCTCTGAGGCATTCAAACAAATGCTACGTTTTATGTACCACTACACCAGTGGCGCACACAGGAATTTTTCAGGGGGCTCCGGGGTCGAAAGTTCCCCATTCTTGTATCATGCTCCTTTTGATTTTGTCGATTTGGGGGAACAAAACACAGTAAAAAACTAATTATTGAATAAATAATTAGCATTAATTAATAAAATTAATCATTAATAACAAATACTTAATTAAATTTTACGTACTATGTACTTAGAATTGTAATCAATCGGAAAAAAATCAAGGGCTTTGGGGGGGTCCGGACCCCCCTTGTGTGCGCCACTGCACTATACAATAAACTAATAAGAATTAAGGGTACAACATATGTATCACCAAGCATGAAAGAGTTCAATAAATATTTATATTGAGTCTCAAATATATATTTTTACCCTTTCACGACCAAAGGAAACATATCCCTCATTTTGAAATTGGTGATTGTCATACTTAATTCCCTTATCCACATTTTTTGTATTAAATGTCAAAATATTATGTATTCCAAATGTATTTATGAAAACATAAACGCGTTTAAAAAAAGAACTGTCAAACTAATTGGTGCCAATGATAAAACATTCACGAACTGTATTATTATTACTTATTTCAATTTATTGTGTGGTGTTATAATATACTACTGTGTTCTGTCGCATATTTTATATTATAAACAGGGACGATCGTAGCAGGTGTGCAGCGCGAGTACCGCAAGGCCACTTACAAATATCTCAATGAAACAAAAATTTTCACGAATTTCTCACAATAAAACTTATAATAAATCGAATAAATATGCTGAATTTTAAATAGTTATTGAAGGATCGGAATAAGCCCCGATTTCCTGATAGCTTAGCATAATGAAGAAAAATAGAATGTTACTGTACAGTGTGTTTGTCCACTGTCTATTAATGTCTACTATTTACACACATCCTTCATTTGACATCCAGATTCGTAGTAAAGGCGGCAATACCGCAATAGAAAAGGTTTTCTTGCTTATCATCGGCACTGATGGGCGCACTGTGGATCGATGCTTAACAAAAGCGTCTCAAAAAGGATTTTTGCGAAAGTTGCTTTGTGAAGATATCTGACATGGTTAATATTACCCAAGACAGAGGGGTGTTTAAATTCAACATGCATCTGGGGAAATTTGAAGTTTTTAATTTAATAACAGCCTTACAATTTAGAAAAACAAAACAGAAGGGATTTTTGTGTTTATTTACATTTTTATTAATGTTTTACTTTTTATTCTTATACATGTAGACGAGTTGACATATATGTAACACTAACGTTAAGTATTAGTCGAAATATGAAAAATTCTCAAGAGGAGTGGCCCATTAGATCTTTCCATGGGGGCGGCCGACACCCTAGGAACGGTCCTAATTATACGATTAGTATAATCTTCTGCAACAAATGAAAACAAATGCCTAACAACAACTACATATTGATTCAAATTGAATTGACAAATTTATTCAAAAAACTATACATTGTAATGTACTTATGATTTTTTTTTATTTATTTTACGTCTAAACAAGCTAAAATAAACATTTACATATTGATATTTACTCTTTGCGACTTAATAGTCCTGCACAGGTTAAAAAATTGTAGTGGCCAGTAAATGAAACTGGATTAGCAATATGAAATCTAAATATTTTCAGAACAGCTTTAATAATATATGTTCTTTTTTTTATTCCCAATACCAAAATAGAGTATACATAGTAAATAGATAAACTTTTTCTCTTGTTTTGAGTTCTTAGATAAGTGTATAAGCTAGATAAGAGTTGATATTAGATTTTTTTATATGATTTTACAATAACTAAACCTCTTTCTTTGCAACTTGAGATCAAAATAAGGAGATTTATCAGATTCCAATCGAGAAAACTTCTCAAACACTCACTTGGAATCTTATCATTTTAGTATCAGAATAAATAGGAGTCTTTGGGGCCTTTTGACTCCTGGAAAATTCTTAAGGGATTTATCTAAGCTCGTTCTAATCTCTTATTAATGAGAAGTAAGAAGCATGAACCTCGTTGAAGACGCTACAAAGCATCAAGAAATCAAGCGAAAGGGAAAAGCTAAAACGACGCGAAGAAATCACTGAACCTTGGAGATAACCTCTGGTAGTTGTTTTCAAGCGTCTATGTGTTAACAAGTTCAGCCCGATCTCGACATTTACATTTACATGGTCAAATGGTTCTAATAAACTTTACTGCTTGTCTTTACAGATTGCTGTGAATTAAGTAATATAATAAGAAGATGCGTAATAACCTCTCTTAAAATAAAGTTTGTTGGCTAAATAAACTTCTCATTGGATGTATGAACGAATTGGAATGTTTCCCCCTATCATAAACATAATTTTTGCTTAAGTTTTTTAGTGTCAAAGAATTGTGTTAATCATATTTATGCATAATAAAAAAATTACACAAATTAAGTAAGCTCTTATCTTAAACAAAATTTTACTCTAGTTTATATGTATATAATAACATACATTAATCATTCGAAATATTTTTATGAAATTCCTATATGAATTTGAATGATATGTATAAGTTTCAACACAAAAAAAGCCCCCAATAAAATACATAGAAAATAATTATTTAGTAAATAGAACTCATGACTTGCACCCACCAAATAAAATACAAATAAATAAATAAAATAAAATAAAAAAATAACAATTGAAATTGTCTGAAATTTTTTGAGCGCATTTAAATGCAAAGAAAGGGGAATAAAATCTTTATGATGTACGAGTAGAAGCGTAAGTGTAAAAATAAGCTTTATATATATATATACATACAATTTTTTTCATGTGTCTGCATTTCATAAAAAATTAGGTTAAATAATAAGGACATTAATTTCCCACACATTTTTCCTACATCAAGTTAATATAAAAATCCTATTAAATTTAGAAAATCACGAATGGTTTTAATACTTACATTATAAATAATGATAAAATGTTATAAAATTTCAGGATCATTTAAACATTATTAATAACTCTATTCATTGTCAAAAATAGTAAAGATATCGTTAAATCCACTCAAGTTATAAAAGCAGTGGCGCAGCTACCAATGGGCTAGGTGGTGCCATGTCCCGGGGCCCTCACACTCAGGGGGTCCTCAGAATCTGACCACCAAGCAAGCTACGAAATTTTCTCCCACGTTTAAAATATAAATATAAAAGGTTGCAACACAATGGCAACTCAGTTGCAAATAGTTCAGAAATTGTAAGGAATTCTCCTAAAATCCTTTCCTTTGTTATTATATATACACATACAAATATATATATATATATATATATATATATATATATATAATCCAATATAAGAATTTTTTAATATATAATCATATACATATACATACACATATATATAAATACATTTATACACACATATACATATACATATAAACAAAAATATATAAATAATCATATAGTTATAAACCTAAGATAACTAAAAGTAGGAAGTAGGCACACAGTATAAAGACAAATTCCTGGCCTTAGGAACCAGGATTGCAGGTTTAAACAAGTTTTGCGGCGCCAACCTTCACCTGTAATTTGTCATACTATGTACCAAGAGGAAAGGAAAGAGTTCTATACGTAAAATTTAAATATTAAGTCATTAAACAAGAATATATGAACATAAACATAACCTACTAAAACGGATTTGTAACGATGGCCAAGAGTGCATAATCGTGTTCCCGCCAAATAGGGAGAGCAGAACCGCATAAAGTTACTTGCGATACGATATAAGGAATGATTAATTGCGATACGATATACGATAATAATAAATATATATATATATACTTTTAAAAAATCATAAAAATAAAAATAAAAATCATAAAATTAGCGTAAATTATAAAGAAACTCTGAAAAATATATATTAAAGATTTTAAAAAAAAACAAGCATGTGGCGCCATCTATTTAATAATTGTAGGATAAATTAGATATTGTCTAAATTTAAAAAATTACAAAACATAATAACAGTAAATAATTACAATAATACAAATTGTATCATAAAAAATCATTAGAAATATAGTTACAAAGAAAATTAGCAGGGTATCCATGTTCAATACAGTGATTAAAAATTTTTTAAGATTTAAAAAATATTAGCTTTATCGCTAACTAATACTTTATTGCGATAAATATAGTTAAAAATAATATTTCTATATATAGATATTGATAAATTAGAATTCAGTAAGGCACTTTGATGATATTAAAATTAAAGGCATCTCTTTTATCATAAATATTAGTATGTAGTTTCAAATCCTTAATATACAGAGATACATCTAGGTAATTTGTTTTGATTGGATTATTATTAATTTTAACTAAGTTCAAGTAGGACGGATAAAAATTAATAATAGGATTTAAATTATCATTTTTACCAAAAATAATTAAATCATCAATATATCTAAAAATGTAGTAGTCATTATTAATAACATAACTATATTCATAAAAATGTAAATAAAGATTAGCCAAACTATTACTAGCTGGGCCCCCTTGTGGGAGTCCTTTCTCTTGTTTATATAAAGAACCATTAAAACTGATATAATTTTCTTTTAAGACAAAATCTATGAGAGTTTTAAATTTGTTAAAATTAATATTAAGGTTATACATACTGTGGTTTTCTAAAATTACTTTAATAATATCATATAAATCAATGGAATTGAAAAGATCTTCAAAGTCATAACTATGAACTGAATAAATATTTTTATCATTAAAAAAATCTATAATCTCTTTACTATTTTTAATTATAGCTTTATTACATTGCTGATTAATAAAGTTTTGTATTATATTATGAAGTAATTTGCCTGCAGTAGTAATATATGTTCTAAAACCATTTGTTACAGTTCTAAATTTAACCGGACTTTTATGGAATTTTGGAGTTAAAAAATATATGGATACTTAATTTTAGGAATACAATAACCTAATTTTTTATAAATAGCAATAATACGATTACTAATTTCATTATGTGACAAATCTAATTTTTTAAAAAAAACCATTATTAAGAAAGTGATCATAAAGAATATTATAATAAAAATACTTACAAATCACAGCATAGTTACCAGGTACTTTATCAATGTAAACTACGATAAAATTCTTTTGTAAATTATAAATTTTCTGTTTGATATCTTTAAAAGTAGTTTCATATTGAGAATGGTAGCTAAAATTCATAAGGTATTTTAAAATATTGTACTTATACTCTTCAAATGCCTCAATAGGTAGTCCAAATTTAATTGCAGATTTTGTAATAAAATTATCTATATCTTTAAAAATTTGTTTTTTAACAGTATTGTTGTTATTAGAAACATTTAATCTAAAATTAGTGCCTTTACTCATTATATCTTTTAAAATATTATCATTGATTATATCTAAGTTACCAGTAACTACATGTTTATGATGACCATCAATAAAATCATTATAGTTTTTACATATACAATCTTCTATATTAATAGATGGCGAACTATTGTTGTAATTAAAGATAAATCTGCCCATCGTTTTGTTATATTTAAAAGCTTTCTTTACAACAACATTTCTAACTGGAAAAAGAGACAAATGTCTATTAAATACACTAGAAAAGTTAATTTTGTCAAAAGTTTTATTCATGAATAATAAAGTGCAGTACTTTGTAATGGGTTCATTAATTTTCTCAACATTAATATTGAATTTATTAACTAGATAGTTAGTAATGTCTTTAATAATGTGTACAGAATGACTAACCTTTAAGGAATCATTATTTAAGGATTCATATAACAATGCAATTTCATGTTTATTCAGACCAAACATGAAGTATTTGATTTTCTTGATATTAAAGTTTTTTTCAAAATCATCAATAAGAACTCTAATATTGTCATTTAATGAATTTTTATCTCTGTTTTTCCTTTTAGTTCTATTACTTCTAGATTTTCTTTTAGAAGTATTGTTTAATTTATTGGCATTATAAAAAATTCTTTATTATTATTCTGTAACATTATTTGCAGAGTATTTTTAGCAAAATACAAAACATTAAGGCCATATGGATAGATTGTATTAAAACTCCTAATAAAGTGATTTTCCCACCATAATCTGTGCTTAGTAATTGGAGAAATTTTAATGATAGACAGTTCAACATTATTGAAATCATGCATATAAAAGTGTCTAAGTTCAATTTTATTAGAATTATTGGAATTATTAAAGAATTTAACATCATGTCTATGCTGATTAATCCTTAAGTTAATAGTATTGGAGGTCTGTCCTATATATTTATATTGACATACTTTACAATTTAAAATATAAATACAATTAAAGGTTTTACAAAGGTTAAATTTAGAATCACAATCATATTGATCCATATTTAACATAATACATGTCTTACATCTACTATCTCTACATTTATTGAATTTTAACTTAAGACTATTATAAGATTGAGAGTTATCAAAATTATAAGATAAATTATCAGAAATTCCATGTATAGCAGGACTCTTAGTGTAACATTTATGAATATTATGAGAAATGTGATTATTAGAATCTAACAATTTTTGTTTATAATGATTATGATGGCCATTAATGAATTTTTTGTTCCAAAAAATTCTAGTCTTGAATATTTTAATATTAGAATTACTATTACGAAGATGTAATTCATTAACAGAACTCGGATCCTTTCCAAAATTGTTGTTATTGGAGAAAGAGGGGGAAGAGTTATGAAATTCCTTCATCCTAATATCAACAAGTCAAAATAGATATAATTCTGTCTTCTGGCCTCGGTAAAACGCGATATCGGTCGTCCAGTCGCCTGTGTCGTGTGTCTAGAGATTTCTCCCGCTGTCTGCCGCCTGTTTCTTCTGGCCTGTAAGACAATATACCGGTCATCTGCGGGTGTGGTTCCTCGTGGACGACCACTACTGAATCCCCGGATAGCTGTTCCTGTAGTTTGAAATTGTCTCCAAAGTCGTGAAACGATGCTGTGAGCAATTCCGAACTCTGCAGCCACACTTGTCACACTGCGGCCTTCCTCCAACTTCCCAATGATTCGACCTCGGGTAAAAGCATCCAGATGTCGTCTAACAGATTGATTACTCGCCATTTCTCGCTGAGGCAGCAACTCGGTGTGATTTTAACTGCTATACGGCGTGCAATCTCTTTGCCAGAAACACTAATCTTACACCGACAACATGCTTTATACTACTCAGACACTCCCCCATTACGTCTACCTGCATATCTGCGCATGTGCTACCGTACATCACCTTACTTAATCTCCTGATTGGTCTTTCTGTCCGCTCTGCCTCTTCGTTCAGCTGATATGCTAGTTTTTCGACTTCGTCCTTAATTTTTGCACACCAGTATATATATATATATATATATATATATATATATATATATATATATATATAATAATAATAAAATAAAAGTGAAGAATAACTAGAACCCACAGTACTAAAGAAGTAAGAAATTGGAATTGAGATAAAGGTTTGTTATACTCATATAATAAGCCTCTTTCGCGCGCGCGCGTTACATACATCGTTTTATTGCCTAATAAGTAAATTATAATTTGTAATCTTGTTCGTTACTGTTTTTTTATTATTTATTACGTTTTTTCTCATCTTCCGGTGCCAGTAGTTCCTGAATTCTTCACAGATGTTCTTGAAGAGGTCTGTCGTGGTATCAAATCGTACACATGGGCAATCACTAAAACTCCAACAAGAAAACTTATAGACATGCATATAGGTAGTATGAAGCTTTGCTTTCTTATGTTTTATGTTCTGCAGAGAACGATAAAAAGCTGACGTTAAAGTATATATATATAATCCAATAAAAGAATTTTTACAAAATATAATCATATACATATAAATACACATATAAATAAATTTATACATATATATACATATACATAAATACATAAACAAAAATATAAAAATAGACATATAGTCTCTCTCTCTCTATATATATATATGTATATATATATAGAGAGAGAGAGAGAGAGAGAGTTTTGTGTATTTAAAATATTCATATATTTTTATCTCTTTGCTTGATAAAAACCCAACCAAGATTGGGCCCTCATTTTGTTTCTGCACCAAGGCCATTGGATACCTAGCTACGCCACAGTATAAAGGTAATGCCAATTCATAAATAATCAAGTATTGAT
Organism: Trichonephila clavipes; assembly: GCA_019973935.1. Lineage (NCBI taxonomy): Eukaryota > Metazoa > Arthropoda > Arachnida > Araneae > Nephilidae > Trichonephila > Trichonephila clavipes. Next base: position 331,663 of record BMAU01019389.1, on the reverse strand, counting down.
AATCATAGCGTAAAATATAATATTTTTAACGAAATAAAGGCCTTATTATATTAAATAATAATAATAAATTTTATTAATACTTGCATTTTTAAAGTGCTTTTTTTATAAACAATATCTACGCCTCAATTTACTTATTGTTATATTTTTATTATATATTTACTTATTACTAATATTATGCCTAATATTAATTATATTACTAATATTATGCCTAATATTAATTATATTACTAATATTATGCCTAATTACTTACAAAAAATTATTATCTTGTTACTAATCATGTGCAAAACTTCTATTACAAAAGAAATTTATAAAAACTGTTTGAAACACGATTATCCTACTATCTGTTTACAGTGTTGGCAAAAAGTTTTTCTGCTAAATTTTTGTGTTCGACATAAATTTTCATTGTAAGAGAAATTATCCTACTATTTTAAATATTTTTATTTATTCTAATGCGTTTTTTTTTTCATGCTGATTTTAAATCTGTTAATATATTTTTAATGTCACAAGTATTTTTTTGTAGTATAGCTACCTAAACACAAGGATGTATAGAATATAGAGAATTACACAATATAGATTGACATAATATACATAGTAGAGTAACACAAACATTTTTAAAAACACGGTACATTTAACATGTATTTTGAAACTTGCATGATTGCTACATGTTTGAACATCAATATTTTAGTGGGCTAGCCATTTTCTCTAATTACGCGTCTATATCTTTTTGGCATTAAATGCAAGAATTTCGCAAGATGTTCTTTCGTGATACTATGGTAGAAAGAAAATTTTAAAGCTTCAACTAACTTAGATTTGTTTGAAGGTTTTTCCTTTCAAATATCATAACCAATTTTAGGCAATAGGCTCTCTATTGGGTTAAGATCTGAATACTGTCATAGCCAGTTCATCCTATTCCCAGTAATGAATTCAAACTATTTCTGGACTACCTTTGCAAGGTGACATTGTGCATTATTGTCCTTAAAAATTCATGACTGATCTCCAGAAAGATCTTCTGTTGGTAGCAATTTGTTTTGTAGTAATTCAGTGTAATCTCTAGTATTCGCTGATCCAATCATGATATGAAATCTTTCAACAACAGGAGAAAATATGCAACTTCATATAATAACTTTCGCCTGGTGCTTTTCTCTGGGCTTTAGATGTGTGCGTGTTTTATGAGTGAGTTTTTTTTGTCTTACATAGGCACTATCTTGGTTACCAGAAATACAAAGCTAATTTTTATCATCAAATATTACCTTTTCCTGGTCTTTAATAGTCTATAATGAAGGAGAGATCCCTTGCCCATTCCAATCGATTCTTGTTTTGAAAATCTGTCAGTAACAGTTTTGGGTGAGCTTTAAAGCCTCGTAATCCAATTTCAAGCAGTCTTTCTCTCACAGTTCTAAGGTACACATTCCCATTCGTCATTAAAGTCAATGTTTTTAAAAATTTCGGTAAATTAAGCAGTCTGTTCCTATGTCTGTCCCTAAGTGAAATCCTATGTACAATACCTTATCTTCAAGTAAAGTTGTTTTTCTAGGTCGTCCAAAGATATTCATGTTCGCAAAATAATATGCTTCAGAATAACCTTTCAACGTTCTCATGTCAGTAGAAAGATCACAAGTACTTCGGCAGAAATTTGGCGAATAGAATATCTTTCTTCTTTCAAAAGTATTATTTTGTACTTTTTATTATAAGGCAGAAATGAAAATTTACCCATATAACTCCTATATTTTTCCCCCTCACACTTCAAATTGCAATTCTCAATACACAAAAACATGCTATACATTCTTCTTTCAACCTCTCACCACAACTGTTAACTCCTTGATTGGCCCCTGATCATAACTCTAAACTAGTTGCAGTCTTAGAAAATATAGCAGTTTTGCACTTCGGTCTATTGACTTTTTCTTGTTATAATAGGTCTCGTGTCCTTAGTTATAATTTTTAGATTTCCCTCATATTATTTTCATTCACTAATTTATACACTGCTCAATCACATTATCAAAAGCCAGAATAACCACCTTCCACAGAGCGGACTGCAGTGAGGCGTGCAGCAAGAGAGACAATTAAGTTCCTGAAAGTGTTTGCTTGGATATTGAGCCATGCAGACTCCAGCGCTGTGGCCAATTGCGCTATATTACGTGGGTGAGGATCCATGGCGCGAACAACCCAATCAAAATGGTCCCACAGATTCTCGACTGGGTTTAAATCAGGTACGTTTGCTACCAGAGGACAACTGTAAACTCATCCAGGTGCTCTTCAAACTCTGTACGTACATTTCCAGGTGTATGACACTTCGTATTGTCCTGCTGGTAGATGCCACCATTTTGAGGGAAAACAATGCACATACAGGGGTGGACAGGGTTTGCAAGAACAGATGCGGACTTGTATTGATCCATCGTGCCTTCCACAATGATGATCGAACCCAGAGAATGCTAGGAAAACATTCCTCAAACCATAATGCTGCAGCCTGGACCGTTCCGGAAATGGTTGCAGGGTGTTTTTTTTCAGAGGTTTCACGCCTTATACACCAGCGTCCATCTGTCCGATGGATCATAAAACGTGATTAATCAGAAAACGCTATCTGTCTCCACTCAGTGAACGTCCAGTTGTGGTACTGGCGTGCAAATTCCAGTCTTCGTTTCCAATGAACAGCAGTCACCATGGGTGTATGAACCAGGCGTCTGTTTCGGAGGCACAGACGCAGCAACGTTCACTGAACAGTAGTTTGGGAGACACTGTTGGTAGCCCCTTAGTTCATATGGGTGATCAGTTGCTCAACGGTAGCACATATATTCTCCCGAACGCATTTCTACAGCCGTCTCTCACATCTGTCCACTATGGCCCGTAGTGCATCACATTTGCCACGTCATTGATTTTGGACAGTCTCATTTTGCCATACATGATATACTTTTACTACGGCAGTACGCGAACAGTTCAGAAACTTATCCGTTTCGGAAATGCTTCCAACCTTGGCCCGAAAGCCAATGAGGTGCTCTGTTTCTGCATGACGCCAATGATTGCAATGTTTTCCGATACTTTAGACACATCAATTGGAACTATGATATGGTTGGTGTTGTTAGCTTGTGACGGGCTCACCGAGTTTTCAACTAAAAACTCCTCTTGGGTTCTTTGGGGCCGAAAAAGGCAAATTCTTTTCAACCAAATACAGAAGCGAAGCGTGAGTATGAAAATTAGGAACCTTTTAAATAGTAGAAGTTTAACGTAAGCGTATGATCTTTTGGGAAGTGATTATGTTAGTCTGAGTTTAAGCGCGTAAACTGAAGTCAGAGATGTAAGCCGTTATTCGAGTGTGAAGCTATCCGTGATAGAGTGATCAAATCAAGGTGGATACTATTCCACGCAAGATATAGAAAAGACATTTAGGATCCGAGAGGATTGTTGTTAAGCAAGAGATTAAAGTTGGATAATTCCATTATCTATCAGGAACTGTGTAAAGACTGAGATTAGAAATAGGCGGGGATATAGTGATTAAAGTCGCGCGTATTTGGTAACACGCATCATGTGTTTTCTCACCTCAGATCCTCTAAGTTTAAATATAACTATTATCTTTGTATAGTGTTCAAGTTAAGATCTTAATAAGGACATATTAAGATCATGGCAACGCCTGGTTCCTCATTCACTTCCATGCCCCTAGGTCACGAAGATAACTTAGAAGTAAGGCATCACCCACGGGCAAATACCTTACAAGCTTGGTTTGGAGGAAGGAGGTGTGGCTTCTTGAGAAGGGACCAATGGGGTGGCTTGAGAGAGAGAGGAAGCTTAAATGACTTGAATTGAGGGTTGCTATTGGTTGTTATGAGTAAGCTTAAGGACTTTGACTGCCCTTCTCAGAGAAAATTCTACACTATTGAGTTACAAGAACTATTGAAAAAAATCAAATTTAAGATAAAAATAAGAGAAATTAAAATAGAAAAATTAAGAAATATTAATTGGCAAGCTATTCTACGAGTAAAAAAGTTTTTTGTCTATCGTCTTTGGTTGCTTTAAGAGCAGGGAGTATAGTTTAAGGAGTTTTGGCATTTTCTTTACTAAATCATAGAATTTTAAAAAGATCAAGAAGACTAAAAATTTAATTTGTTTCAGAGGTGAGAAATTCTTGAGAATGACTTTATTTTTCATTTTTATTATTATTTTCTATAGAATTTGAGGGTTTATTATTAACTTAACTTAGTGAGGCAACTGACAATGAGGGCCAAGGCCTACTGTGATTATGCCAGTATGCGTGACCTTGGGGCCCTGAGGTACATAAGCAGATGTTCCGGTCAGATGCTCAGTCCAACGCGAGACCCCCAGTGTTAAGTTCCCAAACAAGCTTGGTACTCATTTATCGATCCACTGAAGGAATGAAAGGCTGAGTTGACCTTGCCCAGCCAGAGGTTCGAACCTCGAACCTATGGTATGGAAGAGCTATGTACTACCACTCAGCCACTGGGCTTCTATCAACTTTATTACGGCTAACAATATTAGCGAATGGAAATTCCTTAAACAATGTTGCTGATGGTAAAGTCCTTCTTTAAATTTAGAGGAGTACATTTCTTTGGTTGCGGAAATTTGTGATATTTTGTGTAACAAGTAGTATGCTCATACACTTTGCAATTAATGTAGAAGGGATTATCCTGCTTTTCTTTTATTTCACAATCTTTCGCAGGTGATCCTTACCGCACTTTATGCAACGTGGCTTTTGATGGGAATTGGCTGCCACATGGGAAAAAAAATTAGTGCATCTAAAGCATTGAGTGATACCCCGAATGAGGTATCTCTCCACTTTAACTTGTATGTAGCCTAAGTGGATATGGTCGAATACGGGGAGATTTTGATCATTCCTAGGGAGTGCTACTAAGAAAAAAAGGAAGTGGGGCCTTAGTTTTCCTGGATATGAGTTGGCTGCAACTGTTAACAGAGTAGACAAGGTTTTTTATGTCAGTGATTATTTCTTCCATTTTGGTAAATATTGGGAGTCCTTTGATTACAATTTTAATTGGTTTTATCTCTTTTGGGGAATGACGTAATATTCGAAATCATTACCTCCCGCCAAAGCGTGGGTAAGACTTCGATATTCGCCGCTTGAATTTGCATATAACTTAATGCAGTCATCGGAGGTCTTACTGTTGAGATCGGATAATTCGCTCTGTAAAGTTTTTAATTTGTTTCTATAATTGCGTTTAAGTTTAATCATCATGGGGGGATTTGTGTGTGTGTGTGTGGTTTGGGAACTACAATCTCTGCAGCGAATGCTCGACATCCCATTACAAATTTTCATATTTCTTCTGGGTTTCGACAGGCTCTGGGATTTTAGTAGGGGTGGAAGGTCGATCGGTTTTTTTTGAGAAGACAAAGTCATCTGAGGATTCCTTTTAAACTTTACGTTTTTTGAATTTCTCAGTTTTTTTAGTTAATTTATCCAGTAAATTAGAGGGGGAGGGGGTAGTCTGAGAATTGCCTTCACCTTTCATCGGGGTAAGAGAAGTAGAATGGTGAGAGTAGTCAGTTTTCGTGCATGGGGGAAAGGTCCACAACATACTCAACATAGGTCCTTCTTGGCAATGGCTTCCATCAGGGCAGGTCTGAATGCTTTATTCATCTCGATTTCCTCAGGTTTCTCGCTCTTAAGCATATAACGATAAGTTCGTATGAGAAGTTCAGTCTTCTGTATCTGGGTTGTGGCATCCCTGAGTCTGAAACAATCAGACACAGGAGTCGATTTATTTGAAGATCCGGAATTAATCGATGATCTGGATTTATATGAAGTTCCAGATTTAATTGAAGCAAATTCCATATCTGAGTCTGAGCCAGACATGTTTAATCAAATTCCAAAGGAAACTCCCTTGACCATAAAGGCCCTAAAAAAGGTTGCAAAGGATTTTAAGAGCCGTCTGGGTTGAAGTGATTAAAAATGGAGAACTGCTCGGTGTCTCCACTGGTTCTCGCCAATATTTTCCGAAGCCCTCACATACCCTTTACATATGCTCAACTGTACTGTACTGTCACATGCCTTCTGTGATTGGTTATTTAACGTCGACGTCTAAAGTACGTGGTGGTCATATTAATGTGTGTGTGTAAGCATTAATAATATACTAAAATATATCAAATTCCTATCACTCTAAATTAATGCTAAGCAACATGCAAAAATTTATGAAATAATGCATGTCATAATAGCATGCATGTCATCCGGAGAATTATTTATCAATAAGCAGTGATAACCATCAATAACGAAGCATTTTTAGGCTAAAACTGTTCTTCGAAAGACTTGTAAAGGTCTTGCCTCCACGCCTACAGGTGGGAGAGAAAGGGAAGGAAGACTAGTCGTATTTAAAATCCCTTAATTTATTTACAACACAAGTTCGACCAATCAAAGCTAAGAGATGCATCCAATAAATCAATGCAAAGACAATTAACGAGATACACGAGAAACGAGAAGACTTTAATTACTTGTAACACTACTTCAATTTCAATTACTCTGACTTCCTAGGTATCTAATCTAGATTAAAGCTTCAGTGACAGATCGTCACCTTAATTATTGCAATTATCAATTACTAAATTGCGTCACACTTTAAATTTGATTAATCACGCTAGCAGTCTGCCCTATATATCTCTCTCTAACCTGAAAGCTTAGACTATATATGGCAGTCTTAATTTGCTTGTTCACGTTTTCTTCATCGGAGGAAGCTTTCTAATAAAATAATTTTTAAGGACCAAAAGTTCCCTAAGAGGACTATTAGTAAGAAGATCACGTACAGAGCCGTCACAGACTTTGCATAAATCATTTATTTATTTTGTTTCATTCTAGTTATAAAAGTTAGATTCTAAATTAAATAACTCACATCCATAATTTATTCCAGCTTTACCACAGTAACCAAAGAAAATCATCACTTTTAACAATGCCTTTAAAAAAAATTAGATATAAAATTTTTAAATGATATATGGATGATTTGAAAATTATCACTGTTGGCATTTTAAAACAGCTACAATATTATGAATTCCAGTGAACACTATTTTGACTGCAATTTAATTTTAATATTCAAAGTTTTGAATCTGGGAATTTGATATTTCTTCTTTATTAGTGCTTATAAATAAATTATAAATTTAAACAGAGACTTTTAGGACTGCATTGTTTCTTTTACTTTTAATCTGCGACGTAATCTGTTTCCACTAACTGCAGAATATTGGAATTCAAAACAAATTAAAATAACGCAAGTAATATCTATCACTATCTTAAATTATCCTTATCATTAGTCAAAGCTTTTATGTTGCACGAGCACAAACCTTTTAGAGTATAGACACTTGGTACGATACAGTTTAGGAATTTTTCAACGAAAAAAAACCAAAAACTATTTTATTTTTAACACTAAAATAAATAAATAAATAATCTGAATTACCTTCATTAATAAAGCACTTCAATACATTATGCGTGTTTAGGGTTCATTCTTCATTAATAAATAAAAAGTTTTAGAGGCTTTCTATTCGCAAAAAGACAGATACTGACAAAAATATTTAACTGCGTTGATTATTATTCATACACACACACACACACACACATATATATATATATATATATATATATATATATATATATATACATACATATATATATATATATATATATATATATATATATATATATATATATATATATATATATATATATATATATATATATGATTAAAACTTATTATTGATACTTATTTTATGTCATGAATGTATTCAGACACATAAAGTAGAAATTTTGGAACTTATATAAAGGAGGTGGGTTTTTTTTCTTTCGCTCTTTTTTTGTGCTGATGTCTAATTGGTTGAGTAGTTAAGCGTAATTCCTTCGCCTAGTCTAGATAAATATGTCAAATCCGAAAGCCCCGGTGATTAAAAGACGGAAAGATCGGCCATGAGGAACATGGAAAGGAAGGAAATGATCAATTCCATTGAATATCATCAACCAGGTTCATCATTCCTTGCGTGAAAAAGTAATGGCAAGGGTAGGCGGGAAATACGTCCTTCTAACTCAATAATGTCGCATTTAAATCTTTTATTGGTACTTTAAACGTAAGAAGCATAAGAAATATTTTTAACATTTTTTTTCCTTAGCAAATAAAAAATTATTGAAAATAAAAAAAAGGTGGGTGCTCTATTTAGGAGCATCAAAGTTGAAGATTAATTTATATACCGTATAGCGTAGTCTCATTGACAGGCAGTTCGTTAACCTTCTTTTCATTATTGACGCCCAGGGGCGAACAGAATCACCAGATGGCTTTTTTTCTTTCAAAAAGTAAATTATAGTTTCTTCTCCTCTCCGCCATGAGGCGAAACAACTGCTAAGTCGACTCTTAGACTGTTGGTTGTTACCCCTCTTTTTTCTTTTCCGACACCCAGAGGCGAATAGATTCACCAGATGGCATTTTCTTCACTGTGAACTATGGAAGGGACCATAGTTGGACCATTGCACATATGATGAAGCTGTTTCCATGACTGTCCATTCTTACCAGAGGCGTAACGTGCACCCCCGCATCGCGAGGGGGCCCAGGGTTCTATAGGGGCCCAAAGCCTGACTGACGCAAGTGCCTACCCTTTGTAAAATTCAACATGGAGGCCCCAAACCTGACTTTGCAGGGGGGCCCAAAAGTTCTTCGTTACGCCACTGATTCTTACGTTTCCACTGACATGTGGCCGTGCTACACATGAAAGGAAAGGGGTGTCGGCTATTGGAAGGAAGAAATGCCAAGGATGGTATTCTCAATGCTAAAGTGACATGTCGATGCATATAGACTCTTCATATGGCTTACAATGTACAGAGACAAGAGAATCTCAGTCCAGACAGACTTTTGTCCCGGAAAAACTGTGGAGGTTGGGACCCAGACAGAGGGTGCCGGATACCAATCCGTGTTCCTTCCAATCAGAAATTATAGGAGGCGTGAGAGATCCCCACCCAGGGGGTTAAAGGAGACAGATTGAAAGGTGACCGGGGACTTTGGTGATATCAGAGAAAGGCTGCTAGGCAGCGGCAAGAACAGCGACAAGAAGAGCAATCTGGGCTTGGATTTTTCCGCCGAAAGGTTGCGGGGCAGCTAAAGTTTGATACCGGCTAGTTCCGGGATAGTAGGAGCTCATCTAAATTTATGAGCGATCTACAAGAAATTTTTCACTATTTCGGTGAAGCGCGTTCATTACGATATCCAGTTGCAGACCCTTAAGGGGTATCCGACTACATTCGGAACCGTGATTTCGCAAAAGCGTATAAATGGATAATACTTATGATATTTCGTGTCAATTTTATATTAGAAACATATATAAAATTGTTTTAAGAATATTATTACAATAAAAAAATTATTTAAGTACAATATTTTGACAAAAAATTAACATAGAATGGCCCATTTTCAAAACATTCTCCTTTTATGAAAAATGCTTCTATTATAATAATATTTTGCCTGTATATAGCTTAGAAGTGGATTTATACATATTTTACTACAACAGAGGGGAGAAATTTTATGAAAAAAAAGCCGATAATTATTTCAATTGGTGTTAACTCTGAAAATAATGTGAATTTTTTAAAATTCCTAGTTTATACTCTCTGGAGAGAAGTCTTTGCTTTATATAAGCAAAATATTATTATTATAGAAGCATTTTTTATAAAAAGAGAACGTTTGGAAAAAAGGTTTTTCTAAGTTAATTTTTTGCCAAAATATTGTATTTAAATATTTTGTTTCTGTCATAATGTCCTTAAAACAATTTTATACATGTATTCTAATCTAAGTGACACTAAATATCATAAAAATTATCCATTTATGCGCTTTTTTAAAACCACGGTTCCGAACGAAGTCGGATACCTTAATACACGACGATACCTATAGATATGATGACGATAGCAGAGATAGACGACGGTACCCAGTATATGATGTGCAAAAGACTTATCTTATAGTTCCCATAGAATGTGTATATGTTCAGCATTTATTGTAAATAAATTATATTTATTATCCCCCCCTAAAACTGTGTGATTCTTCTCGCTACCCAGGAAATATGTAAACTTGGGGGTCACGACATTTCGACCAGAATAAAATTATTAATTTCATATTATACTGCTGGACACCGTAAATGAAACACTCTGAAGGAAGCATGCAAATAGCATGAAATTTACAACATGCATTAGCGGAGGTGAGATATGCAAATGCTTAGAATTTCAGCGCAGACACACATCACGCGCGCCTGGGCGCCACCTAAAAGCGCTATTTAAGGCTTGGAAATTTCGACGATTTCAAGTTCGGCAATAGTTTTTCTTGTGGTTTTTTCAAATAACGATCAGTTATGTCTCGTAGAAAACAGCGATCAGCTTTTGATCAAGTATCCGAGTTCGACAAAGGAAGGATAGTGGACTACTGAGATTGTGGATTATCTTTCAGGAAAATCGGTAGTTGTGTTGGATGAAACCAAACAACTGTAATGCGGATATGTGACCCTTAGATTCAGAAGGGTACGAAGGACCGACGTGGTCGATCGAATTCACCTCAGTGCACTACTTCACGTGAGGACAGGCAAATTGTGCGCATGGCAGTGACGTATCGCTCAGTCACATCACGAACCGTAGCACCGCCACATTGAGTCTGGAACGCATCATTCAGTGTCTGCGCGTACCATTCGACGCCGTTTACCGCATGGTTGTCTGTCTGTAAGACGTCCATTGCTTGATCTACCCTTGAAGCAGAACCACAGACGTCTCCGCCACCAATGGTGCGATGAAAGAAGGATATGGGTGGCAGAATAGAATGAAGTTGTCTTTACTGACGAGTCACGCATCTGTCTGCAACACCACGAGGTCAGATTAGAGTCTGGAGACACCGTGAAGAGAGGATGCTGAACAGCTGCGTTATGCACCGCCACACTGGTCCTACACAGGGTATTATGGTATGGGGCGGTATTGGATATCACTCTCGCACTCCTCTAGTACGCATTGCCGATACTTTAAACAGCCAGCACTACATTTCCGAGGTGTTGGAGCCAGTTGTCCTTCCTTACCTTCAGTGCTTGGCCACAGCCATATTTCAACAGGATAATGCGCGACCACACGTGTCACGCATTGTCCGAAGGTTCTTCGTCAATTACCAGATTTAATTGTTTCCCTTGCCGGCTTGCTCTCTGGATCTTTCGCCGATAGAAAACATGTGGTCCATGGTTGCTCAACGATTGACCCAGATTACACCCCCAGCTGTCACACCAGATCAACTTTGGCAACGTGTGGAAGCTTATTGGTCTGCTGTACCCCAAGAACACATCTAAAGTCTCTTTGAATCAATGCCGAGGCGTGTGGCAGCGGTGATCTCCAACAATGGCGGCTACTCTGGCTACCGATTCTGGCAGGAACCACACTTCACAGAAGTCTATAAATTTAATAATTTGATACTTGGTCAACATGTTATCTACAAAATAAATTTTGTTGTGCTATCTCTTATCTTTCTTGGTGTTGCATTTACGGTGTCCAGCAGTGTATAATACTATATTGATATAAATGTGCATACTCATGGTTATGTGAATTGTTTTTAAAAACAGTCCTCCTAAAAAAAATTTCCAGTGAAATCTGTTCCAAATATAGAAATATTTATGCACTATTTATTAGAACGATGTAATTTTTTTAAAAAATGTCTTATTTATTGATAGATGGAAAATAAGAACTTGCGAGGAATATTTTTTGTGATGATTATCTTCGCTTTCATTTTCTCTTAGCGTTTACAGCGTATAATTAAATTTAATAATCACAAACGAAGCAACCAATATTCAATTTATCTAGTTACATTTAAAAACTTTTACTACTTTTTTATTCGTCAAGAATATTAAAATAGATATAGTATATTTGAGTAGATCTCATCCAAAAATATTCGAGTCTTTTAAATGCTAGTAAACTCTAGCAATTTTAACAGGAAAATATCTGTATATGAAGTTAGTCTGTGTGTTTATCAATATAAATTCGTACGATTGTAATCAAATATTAAATTATCTCTTGAAAATTTAGAAGCATTTAAAGTTTTTATTTTATCATGTAAAATGGTAACTCGCAATGCAAAGGGGTTGAAAAGAAATTTGACATGATAGATCCTGTAATCCGCCAAGTTACAATGTCATCAATATCAAAATCAGACCTGTGGAGTGAGGAGAGCGATCAGAAAGATCAACTGGATGATCCTAAAATAAAACCTATTATAGAATTTAAAGAGTCATCTGTGACGGAAAGCCCACCTGGCAAGACATCGTCCCTTCCCATCTTACAACGAAGCGTTACTGAGTTCTTTGGGATCTTTCCATCTGAGAAATGGTGTCTTATTTCGCAAATGGGAATCTGATGACTGGGACGTTCACTTTAAATCTGTCGAAGTTCAAAATTCTCATGCTGACCGTGGGGAAAAGTGGAGTGCTAGCCCAGGAGTCACCTTCATCATTTGATCGTGATCCAGAATTACGAGGCTCGTCCTTAAGAGTTCTCTGCAATTTCGAAATGAGAGGTTAACAATCAAATGTCATTTAAAATTTATTGTCAATTTGGCATTAAAATAAAATAAAAGGGATATTCCCAAGGTATTTGAACATACTTTATACAGGGAAAGCTTAAGTAATTCATTATTATTAAAGGAATATAATAAAACATGCTGTTTCCTGCGTATACATATATATTGAGCAATTAAATTACTTATTAAATATTGACAGTTTCATCTGATGATGCTGACGATTCGTCTGGGCGTGAACTCAACAAAATACTGAAAGCCTTTGAAATTTACGCCTACACAATCTCTCACAATCGATGAAGATTTGATAATGCCATCAGAAGGTGTCACATCTCTCTCTATGGTATCTCAGACGTGCTCTATGGAATTGTGATAAGGTGACCCAGATGTCGAGAGAAGCAAGGATATGTCTGTAGAATGTTCATTCTATCATTCAGATTCAATTATGGATCGTTGGTTCAGTGACCAGTAGAATATTAAAACTGCAAATGGATGGAAATTTTAATTATAATTATTTTAATTAAAAGTTATTTTAAACAATTTTAAATAATAATTATTTTAAATATTTTAATCAATAATTACTTTAAATAATTTTAATTATTAATAATTTTAGTTAATAATTATTTTAAATATTTTATTAATAATAGTTTTAAATAATTTTAATAATAAATTTATTTAATTTTTTTCACTTAATAAAATACAAAATAATTACATAAAATATCATTTAATATTTAATTAACCTTTCATAAATAAGTTTATTCAATTTTAAAAATAATTAAAAGAAATGAAAAAGAAATTGACCGATGAATCGAATCCAGACATCGCGCATAGTATGCAGAGGATAAATCAACCAAGCTACGAAATCGTTGGAGGAAATTAAAATTTACTTGTATAAAAGATAAGCATGAATTTTGAAGGCTTTTTTCTCAGAATTGACTGGCCATTCGGCTGAATTACATTGAGGGTTGAACCCCCTAAAGGAGTACTACTATTACACTAAGTCTCATGAATTTCCTTAGTCGTGCCCTCTCCTTGTTAGTAAAAATCCCAGTGCCTGTCCCACTTTCAAGACAGAATGATCCATTAGCTCAAAATACATCAATTTACCTGTGATCAAATGCTTTCAGACCTTTATTCTAACCTATACGTGCATCCAACTACTATTGACTCTTGTCATATCTCTCCACATGAAGTCGGAAAATTGATTAGACCATTTGTTATCCATTTAGTAGTCTCCCAAAGCTTACTATTCATTGAAAGCAAGACTTTTATACCATTTTACATTAAACGCTTATAACTCATTTGATCTTCAGTGTACACAGGGTGGTTCTAAATTGTCTCTATAAGCTAATATGTAAATTCATCCAGACGACCCATCATTGCATAGGGTCGCGTTCCATTCTGAGAGGCAGAAAAGAAGGAAAGTAGAAACGGATCCTACGAGATGAGGCAATACAAGTTCTTGCCTCTGGCGTCATTTTGTACTTGCCTACGTAGCACATATCCTAAGACTATCAAGAATATACCGCATGCAAAACACCACTGAGAACAAACCACATTTTGCTCTTAGTTGGTACCGGAGAAAGGCAATTAGAACAAACGCTGTCCTTTAAAAATGGCACTAAATCATCGCTTCAAACGTTATTTTGATAACATCATCCGTGAATGCTATGGCGGAGTACAAGTACGAGGAATTGGCAAATATGCACCTCACACACGATAGAAGCAAAACAGAATAGACGCGAACCACGAAGATTGCACGAACAGCGGTTTCCAGCTCATTGTATTTCAAGTCATCAAACCTTTTCCAGTGTTGATCGACGATTGCGACAAATTGGTTCGTTTGCTATCGCCAACTGCAATGCAGGGTGTTGGTGAAATGCATGAACACCAGTGATGGAAGAGCGAGTTTTGACTAGCTCATTCCACAAGCACGCGAGGGGTGGCATACGAAATGGGTATTTCTCAGCCAGTGATGTGGCGTATAGTACGCGCGCGCGAGGAACGCATGCACCCTTACCACATGCAAAGAGGGCAATCTTTACAAACAGATGATTATCCTCGCCTGGAAGACATTGTGTAGTAAATGCTGGGGGTGAAGAATAACAATACACGATTTCCTGCTTTAGCATTATTTAGTGATGAAACAAAATTCGGTAGAAAAGGCATTTTCAACATAAATAATTAACACGTTTGGTCTGACAGCAATCCTCATTGCACTACCCTTCGTAATCACCAGCAGAAATTTTCCACGAACGTCTGGACAGGTGTTCTAGTGATTACCTTCTAGGCCCTTACATCTTGCCAGACCGTTTGTCTGACGCAACACGCTGTGTCTTCTTGGAACAAGTGCTTCCCACAAGTGCAGGCTGTAGCACTCCCCATCCATAGAGACATGTGGCTTATGCACGATGGAGTCCCAGCACATTTTTTCATCAGTGTCTGTAACTTTTTAACTGACACTTATCCCGCACGATGGATCAGACGTGGCAAACCTGTGTCTTAGCCTCCTCGTTCACCAGACCTCAACCCACTGGACTTTTTCTTTGGGAGACACATGAAATTTTTAGTGTATGAGACTTCTGAAAACTTGGTTGAAGACCTCATGGCGAGAATTGCTGTTGCCGCGGACAAAATTAACTCGACACCAGGAATCTTCGAAGGATGCGCTAGTCATTCGCACTGGTGTCACCTATGCAACGACATGCGTTGTCGGCATTTTGAGCAGTTTCTGTCAGCTTTTCATTAAACAATAAATCAGAAAGTGCAATTTTCGGTGTCGTTCATTTGCTTTCCCAACACTGTTGTCAGTTCAGATTGGAAATTTAATGCTCCTCTTTTCTGCCTTTAAGAGTAGAATGTGATCCATGTTCCTCTGTAATTATTGGCCGTTTGGATGGGTAATATCACCCTTCTTGATCTGTAAAAACAATTTAGAATCACCCTGTATATAAGTAGTAATAGCAATAATTTATTAACCATTGATGCACAAATCGAACTACGTTACAAATGCTGATTCCGTTTAAGATTCCTCTATGAAATAATCAAAGAGGCAGCAAGTTATTTTTGCAATTTATTCTCAAAGTCAGAAAGTGATGTGGAGTGAATGTTTGCTCATTTCGCAATATAAAGTAACACTAAAGCTAATGACGATGGATATCGTAATTTTAAACTTCAGCAAAGTGACGAGAACGACACCCGATCTGACAACCCCCCTCTCAAAGTACTACACCACGCCAACGGGAAGACTTTGAGCCTCGACAGATTTAACTAGCATCAGCCTTTCTACACGACGAGTTTTTAATGGCATTAGGGCTCGAAGTCACGACATGCGAGCCATGAGTTCATGACTATAACCACTAAGCTACCACTGCCACCGAAAGGGATGTAGAAGCAAGAAAAGTGTAATATCAGCTCAGGTGTTATCTTTGTACATTGACAGCGTTTCAAAATTACGAAATTCATCGTCAGTATCCTTCAAGATCATATAGTGGGAGGTCAAATTATTAATTCAAAATATAATTTATTTTTACATATTTATGCTTGATATATTTGTCATCTATGATATATTCTCGAGAAAATTAGAATTTTTTTTAATATTTTGATTTTACAAAGATATAAGATATAATGATTTTTTTTAATTCCAAAATAAGGAATAGTTCACGAAATAAAATAAAGATCACTCGACACTGGTGAATACGTAAATAGTTTACTGACTAAGTTCATTAAAGTTCATTAAAGTTTTTACTAAGGCTATTTTTATCGTAAATCATGCAGACTGCCGTTGAGGAATTAGAACACGTGCTATGCCTTTCTGTCAAAAAGTCGAGTTTAGAAGTAAGTATTTGCCTTACGTTATGAAAAGATTCTTATTTTAGGCTTTTGAAAAATAAATATAAATAGGTTAAACAGATAAGAAAAAAAATCAAAACTCGACGAATCGACCATAAGATGATTTTTGTGAGATTATGCAGTTTTTGGACGTTTAAAGATCAAATCTAGTTCCGGCAGGAAGCGTCTGTCTTCGAAGGAAGAAGGATCGCATTTTGGAGCTGTTATCCTTGAAAAGCCTATTTACCACGACTTCTCGATTTAAAAGAAAGAGAGATTTTCAGGAAATGTAGGTGAAATCTTTTAATTTGTGGGAAAAACTTTAGATATTCATTAAAGTGATGGGAATGCATGTTAGATATGATAACGGAAAACGCCATTAGTACTCATCATCAAGGGAAAAAAGGAAACTTAATTCATGCAAATGAAATTATTCAAACCAGAGCGAAAAGTGCAGATTCGTAGAATAAAATTTACGGGTTTTCATAACTCAACGTTTTTGTTATATTTTGTATAAATGCAGACTGTAAGTCGTATATATTTTTTTTCATTCAAACGAATTATTATTTTTAATTACAGTTAAATTAAAATTATCAAATCAAAACGATCTAAAATATAAATAATCCATCCCCCCCCCTCAGTGGTAAAATTATCAAATGTTGACCCGTTCGTGGCTATAAAAAGGTTGAAAAGCGCTGCAATAAGCGACTTGAATTCATATCGAACAAATCATAAATATTTTTTCAATATTTTGCTTCGGTTTATCTTATAATCACGAAATATCTTCATATTGTTGAAATAAAAAAAATCAGTTTAAGGAATACCTGGAATTGACAGTAATTTAATCCCTAACAGTTTAAATGACGTTATCTATCAGTAAAGCTTTTAGGCATACGTTTTCATGATGTGCAAAGCAGTGATATATCCTCGTATATAGATAGTGGTACGGAAATTGTATAGTCTTCTTTATATCTCTTCTTTAAATCGATCTCCCTTTTATCTGTTACCACTGAACATCGTCTACAGAGATATATTCCTAATGCACAGGGAAATGCCATCTATAATGTATATTTCATTTCTTCACATGCAACTCCTAATCTGGTCCAGATTTTTATTTGCTTTAATGAATCTGTCTCCCTCCCCATCCCCTCTCAACACTCCAGGGATGTTAATATTTTTATCAATACCTCTAATAACAAGTAATATAAAAAAATTTCAAGTCAAATCCTGCTTTGATCAACAAAGAATTTTTTTTTTATTTCAGCTACTTTTTATTTAATAGTTATGTTACGACCCGCATGTGCAGAGGGCGCTAGTAGTCCTCCTTGTTTACATTTCGTCAGTATGCTTGTAATGCATCCTCGGAGCGGACGTACCTACCGTCCTCAATAAACAAACATTTTTAAAGTATACAGTCCACGCCTTTTGCTTGAGCAGTCAAGTTATACATAACTCAAAGTCTGCTCATAATCCGTTATAGACATTTCTAGAATAACCACACCATTTGTGGTTAAAATCAGAGCTATCGACCTCACCCAAGTTACAATTAATATAAATATGAATATACATATGACAGAATCACAACATTAAGTGGTAATTAATTTTTATTAATTATCATTAAAGTATCGTATTGTCATCCAATACGCAATCGTGTATATAAAATTTCAGTTCAACTGAATGATTTAAAACGTGAGAAAAAAAATTTCATGTTTTGACACATTTCGCCAAAATGGTCGCTAAGTCGCCAACGTGGTTGTATTTGTAATTCTTTAAATAATTAGTTTTAATCAAAATTAATTTTTATTAATTATAATTAAATTATTGTATTGTCATCCAAAATAAAATCATGTATATAAAATTTCAGCTCCATTGAGCTCTTTAAAATATATTTTATTAACTATTGAAAACTCCATCAAGATAAATAAATATAGAGAGAGTATGAGCTAATAGAGTAGGAATTGAAAAAATACTAAATGAATTAGAAATTATAGTTTTCGTACACTTTTGCTCAACTCCATAGTCTAACATTTAAAATAACAGCTCTACTCTTTCCCTTCTCCGCTGGATTTTCGAATTTTATCATTCGCCTGGCTGTAATCTAGTAAGATAAAATTATCGTAAAAAATCTTTTCCTCAGAAATAATTGTATATTTTACGCTTTCCATACACAGTCTGACCTCCAATTTACAAATCTCTATTCTGCGAACTTTTTCCTGGAACTAAAAACATTTTATGATTTTCTTCGTAAAATAACCTTCAAATAGCGAAGTGCATTTTCTATTTACAAACTTTTTCTCTTATGATTCTATTTCCACCCACCCCCCCTGTTTTTAGAGTATTTCTGGACCTTAGCATAAATAAATGATAAATCATTTGAAACTCATACGGTAATGTGTTCTTAAAATTACATTTTATAAAATAATGTACGTTTAAAATTACTTGTAGGCTTGAAATTAGAAAATGTCATAGAAATTCGTTAATTTTATTATAATTTTTTTAAGTTAAAAATATAGAGTATCCCTAGACAATGCTTTTTTCCTCTTACAGATTTCTTTTGGATAGGTAAGATATTTAAAATAAATGGATATTAATTTGCAAAGTAGGTGTGAATAATTACTTTTTTAATAATATATAGTGTTTATGAATTTAAGATTTGTTTTATAGGGTTTATAAAGTATACTGAAAGAAGAATCTCTCTATTTAACGGATCTTCCACAAATCGAACTTTTTTTCGGGATTAAGCACTTCGTTAAATGGAGGTCCGACTGTATTTTTATTAAACACAAGGTCAACCTGCCTTTCCCCTTCTCCATCAGGTTTACAGTCACATATCTAGCTTTTACAAGTGAATCAGTTTTGAGTTAATTATTTCAGAAGACTTTTTTCCCCCGGAACTATTTGCTACGATGTTTTACTTCAGTGTAAATTAAATTTCGTTGCATGTTTTTGAGTACAACTCTTTTTTCTAAAAAATTATTTAGAATAACATAAGAAGCACTAGAGCACCTAAATAAATAATAAATTTTCCCGTTGGCGGCAATTTTGAATTAATAAATAATACAATTTTGATTTAGCTTTTAATGTAAAGAGTGTTTTTTTCCAGGTATAGAAGTTTAAGTTGGCATTAATTTCCAAGATGGCGACCGATTTAAAAGCTGTCAAGTGATTTATTCTCAGTTTGGTTTGGCAATTCATCAAAACAATCATTTAGCAAGGCGTAGATTCGTCAAATGGGCCCAAAACGAGATTGCCGTTGTTCCCGATTTTCATAAGCGAATTTTGTTTAGCGATGAAGCGCACTTCTGGTTGAATGGCTACGTCAACAAACAAAATTGCCGCATTTGGAGTGAAGCTAATCCACAAGTGTCTGTCGAAACACCGTTACATCCAGAAAAACTGACTGTTTGGTGCGATTTATGGGCTGGTGGAATCATTGGTCCGTACTTCTTCAAAAACGATGAAGGCCACAACGTTCCAGTCAATGGTGATCGGTATAGAGCCATGATTACTAACTTTTTCATTCCTGAATTGAACAATCATGATGTCCAGGAGCTGTGGTTCCAACAAGACGGCGCAACATGTCACACAGCTCGTGCCACAATCGATTTATTGAAAGACACATTTAGTGACCGCCTAATTTCACGTTTTGGACCTGTGAATTGGCCTCCAAGATCTTGTGATTTAACACCGCTAGACTATTTTCTGTGGGGCTATGTAAAGTCATTGGTCTATGCGGATAAGCCACAAACGCTTGACCATTTGGAGGACAACATTAGCCGTGTTATTGCCGATATACGGCCACAAATGTTGGAAAAAGTCATCGAAAATTGGACGTCCAGATTGGACTACATCCGAGCCAGTTGTAGAAGTCATATGCCAGAAATCATATTTAAAATGTAATGCCACAAGATTATCTTTCGAATAAAAAAAATTCATGTCAATCGAATAATACATCATAGTTTTATTGCAATTTAAAGTTCTATACCTCTAAAAAAACACCCTTTATATAGAAGAGGTATAATTATTTGGCAGATTTTACTAGTCTTTCAATTCCAGAGATGTTGAATTCGCAAATTCGTCCTTTTTAAATTTATAATACGTAAATATTGCATTTGAAAATTATTTATTATATTTTAACGATAGTCTCATGAAGTTTATTGGTTTATATATTCCTTTTTAGAAAGAGAGAGAGAAAGCAGGTAGGCAAGCCTCGAAAAATACTTTTATGCTGCACTGCATAAACCTCGTTATGTGGCTAAATTCTTACTACGTGTAAGGATAATTGAATATGATTTGAAAAATACTATAATAAACTTTCTGCCAATATATTTTTTTCTTTGAAAAATTTAAATAGATTTTTAAAGGGTCCCACATTACATCTTCAGAATATTGAATTAAATAAAATTAGTACGTAAAAGTTGTTAACATTTTATTTGTTTTCAAATTTCTCTCTCTCTTTTTTAAATCTGCTATGTAGATATTCATATTTATATGATTAATAATATGACTTATTCATTGTGTCCCCAATAAAAATAAAATCAGAATTTTAAGAAACAGACTGGATAGATTAAGAAAAAATTAAAAATTGAAATTGAAAGAATATAAAATTACAACAAAAACACGTATTTTAAAATAATATAAATCTAAAAATAGAAATTTATAAATTTTACAAGTCAGAATCCCGTATCACAAAATTAGGCTTAGAGCCAAAATCATTTAATATATTTTTATATAATATATATTTGGTTTTTAAAAACAATTCCTATCGAACATGAAATTGATATATTAGGCAACATTCAATTAAATGGCTTTTATAGTTATGGAATATACAATGCTTATATATATATGACTTTTATAATAAATCTGAAAAATAAAATATAACAAAATTTTACCAAGCATCCCAGTTTTTCTACAAAATCCAATTTTGAGATATCTTTTTTCCTATTAAAGATTTTCTTTCCTCTCAAGGAAAAAAGATGATGAATGGAAATCAAAATATATGTAGAATACACACACACACACACACATACTGTACTGAACTAGCAAAGCGTTGTATTTTTGTTGCAGGTAGTGAATGTAGTAAAGAAATAAATAATTATGATAAAGCAGCTTAGCGAAAAAATGAAAAACATTTCTCAAACTCAAAAGTACAATTACAGAAAAAATTACAAACTATACTCTTATGGTACCTAACTACTATCGGAACTACAATTTTACAAAAGCGCATAAATTAATAATTTTTTTGATGTTTAGTGTTCCCTCTGAATTAGAGCATACATATAAAATTGTCTTGAGAGTATTTTAACAGTAAAAAATTATTTAAGCGCAACTTTTTTCAAGCTTAAAATATGATTAAGGAATCGCGTATTTTAAGACGACTTGGTACCCTAAAAATCACAAACCTATCGTTTTTTTTTTATTTTCATTTAATCTTATTCTTTGCATTATTATCTTTCGATTGATATATCACTTGTGCATGTCGGAAAGTTAGAAGTTGAATAAAACTTCATTTGAAAACAAATTAGGCAATTCAGCCACACCCCCTTTTTAGAAAAAAAAAGCTAAAAAATGCGTTATGATAAAAAAAATATATTTTATAAATAGAAATAATAACTATAAAAAAGAATGTGTGTAGTATTAAAAGCAGAATATTTCCGAGGCAATACAATAATGTAATTTTTCTTCCTTGTGAAATGTGTGCATGTAAAATTTTTAAATTAAGGCATTTTATATTAATAATTTTATAATTTCAGTTCTTATTCCTGATATATTTTTCATACAAATGTAATACTTTAATATTATAAGAAGAAAAACAGCTAAAATTTCTGACGTGACAGAAAAAAAAATTTTTTTTAAGTTTTTCTTGAGTTTTCTTGTGCAATTAGTACTCTCTAAAAGTTGATCATTTATAAAAATGTGTTCGTTGAAAACATATGAAAATGCAATTATTTTAAAGAAAAACGTATAAGTAATATCTTAAAGTGGTATTTTAAGTTTAATTAAGCTTATAATAATTATTTTTTCAGAATTATAAACTGGTTTTTCTCAGTTTGTGTTTTTCGAAACCTTAGGGCATTCAAAATGCTACTCCTTCGACAATTATTTACCAATCACTTCAATTTTTTTCCTGCGTGTTAAAAATAAAGCATGTAATAAAATTAGGGATCCGTTTTGCTATGAACTGAATACTTTTTTTTAAAAAAAATAAAATGTAAGACATGTTGGCTTTTTCGTTGATTTTTAGCCTGTATATCAACATTTTATTTTTTTCCCTCGAAAACGAATGAAGTTATTCTAAAATCGATCCCTAAAGTTGTTAAGAACATCCATAAGAATATTATAAAAAAATTTCAGGTCAAAAAATTAATTTTTACAAAAGGAGTAGAATTTTAAAATTTTCCCAATTTTCTCCAAAAAATTTAAATTTTTAAAATTGTGTGAATAATATATGAAAATTTTCATCTGGTAACATTTTCTTGAACAGAAACATTGTATAAAATGTTAAAATATAATTTTTAAATACGTAAATAAAGAAGTTTGCTCAAAGAGTGCCAAGTCCCCTTAAAAATATTCTCCTTTTATGGAAAATAATTCTACAGCAACTTCTGTTTTTCCTATATATATCAAAGACCTTTCCGTACAGAACCTGAAATATGATTTTTGCAAAATATCATTTAGAAGTGGATTTATATTCTTATTTTAATACATCAGAGTAGAGAAATTTTTATAAAAACACCGGTTATTATTTCATTTGATAGTAATTCTGAATATCATGTTAATTTTTCAAAAATCCCAGTTTGGTTTCTGTAGAGAAGTCAGCCACTGACCATAAAAGAAGAATGTTTTGAAACTAAGGAATTTTTTCTCCTTTTTTGCCAAAACAAATGCATTTAAATAATTTTTTATAGTAAAATTTTCTTAAACAATTTTTATATGCCTATTCTAATTCATGGAACACTAAAAATAAAAAAATACGCTTTTTGCAAAATCATGATTCCGAATGTTGTCAGTAACCTTAAATAGCATTCCGATTATTAGTATATAGGAAACTGATAGTAAAAAATCGTTTAATTAATAGTTTAATAAGCGTTTTGCATAATTTTTACTTCAGAGGATTTATATATTGTTTTAAAAAACAAATAAATAAATAAATAAAACTAACGTATTTAGAGTTTTACTATCACTTTATAAACTTATTTTATAGCAGAGTTCAAATTTTTATGAGTAACATAAGGTTTACTGTTTCAACACTAAGACGATATTTTAATACAATTTAATATAATAAGGAAAAAACTTTAATTTAAAATATAGTACACTTGCATATATATATATATTTAAAATTTAATTTTACACGACATACGAACGACAAGTAAGGTTAAATCTTACCTGAACTAAAACAATCCTTTGAAAGGAAGTTTCGATATAGAATTCCAATCCAGAGCCATTATGTGCAATGTCACTGAAATCATTCAACTCTTTACAGCAAGAATGAAGTATCCGATACATCGTGCTTTGCACTGGTAAACAGCACGCTCCGTTAGTTCAGACCGGATTCTTGCCATTAAACGAAAGTAAAAAGAAATAAACAAAACAACACCTGTTCTTTCGACTAATGCTATTTTTATTCGCTTTTGTTTTTTACTCAATGATCCACTTGATAGCAGTCACAGAACTGCTCGAGACAATATGCAAATGATTTGATACGAGCTACAAATATACTGTAAGCTTGTTGACTCGAAACGAGTTACAGAATTCAATAAATTACTTTTTAGAAAAAGAAAATACCAAAAGCAGTACATTATATTAGAAAAAACTAATTATTATTAAATGGTACCTATACTTATGTGGAAAATATGTTCCATGGTATGGAGATTTGAAAAAATAACTTTAAAAAAATAATTTCAAGGTTTAATACTGCCACAAAGGGGTTGAATTTTCGAAAAAATGGAGACTTCATTTTGGTGAGATGATTTTTTTTGACTCAAAATATTTTTCTGCAATATAAATATGTGGGAGACAACAAGGGGTCCAAGACGTTTGTCTTTCTTCTATTTTATTTTAAAACTTAAACAAAAATTAATTAAAAAGGTAGCTATTTTAACAGATAAGTTTGACGATGATATGCAGAAGGTAACGCTTGCTCGCGCACCTCTCTCGTTCTCTCTCGCTTTTCTCTCTAAAGGTTCACTGTCTCATAGTTTCAGTTTTTGTTTCACTTAGCTGCGCCTGCGCGCGAAGACTGCTTAGCTTTGGGCTGCATGCCACAACGGCCAGCCTGACTGTACGCTGTCCGCAACGGTACGTATTCCTTTTTTCCTTTCCATGGATACCAGAGGAGAATCTGAAACATACAAAAAAGACGGAACAGACAAGGACTATACGACAAATACACAAAGATTTAACATATCATAATTATGCTGAACTAAACAGTTTCTCCATCATGTGAAGGCATCTCTTCGACATCCGGAAGGTTCCACAGGAAAACATTGTGTTTCACAGGCATAAGAACGTCTTTTTTAACAAGTTGATCTTTGGTTGAACGCATCGATATTTTCCTCTCTAGAGTTCTGGACGTCTGTTCAAAACGATTTCTCTTTTTCCTCCGTTTCCACTGCCAGGGCTCAAAGATCCTTCGGAGCAACACAAACCGTCTATAATTACGTTCCATAGGTGAAGGGGTAGGAGATCGGGAGATAAATTCCACGGAACTCGTTTTCATGGAGCCATTGACTTTCTTACACAATACTATATCAGAACATTTTTCTCTTACAATACTCAATTTTAACTTAGTACTCTTAATTTTATTACATTTATAATCCTTAATTAGAGAACTCAAATCATTTCTAGTATTAAAGTTTTTAACGTGTGACAAATCATAACTAAAGTTTTCTATCACATTTGAAAAAGAAACATTTGAATTAAAATGTACACCCAAAGAGGATCCACTTTCACTCAATAAAACATCGCTCTTTGCGTGACCTAGTTTCTTTATTTCAGCATATACACTGGGATGTATAATAATTTCTTCGGTCAAGGTCGGTGATATTGCCGTTCGAATACTTAGACCGGGAGAGTGTTGATTAAGAGAAAGATTTATCTGTTTAACTTCTACCATTTGCTGTTCGCCAAAACATGAACTTAATGTTATTATTTCTTCGGAAGGAGTTTGCACTCTAATTAGTGAGGAATTTAAAACTGGGATCTGGCAACCTGAATCGATCAAGGCTGTTACGGGCTGATTTTCCACAAAAATGTTTGCGTATTGAAGATTTGCGAATTCATCGCTATTTTGTTTTTCGCTCTCGACTTTCAAAGTATTCACGTTTATTCTATTATGGATGTGGCTGTTAGATTCTTTAGGTTTAAAACGCTTCTCGCAATCTATTGCGTAATGAGATGAATCACCGCATATAAAGCAATTTTATTTTCTCTTTCAAGATATTGGGGATAGTTCTCTTTAATCTTTGGTTTAAAGTTTTGTGATCTATTTTTAAAGGGGTCTTGGGTATATCCATAAGTAATAGGAATTTCTTTATGTGATCCGCTTCTAGATGAAATATAAATATCGCACTCTTTAGCTAAATCAATAGGCCTAAACCAATCTTCTGCTTCTCGAATGCCAATATGAGTTGCGGTTTCCTTATTTAAAGTTTCGAACTGTTTCTCTTCGACTTTAGCTGCAGGATTTAAACTTAATGCTTTATTTTTAGCCCTTTGAAGTTCGACTTCTTTTTCTAACTGTGCTAACTGAAGTTTCGCGAGCTCAATTTTCTGTTTTTCTAAAGTTACCTCTCTTTCGTTTCGCGATACTCTCTCATCTATACAGTTTTGAATTAAAGTTTCAACGAAATCTGGATCACTTTCAAATGTACTACTGTTCTCAATTTTAGTCTTTAGTTTAACTATGGTGTCCGTACTCTCCACAGTACCGTCTAGATCCTCAACAACTCTTATGAGATCCTCTTTAAGAGCGTTTTCATACATTTTAGAAAAATATGGAAAGATCCTACCTTTTTTTTCTAGCTCCCTTGTTGCTCGCACGTACGATGTATCCAATAATTGAAGAAAAATTTCGATTCCACTGATTTCACCTCTTCGCAGGTAATATAGTTGAAATTGTTCGAATTGACACCTCTTCGCAGGTGTTTATGTGAGTGGATCCAACCTCTACACAGGCGGATTTTCGTCGATGGGTTCCAACCTCTACACAGGCGGAACGAAGTTTTCGAAAAATGGCGGCGCGTCTCCTCCACGGACGGCTTTTGTTCACGTTCCAAACTTTGATCAAAATTGAAATTTTTTTCAATCCCGGCCTCTACACAGCCGGAGTATTCATGCTGAGTTCAAACCTCTACACAGGTTGAACGAAGTTTCCGAAAAATGGTGGAGCGTCTCCTTCACGAACGCTTTTGTTCATTGTCCAGACTTTGGTTCAAAATCGAAATTTTATCGATCCCGGCCGAGCCCCCATAATTTGTGGGAGACAACAAGGGGTCCAAGACGTTTGTCTTTCTTCTATTTTATTTTAAAACTTAAACAAAAATTAATTAAAAAGGTAGCTATTTTAACAGATAAGTTTGACGATGATATGCAGAAGGTAACGCTTGCTCGCGCACCTCTCTCGTTCTCTCTCGCTTTTCTCTCTAAAGGTTCACTGTCTCATAGTTTCAGTTTTTGTTTCACTTAGCTGCGCCTGCGCGCGAAGACTGCTTGGCTTTGGGCTGCATGCCACAAATATATACACAAAAACGATGTTATTCATAAGTACTGAGTAGCAGTGCTGGTTTCTCCATTGGGCGCTTAGGGTGAGAGCCCAGGGGCCCGGAAGGGTGCAAAAGAGCCCGGATAAGCTGGACTCAACCAGGTTTCTGGTAATAAATTTTGATCCGTCAGTGCGAAGGGGGTCCGTAGATCCTCTGCGACAAGGTCCGAAATGAGCTTAAATCGGCATTTCTGAGTAGTGAAGTGCAATGTACATTGTAATATCTCGCAAACCCGCCTCTTTCTCCCAGGCACCGTCGATCCAGTCCAATCAAAGTTTTTTCCGTCTTCCGTTTTATCGTGCATTCTCATTTCGACAGTAGATTTTTTCCACAAAAATATAATACTGAAGAAACAATTATATATATATATATATATATATCAGATGTTTGTTTGTTTTTCCCCAGTAACTATTTAGTCAGTGTTCTCTTATCGCAGTAAATGTTAAAAAAAGTACTTAGAAATACCTCCTTTATTTTTAACAAAAATTATTCTAGCCATAAAATAGTTCAAATACCTTAACTTTATTTCTCTTGTAGCAACATAAAGTCTCTTGTACTTAACATAAAAGTAATTTTTTTTGCTTTATTTTCCCTTTCGTCTATAAACTAGTAAACATCTTTCCCGCGTAGGTAGATTTTTAAATTCGGGGGGATTCAATTTACCCTAATGTATGTGTGTGTTTAGCAATCGTCTGGTAGTATATTATAGAGTTTCTTTCATTTTTAATAAAATAATATGCATTTGATATGTTAACTGTAAAGTTGAATTTTAGAACCTAATATGAAGGTAAAGCTTCTTGCAAAAGGGAAGGGTTTTCAATTTCGATGGATCCATTTAACAAACCACCCAGTCGAAGACAGACCTATATTTTCTTTATTCATAATATTGGATAAAGAATAACAAACACTTCACAAATCTTCTTCAAGAACTTGGAAAATTATTTAATCGCATTGGTCAGACCAAAAGCATACATTTTTACTCATTTACTTTCTTAAAAATGGACATTATTAAAAATTGTCCAATTTTTAGCAAGTTTCGTTTTGAAAACATCCATAAAACTGTTCGAAGGAAACAATTTGAAAGAACTGAATAGAAATTTAAGTTTGAGATTAAGTTTAAATAACTAAGTTAAAAAATTAAGAAAATAAAATAATATAAAAGAACCAGAAGTCCCGAAATTAAGACTTGACTTATAACTAAGATTTCCTGTTTTAGTCTGTATGGAAAAAACCAACTTTCAATAAAAATCCTATCATAATTACTAGTTTGAAAAATACCTCCTCCCTTTTCATTTAATCTTCCATGCTAGTCAGATTTAAAACTAATCTGAAGTTTTGAAAAATCCTCTTTTTAATCTGATATGTAATTATATAAATGTTCTGATTCCGTTGTGATTGTTACAGTTGAAAAGGATCCATTTCCGTAATTTAATTTTTCAGTTTGTTTCAGGATCTCAAAATGAATAATTTCGCTTTGTGAGCGAAATAACTTGGAAAATAGCTATCCTTAAAGCACAGTAACACTTTCACTCAAAATTATTTATAGACGTCAGACGATATGGTGAAATGATTTTCTGAAACTGATTTAGAATAGTTCATAACCAAAATGGTGAACTTTATATTTGACTATTGTTTACATTTCTAACGTAACAGTGTTCAAAAAAAAATAAAATGTTGAATTTTAATTTTAATTGATATTTTAATAAAAAAAATTCATTATAATTACTTGGGAGAATCATCAAAGACAACAACAGAAATTATAAAGTATCATATTTGTGTTCAATTACGGACATATAAACAGCTCCTCTATGAAAAAAAGAAAGAAATTGCATTTAAAATTTTCTAAGATGTGAAAAATGCATTAGAAATCACCGTTAGTGATGACTAGTGATTTATACATAAAGTAATTAAATAATACAGCATCACTAATCCATTGGATCAAATTCATGTCGTGATGCACACACACACATATATGCATCTATAGGTGCGTGTAATGTGTGGAATGTGCGTAGATACATATGTTTCCCGAAACAAAGTAATAAATGTCAATTTTTAACATATAATGTAAACCTTACTCCCTAAAAATGAATCTTAATTAACTTGTCAGCCAAATGATAGCCAGACATCGCCAAATAAATGACTAATTGGGAAGGTATTTGCACAGATACAACAGACGGGTATATTTGACGATATACGCCGCAACTGCTTCAATTCTTTGGGATTCAATACATCATGTGTTGCAAAGGATGAATAAACACTTGATCGAATAAAAAAATTGTATAAAATTTGATTGTCACACAGATATGATTAGTTGGAAAAAAGAGCTAATTTGTCGAGTACAAGGGGAAAAAAACTGCGAAATACAGGGGTCAGGAACTTAAATATTTTTGAAAAAGGAAATTAAATCTTTGAACAGTCAGAAATGGCAAACAGAATACGACCAATTTCGTAGATAAACTAACGAGATAAATGCTAAGAAGCATACGAATGTATCAGATCTTAACAGCCCTTGTTTCCTGAACTGGAAGATATCATCAATGTGAATGTATTCCTGTCTGAAGACAAAGTGTTTGATTGATCGCAGGGCTGATATTAAAACATTCACCTTTGCAATGGCCCTATATTTAGACATATCACCAGTAGAATTTCAATGCATTGCAACAGTAGATGCGTGGCTTATTTTAGCAATAAGAAATGGGATTAGAATTATGACAGCAATTTAGAAGATGACATGTCCGTATTTAAATAAATGTAAATTTTTTATGATGGAATGTATGAATAAATGGAATTCTTGAATGTGAATAAAATCTAAATTATTACTCATGGTAAAATAGAGTATTTTTTAAATATAAGCACTAATGCTTCTTTTGGAGCAAAAAATTAATATATGACCAGGGATATTATTTTCTGTGGTAAACTCGGCGCACACACACTTACAACAGGTGGAGATACTACGTATAGTTCTCATAGAAATGCTACTTAAAAAGCACGTAGGGGTTTCAAAAAGAAAGATAACAAACCTATTCAGAGTAAAAATTTTTATTCATTAATTAAAAAATATACGTACAATGCGTCGGAAATCATAAATACATATTACTTCTCTTCATAGTCACCATACTTGTCAAAACATTTGATCCATTGGTTCATTAAACCATCGAAACCAGCATCATAGAAATCAGCGTCAAGGTTGCAATCAAGATGGCTTCCTGAACCTTATCATCAGTTCTGAAGGACTGACATCTCAAGTGCTTTTTTAAAGGTCCTAAGTGATGGAAATCACTTGGTGCGAGGTCAGGACTATAAGGTAGGTGGTCCAATACCTCCCACCGAAAACACTCTCTCTTCATCTCGCACAATTGTTCTCCCTTTGTCAAATTCCGTGCATCAAAACCACGCTGTCTACTTAACACAACACTTGTAACGTACACTTCTACCAACTGCTTATGAATTTCAGCTGGAGAATATCTCTTTAAACACAAAAATCCTATTACAATCGTGAACCATGTTTCCGTCAACAAAGCTATCTTCTAACTGAGATTTAGTCATGTTACTGGAGAAACAATTCCATTTAACGGCATCGTATGAAATTCATACGGGGAATTTGCACACCCTTTAGAGCTCTTGTTACCTGACTTTTTGAAACATCTACGCATATTATTAGTTAATTGTTATATTATTGAATAGCAAATCATAAAAATACATTTTCAAAATTAGTTTGCATTATTTTAGTATACTCTCATAGTTAGCAATTCTGCTATTAATTTTTTTTTTATTGAGAACATTTAAAAATTCACGTACACCACAAAGTATTGCATGGGGGTTTACAGAAATAAGCATGAAGCACATATTACAAAGAAAAGAAGGATTTTTTAAAGTTATGAAGGATTACAATAAAAACACATCCATGCCTTCTCCGAGATTCAAACCCTGGCCCTACGGCACCGTAGTCAGCATCACTAACCACTTTTCCGGATGGGCTTCTTCTACAACTAATAGAACCTTCTTTTCCAAGCTTTAAACTTGTATTTAGATAAGTGGATATGCCATTGATTGATTCATTATTTGATTGAACAGGGGTTTGTAGATATGGTAATCTAGTGGTCATGGTCATGAACTCGTGGCCAGCAATGTCGAGTCGCGGATTCCAGTTCTGATGCCTCTGAAGATCAGCCATTCAGAGGGGCTGACGCATATTAAATCTCTCATGGTTCAAAATCTTTACATTGGCGTGGTGTACATTTAAGGAAAGTGCGATGCCAGCTTAGGTGTCATCCTCAAAACGTTACTGAGGTTCAAAATTACTAGGTTTGTCCCCCAGCCAGTTGCTTTAGAGTGGAACGTTAATAAGCGCTCACTCACTCAAATAGTGACTTGACTATTTTCCAAGACTTTAAACCAGTGATTCCCAAAGTGGTCTATAGGGACCCCCCAGGGTTCTATGACGAATTCCAAGAGGTCCACGTAAGCAAAAAAATAATCTGGGGGTCTATGAGATGTAAATGATGGTCTATGAAACTCTCTTAATTAAACCAAATCCTGACTATAATTTTAAAAGAAAATTTAACCAAGTGGGGGGAAACCAGATTTTACCTATTAAACAGATTTGTTTACTAAAGGTTAATTTAAGTTACAAGATGAAAGCATAAATTTTATTGAAACAAGGAATATTTCAGTGTTTCTTTCCAGAATTAAGCTGAAGCAGTATAACATTAGAGGTGTCGTGAGTTTTCTCAATTTGTCATAGACAATCCCTCAGGATGTTTTAATTTACGTTCAGCATTTAAACGCCCTTTATTCAGATTTTCAGACTAGGTTTGAGAATGCTTTGACTATGGTTTATATTACCATAGTCACAATCAATTCATGTGGTCACATTAAAAAAAAACGTCATATTACAATAGAAACTGGTCCGAATAGGCACTAACGAAGATCTTAAAGTAAAGTTTAGAAACGAATACAAGCAATTTTGGTTTTAAAAAGACATACCTGATATGGAATATCGTGAGAAAGTTTTAAATTGATTTTTCTATTGAGGAGTTTCAGCACGGTTACCTATCGCCAAAACAAAACAAAAAAGAAGGAAGAAAGTAGGGAGGGGGATAGCTGGTCAATACTAAGAGTGGAGATTTAGGGTTAAATCTGAAAAGATTGATATCAAATATTGAAAGTTTGCTATGGAAGCACCAGATTCATCTCTCCCATTAAAAGCATTTGTCTGTTGTTCAGTTACTTTATGTATTAATTAAGTTTTAATCTAATTAACACGTGTTTCTTAAGTTTTAAAGTAAGTAGCTCTATACTAGCTGTCAAAAAGACATTTAAGTTGATAAATTTGTAAAAAATCAATATTAAGTAAGTAGGGGTCTCTCCAAACCAAAAAACATAGCAAGTTTGGCAAAAATGCTTGGGAACCTCTGCTTTTTAAACTATGGAATCCCTTTTCATAATGGATTCAGAACATGTATTCATTATATTCCTTGGGATTTAGCTCTGTACTTTTAACAAAAGTAAGATGGTTAGCCACAAAACTGGTTATACATACATATGTTGTAAGGGAGCCCCCCTCGGGTGCCCTTCTCGTAGAGTATCAGCGTGAGCTAGAGGTGTAGGAATAAATGAAGAACTAGAAGCTGCCATGATCTTAATATGACTTTATTAAGATCTTAAACTTAAACCTCTAACAGATTAGATAATAATATAATATGAGAGAGAATCTACGGTGGCTAAACACACAATATATATAATACCGAAATAACGTAACCCGGACCATTGTCAACAACTAACTTGCCTAAGCTCAATTCTAATGCTATCACAGATCCGAATATTAAATAGTCATTCCTACCTTGATGTCGAATGAAGTAGCGATCAATCTGATCTTAGTTGAAGTTGCGGTTCACTGGGGTGCAATGGTATGTACCTTGACCTAAGGGCTCTCTGTCACGGTTAACTTCTGTTGGCTGTCACTTAACCTTTCCAAAACCTCTTCACACTTGAATCACGAACTATCATAACATTCCCCAAATTACCACTCCGCTTACTCTAAACTTCTGTTATTTAAAAGCTTCCTTTCTTTCTCGCTTCACTTCTTAGTTTGGTTGGAAAAGAGTTGCCATTAATTCTGGCCCCAAAGAACCCAAAAGGACATGTTAATGAAAAGACGCGTGAGCCCGTCACATGTGTGTGTGTGTGAAAAGAAATCCAATTCAGAATGTTTTATTCATTTTCTAAATAGATGACACCAAAATGCTGCATTATAAGCGCTTGTTTATTATTTAATCTAATCCCAAGCCGAAATTAGCGCTGTAAAATTTGGTAGTTAACAGTTGAAAGTTTGGTTTTTAATGAAAAACGTTGTTTACACTCATTTCTGAGCATCTAAAGGAAAAGTGACATCATTTTCGGTCACTATTTTAAACTGTCCCGTCGTTCACTTCCTTGTCTCGCAATGCTTTGTTTAAATAGATGTAATATGTTTAGTCTCTTAAATTAGTCTAAATTCTTTCGTAATATTTTTAAATGCAGTAGGATGAAACAATCTTAAAAGGCAACAATAGAAAATATTTTAATTTAGTTTCATTTAAAAATGAAACGCCTATTCTAATCTTATCACAATGCACGTAACTGATCTGTAAGAATTCTTGTAAGTACATTGCAAAAAAGAAAAGAACAAAAAAAAAAGAATTACACAAAGCCGTATTCGTCTAGCGTTTCGAAATAGGTTTCTTCTGGATAAACTAGATGTAAGCTTATGCAAATATGTTCCTAATAATCAAGCGAAGTTTATCCTTTTCCTGAGGGCATTCAACCTTTTATCTCCGGAATGTCTTATTTAGTTTGAATTTGATTAAAATTCCATCCATAGAAAAGAAATATTGTTACATATATTTGTTTATGAGATAAAAATATAAATATTTACAGTCAAAGTCCCAAACATTTGAATTCTATGATATTTTTTGGAATTTAAAAACATAATTTCTTATAAGTTTCGGTATTTGTTGTATTAGAAGATGATAAAAACTTAGTTTTAAGTATTTTAAAAAAAAAACTTTGAGGTTATTTTACAAATTATATATATATATATAAACATAAATTTATATGCCATTTCACATTTTTAAGGGCTTGTCATTTGTTTTCATGAGGGACTTTAAAAAGTACTCTTAAGAAAATTTAAATACATTTATACTTCCTCATTATATTAAACATGTTTCCAGTTTTTTTTATAAAAAATGTTAATTATTTTACTTTGCTAATTTGCTTATTGTTCCACTAAAAATTTGAACATTTAAAAAAATTTCACTTTAGTATTTTATCATTTCATGGTAAAAAACTAAACAGTTATTAAATTAAATGTATTTATTTTTCTACATAGTCATCATTAAATATTACATTTGTAAGGATATAATCCTTAGCACTGTGTGATATTTTTTTATATTACTTGCAATAAAATAAATCGAGTGAATAAAATTTTAAATGAATAATTCATGAGAAAAAAACCGAGCTAACAACTTGCAAAGTTTAGAAATCTTTAGATAATAACTAGGAAATTCTATTCTATAATGTTTGGAACATGATTTTTTTATTTTCATCATGATAGAAAATAAACAATAACACAAAAAAGTAATATAATTTATGATGTTATTAAAAACAATAAGTTATAGTAAAAAGACCACAATTTATGGAGAAAATTAAGCTAGAAAAGAACTTAACAATATATCAAAATACTTAATAAAAAAATAACAAAATTAGAAATATGAATTGAGGACTAAAAAAATACGAAAAATATCTTTTAAACGTATCACAGCAAAAGAACTTTTAAAAATTTATTGCATAGAAAATATTAGTACTGAAGGAATAGGTGTGATGGAATAAAAACTATCATCAAAGTCAGGATATCTATAACATATGATTACCTATCAAAATACCCATAAACTCTTTTATAAAGCCTTAATAAAGTTAAAACTTATTATCTTTTCTTTTAAAACACCTGTTGTGATAAAATTGTTTTTGTTACCTCGATTTCTCATACTGGCTGCGTCTAAAAAACGCTGTCTACTTGTGTCTAAACTGCATTTCAAATACGACAGTGTTTGTTTTTTACAAAATCATTTAAAAATACATGTTGTATTTTTTAAATTAAAAGAAAAACAATTTTTCCGACACAATTTCCACTTAAAAGTCTAATAATTTTGTCATTGCTTCTAAAACTTTTTTCTAGAGTAATTAATCAGTTATTTTTATGTGATATTTACCTTCCATTTTAAAAACAAAATTGAGGGAATACGAAAATTCTGATTAAAACACGAAAATACTAGCTGTCTAGAACTTAATATGTTAATCAATTAAATCCAAGAGTTCGTAAAAATTGGTTGAATAAAGGAGTAATGGATTAAAGACAAAAAATGAAAACAGTTATTCCTTTATTTGTTTTTTTCAGTGGTGTAAAAATTGTTAATTCACTTCGTATTTTTTGCACTTCTGTCGGGGAACGTACAATCAATACCTCCCTCCAAAATTAAACATTAAAAATAAGTTTTGACGTGGAATATATTCGTGCAGGAATCTTTTTATAACATGTTTCAAGATTTGATGCAATTAAAAAAAAGCCTAACTGTGTTATTTTTTACGTAACTAATTACTATACATACTTATTTCTGTCTTGTAAGTTTCCAATATCGTGTAACTTTTAGAATATGTTTCCGTTACCCAATTATATTTGCAGTGAGTGAGTGAATATTAACGTCGTACTGCTCAGCTACACGAGAGCTTTTGGCGACGGACCACGTAATTTTCAACCTTGGTCAAGTGAGGTGGACGACATCTGAGCTGGCACCTCCATCTTCTAACTACCACACCACACTAACGGGAGAACGTTTGAGTTCCCGACAGATTTAACGTGCATCGCACCCCTACGCGACGGGTCTTAGGTGGTACTGGGCTCGAACTCGTGACAAGGCCAGTCACGATCCGATCCGATACCTTGACCACTCGGCTACCGCGGCCCCAATTACATTTGCAGATATATTTGTGCGTATGTGGAGTAATATATGGTACTACATATGGTACTATTACTTGCAAAATACCTGTTACATTGTAACATATTCCACAGCCGCATTTTAAAATAGTAACGTACTTCAAGAAGCTGTTATAGTAAATATATAATCCATAATAACCAGTACTTTTTCAGATTTTATTATATGACACTTCTTCCTTTTTAATATGCCCCATTCTCTTCTGTTATTTTTCAATAGATTAATTTTCGCATTACTTTTGAAATTTTTTCAAATCAAGAGACAACCAAAACTTTACTTGAAAAAAAAGGAAATTGTGACTCCTCTATTTTTTAAACGATCTTCAAAACATTTTAAAGCACATTTTCTGAAGAAATACACTCTTACTATTAATGATGAAGTGCATTCTAAAGAAGTTAAAATGTAATACTGAATTAGCGAAAGAGCTAAATAAATCAATTCCATTCAAGCCTCTACGTCAAAGTATTGTAAACTATTTTTTCAAATAAAATTTTAGAAAAAATAATACTGTAGGTAAATGATATAAAGAATGCAAAAAATTGCCCGTTTTTTATTTTAAAGTGTGATTTCTTAATGATTAACTGAGAAATAAATTTTAAAGAAATAATTTAATGTAAGAATTTATTAAAGAAATACAACAATCCCTTGTAAATAAGATAAATTTTAGCTATTCATATTACCCAGTGACGTCCTAGGCCCTCTTGAGGCCCTGGGCCCCTATGCCCTATCTGCAACTCCTTTAAGTAGACAGTAGATAGCATATATATTATCAAATATTCGTACAAACGGTACCCCGTAAAAAGTACATGTGCGGGACTCACAATCTCACAAACCTAAACCCAAATCGACTCGACCGATTGCTGCCTTTCGACTAAATGATTAATAATAGTATATGGTGGTAGGCCTAAGCCTTAACATGGAAGACGGTCATGATACAATAACACAGTCTGGCCACTGTTGCCAGTTGGTATATAGTTCGAAATTCCCAGTTTTTCAGAGAATTTGTTCAGGAATAACATATGAGGATTAAAATTATTCGGATTATGATCTTATTGAGGGGTCAAGTTGAGAACGAAAGGAGCCCCTTCCCCGAAATCTTGGGCAAGAGCCTAGTTAGCTCATGTCTTAAAACGTCCATAATATTTCTATAATTAACGAACTATTGCAAATTCTTTTATGAGCTCATCACACACCACCATAAATTAAATGTAAACACACTTTTTATAATTTTAAAATTTTAGCTAATTCTTCTCAAACTTCCAACTAATTCTGATATATATATATTGTTCAAATTTTCAATCGTTAATAAAATATACTTTTTATTCATCCACTCAAGTTCAAATACATTTTTTAAACTTGTAGTGGATAACACTTGATGTTTACATACAGTTTTTTCAAATATTAATTCATTAATTAAATTTTAAAAAATGAATAAATAGAAACAAAAATAATAGTCCAGCACAGTAGCGCACACAAAATTTTTTCAAGGAGGGGGTCCAAGGTCGAGAGTGCACCATTTTGGTATCATGCTCCAATACGCCACCTACCATATTCTTTTGATTTGGTCGATTTTCAGGAACAAAAACAATACAAAATTAATTATTGAATAAATAATTAGCATTTATTAATAAAATTAATTGTTAATAACAAATACATAATTAGATTTTAAGTAATATATGCATAGGATTATAACCAATCGAAAAAAAATCAAGTGCTAGGATAATAGGACCCCTAGGACCCCCCTCCCCCCTTGTGTGCGCCACTGGTCCAGCACCATATATGAAAAATAAACTCGCTCGTTTTGTCCCCGTAGTGAAATCAATAGTACGATGGACTTCTCATCCATAGGTCGTGGGCTTGAATCCCACCTGGGATGGTTTTATATCTAAGAATGTGATTTCTTTTTGCTATACTATTTTATTGGAAGAATTAAATTTAATTAATGAATAAATAGTAACAAACAAAAATGATAGTCCAACACCATATATAGAAAGGAAAATGGTAAATTTCAAGAAAAATCGCATTCTATTTTGCCACTTAATATTGTAATTCTGACACATGTATATACATATTTATATTAATTGCAATTATTCAATAAAAAGTAACTAAAATAAAAAAAAATTCTTTGTTGATCTAAGTAGGAATTGACTTAAAATTTTTTTTTATATTACTCTTGTTTTTCTTTTTCTTCTTAATTTAACTGTTACTAGGCTTTAGTACGTATTTTTTATTGATTTAAATTCACTAACAGCTTAATTTCTTGGTAAGCATACCTTCCTTAAATCAATGAAAATATAAACATTTAATAACTGTGACAATAATATGGTTGATAGGGTAATTTGTATATAACTTAAGGAACATGCGTTCGAACCGCGTCCTTTAAAAGACGCCGTGTAGCAGGGTTGAAGGAAGTTATATCTATCGGAGATCGAAATTTTAATTTTCGAGGAATATTTTGCGAGTAAAGTATCAGGAAGGTCTCATATCTCTAACTCTTGACTACTGGCTCAAAATTAAGAAGGTATCTGGAGTACAAATAGAATTTTTTTACATTAAAAAATAAAGTTCTTCGTTACGTTAATTTGAAAGTTATTTTCTTTATCGAATAAATAATTTCTGATGTTGAAAATTGTTTTTATAACCTTACGTGCATAGTCTTAAACTTGTTTGAAATGGAATTTGTCTGTCTACTTAGCTTATAATTTTCTTAAATCCAAATAATTCCAAGTGAAGGGGGCGTTATTTGAAGGGGGGAAACCATAAGAGTATAAAACCAAATTTAAATTGGCATTTCAATTTCAAAATAAAGGTCGAATTTTATTATCTTTTCCGGAACCAATTATTCTGAAATTCACTTTGAGATGAAAGCTGCAATCTGTAGCTGTATGTATATATATAATAAAAATATTCGCGCGCGCGCATGTTATCCTTTCTTTCCCTCTGAAAGATTTGTTGACATGGATAACTCGCGACATTCTAGTACAAGAGAAACGTTCTCTTAACAGTATTGTATGAAAAAGTCTCTCTCTATTCTTTATTTCCAATTCCATAATATAAAATAGTTGAAAAAGTCAGATGACACGTGATAGGGCAAAATCAAAGCTCTTTCGTACTGGTCGATTTATTATGTCATGTCTTCTGGTCTCGGAATATCTTCTCTAAGCTCCTATGCGATCCTGGCTGCTGCAGACTAAACATATCGCTTCTTCTAAGGGAGGTTTCGCTGCTCGCCCGAAATAAACGAACAAACCAATATTATTCGAATAAAAAAATAGAACCAAATTAGAGCTTACCGTAAAATCCGGCGTATAACGCGCGCCTATTCTTTCAAGCTGCATTTTTTAGTTTTTAAGTATATTCGCCGTATACCACCCCCTCTTTTTTCAGTTCTTACTATCAGTTCACACTCTTCCTATATATATATACAGTAGCACACACGGGAATTTTTCCGGGGTCAAAAGTTCACCATTCTTATATCATGCTCCTTTTGATTTTGTCGATTTTCGGGAACAAAACACAGTAAAAAACTAATTATTGAATAAATAATTAGCATTAATAAATCAAATTAATCATTAATAAAAAATAATTAAATTTTGCATACTATATACTTAAAATTATAATCAGTCGGAAAAAATATCAAGGTCTGTGGGGGGTCCGGACCCCCAGGACCCCCTCCCCCTTTGTGCGCCACTGTATATATATATATATATTATATAATAAAATAAAAGTGAAAAACTTGTTCAAATTTTTAATTGTTAATAAAATACTTTTATTCATCCACTCAAGTTCAAATGTATTTTTTTAAACTTGTACTGGATGACACTTGGTGTTTACATAGAGTTATTTCAAATATTAAATCGTTAATTTCTTAATTAATGAATAAATAGTAACAAACAAAAATAATAGTCCAACACAGTAGCGCACACAGGAATTTTTCAAGGGGGGGTGTCTGGGGTCTAAAGTTCACCATTCCTGTATCATGCCCCTTTTGATTTTGTCGATTTTCGGGAACGAAACACAGTAAAAAACTAATTGTTGAATAAATAATTAGCATTAATTAATACAATTGATCATTAATAACAAATAATTAAATTTTACGTACTATATACTTAGAATTATAATCAATCGGAAAAAAATCAAGGGCTTTGGGGGGATCCGGACCCCTAGGACCCCCTCCCCCTTGTGTGCGCCACTGGTCCAACACCATATATAAAAAGAAAAATAGCTCGTTCTGTCACTGTAGCGCATTGGATAGCTCATTGGACTTCTAATCCAAAGGACGTGGGTTCGAATTCCACCTGGTGAATTCCATCTGTGAGAATGTTATTTTTTTTTACAAAACTATTTTATTGAAGTAATTAAATTTAATTAATGAATAAATAGTAGCAAACAAAAAAAATAATCCAACACCCTTTATAGAAAGGAAAATGAAAAATTGCAAGGAAAATCACTTTTTATTTTGCCACTTAATTTTGTGACTGTCATATGTATATACATATTTATATATATTGTAATTATTTAATAAAAAGTAACTAAAATAAAATTTTTCTTTGTTGACCTAAGTAGGAATTAAGTGAAAAAAAATTTTATATTACTTGTTTACAATGAAACTTAATAAAATATACGTATCAATGCTTTTATGTTTTGAAGTCATATATTTGAGGTATTATCTCAGGATTTTGAAAGAATAGTATACTTCTAGAACTACGACTCTAAGTCCATAAGAGAGAATGTCATTTTTTTTTAAATAAACAATATTTCGATGTGCGTAAAAGTCTAAATTTTTTTTTATATCGATCTCTCGTTTTTTTATTTTTAAAGCTATCATTTTTATACCGGCGTATAACACGCACCCATAAATTGCAATCTTATTTCTTGAGTTAAAAGTGCGCGTTATACGCCGGAATTTACGGTAGTTCTTTTTGTAGAGAGTTTGAGAGTTACAAATTTAACTAAATGTGGTAAATTCATAGTTGGGATCAATGAGAGATCTCAACAAAAAAAATTATTTATGAAAAGACGACAAATATTATTAACACAAATTAAGGAGAAAGAAAATAGATGGTTTTTTATAACGATCACTTTCTTTCCTCACCTGACCTGTACTAAAAGTCAGTGTTCAGTAGAGCCTATTTATGCTGTTTGTAACAGTCAGTTACAGTTACTATGACAAGAGCTATTATAATTTAAATTCGATTTAAATAGTATCTTGTCTCTCTTCTTATTTAATTACATAATTCCTTTTTTTTTTTTTTTCATGCTTAATTTGCTATTAATAGCTGTCATGATGAGATATAAACTCCTTCTTTCCGAATAAAAATTCTGCAGCCCATACTTCATTTTTACGTTTGTCTGTAAGACAACTACATATTAATGTTATGTAATGTTGGAAATAACCAAAGAATTTTTTAGAAGTGTATATTTTTTCATATATCATTGCTAGAGAAAGTTATTCATTTCAAATTTGACTGAAATTTACATTCATCACACACACACGTATATTACACATATAATCCACTGCCAAAAAATGGCGACCATATGTAGTGAATTTTTTAAAGTATTGCTTTCTTAAGACATTTGGCTTTTATTTCTTTCAACTGCGATGAAATTTTAACTTCGAGGTATATACATTTCTTTTACTAAAGTTTAAGAGATCTTGCACACCCAAACTATGAATAAACTTTTTTAAAAATTCGTCTTAAGCCTCTTTAACTGACCTAATAACTGACCTTCCTATCCTAATTCAACGTGTTTTGGTATGTTTATATTACTCAAAATGAGGCCGCGCCTTGAACTGTCTGTACATTGGAATCGATCCAAATGATTTTACTCCATCGTTTATACAAAAACAAACAATTTTCACATCACTAGGCGTGCTACTACGTAAACACCGAGACAGTAAACCCCTAAAAACCGTGCTTTTAAAATATCCTTCTTTTTATTTTAACGAGATCGTTAGGTTCTAAAAATTTCTCGATGTTTCCGTGTGTACCCTAAAGAGATGACGGCCCGTGTTGAAAACCTGGATGTGGTCGTCTCGACAGCTGTCGGATATTTTAGAGATGGACGTCTTTTACATTTTGTTATTCTTAATTGACCGAAGAAACTTTCTTTTTTCAGAACAGAAATATTTGTAGTATGTAGAAAAACGGTTGTTTTTT
Organism: Trichonephila clavipes; assembly: GCA_019973935.1. NCBI lineage: Eukaryota > Metazoa > Arthropoda > Arachnida > Araneae > Nephilidae > Trichonephila > Trichonephila clavipes. The sequence continues at coordinate 289,385 of BMAU01019389.1, read as the reverse complement.
TCTTAAACTGGTAATTATAGGATATTCAGATTTTCAGATTAAAATAAGAATATGTCTAGAATAAGGTATATAAGCTACAGTGCTTACCGTAAAATTCAGTATATGAAGGGTATTTTTTTCTCCGAAATTTCCAATATATTAGAAAATGATATGTCGACAAAAAAAAATCATTCCATGAAAAAATACTCGTTCAAGTAAATAATTAAAAGCGTAATTAGCGTAATTTTGTTTGAATTAATAAAATGTTTCATACATTTACATTGTTATTTTTTCTTAAATTTTACGTCCTCCTTTTCACTGTAAAAAAACTGGTCACCTTACTATTTAGAGCAGTGGTCAGCTAAGTGAGGTACGTAGTGTGATATGTTGTACACGAAAGAAATAGGGTTATTATATAACCTCTGACAACAAAGTTCGGTGAATGAAGTCAGAACGGCCGATCCGGCAACACTGGCAAAAAAAAAACGCTGCACATGTGCAGTGGCAGGTGTTAACCATCTGTCCCCACCGTTGATCAGGTGAGACTCATTTGTGTTCCTTGTAAGACTTGTTTTATAAAGCGCTTGTTTAGTACGTTGGTACTTAACCGAGAACAGAAAAATGAACGAACAAAATTCAATTAAAAGTTTTTTTTTAAGCTTGGCAAGACACCAAAAGAAACTTATGCGATACCGCTTCGTATTTATGAAGATCAAGCACTGTCCGTGAAGCGCGTGTACGAGGGGTTCGCCCGTTTTCGAAAAGTAGGAAAGTGTTTCTGACAACCCCCGTAGCGGAAGACTAGCGACCTCCGTCAGTGACGAAAACATTAAAAAAGTAAGGAAATGAATCACTAAAATATCGTCAATTAGCTGTGCGCATGCTAGCTGACGAACTGCAGATTAACCGTGAATCCGTGCAGCAAATCGTTACCTAGAATTTAGGGATGAGAAAAACATGTTATCGATATTGACGATATTCCTATCATCCAAAGAAACCTAATGAGGCTTTTGAACTCCACCCCAAAAGAAGACTTCTTGCAAAGTTTTTAGGACATGAATAGCAGATCTCAGGGGTACATAGTTATGGGAAGTGACTATTTCGAGGACAGTAAGGTAACTTTTGTTAATATTTCACAGATGTTTATGTTACAGGACAATTCACCGAACCTAAATTGCAGAGGTTGTACATATGTATGTGTAAAAATTTCACTTAATATTAATTTAAATTCTAATTTCGTATTTTTTTTTCTTTAAATCTTAATCACGAATGCCATTTTATCAAGCACCAGTTCCGTTTCATTTCTCGCGTTTAAAGGATTAAACCCTATGTCTTGACTGATTTATTTCCCATTCCTAGGAAATTAATATCTTAATAACTTACGTGTGCATTATTTAAACGACTGTCTGACAGTAACACCCCCGTAACCATCGCATCGTGGAAGGAGGGGGCAGGATTCTACGGGGAACAATGCTTAAGGTTTTGCAATCTTTTGACAGATCCGGTTAGGGGCCCAAAACCTGACTTCGAGAGCAACAGTCAATCTCTTAGCCGATTTCCTTTTGAATGACAATCGGTTTCATTACTGACTCAATTCAGGAAAGGATTACACGATACCTACTGGAGTGGACGCGGTAGTCCAAAGTTCATGACCGCAGACTCGTGTTTGACGGCGCTATTTCAGTCGAGTCATCACGCCCGTTTAAGACCCGTCGTGTAGATAGGGTTGCCAGATGTCCGGTTTTCGACCGGACAGTCCAGTTTTCTTCATGTTAGTCCGGTCAAGAGAATCTGGGTAAACCGGACAAAAGAATGTCTGGTTTTAAATACATTCTGCGTAATATCTGGTGCTTTGGGCAGACAACCAACACAACGAGTAGGATTGTAGGTACCTAGGTGTATATCTACATGGTTTGGACACGCGTGTGCATGTGGATAGTATTGCGCAACCAGAGCCACTTTCTGTTCGGACTCTCGACCTTCCTCTTCCGCTCTTTTCCTCCAAGCTCCGACGGGGGAGGGGGAAGGGGCTAGTAGCGGGGAATCGCTGTCAGTCCATAATTGTTCTTGTTGTGGGTATATTCGATTCCTATTATTTGTGTCGCTGTCGTGTATGTGTGTGCCAAAATGGAAGACAAGGAAGCATCTAACAGCAAGGGAACTCCAACTAAGAAAGCAAGAAGAGTTTGTCATTATAATGTTGATTGGGAATCGCGTTTTGTTTGGTTAAATAAATGCGATGAAGACAACACAAAAGGCTATTGCAAATTGTGAAAAAATTCGTTCACTGTAGCTTATGACGGCTTAAAAGCAGTTACCCACCACGCTGAGGCAAAGAAGCACAAAGAGTGTGAAAGTGCTGCAGCCATGTCTCACCGAATGAAGTCTTTCTTTACACCAAAAGGCAGCGCCCAAAGTGAAAAAGTTGGTATTGCCGAATTAACTGAGGTTTACCATAGTATCAAGCACCACATTTTTTATGTTGCTCAAGATTGCTCCTTGAAAGTATTAAAACAAGTGATAAACGATTCAGATATCGTAAAGCAAATGACAGGAGGACGTACTAAATATACAGCTTTGGTAAACCAAGTTTTGTTTCCGTATTCAATGGAACTTGTGCAGGAAGACTTAAAGAATGATGTTCCCTTTTCGGTAGCGACTGATGCATCAAATAAAGGTAATAGAAAATTTTTTCCAGTTGCTATTCAATATTTCTCACCAAAAAGTGGCATCTGCCATGAAATATTGGATTTTTACGAAGACTCATTTGAAGATTCAACATCTATTAAGGAACGTTTATGTGAAGTCATGGATAAATCACGACTCCCATGGAGCAGAGTAACAGCATATGGAGCGGACAACGCGTTTGTTAATTTTGGAGTCAATAATTCCGTTTTTCAAAAATTGAAGTCTGAAGAAAACAACGACATAATTGCTGCTCACTGTAATGACCACATATTTCATAACTGCGCTAAAAATGCATTAAAAGTGATTCCTGTTGATGTCGAAAATATAGTGATGAAAGTATTTGCAGAGTTCTCTCTTGTTCCGCTAAGAAACGAGAAGATTTGAAGGAGTGCTTTGATTTTTTCGAAAGCGAATACAGAGAAGTCATTCGTCACGTTCCTACAAGGTGGCTTAGTTTATTTAAAACTCTTCATAGAACGAGGTTCTGATAATTGCACTACGGCTCTCTGGGCTATCTTATCAGACCAAGAAAACGAAAAATTTCAGGTGAAGCTAATCCTACTTATAATGAACTATATTTGTATTTCACTCATAACTTTATGGCTTCTTTTCAAGAAATTATTCTGTTGGTAGAGAAACATACCACAGCAGCATTTAATCTGCATAACATAATGGTGAAATTTCACGACACAATTTCAAAGAAAATAAATGACAAATATTTTGGAATTAAAGTCCATGTGGCATTAAAAAAAGGCCATCTTCCAGACCATGAAGTTGAAAAATTTACTAAAAACGCTACAAATGCGCATCACCGAGCTCTAGCTTACATAGAGAAGTGGTATTCACATTCGAAAACCAAAATTATAAAACGTTCAGTTGTTTGAATCTCGAACGCGGAAGATTGACCACGCTGGATCAACTGCTCGAACTATGGTCAATATCTCCACGGAAGCAGCAAACCCCCCTCTGAACAGATTTACGATGAACTGGCTGCACTTCAGAGTGTTTTTTCTTCACTCAAACTCGAAGGTAACTCAATTGAAATGTGGTGCAAATTTTTCCAAGAAGAAGCACCGAATCTGCTGAAAATTGTGCAGTTTGTGTGCAGTGTTCCTGTATCCAACGCTTTTATGGAACGTATCTTCAGCGTCATGGGAAACGTATGGACTGACGAAAGAAATCGTCTCGCTGTAAATACAGTAAAAAGTGAATTGTGCATTTTTTCAATATAAGCTCTAGTTGCACTGAATTCAAAGATGCCATTTCGACCAATAAACCTTTTTAAAAGCAGTGTCATCAAATGCCAAATATACAAAGAAGTAGATTGTAAGCTTCTTTGTCATTTTCAGCAATATTTATGAGATAATAAAAAAATTGAAAAGTTGTTCGGTTTTTTTCTCTAACACATCTGGCAACCCTACGTGTAGAACAGCTGATTCAAGTTAATTCTGTCGAGAATCGAACCCTTCAAGTTGAGATGTTAATAAGTAATCAAATCAACCAATCGAGACATTGTTTGAGCGCAATATTTCACGTATAGTTGCAAATTAATGAACAGCTGACTCATCGTTGCTATCATTTTATGTAAGTGATATACTGTGAAATACGTTTAACGAGAAAAAGCTTGAAGACGAAATATCGGTTAACACGAAATAATATATCGATCCCGACAAACCACTATGAATTTTCATGTATATTTTTTCTCTTAACACGTAACGAAAACCTTTTAACATGAAAAGATTTCCTTTTGGGTTGAACAAAATACGGAAACACTAGCTGCGCAGGTGAGACTTAAGAGGATGTGAAATGACAGAGAGGTGGTTTTACATGTTTCATAGAAAGGAGACTAACTTGGCTCTGAAATACCTTTGGAATAGCATGGGACCCGAGCTAATTTTGTTTATCTAAGCTACTTTCACCCTCCATCCCTACAAATGTTGCACGAAAACATCTCATATCTCAATCGTTGGCTTTGAAATTCGGTGACGAGAACATCATAGTGCGAGTAAAAATCAATGGGTTTGGTTCGCATTATTTTTTTTATTTTAGAATAATGTTTTTGCAAAACACAATGGCAGAAAGCTCAAGGGGAAAGCAAACTGCTATTTCGCTTAATATGAAGATAGAGCTCCTTAAGGCTGTTGATAAGAAACAGAAGACAACTTTATCAGCAGCAATTACAAAAGGAGAGCAAACTACGAAATATCTGAACGTTTTTTATTAAATACATGCGTATACACATATTTATGTAAATAAAAGGCACTCTAATGAGCTTACTTTTGTTGAACATAAGTTTTATTCGCAATATTCTTTAACACGAAATTCTTTTAACATGAAAAAATATTTCAATCCCCCTCAGTTTCGTGTGAAACGATTTTCACTGAATATACGAAACGATAGCTCTGTATCTATTTTAAGATTGTCTCCGCCTAGTATTGCGGAGAAAACCAAAACAAGGAAACAATTTTTAGATTAAAAAAATGAAAATATAGTTGAACCTCCATATTACGAATCCAATTAACGTCCTATTGCGAATTTTTCTATATTACGAACTTTTTCCTGAAACCAAAAACATTTCTCGATTTTCTTCGTAAAATAACCTCTGAATAGCGAAATGCATTTTCTATATAACGAACTTTTTTCTTGTGATTAAATATTTTTGTCTTCTTATTTTTAAAGTATTTCTCGACATTTCAAGTTTTTCTCTCTTTTAACACACTTTATGGTGGTTATAAATCTTGAACTGGTTTTATTAGATGTCTAACTCGCCCAGAGCAACAGAATTCTGGGCATTTCATCCAAGAAGTGCAACCTTAAATCCCAATTGTACAGTTTACTGTAACATCTTCGATATCCCCCTTCAGCCTCAGTGGAGATGTCTCGTGTCCTTGAACTAGTCTCCGTTCATTTGTAGAGTTGATCAGTCGTTCTAGTAGTTTCGTCCCTTGTAGCTCAAAAAAGTTTAAACGTAAGGGCTTGAGCATCTAAGAAAAACATTTAATTCTTCAGGAAGACGATAAAGGTGGCAAAAAACTTTCCTTACAGTTTTTCTTTTTTTTTTAATAGGTAAGATGTATAAAATAAATATATATTAATTTACAAAAAAAGGTGTGAATAATTACTTTTTTCAATATATAGTGTTTATGAACTTAAAATATTTGTTTTATGTGGTTTATAAAAAAAAGATTGAAAAATGAACCTCTATATTGTGAATTTTCCATATAACGAACTTTGTTTCGGGATTTAACGACTTCGTTATATAGAGGTCCTACTGTATTACAATAAGTGGAAAATAAAACTCGATGTACTTAATATTTACTGAAAAAAAATATACTATCAACTAACACATTTTTTGCGTACATAATTAAACGTTTGTTCAGAAATAATAACATAAAAACCATTAACCATTAATAGAAGCACATTCCTAGCCGTTGAATAAATACTGAAAGTCATTTCCCACCCACAGATACGAGTACTTTGTTGTGAGGATTTAAGTAACGGAAATGTTATAAAAGATACATTTCATCCCATCGTTTTTTAAAAATTAAGTTATGAATAAATTCTAAATGATATTCAACAAAACGCATCATTAATTTCTACAAAAAATATGGATAAATTCTCAATTTTGAAATTCATTATTAGGGATGAAGATGTTGTCTCTACTCGGTCCGGTGGTAGCGAACTCGTGGACAGCGCTATCGAATCGTGGGAACGAAACCTAATACATGTTAAATCTGTCGAGGTTCAAAGTCCTCCCGTTGACGTGCAGAGGAAATTTGGAGAGGAAGTACCTACTCAGGTGTAGTCCTATTCACTTGACCATGATTCAAAATTACGAGCCTGTCCCCAATAATCCTCGTACATCTTCCCAATGCGACGTAAATTAAAATCAAATCAATTTTCTCACACTCGAATATCGAAAAGATGAATAAGAACAAAACCTTACTAAAAATTTTATAAATATTAAATGATCATGCAGAAAGTTTTACCTACGGTAGGAGAATGAACATTTTATTCATTTTTTTCTCTTTTTAAATGACAATTTTTTGGTTATACAGAATTTTATCAAGAACTCAAAAAAAATATATATATTCATTTTTTCAAAAAGAAAAGAATTGCAGATTTCTCTATATATTGACTATAATTCTTAAAATGATATTAAAGGACGATAAAACATTTTTATGTCAAAATTAAACTGAAAAGACACATAATACCTTTGTTTTCTTTTAAAAATAACGAACACACAAAACGAAAAATATTCAGATGCAGTTGATTCTGCATTTGTTGCAACTAAACATGTAACTGCGCCCTAAAAATTTTGATGGACAGAAAAATTCGAAAAGTTTCAAAACGTAGCAAAATGTATTACAGAAAAAAAAGCAAAAAAAGGAGGGGAAGCAAACATAAACGATGGCTTGACATTTCAAACACGACCAAAATTATTTTAGGGGACTTTCTTTTTTCTTTTACACACAACAAACATAACAGCTGCAAAAGACACAAAAATAACCTTCTCCACTAATGCATAAAGAGCAATAAAATTAACGTTTATGTCAAGGACCTGGCATGAAGTGCTAACACATGGCTTAGAGTTTTTTTTAAAAAAGAGGATCCACACAATTAGAGTAGACTTGCACTTTCCAATGTTTCGACATACCTCAAACCATCGCTTAAATGCAGGAGAGAAACATCTCAAATATTTGGATTCCTTTTTGTTTCTGAATGACAAGTATTACGCAAGATTGTTTGTAATCTTCTTTCGTTTAATGAAACCCTCGTGTTTCTGGTTCTTTTTCTTCCGATACTATTTGTGAGTTACACGGTGTTTTATACAAATGTTTTGGAAAATGGAACGAAGCATCAAGTTACTCGCATAAAATGCAGGCGTGTAAAAATATTTATATCTTTTGTCTGATTCCTGCATGGCAGAATTTTAATTATAGATGATTACCAATGGCGTAACGTACACCCCTGCATTGCGAGGGGGGCTAGGATTCCGGGAGGCCCAGAGAGAGAGAGAGAGAGCATATGGTATGCTATGGCTTTGCAATCCTTTGTAAGATCCGGCTTGGGGCCCAGATTCTAACTTTGCAGGAGGGTCCTAATATTATTCGTTACGCCGCTGCTGATTACTATCAACTTTTTCTATTCTTTGCTTTGCAAAGTACACACTTCTATACTTTGAACTACTTTGTTCTACAATGTACAATGATTATAGTAACCAAGTAATTATGGTCATGAGCTCGTCATTGGTGTTGTTCAGACGACTCCTGATGTTACTTTGGGTGAATGGTATGGTGAATATGATGCACATCACTTGTCCTGCCTCAAAGTTCTCACGTTGACAAGATTTGGACAGTAAGATGCCAGTTCTGGCGTCCATGTCATTCCATCACCGTTATTCACGAGGTTTATCGCCAATAGATCAGGTGTTGCATCAAGTGCAACGTTGTAGTAAGGTCGCGGTAGCTAATGGTTATGGTCACAAACTCGTGGTCCGTATGTCATAAGGGGGAGCCCTAGTGCCACTCAACACCCATAGTGTAGAGCAGGGGTACTCAACCTTTTTTTCTGCTGGGCCGCATACATATGTTAGTCATTTCACGCGGGCCGCGTGAGTGAATATTAATGTCGCACTGTTCAGCTACACTAGGGCTTTTGGAGACGGACCACGTCATTTTGAACCATGGTCAAGTGACGTGGACGACACCTGAGCTGGCACCCCCCTCTCCTAACTACCACACCACACCAACGGGAGGACGCTTCAGCTCTCGACAGATTTAGCGTGCATCGCTGCCCCACACGGTGGGTCTTTAGTGGTACTGGGATCGTACTCGTGACAAGACCAGCCACGATCCGATACCTATACCACTCGGCTACCGCGGCCACTCACGCGGGCCGCAAAGTGAGATTAAACGGAGGGGAGGGGTAGAAATGCTTAAGACCAAGATAACATTAAATATTTAAAATATGGAAAATTGATCTAAATTTTATAACTCCTGTTATAAAACTGCTTTGTTTTTTAATTATGTATATATTTTTTATTTTGTCACTAACACTAAATTAAAATAATTTAAGAAACACTCCTTCACAATTTTGCATCAGTAAACGGGTTTCATATGATTACCAATAATAAAACGAACTTCTTAGGATGTCTTTCTTACTACTGTGACATAACCACTGACGAAATACTTCGTTGCCGTAACAAAGAACATTCAATAAAGCTTGTTTATCACCTCTTGAAAGAGGAAAAATGTCATTAAATAATTCCTGTTAATTGATATTTTTTTAAATACAGTACTTTCGTGACAAATCAAAAAAGTACTGAGATACCTGTTTATTTTTCACTACAAAATAGTCAACCTCCAAACCTTTTTCGCTTGCAAGGTATGAAAGATTGTTCACACAAAATTAGTTTCACCCATAAAATTGTCACTAATCAAGTGTTGTCTGTTATCGCTAACCGTAACTGTTACAAATAGAAAAATAATATCAATTCGCAGCCATACGACATTGACAGCAATAAAGCAAAATTGTTATATTTTATTTCTTGTCAAAGAATTTCCCATCAAACATTTTTAATACATTTTCTTAAATAAAATAATTTCTCAGAGCAATGGATCACATGACCGGGCCACTTAAAAAGGCTCAGTGGGCTGCAGGTTGCGTATCGCTGGTGTGGAGGAATGATACACGTCAAAACAGTCTAAGCTCAATATCCTCATGCTATCGAGGTGTGGTAGTTTTGAGAGGGGTGCCATCTCAAGTGTCGTCCTCAACGTTTGACCGAGGTTCAGAATTACGAGGTTTGTTGCCGATAACCCTCGTTTTACTTCATAGAGCGTCGTTAATTAGCACTCAAAGCAACGTTAGTAAACCAACAATTAACAATATGTAGTGTTGATTGGTGACTAAGAAAAATTCGTAGAAATTGAATAGGATAACGGGTTATTCCGAAATTCCCGTTTTAAAATGAATCTTTGGAAATTCATGAATGATGAAAATCTTCGGAATGACCTTTATTTTAAACTAAAAATTTTTAGACTTAAATGAAGAAAACATTTGAAACTGATATATGAATATTTAACTGAAGACTGTGGCTACATTCTAGTTTTTTTAAAAATATTTTTTCATTCTAAAAGTTTTTGAAAAAACTAATTAGAGACTTTAAACTGGTTTTTTTACCTTACATAAGAAAAGTATATAATTACTATAAGGTTACAAAATAATTGAGTAAAGAAAATTTCTGAATGGAATAAAAAAAACTTTGTTTTAACAAATGGATAATTGATTAATTTTATAAAGGCGTTACATATCGATGTGTTTCAAAAGTAAAGAAGGGACAGTAATACTGCAAAGCAAACATTTGAAGAATATTTGAGGATATAAAAGTTTTCATACTTAAACATGAAATAAATTATCTAAATATGAATTAATTATTTAAATAAACACATAAATCGAACTCTTTTTGTTTCCTTTACTTTATTGCCATTTCAGAATTTGTCCCTTTTCAAAATTTAATTGTACTGTCTAAATTTTTTAGGAGGAGGGTTTATATTTGTGTAATTGATTTTTTGCTCAGTATAGTTTAAATATTCACTATATAAAGCTAAAGTTTTCTTTTTGCATTTTTTTTTCCTATTTATATATGTACCACTTTGTCACATTTAAAAAAAATTTCTCCAGTTATAGGGTTTTGAAGAAGAACAATTAGTTGAACAAGTATTTCTTTTTTATCTTATTATATTATCTGATATACTTTTCAATAAAAACATTATTTTTATATTAAATTCTAACAAAATTTTGAAAATTACTAAAATTACATTGAACGTTTACCACTGCTGTTCTGATATAAATCACTTAATTCATTTGCATGCAGTTAAAATATAATTAGATGTGATGAAAAATTATCAATACTTCAATTCAAAATCATCATTTAACTATTTTAATTTACATAAACATTGCTTTAACCATAATTTATAATTTCAAAATACAGTGTTTCAAAAATAGCGCCAAAACTTTGCACAGCCAGATTCCTCTTTGAGAGAATAAAAATAAATAAATAAGTAAATAACTTTTCATAGTTTACTAGAAAAATACTGTAAATGGTGATACATGATGGGGCTCCGGCATATTTCTGTGATTCTATACATGACTGGCTGGACATGGCATTACCCGGCCCCTGTATCGGACATGTGAATCCAATTCTATAACCACCACGATCATTGGATTTTTTTCCTATGGGACCCTCTCAAGGAATAGGTGTATCGAGACGTAGTGACCCCACAAACGAACTTCATTGCTTATCTACATGCTACATGTATTTCGGTGGTCACTGCATGTGTGCACTCATCCATTCTACAGCACGCTCAAAATTGCATCGATTTTCACGGAGCACTTCGACCATCTGCCTTTTAAAATATTTGAAAATACTGCTCCAACATGCATGTAACGTCATACTTTGTTGTTCGTATTTTTCTCGTGAAAACTATGGATCGTACTAGTTCTATGAGCATTTTTCGAAGTACTTCCAAAGAGGAATATAGCTGTGTGGAGCTTGGGCGCTAGTTTTGGAATAATGCTATGTACGAGGTAGGATTCAAAAATTCCCGGACTGAGCCTATAACGTGAACAATTTTTGCAGTAGAGTGACTATGATAACGTTTCTATGTTACTGCGTTCTTCACCTTTTCTAAGAGTGATTTGTCCTAAATCAAGTGGCTGGTGGCTCAACATGGCGACGAATTTTGTAGGCGGATGCATTTAGTAACCGGCGTTTGAAAGAAATGACGTTTGTAGAGCTGAGAAAAAATATCAAATTTTGTAGAAAGTATATTTTACTCAGTGCTACGGAGACTTACAAAATGTTGAAGCACATGTACAGCAGTGATATATTATCTCGAATGTAAGCTTTTGAGTGGCATCGACGTTTCAAGGAAGGCATGGAAAGAGTCGAAGATGGCCAACGCTCTGGATGTCCACAACTTTCCCGCGCCACTGAAAACATTGAAAAGGATTTTGCGGAAGCGCGTAAAAACAGGCTTCAAACAACGACGGGGTAAAAACAAAAGCAATTGTTTTGCCACGTCCGCCTTATTGCCCTGATTTCGCCCCCTGTGATTTCAGAATATTTCCAGAACTGGTACATCACTTTCAGGCTCTTCGATTCCAATTTGCTGATGAAATTAAAAGTGCATCTCAGGCTGAATTAAAGGACATGGTAAAAATGAATTCTAGAAGTATTTCGAAGGCCTTTACAAGCGATGCGAAAAATGTGTTTTGGCTCAATGGCCTTATTTCAAAGGAGGATGTGTTTCAGTAATTTAATAGGTAATATTTTTTAAGTTATAAGCTCAGTCCGGGGACTTTTGAATCCTACCTTGTATATGTAATATCTATAAATATATAAAAGTTTTTCGATTTGAAATATCTCCAAACAAAAAGAGCTGCGTGATTTAGTGAACTGTAGCAGAACAGAGATAATGTATACGGATTAAATTATTAAAAAAAAACAACGAAGGTTAGATGTGTGTTTAAATAAGCTGAACTGAAAGAATGAAAAAGTTATGACTTACCTATTGTAGTAATAACAATAATCGAATACAGTAAAGCTCCAGAGAATGTCCATTGCAGAGGACTGTCGTCCTTGCCATCATAACCTTCTTTCCTCACTGCTCTAACAAGAACTACTTCGAATTCCTGAAACACACGGAAACATTACATAATTGTTAAGGCTTCACTGACTTAAGTATAAACATTTGTATTTTTTTTGAAAATAATGTAGATTAAATTTTTTTTTTGTAAATTTTGATCCGTTTCAAACATTTGCCTTCAATAATAAAAAGAACCATTCGATGTATTTTACATATTCCAAGGGAAAAAAAGCGATTAGTTGTGTTATTCTTTACAATCTTTCCCTTTTAATACAGCGCTAGGAATAGCCAGTAAGAAGGAATTTGATTCAATTGTAAGATCTTCCTAATGTTGTTTTTCTAAGATATAATATCTTTTTAATCTCTTTAAAAGTATACTACGTGTTATAAGAAATTCTTAAGGGAAGTTAACTTCTGTTCGAATATTATTCTCGTTTTTATTTATTTTTGTAAAATAATCTCCAGTGTATCAACTTAATAAAAACGATAAATTAACGGAAATGTTAAAACTGCAAAATATAGATATTTACGTTTCAATAATTTTAAATAACATTCCAGATTCCAGAAATTTTTAAAAAATGAAGCTATAAACATAAATCGAAATTAAGTTCCACCATTTAGTGGCCACGGATGCTGAATGGTCCAAGTTAGCCGAGGTTTTTACTGTTAAATAGTGGAATTGCATTCCGAACCTTCTATTGCCATGTACGAAAACTCTGTAGCGCAAAATTCTCTTGTTGAAGTGATGTAGAAGTTTGGAGAGTGAGGTGACAATTTAAAACCATCTTCGCCATTTAACCGAGGCTCAGAATTACGAGGCCCGTGGCAAATAGCTTTCATGTAACTTTGTACTGTGACGTTAATAATCAATCAATTGAACTGGATAGTTTGTTTTTAGACAATAAATCAATGACACACACACATACACTTTAAAAGAGACAATGATTATTAAGATCTAGTTCTGTGAATTTTTCACACACAATGGCAGGATTTAACTTTAAATTCAAATTAAGACGAATTTGAAAGAAATAAACCATATATAGGGTTTAAAACACTGATTTTTCAGACATTTATCTTAGATAATGGCAAAATAATAATAATAATAATAAATTTCCTCATCATTTTCAAACCCAATGTTGAAAACTTTTTATGGAAGCTTAATAAAACATTTTGCTGAATTTTCTGTTCTTTTTTGAATATCAAATATATGTACCTTATTTACTCGAATCTAAGCCGCACTTTTTTTTAATGTTAAAGTTACTGAAAATCGGGTGTGGCTTAGAATCTAATAAAAAAAATTCATTGTGTTAGGGGCAATTATAGATCAATTACAGGTTCATATATGTATTTAAAAGTTTATAATACTGGTAAAATAACTAATTATCCACTTCTTTTTTATTAGTCCTTTAAATTTATTTTAATTTCATAAGATTGGATATCGATAAAACATTTTCCACAAAAATTTGTTGAGAATTTGGCGTGCCGCTTAAAATCGATGGCGGCTTAGATTCGAGTAAGTACGGTATATAAAAAAATAAAGAACAAATCTCAGACTACATCATGTGAAGAAAACTATTTAAACTGTTCACCATTTAAATAAGATGTTGGTCAAATATGAAATGAAAAAGTAAGAAAGATAAGACATTTAATTAAATGAGAATGTAGCGTTTCTGAAATTTGTAATCCAACCACTTAAAAACCAAACTTATGCTGTTCAAAGTTATTTGAAAAAAACATTTTTTTTAAATGTCAACCTTCAAAATTATTCAGAGTTACATTATACATAGGAATGAAGCTAAATAATTTTCAGACTAAAGGTCTTAGAATACAGCTAATAACTAATTAAAACACATTTGATGTGTATTTTTACAGAGTAAACAAGTAATATAAAAAAATTAAATCAATTCCTACTAAGGTTAACAAAGAAAGCTTTTATTTTAGTTACTTATTATTAAATAGTTACACAATTAATATAAATATGTATATACATATGACAGAATCACAACACCATGTGACAAATTAGAGAAAGCGGTTTTCCTTATAATTTTCCATTTTCCTTTTTATGTATGGTGTTGGACTGATTTTTGTTTGTTTGTTACTATTTATTCATTCATTAAATTTAATTATTCTAATAAAATAGTATAGTAAAAAAGAAATGACATTCTCAGAAACTAGGCCATCCTAGGTTGGATTCGAACCCCCGACCTTTGGATTAGAAGTCCAGCGGGCTATCTATTGCGTTACAAGAACATCATGAGCAATTTTCTTTTCTATATATGCTGTTGGACTACTATTTTTGTTTGTAACTATTTATTCCTTTCTTAAATTTAATTAATGAATTAATATTTGAAAAAACTGTATTAACCTCAAGTGTCATCCACTGCAAGTTTTAAAAACGTATTTGAACTTGAATGAATAAATAGAAAGTATTTTATTAACGATTGAAAATTTGAACAAGATATATAAATAAATAAATGTATATAGGTAGAGAGTGAACTAATAGTAGGAATTGAAAAAAAAACGAAAATACCGCAGAGAATATCAAGATTGGTCTAGTTAAAGAAACAAATAAATATTAATTTTGTCCGAAAAAGTATAATAGCATTTCACGTAACAAATCAATTTCTAAGAAATTGCCATGATATAAATTTTAGCAACCTTGCTAACTATACAATCCAGTTGATAATTCAATCAAAAGGTGAAACTTGGTGTCAGAAACAATTCATTTCTTGAATTGTTTCAGACATCAATTATTATCTTTTCTACACCAATCACTTTTTGAGTTCAAACACTATTCACTGAAGAAAAAGTTTAATGAAACGGAAAAAGATTTTATTTTACTATAACAAATAATATCTTTAAAGTAAAACCATAGTCATAAATAAATATTATTTCTCCAACCGTTAACAAAGAAAGTTAACTTGATAAGTAATCTTTTCATCTTATTCCTACTGCAAATCCAGATATTAATATAATGGAATAACTAAACTTGAGAGAATTGATTCTGAATGCTCGGAACTGTTTTAACTTTTTTGTTAGTTACTGAACTTTTCATAATAGCAAAATCAACAATTAAAATCCGTTACAGTTGCAGAAAAAAATTATTACATACCTGTAACGTTTCCGTAGCAAGGGCAGTCCAGTTCCTCTCGGACAATACATTACTCATAGTAGTTAATGACCATAGCCCCGTGACGACATTTTCCCTTTCCTTCAACATGATTTGGCGTTTTGTTTGTTCGTATCCCGCTTCCAGGGCTTCAAAGGTGAAAGCCCCAACGAGGCTGTATCCAACCACTAGACCACACAATCCAATGTGTGAAAACAGGAAAGTTGTTACCAAACGACAGTATCTGCGGCACTTAGAACATTTGGACATCTCTCCTTGTGTCATCGTTTTTACATTTAAAATTTCTTCTTTTCTTTTCTGCTTTTTTTTATTCAGAACAAATCTTTAATGTCTTTTATTTTTCTCTTCACATATTTTATTCCAGAACACCTGCACGACGTATTTTATTCCTCTGTTCATTTCATTCATTTTTTTTATTTCGGAGCATATATCTTCAGTAACATTTATTTTTTTGAATTCACATTATATGTACTTATTTCAAGTCATCAACACTGGTAAGCCAGTTTTTTTTCCAAAATGTCACTTGGAAAGTTATCTAAGAATTCCATCCATTCCATTCTTATCTTGCATTAAAAATCTACTATTTCATTCAATTTTATGCTCTATTTTTAATGGTTATTTCTGATAAATGTTGATCGAGACGAGAATATTAATAACTCGATGAAAACATAAAACTTGAGAACAATAATACTTTTTCTAACAGTTGAGTATTTTTTAAAAAGTTCAAATGTTTATCAATGTCAGTTGTTGCCAATTCAAATGTGCAAATGTCAGATGCTTATTTTTTAAAGTGGGAATTCGAATTAATTGCTGGAGCTTAGAATGCATTCAAAGGCAGAAAACAAGTCACCAACATTTTTTTTAGAAAAAACAAAGAAAAATAAATCGAAAAAATTGGTTCTCGCGCTCAAGAGAAAATAGAACTAATTGTTTACAAAACTAAATCAACAAAAGTAGAAAAGAAAACTAATTATGAAATTAGTAATTTTTGAGTACCGAATTGATAATAATTATTAGAAATTTTTTTGTTACATTTCACCTTTGCTTATATTATTATTACATTTATGTTTAAAAAATCTAGAAAATATAACGAATTCTTTTCGAGATTTATGAGATAAAATAAAAATTCATATTCTTTCTAAAAACTTCCAAACGATAATTTCTGCTCGTTTTTCTAGCAACAAAAACTGTTTCGGTCACATAATAATAAAGTGCCATTCCAATACATTTCTACCGGTTTAATAATTTCAATATTTTCTAATAAATTTCTTAATCATTTTTTTCTATCGAGATTTTAATAATGGTTGTACCTTTACTCTTCGAAAATCTCATCGTCGTAGCGTGTATCAATAAATATGAATTACATACCAAAATTATACGAACTTTGACAGACGATTGAAAGAAATGGAGCGTGTTTCAAATAGACCCAGTTCTTTTACCCATCACACCTCCGGATTTCTTAAGAAGAGTGAAGAAACGTTTTTGGCATAGCTTTGGTTATAAATATGCTTTACTTAGAGGGGAGTGGGAGTTCGGAAGCTGTCAGCGAAAGATCGGAAGCCACGCGACGGAATACTACATGGGATATGGAAAGGGAGGAGTTCGCTCAATTACGTCGAATGTCAATTCTTTCGTCGCGTGACAAATCTCTGTTACATAATGAAATTCTTTCATGTCACTTAGTGGGGTTTTTTTTTTTTTTTTTTTTTTTTGCATAGCTTTCAGAATTTGTGTTTAGAAGAGCTTCTTATGAAACTCACAAAAATCGCTCATGAACTAAGTTAAATCTTAATAGAAATTTTTAAATGCCAGTGATAAATCTCTCAAGAATATTTTTAGAGCACTTTGGAGCATGACAAAAATTCTAGCTCTTGTCCTATGCTTTAGGTAAGCCAAACAGAATGTTTTATTAGAAGTTGATTAGTTATCAAAAGTAGTGTGTATATTTTTTCTGTATCAGTTTGTGGGGATTATACTCATATTTATAGCCTCTTTGAACGAAATCGAGTGACTTTGGAGCATGACAAAAATTCTAGCTCTTGTCCTATGCTTTAGGTAAGCCAAACAGAATGTTTTATTAGAAGTTGATTAGTTATCAAAAGTAGTGTGTATATTTTTTTCTGTATCAGTTTGTGGGGATTATACTCATATTTATAGCCTCTTTGAACGAAATCGAGTGATATTTAAACGCAGAATTTAGTCAGTATAATCATAATACTTTGAAAGAAAATTTCATTGCTCTTTACCACATAACCTAATTGGTATTTTAAGAATATAATAGGAGAACATCCAAGATAAAAAAAAAATTCTCTTAAATTATTCCTCAATTATTTTGCATCATATTATTGATACATTATTAAAAATGTATTTTAATTATATCACTTAAGAATTAGATCATGAAGAACTGGAGACAGTTACAATGAATGTGCTTGTGTGAGTCAATCTTTCCTGGGCGCTGAGCTTCCAAAAAGAAAAGGCATTTGAACTGGAATCTTCCTCTCCGAATTACCATACTGCACCGTTTGAAGATATTAGAATCAACATATTGTATCGTCAGTTCCAGAGATTTTTCAGAAGTAACTAAGTTAACTGAAGTGCTGTTCCTCTGGGGAGTTTTTCTTGAGAATCTCTTTATGCCGATGTAGACGTTCAGAAAAATACTAAAGTTCTAACACAACTAAATAAAATGTGGCAACCTTTGAACTAATCTACGTGCAGAGATATTGAGAAGAGAGAATCTTTCATTATCTATATTTTTCAACTTAAGGCCTTATCGCTCGTATACGTATTTTGAACAATTTACCTTGAAAGCAGCCATTCCGACTAACTTCTACCAAATTACCATAGCAACGGCCACGAACAACTTTTCCCAGTGAGCTGAAAAAATTTCTCCAAATAAAAATTGCTTGAAATTCCAGCCAATGAGGTTCTTCGGCTCTCTACGTCATAAACAAGATGACGGTAAAGCTTCGGCTTTATCAAGCGCATCAGAAATGGGGTATAATATTTTATTGGCGTATAATATTTTAAACAGAATGGTGCTCCATTTCTGCTTACAACAATCAACAAAATTGTGAGCGGAATAAAAGAAATAATATTAAATGTACGTTTTTCGAAGTAGAAAAATCGGCGAGTAATTTTTCAATGTGAAGATAGGGCGCGGCTGATGCCAAAGTGTATCGTTTTGTTTACGGCAACCCTTCACCCCACAGCTTCTTGAAAAATTGTTCGAAGCGGTTGCTCCAAATATGCGTGTGTGATAAGGCCTTAAGCTACAACTCTTAAGATCTGATCTTAAGCATCTCTTCTGATTGCAATTTTTTTTCTCGTTGCGTTAACTTTGAAGGATGGACAATTTTTTTCTCTCTCTCTCTCTTTTTATAATTTCTATTTTTTCTCTCTCAAGTGCTTTATATATATTTATATAAAAAGTAACAATTAGGAAGCAGTTCAGCTGGATAAAATTACTAATTTCGCAGGTATATATAACCCACTTTACAATACAAAATAATTAGCCAATACAATTTTTGCAATAAAAATAACTAGCTTTCGAAATACACATTTGCTGTTTCCAATCTTTTTTTTCGCAGAATATACACATTTGCTACGTAAACAGACAAAATTATACCAAACGATATTTTAAACAAATGTCATGATGGTCACGTGATAACAGCAATCACGTGTTTCCCATTGATTAAAATTTGTCCTACTAAGTTGTTCAACTTGTAAAGTTTAGATAACATTCAAAATGTGATGTTGGGTAAAGAGTTCACGTGTGCTAAAATTCTTCAAACAGTTTTCAAAATTAAAAAAAATATATTACATTATACGAATACTTTAAAATTAAGTGCACTTTGTTTAACTATGTGTGTTTTTATATTGTTGACAATTATGTACTTTCTAAAAGAAAGTTCCTGCAGAATGCAAAAGTTGGCAACAGTGAAGCATATGAACTAATTGGCTGGAAACGTGTGATTATATTTATGATATAATCATGACGTCGCGTTAATTTATGAACTGATTGGCCGAAAACACGTGGCTCAGTCATCATGTGATTATGACGTCACATGAATTTAGACCATTAAAAAATAAAAAGTTGCTAAATATATCGATGTTTGATGAATTAATTTAAAAGTATAAGTATCAAAATTCACAAATTAGAGATAAGATTACCTTGATGGCATTCTTTTCCCTTTTTTACTTACATTTTGTTTGTTTATGAAGTTTAAATATGACAGGTTTGTGACGAATCTGCACGGAACCTTTTCCACTAATCTTCTTAGGCGTCTTTTTGGGGAATATAAATTCGCGTTTATTTCCAATCAACTCCAAAAAGATGAACGGCATATTCAAATTAGATAAAGTATTAAAGTCGAGTGTTGTGAGATAGCATGGTAGATGATGGAAGGCTATTGAGCCAACAACTTTAAACACATTTTTAGAAGATTCAAGGAGATTAGATTCGTGAAGACGTCGTGCTGCTAGACGTACCAGAAAGCTGATAGAAGCCAGCGGTAAATATAATTTACGTACGCTTAAAATAAGCGTCAGTTTAAGCGACTTAGTAAAAGTTAATGAAAGTTAAGAATTCGAGTACGTGTATTTCTCGGATCTCCTCTTTCGGTAGACCTTACTTGATCTTGAGCTTAATTATTAATTAATTGCATTATTAGTGATTTAATTTAATATAAAGGTGAATCCCCTGTAAGTGACGTAACATAATAGTATTATATGTTATCAGAGATTTTTTTGAGAAAATTATAATAATAAATATTATTATTATTCAAAATGGCTCTTAGTGGTTCTTTGCCTCAAATTAATCTTGGTGTTCAAGGAGAGACCCGGGGGGTCTCCTCAGTGGCGCCCAACGAGTAAATCTCGAGTTTAGAGTCGGATCTAATTTTCGAATCATCCCTGAGCAGTATTTTTCGGGGGGTGGAGAACGTGGTTGAATTCTTGGAAAATATAGATAATAACTGAACTATTAGGTATCCTCAACATATTACGAGATACCCACACAACTCGCTTGTGCATATTTAAAGGGTCATCTCACAGGACGGGCACTAGATTGGCACGGATTTTCCGCCCTACTAGAGAGGCTTCGAAAACGGACCACACTGAATTTTTTGTAAGGCTGGGGACTCACCAAAAATGAACCAAACAGATTTTTTCCTCCTCAGGTAATGTGTTCAAAAACGGTAAAGTCGAGTTTTTCCGAATTCTTTTCCCCCTTTAAAGGTTTAGTATCTTGAAAGATAATTAGAGACGGTCGGGGAGACACAATGGGCATTGAGGGGAAGTTTTATGGCTCACGGGGAGACCGGTTCCTGTAGCAATCGTAAAAACCTGGGAAGAATTTCTTTAAACCCTAAAGTGTACGGAAATAATTGCAAGTCAACGAGTTGAGAATTCTCATTTTTTTCTTTACCTTAAAATTCTCAAATGGAATTAAGTTTTTATAATGTATGTCTAAGTTTTTAAAAAATATCTGTAGTATTTAAATTCAAATTATATATTAAAACATTGAGGATAATTTACTGTTTCATTTTTCTTACTTTAATCAATACTTTCAGGGATTTTTTTTTTTTTAAATGATTATTTTGTTATGTGTCAAAAAAATAAAAAAAGGTTCAAAATTTAAAATCTTTTAAAATTTCGGACACTTCTAAACATGAATAATTTTTAAGCTTCTGTATTACATTATTTGCCAAAAATTTTTATGCATTGTTAAAAAAAAAACCCTATTTAAATCTTTTAGTTTTTCATAATTTTAAAGCCAGATATTCAGGGCATCTTACATAGAATTCCTTGTTTTGTATTGTTCAGATAACAAATTATATTTGAATTTTGAATGTCTGAACATTAATTTCATTCAAAGAGAACTTTAACTACAAGTTTATATTTTTGAACTTGAATCTTCAAATAAAGAGTATTTAAAAGCATCTGGACAAATTTACAGCTAACATTTGCGCATATAAATAAATATAAAGATCCTTTTTAAATTCAAGTTAAAAAATATATATATTTATGCATAATCCCTCATCATTCATGTTCCATTAGTGGTTGACTGAAGAAAAGGTTATTAAAATTTGGACATTTTTATAATCTTAACCATGCAAAACTAGGAATTTTGTATTAGCTCCACTGAAATTCTGCATTGGAATTTCGAAAAAGATATTTATGCGTGTCTCACATACTCAGTTGAAAAACATATATTTACCATAAATACTAATAATTCTTTGAATATTTAAAATTATCATTAGATTAATTTTTTAATATATATATATATATTCGACTTCTAATATTTTTTCTCAAGTATTCCTTAAATTTCATATAATTTAATTAAGTGAGGGAATATTAAAGTCGCACTCTCTCTCTCTTCTCTACTCAACTACTTGAGGGCTTTTGGCGACGGACTTGTGGGGGGTACCAGGTGGTCAAGGTATCGAATCATGGTTGGCATGTCTCGAGTTCGAGCCCAGTGCCACAAAAGACCCGCCGTGTAGGGCAGCGATGCACGTTAAATCTATCGAGAGCTGAAATGTTTTCTCGTTGGTGAGGTGTGGTAGTTAGGAGAGGGGGTGCCAGCTCAGGTGTCGCCCTAGTCATTTGAACATGCTTCAAAATTACGAGGTCCATCACTAAAAGCCCTCGTGTAGCTGAACAGTGCGACGTTAATATTCACTCACTTGGCGACTGACCTCGTAATTTTAAACCATGGTCAAGTGACGAGGATGACGCTTGAGCATCGCTCCCTTACAAGGCGGATCTTCAGTGGTGCTGGGGTCGAACTCATGACACGCCAGTTACGAGTCCGTTACTTTGACCATTAGGCTACCGCGGCCTCACAATGTGGTTGAAAACTGCATGTTATGAGTAAAAATATGCTGAAACATTTGATGAACTTATAATAGATTTTTGCATAGAAGATAGATGTGTGATATGCTAAAATGACAATATGTAAAAGTTATGAGAATATCGATGACAATTTTTGAAAAATTCAATTTAAGTTTCAGTTTGAAACTTATTCGTTTTTTTTCGCATTTAATATTAAATAGTCTCGCGATAACAAATTAATAGTTTAACGCATTCATAGATTATAAAAAATAAAGGTATAAATGACATTGTTGGGAATAATAAGTTTTTATAGTTTTGAATTCAGACTTCTTTGCAGGAGTGTAGACTATTAAAAGGCTGATGTAGAAGTTAGAAAACTAATGTTTAAAATATATGGAAACCAATATCTGCAATTCCATGATCTTGACGAGCAGAAGACGGCATTTTTACTTAGTAGGGCAGAGTAAGCATAAGGTAGGAGCTTGTGGAGTAAACAACCAGGCCTCTGCAGTTTTGGCAGGTAATGAACTCCCATTTGTTGCTTTCAGTAAGGAATATAAAAATAACAAATACAAAAATAAGTCATGTAAAATTTTATATATTTTAATAACAATGAATTGTGAACTTAATTTCCAATTCATTGTCACGAGTTGGCAGTAACTGCGGTACTCTATCGACCGTTCTTCTTATATATATATATATATATATATATATATATATATATATATATATATATATATATATCGACCGTTCTTCTTATATATATATATATATATATCGACCGTTCTTCTTATATATATATATATAAGAAGTACGGTTGATAGAGTACCAATAATTTTAACGCAATTTTATATTTCGTTCTCGTAAACTTTACTCCTTTTAAAACATGTACTGCCAAAATACTCTCCTTTTGTATATTTATAAAATTTTAACAATATAATGGTTATCTTACCCAACATTTTAAATCAGGGGCGGCAACTGTGTAGCTAAGACGTACCAAACCAATCTGTCAGTATCATTCAGCGTGCCACATAGTAGGAAATTTTTGAAATCCTTCCATTCTTACGGTAATATTTGCAGATTTAAAGAATAGAGGTAAATAATTTAGATTTACAGTTTTATTTTATATTAATTACGGATCAATAAAATACATTTATTAACATAAAAATAAACAGTATAAAATGTTACTATTTCTTCAACTAAGATAAAAAAAATTAAAAATGTATGTTTCCAACATATTTATTTAAATAAGAAATAGACAAAGTGAAATATAAATTATTCCCTTCATTACAGTTAAATAAAAATTGTAATGCGAATTAACTCTTTCACCACTCTTCTTTCATATCGCAAAACCAGGGGTATAATGCGTGACACGATTCTGATCATTCAGTTGTTAAACAATTTCTTTGTGGAGTCGAAATATTTTTCATATTAGGAAAGATTTTTTACTTTTTGATATGCCGAATCATAAGTGGAAAGCAGAGAACATGCAATTTTCTTTTTTCAACAATTAAATCCCCTAGCAATAACATTCAATTATTTACAAAATAGCTGTAAATTTATCCTTAGAATTATCTTTCAGATTATTTTGTAGTTCCATAAATGTCCATAACTCTCAGAAGATGTTTGTCAAATAAGGTCTCTATTATCAACTTCCATCCACTCAAGAATTGACAAATTTCTAGAGTAGTGCTGAGTGCCACTAAGAATTGTACCACGTGCCACAGGTCCATAGATTGCCGACACGTTTTAAATGTTCTTATTAACTAACCATCTCCTATTCAAACACAATTTATATGATAAAAAAAGGGTTTTCATTCATTTTATATGGAATTGTATTAGATTCAACCATAAGTAATTTTGAGTATCAAAAAAATTACATTGTTTCGGGGATCCCCTTAGAGCAAAATGAAAGGAATTTGACATAATTATAGTAAGTTTCTCTAAAAGGGGAAACGTTCACTTTCAAAATACACTGCATAAAGTGGTTTTAGGTGTACGAAGTTATATTCACTATTATCCCTAAAATAAATTTTGATATTTCGGTTTTTCGTTAAGTTTTGAAGTTATTTCTTCAAATATACTTCTCCATTACATTTCTTTCAAACTCGCTATTTTCTTTTGCGGCCACGGTAGCCTGATGATCATGGTTATGAACTCGTGTCCAGTGTTCGAGCCCTGGTACCACAAAAGTTTAGCGTTGAAGAGGAGCTGATGCACATTAAACACGTCGAGGTCAAAAGTCCTCACGTTGGTGTGATGTGGAAGAATGGAAGGGGAGTTATCAGCTCAGGTATCGTCTTCGTCACTTAACCGCGGTTCAAAATTATACGTAGTCGCTCGTCAGTAGCCAACGTGTTGACTTAGAATGCAATATAAACTTACTTATTACTGATTGACAGTAAAACGGATATCTGTGGAACTTTACGACCAAACCGAAAAGGTTTACCTGTTTCATTAAAAAGTTCTACACTGAAGAAAGGGGAGATTATAGCCTTCCAAAAGGGTAAAATGTGTGTTTTAAAGTGGAAGGATAAAAAACCCTTGCATATGCTTAGCACTTTTCATAACGCTGACATGATGGAAGTGAAAGCTAAGAAGAGGGATTCTGTGAAGCTGAAACCAAAATCCGTCGTGTTTTATAATAACAGCATGGGGGGTGTTGATAGATCAGATCAGTGTCTATCTTACTATC
Source organism: Trichonephila clavipes (assembly GCA_019973935.1). Taxonomy (NCBI): domain Eukaryota; kingdom Metazoa; phylum Arthropoda; class Arachnida; order Araneae; family Nephilidae; genus Trichonephila; species Trichonephila clavipes. The sequence goes on along the minus strand of BMAU01019389.1, from coordinate 264,403 downwards.
CTGTTGCCCGAAATCAACAGCGAAAATACTACAAGTAGATTTTTCGACATTTGTTAAATCAAATTGTGTGGAGAATTCCTTCGTTATCTTTAAAAAAAATGGTGGGATTTTAAATCATATTGGTTTTCGAATGAAACTGATAGAACGATTGAGTTCTCGAAACTTTGTTTCCCCTAAAATTTCTGAAAATGTAGTCCGCTTAATTGGAAGGCACTTCCCTTCATATGTAGAAAGTGACTGTTCAAAAAAAAAAAAAAAAACATCGCGAAAATGTGTGGTATGCAACCTTAAGATAAATGATAATGGAAAACGCATTCGAAAAGAAACTCGTTTTCAATGTAAAGACTGTAATGTTGGACTGTGTGTGTGCAGTGCCGTGTTTCGAAAAATATCACACTGTGACATTTCTGTAAACGACATGTATGTGTCTTTCTCATACTTCTTTGATATGTTTTGCTATTTATACCTGTTAAAATTATTTTTTATAAAAGGTTTTTTGTAACTAATTGTAAATTGAATAAAACCTTTTCTTACAATTATATGTATTTGAGGATGAAATCTGATTTACTTTATTCAGGAAATTTTTAGTAAATTTCATTTTCTTAGCCAACTTATTTCTTTTAAAACATGCATATTTGTGTATCATATAATTAAATTTCTAACTATCTAAAATTATGTCTGACTTTTTTCTTCATTAAAATCTTTCAGGATTTTACAAATTATCTTGCCATTATTCATTATGTACTTAATAAGGAAAAATATATCTAAATATAAATAATTTATGTCCTAATAAACATATAATTGTTTTTAGCTACAGTTTGGAAAATGCATTGAAATTTGTATCGGGACAGGATTTTAACATATTATGAATGTGTTTTTGACTGCCACTATGTTATATATTTATCTTTCATTCTTTTTTACAATATGAGTAGAAGTCGTAAACAGTTTGTCACAGTAAAATTAATTTTTGTTTTATATTCAAATTGTACTATTATATTGATTCTGAAAATAATAGGTTAGTTTGACAAGCCATTATTTCACAATTTTAAAGCATTGAACAGTTTTGAAATTTTTAAAACTTTTCTAAAATGTTAAATTATTAAAAATATTTAATTATTGTAAGTGATTAATATTTCTTAGATTATTGGAAACAAAAAGTATAAAATTTAAAATATATCTCTTTGTTGAATTTTAATAATTATTTTTATGGCTAAACCTGGAAAAAACCCAACATTTTTAAATATTAACATTAAGATATTTTTAAAAAAATAACTAGAGCTCTCAGACCTAAATCCATATGAACTTTTATAGAACATATGTAAGGGAACATTTACAAGATATTTCAAGACTCTATCTTGAACAGGAAAACGCCTTAGGGATTAGAAAACACTCTCATCTTCAAAATTAAAAATCTGAGAAAAACATATTTAAAATTTGTAATGGCATAAAAAAATTCCATTGCCTGTAAAGCTTTAATTTTTCAATCTGTTACTATCCAACTTATGCTCTACATGAAAATTCTACTTGAAATAAATATGACTGAAATATCTTTTTAATTCAAAATATTCTAAGACATAACATTGATAACAACTGTTAATTTGATCAATTATTCACTTTTATCAGAACCTTATATATTCACAAGAGTTTTAAATGCAAAATATTTATATAGAAATTAGTAGTTATACAAACGTAATCCAGAAATCACCAAGTTTGTAAATAATATCTATTTTTTCTCAGTTCCCCATCGTGGCAGTTAAGCAAGTTTAAGTTTTTGTTGCATGACTTTAAAATACTGCAGTGTAATACTACAATAGATTTATTATAATGTAGTTTGTGGTACATCAGGGAAATATTTAGTTCATTCTGCAACATTTGTATTCTGTAGTCTAATTGTAATATTACCTGAAAAAGCTGCATTTTAGATTTACCATTTTCAGTCATATTCCATCCCTTTCAAGTATTATTTCTCACAGTACCCTGCGTACATTTTGGTCATGGCATTTTTCAAAAGGAAAAAATTAATGAAGACAAAGTATAGAGCTTTTAAATTATATAAACTATGTGTCAAAAAATATATATTGGTCTTTAAATCAATCTTAATTAAGTAAATGTGAGAAAACTCAAAAACTTAAAAACATGAGCAAACAGAAATGATTTTAGAAATTAAAATTGTAGTTAATAGCCATTTCACACGAAATATTGGATTGTGTTAAAAAATATTTTTAATTAATTCAATCTAGGAATGAAAAATGCTTTAAAATGAAACCGAATTTAAAATCAAAACTCAGAAAATTAAAATTTCTTAAAACCTAATTGGTTTTTAGATCAGAAATTGAGCAAGTTTTCCAAATATATGAAATATATATTTGCAATAAATTGGGAGAAGTTTCTGTTGGCCGTGAAGTGGAGGAAATGTCCATTTCACAATCCTCGCCCTAGGCCACAGCTGTGAATGAGAAACCTCCCCTTTCGAACAACACAGAAACCGAAAAGCAATAAAATCATCCCCTGCAAAACCATTTGAGGACATCCCGCAGTTTTAACAGGGGAAGGCATAAAACTGCGGTGCGTTTTCAAAGCAGCTCGTGAAATTTATCTGAAACATTTTCGCTACCGCTAGCTTTGAAAAAGTAGACCGCTTTCGAAGTGAAATTGAATTAGCGGGTCATCCACTCAGAGAGTTAATGCAATAACTAAATACCCCCGATATCCATTACCGGTGATTGATGATCTAATCACAAACATTCCGCATACCGGCGTGATGTCCACATTCGATTTAAAAAGTGGTTATTTTCAATTGGCGATTAGTCCAAAAGATATCGAGAAAACCGCGTTTATAACTCGCAATGGCACATTTGCATTCCTCAGAATGTCTTTCGGCCTTTCAGGGGCGGCGCCAAATTTCCAAAAGGCCATTGATATTATATTAAAACCTGTTATTGGGCGTTTCGTGTCGGTTTATATGGATGATGTTATTATCACATCTCCATCGTTTAAGGAACACTTAGATCATTTGAATCAGGTATTTACATTGTTGAGAGACGCAGGGCTAACCCTAAACAAGGAAAAATGCCACTTCGAACGTGACAAATTGAAGTATTTAGGTCTCATAATTAGTAAAGAAGGGATCGAAACAGACAATAGTAAAGTCAAGGCAATCACAGAAATGAAACCTCCTAAAAATAGTAAGGAAGTGTCGAAGTTTTTAAGGATGGTGGGGTGGTATCAGAAGTTTATACCCAAATATGCAGATATATATGAACCATTATATCGGTTAAAGAAAAAGGGGGCTAAATTTAATTGGTCGACAGAAGCACAGGATTCTTTTGATAAGATAAAACGAGCATTAACAGAGGCACCAGTTTTGCAGTTGCCGAATTTTACAGACCAGTTTAACTTATTTACTGATGCTAGTGGGGTCGGAATTGGTGCTGTGCTTAATCAAAACCACAGACCTATTGCATTTGCGTCTAGAACCCTCAATAAAGCGGAACGAAACTATACTGTTACGGAACGCGAATGTTTGGCGGTGATATGGGCCTTAAATAAGTTTAAAACTTATATCGGATCCCTGCCGGTGAAGGTAATCACAGATCACGCGGCATTAACAAAGCCAACCAATGAGTAAACTGATCTAATCAAATGATTAGATGGGCACTTAAGTTATCCGAGTTCAACATAGAATGGGAGCATCGACCGGGGGTCCAAAACGTTGTCGCGGACGTATTGTCTAGGAATCCAGTAGGTAATATGGATGGATCACAAATTTCGTGCGCCGCTCTTCGAGCCCTCGCCTTAAACTCCCGAGAGCAACTAATTCGAGAGCAAAGGGAAGATCCTAGTTAGGACACATCTATCGTTACTTAGAAATCCGGATGATGGTTCCATTAATGCGACTGTACGCGAGGGTTGGTCCCAGGATTTCAAAATTATCGACGGTCTACTCTTTTACGCGAGAGAAATATTCTACAACTCTTGGAGAACTAAGAATGTATATTCCTAGACCGCTTCGCGAAGCAATAATGAAAGAATTTCATGATCTGCCATCAGCAGACCATCTAGGAAAGAGGAAGACCTATTTAAAATTACGCGACATGTTATTTTCCATATATGAGAAAATATATATTTGAATATGTATCAACCTGTGACCGGTGTCAAAAATTTAATTACAAAAACGCTCTACCAGCTGGTCGTTTAATTCCGATAGTATCGAATTACCCCAATCAAATTGTAACGTTAGACCTATTAGGCCCCTACCCCGCATCCCGACCTGAAAGATATAGATTTTTATTAGTAATATCTGATCACTTCACTAAGTGGAGTGAGCTTATTCCTTTACGAAAAGCTTCGGCCCAGGCCATAGCTAACGCCCTTTTTGAGAATTATATTTCACGTTACGGAACTCCGATTTCTTTAATTAGTAATAACGTCCCCCAATTTATATATATATATATATCAGAGGTATTTGAACACTTAAGTCACAGGTTGGACATAAAACATATGAAAACGGTAACATACAGGCCGCAGGCGAATTTAACGGAAAGAGTTAATCGCAATTTAGTCCAGATGATAGCCTGTTTTGTAAAGGAAAATCACGAAAACTGGGACCGATTTCTTCATGAATTCGCTTTTGCGCTGCGCACTTCAGTGAATGAGACAATAAAAAAAATTCCGGCTGAGTTATTCTTAGGTAGAAAAATTATAACACCTTTTAGTAAATTAATAAATGTCACAGAGGGTGCTGAATATGTAGGAAGAAACATTGAGAAATTATTCGTAGAAGCAAGGCAGAATATGCGGAAACAACACAAAAATTGGGAAAAATATTATAATCGGGAAAGGAGGGAAGTTAACATCAAAGTAAATAATTTGGTGTTGGTACAAACTCATTTTATAAGTGCTGCGGGTAGGAGAGTGGTCGGAAAGTTTATGCCTAAGTTTGAAGGGCCATATAGAGTGTTGGAGGTTCGGAATAACAATTTAATTATTTGGAAAAAGGGTCACTGTTAATATCGACCAGGTGAGAGTGTACCGTCCACGACAATCCGACACGATTAGTTCGGACAGTCATGTTGAGACACTATATGAAGGACAGAGGTCAAGTAGATCGCAACCAGGAAAATTCAAAAGATCTAGGAAAACCTCGAGTGAGGAGAGTAACGGTCGTAAGAAGAGACCAACCCCTGAGCCAAAACAGGGGATAAAAAGAACAATTCCGTCCTCGGTTCCATCTCAAAATTATAAATATAGAAGACCTAATAACCCCTCTCAGGGATCACAGTCCATTGCAGGTCCCTCACATCTAAGAAATGCCAGGCAGGGCAAGCCACCTACAGAAGGGAGCAAGCATGACATGACCGGACAATACGACAAGGTCCGGGAGACCAGGACAACTACGAGCGGAACCAACAGGGCAGCTGAGAGAAACCAGTCCAGTCTAAACAAGCGACAGCAGTGAGACCTTGTCCATACTACCTGCGCAGCCGTGTAAAGCAGCCCGAAGGAGTTCCAGAGGATCGGAATTGAAAGTATCCCACAGAACAACATCAGGAGATGGAGCCACAGTATGGAAGCCTTAGACGGAGATCCAGTGGATAGGAGCGAATAAAGGACAAAGAAAAATATCAGGTTGTATCGTTTCTTTCTTTTCTCCTTTCGAACAAGTGGTCGGAAGAATTATTGCAATGAAGCAAGTCACGGGCGGATTTTTAATTTAAGAAGCCTAGCAAAAGTGGACACTACAATGAGTGTGTTTTTTCTTGATGAGAAAAATCAGCTTTTGTATTAATTTTTTTGTGGAGAAAACATTTGTAAGAATGCATTTGTTTACTCATATGTTATGACTTCGCTAAGATGCGACAATTCCTTTTGTTGTTTGTTTTGTTTTTTGAAAAATGTTTGAAATTGTAAGTATATATATGTGTGTATATTTTATCTCACATCTGGTGACTTGGGATGCGGCGTAATTAGGTAGAGCTAACATTTAATACTAACAAGCGCAGCATGTATGGAATGGGAATGTTAAGGAACCAGATGCTTCAATTGATGTATATGAAAATGTTATGTAAAAAATGAAGGAATCTGTATATACTATAGGTGTTTGTTTTTTCATTTACTCATCATGTTACTCATTTCAGGGTAGCTGACCCTGAGCATTGTATAGTAAACAAAGAATCAAGATACAAGTCCGAATGTGTTTGTATAATATATAAGTAGTTAAGTAAACCCCGCAGGCAGGTTTTTTACCATTTCGGTGGGTTTTCCCTCGCCTCATAGCCAAATGGGCGTGGTGTAGGGAAATTTAATTCTGTAAATGTTACGTCCTTTAAAGTGTAGTTTTAGGTCATAATTTTTTTTTTTTTTTTTTCCCTTAAGGAAGGAGAATTTTTATAGTATCCGATTGGTAGATATATATTAAAGTCGTCGAAACTATAAATCAAGTCTAGGAATTGGTTACGTAATTTATTTTCAGGCTGTTTGTGACCTTCGAATAAATCCCGTTTTCTTTTTGGAGGGATTGTGACGAATCTGTACGGGACCTTTTCCACTAATCTTGTTAAGCGTCTTTTTGGGGAATATAAATTCGCGTTTATTTCCAATCAACTCCAAAAAGATGAACGGGATATTGAAATTAGATAAGGTATTTAAGTCGAGTGTTGTGAGATAGCATGGTAGATGATGGAAGGCTATTGAGCCAGCAACTTTAAACGCATTTTTAGAAGATTCAAGGAGACTAGATTCGTGAAGACGTCGTGCTGCTAGACGTACCAGAAAGCTGATAAAAGCCAGCGGTAAATATAATTTACGTGCGCTTAAAATAAGCGTCAGTTTAAGCGACTTAGTAAAACTTAAGAATTCGAGTACGCGCGCGCGCGTGTATTTCTCGGATCTCCTCTTTCGGTACACCTTACTTGATCTTGAGCTTAATTATTAATTAATTGCATTATAAGTAATTTAATTTAATATAAAGGTAAATCCACTTTAAGTGACGTAACATAATAGTATTCTATGTTATCAGAGATTTTTTTTTGAGAAAATTATAATAATAAATAAATATTATTATTATTCAAAATGGCTCTTAGTGGTTCTTTGCCTCAAATTAATCTTGGAGTTCAAGGAGAGACCCAGGGGGTCTCCACAGGTTTTAGTATCTACACTATTAAAATTCGAAGGTAAACAAACGTATCTATCGATCTATAAGACTAGGTGTATCTTCTCACGAAACGCGCACGACGCAGAAACTCTCCGGGAATGAAATTTTTGCGCATGCGCGATAGATAAGGTCACTGTTTTTGAAAGGCAAATTTCGCTGCTTTCATCACTTACGTTAATTGATGTTTATAGCAGTATTCAATTCATTACACATTACAGATTTATGTTTTAAAGAATGCAAGACAACTAATAGTTTTCTTCATTATATGTTAGTTTTGTATAACATACTTTTTTTTGTCAGATACGTGTTTAAATAATTTACTAAACACAGTGGAATGAAAAACGTTAAAATAGGAATAAAATATCAAAATGTTTTCATCGATTTTTTTAATGTTTTTTTTTTCAGTACATTTATATATATAAAAATCTGTGCGTGTGTATGTGACTGAACTCCTCCCAAATGGCTGGACCGATTTCGATGATATTTTTTGTGAGGGTTCAAGTGGATTCGAGAATGATTTAAATCCCCCCCTCCCACTCTAAAAAGCCGTCGAGCCGCAAGTCCTTTCGTGAGGTTGATGGAAAAGGAAGAGAGGTCTCTGACCACCCCCAGAGTGTTCTCCCTCTAAATTGGGGTGGAATCAAGCTAAATCGTACTGTCACCTTTATGGTGCTCAAAGCTACTGCTAACGACAGGCGTCACTTAGCCCTTTGCCATAATGAATTTCGTGGGCCTCGATCTGGCCTTTGCCGATCAGGTGGCATTAGTAACAGGATTAACCAAAAACATTGTACACTCAATAGCATTATGAAAAATTTATTTTTTGTGCATTAAAAAAATATATCTGTTATGAAAATAGCTCGAGTTTTATCCTTTTTACCCTTTAATCAAAACAAGTTAAGTTTCTATTCAGAATAGCTTCTACATTCAACTTAGTTCACAGTAAATACACACACACAATCAATAGATCGCATTGTGGTAATTATACCTGCGATGATGTCAGGTATTGTAATAACTTTCTTTATAAAAAATTTTATCAAAACGGTCCAGATTGTTACAACTTATTCAAAACAGTTTGTAATCTTTGGACTTAAGACATGTGTACAGGACAACTTCTTGTTGGGACCGCTAGCATATATGTTTTTAAAAAGGATTATTTCTATTATTTCATTACAAAATTAATTCTTTGTTAATTAAAAAGTTCATCGTCTATTATTTTGGATCAAAATAATGTTGAAAACTTCTTTTTACAAATTTTTAAAAAATACTCAAATTTTAAATAATTAATAACTACTTATCAAATTCAAATTTGTTATAACTTCTTCATTTATAAAAATAATTGCATAAATTTGAAAGATAATTTACTTCGTCACGATGCAGTATGTTTTTTTTTTTCTTAACAAAACAACGATACTTTGCATATTTTATGATTTTTTCTAAAATGAATTAATATCGATGTGTTTATCTATATTAATAAAGTAGACTTTAAGCGTGTGTGTTTCACCTCTACAGCCCAAACTAAACAACCCAGAAGTATGAAACTTGGCACATAATTATTCTAGGTCCTGATGATGTGCACTATGAAGCGATTTTTTCGAAATTAGCTTTAGATTTTTTTTAATTAAATTTTTAAACGATTTTTCCATTTTTTTTCCTTCAACAACTGGATTTTAGGTTTGTTTGTTTGGCAACACAGTATATTTGCTTTAGAAATTTGCGCTCAAAAGTTTCAGATACCAACTGAAAATTTTACATTTTTTTTTCAGCAGCAATCTGCTGCATTATTTTCTTTTTAAGTTAAAGTTTTTTTTGATTTCCGTATTTGTAATATTTCTTATTTTAAAACTGTATTCCAGCAGAAAAATGCATCGCTCTTCAAGCTAAGCCTACTTTTTATTTTTTCAGTAACTAAATTAAATTAGTTTGTACATTTTTGTTTTGCTTATATTTTATTCGATTATTCAGAACCATTAATGGTTTAGAGTTAATTTTGTCATTTCTTTTTCAGCTTATAAATTTCTCATTTTTTTGTGTGGTCACAATTGTGTTCATTTTGTAAATTCTATTTTTGTTAAAGGCAGCGTAATGTTTATTCTTTTGTCATGTTGATATTTATACATTTACATTTGATTCTTCTGTAGTGTTTCTGTTTTTAGATTGAATTAGGTCTCATTTTTAAAATTAAGAATGTGAAATTTAAGTTATCAGAAATTCTTCAACTGAAAAAGAAATGAGACAAAATTAAATCTTATGTATACATATTACGGTCAAAATGAAAAAAAGAATAATAAATGTGACACAGCCCTAAACCTAAATCACAAATGAAAAAGTAACCACAAAATTAAACCTAACCAAGGAATGGTTTGGAATAATCAAATAAAATATAAGCTAAACTAAAATGTATATTAAACTAATTTAATTCAAATATAAAATATTCTTAGGTGGAAGGCCGAAAAATTTAATTGTTTTTACTCCTTTAGCAGTATTTTATAAGTAAGTTTATAATATAAATTATTTACAATTAATTTAAATGTTGTTTTTGTATGTAATCTAACTTTTTTGGAAGATTTTGGTTAGATTACAAATTAAATAAATATTTATGTTTACCTGAAATATTTTACCCTAAAAATATAAGCAAAATAGGGAAATTTTCCTTACCTTGATAACATTCATCACAACAGAAATTCAATTATACTTTAAATGACAATTATGAAATTTGTTTTTGTTCTTTTTTAAAAGATTTTGAATAAAAAATTATATTAAACTTTAATTTACTTGTATATACAACAGTATGAATCTTCATTAAAATCAGGAGAATATTTTTCAACATGTTAATTAAAAATCAACAGAACAAGAAAAGAATCAAGCAGTGAACAATCTTTTAATAATTAACAAATATGCAATGCAAAATCAATAAAATTTCTAAATTAACAGTTTATAACTAAAGCATATGAATTATTTAAAATCAACAAATAGTAAAGAGCTTATAAAACTCAACAATCAACAAGTATAAAAATCACAGATGCTGATGCTATTTTTGGTATTTGTCAATGAAAATATGGCTCATAGTGAATTAAAAAGAGGTAAAGTGAATTGTACATTAGTAACACACAGTATGCACATGATTAAAATAATCAAAAAATTATATAAATTAAATAACTGATGTAGAAAACATCAGTTTGTAATTAAATATTTATAATCTAGCATTTTTCAAGATATATTTGTACTTTGCACATGATACACTTTGTTATAACAATCTTTTCTGTAAGACAATATTGAAGATGCTCCAATGCATGTTTTTAAACATTGACTTTCTAAAAAGGCATTCATGATAAATTTATTAAATTCAGTGACATCTGGATGATTCCTGTATGTTTCAATCTAAGAATAGAATTAAAAAGATCTCACATAAAAAAAATTCAAGTATTTTTCATGGAATAAAGAAAAACTTAAAATAATCATTTACATAAATATTCAATAATACAAGATCTACAACAAGTCATATAATTTTGTAAACTTTCCGAATAAAATTCTTTATAAAATTAAAACAGATACATGACAAGAATGCAAAATAAAAAATAAATTTTAAAATCAAGCAGAAGAATTAAAGATTAATTTTATAAATGAAAAGGATAATAAAACAATGCATTATTATGTTAAGATATCGTTTTTAAAACTGCAGTTTAGATATGATTCAGTACATAATGATGTTTCATTTAAAATATAAATATATACTTTTGTATAAAGATATGAACATATTAAACCAAATAACACAAATTTTATTATTTGTATATCATTACAATTTAAAATAGCTAGTTGATTGTTTTTCTATTTGTTACACCAAACAGAATTTTAAAAAATTCAAAATTGTAAAATGACACATTACTAATTCTTTTGATTGATAATTCTTAAAACTTGCATTGAACTTATGCAATTTTATAAAACACACTATAAATTTAGTAATTTTGGGATAATATTAAATTTTGATTATCCTCATTAAAATGAATTTTATTAGAAATGAATTAACTCCTAATTGCTTAAGATGAGTACAATCACCATAATCCTGCATCAATTTCTAAAAATGGTGTAAAGAAAAATACTTACATCCATCCATTCACATTTCGCAATTTCATCTTTACTTTTCTCAATGGTCTCATTAATGGGTTTTAAGTGGCAAACAACATATACATCACTACAATGAAAGATGTGCTTATGATGATGCCGAAGAGAAACTACAGAAACAAACTTTGTTTCAATGCCAGTTTCTTCAAAAACCTCTCTTACAGCTGTGTCAGCAAAATCTTCACCTAGAAATATATTAAATATAACTTCTTTGTACTTTATCAAATTACTTAAGTTAATACATGTACATAATTTGAATCTAATTAACTAAAACCTTATTATTATTTATAACTGTGGAAAATAAGCTAAACCGTGTTCCAAGAATGCTACGTTAAGACTGTTTTCGTCATATGCACGAGAGCGTGATCTTAACACAGAGCACATTTTCAGACAGAAAGAATATCCCAATTTTTATAAACATTATTGACATTTTAACTCATGCATTTGTTTATAATATGGTGTATTTAAAATTTAAAAATATTTTATAAATAATTAGTATTTTCTTTTAACATGTAAAGGGATAGCTCATTTAGCATAACGGTATAGAAGAAAAATGCGAAACAGGTTTTATAAAAGAAAAAATGAGTCAACTCGGATGAAAATGAAAAGTACGATAAAATAAGTGATTCTCCATGGGATAGTGAATCCAGAATATAATTTAATGTTTCAGTACTTTTATACCTGAAAAAATATCCAAAATTTGGGTCCTATTCTTTAACAATAACCAAAGACAGCCTTAAGAAGAAATCACCTGTATTTACAACTAAGAATACAGATTTAATATCCTTCTCATTCTAATGTCAAGTGATCCAACAAAATCACTTGATTAATTACAATAACTTCAAATGGCACTTTAAATATTTCCATACTCGTTTATAATGGCTAAAAATAAACACATATATTAATACAGCACATATTAATACAATATAGAATTAAAAAATGAATTTTGGTTAGTGATGCAGAGATGCTACGTTTTTACATTCTCTTGCCAAGATCTAATCAGCATTTAAATACATTGATACTAGAGAAATTAACTATGCAATCCAATGTAATGTTACATTTAAAAGCAATTTGGGTACTTCAGTATTGTTACAACTATATTGGTAACATAGGATAAAACCACACAAATTCTAAAAAAGGAATATGGAGCGCATAGTTGAAACATACCTTCTGGAAAAAATAATGCGTAATTATAAATAAATAAGAATCAATAATTTTTTTAATTTTATTAAATTTATATAAAGGGTGTTTTTTAGAGGTATAGAACTTTAAATTGCAATAAAACAACGATGTATTATTCGATTGACATGAATTTTTTTTATTCGAAAGATAATCTTGTGGCATTACATTTTAAATATGATTTCTGGCATATGACTGCCACGGCTGGCTCGGATGTAGTCCAATCTGGACGGAAATCACATTTAAAATGTAATGCCACAAGATTATCTTTCGAATAAAAAAAATTCATGTCAATCGAATAATACATCGTTGTTTTATTGCAATTTAAAGTTCTATACCTCTAAAAAAAACACCCTTTATAATTATTCTCTTAACACACAGGTATTTTCTCCATCGCTATATATCAGCAGAGCTTGTGCTGGAAGGGGGGGTTCTGTGAAATCTTTCATTCCCCCTGGTGTAGGGCAACTGTTGACATTTGGATTAGGTATCGGGACTGGGGATCCAAATTCTGCCGAAACGATTTGAAAGAAGGAGGAGTGTTTGTCCGGGTTTACCTTTCGCTACCAGATATCATAAACTAGAAGTAATGCTACTCTAGAGGAATTACTACAGGCAAGGAGAGATCGATGAGAGGTGAGTTGTTTGCTGGAGAAGAAAAACAACTTAATCCCACGACCCTATTAAAAGACATGGCATGGATATCCTGGAGGGTGGCTTTTTGAAGTTGCACTTTCGGCACCCAAGAGGGATTTTGTAGTATTACAGTCTGTTTGCATCCTGCTTACATCTGTTGCAATCAATTTTCAGTCCGAAATGAAGACATTAAGATATTTAACGAATTCACAATGTAAATAATAATTTATTTATTAGGAAGAAGCATTGTGAATAAATATTCGAATTTTAGAGAATAGAGATAGGTTTGAGAGGTTAAACAATGGGACAATTTAATACCTTTTGCAATTTCCACAGCAAATAAACAAAATCAGTATTAACCTGAAACAAACTTAGAGGACCAAAATAGGGTGTTAATTGATTAATTAATTGATAAAATTAATACATTTACAGTCGGACCTCTATATAACAAAGTTGTTAAATCCCGGAAAAAATTCGTTATATGGAAAATTCGTTATTCAAGGTTCATCATTCAATATACTTTATAAACCCCATAAAACAAATTTTAAATTCATAAACACTATATATTAAAAAAAGTAATTATTCACACGTTTTGTTGAAACTAATATATGTTTATCTTATATATCATCCCCATCAAAAAAGAAAGAAAACTGCAAGGAAAACAAGAAAAAAATGTCGAAGAATTCACTGTATCTTCAATATTAAGAAAATTTTATACTAAAATTCATGAATTTTAAGGAAATTTTATAATTTAAAGCATACAAGTAATATCAAAGACACATTATTTTATAATTAGAACACGGGACAACTCCACTGAGGATGAAAGAGGATATCAAAGATGTTTCTAGTACTAAAATAAAAATTTAGTAATTTGATTTTATGTTATGATGATAATTATTAGTTCACATAGGATGAAATTTTTCATTTTAATTAATGGCACACTAAAAGCTGCATAAATTATTGGTGATGCGTCTCATTATTTTGAACCATGATCAAAAGACGAGAACGACACCTAAGATAGTATCTTACTCCACTAACTACTCACCATGGTACATAAGGATAGTAAAGAAGAGTTATAAATTTTGTTTATATAATTATCTATCTAATTTTACTACAGTTTAATGCTATAAAATCACCTTGAGTAAGTTCCTTTATTGAAGAATTTACAACAGTTCATAATATATATATATATATTAAAATAAAGGCAATTAAGTGACTGTTAAACTTAAGCATTGCCTGGTGTTGGAGAAAAATATTGCTTAAAAATATAACTGGGATGAACTCCTTATAAACTGGAATGTGTCGAATTATTCGAACATAATGAAATGAGATGAAAATTATGTTAAATGGTGAGCATACACAGATATTGTATCCCACAGGAAAAAAAGAACACAAGCAGTGCATAAACAATATATAAAAAACTAAATGCTCTATCATTTTGAAACATGAAACTGAATCACAACATAAAAGTAATATCTGACAAATAAAAGTCATAATATAAAAAGTAACAAATGTAAATAATGCCAATATCTAAGACCACTTGGTTGGAAATATTAATACATTCTCTTTTGAAACATAGAAAGTTTTCATTTTTTTGAGATGGAGAATTACTTAAGTTTCAATTTTATATAGTTTTTAAATAAATAATACAGTTCTTGTACTGATGGTATAGTAAATTTAAATTACCACAATTTAGCCTGACCATTTTTATGGTCAGAACAGACACACTGACATATGTACATACAAAAAAATAAGTAAAAATGTAGCAATCTTTTTCATACAATTGAGCGAGAAATTCTACAATAACCTCGTACTTCACACTTTGGGTGTGAGTAAAATGTAGTTAAAAAAGTTCTGTGTGAAACACTAACTTCAAGCTTCCTTCATACCAATATGAGTAACTCATCCTTGGCTGTACGTCTCATTCATAGCAATATTCACAATAGTCAGACTAGTGCTGGACAAACCATCAAATTCACGAGTTTATAATACTGACAGTTCTCGATTCAATTTGAATTTCAAGTTGTAAAACTTGAAATTCAAAATGTTTAATGGCACTTGCTAAGAACCTAATTTCTCACTCAAATGAATAAGGTTAGCACATTTCCAAAGAAAATGTCTTTTAAGAAGTGCATTCTAAAGAAAATTTATTGAGGTTGTTTTTCCTAGTACTAATTGTTTTACTAAATGTGGAAACTTTCGGAGCTATCTTCCACATATTTATGAATCGTGTCCAAAGGATTCGTGAAAGGGTTTCATCAAAACAATGTTAATGATTGCTGACATGCACTTGGTCTGTCCAGCACATCTCTCTTCTGTGAGGCATTTTTTACCTAAAAATTTCAATTTTTTGTGTTTACAAAAGTAAGTAGATTGTCAAAGGCCTGTAGTGAAAGGGAACCAAGAAAACGAATTCATCTCACATTTACATATGTATGAACACAAATATTTACATTATGCATATACTTCTGTAAAAACTAGAAGCATAAAAACTCTAGCTTGATATAGACAAAGCCTTTAGTGCAATGTGCACAATTTCACATCTGCGTTGACATTGAGGCGTACTGTGGGAATACGCTAAATCTTACTTGACTTCCAACACTGTCTTTGAAATTTGAGATTATTGCCACTTTTGGCTATTGGGGGCCATGAAAAGTTCTGAGAGCAACAAAAAGAGCAAATAGAATCAAATGTGTGTGTGTGAGAGAGAAAGTATAATATATAAAGGGCTAAATACTAGTCATAATTATGACATCAGTGTAACTAATTGGTTATATGTATAATAATATTTTTTACGATAATGCCAAGTTACTTAATTTTTGTTATAAATATTAAAAGACAAATTTTTCAGCCTTATTTCTAGTCTGTGTCTCACATCATTTTAGTACTAATGCCACCCACAATTTTTGCTCAATTCTTGTAAAATTCGGCTTGAAGGTAGTATTTTTTTTTCTTTTAACTTATTGCTCTTTTTACAGAATTTTTTTTTTAGAAATTTATACGAAGAACTTTTTTTAAGTAAATATCAGTGGCGCACACGGGGAGGGGGGGGGGGCCCTGAGGGTCCGGACCCCCCTAAAGCCCTCGATTTTTTTCCAATTGATTATAATTCTAAGTATATAGTACGTAAAATAATTAAGTATTTGTTATTAATTATTAATTTTATTAATTAATGCTAATTATTTATTCAATAATTAGTTTTTTACTGTGTTTTGTTCCCGAAAACCGACAAAATCAAAAGGAGCATGATACAAGAATGACGAACTTTCAACCCCCCTTGAAAAATTCCTGTGTGCGCCACTGCCTATGATACATGAGAAATTGGGGCTGCCAAGAGGATAAGTTATCTTAAAAGTTGACATGATTGAAATAGAACATAAGTATAGAAACTTCAATACAATAAAATTTTTATAGTACAAAGCAATAAACCCTTATCTTGCTTATAAAACTAATAAATCTATAACAAATAAATATATAATACTGACAAATATCACTAGATACGTTTAGGTTAAATAAATAAATCTTAAGCATTTGAGAGACTTAAAACAAATGAGTTTTAAGAAAATATTTATATACATATATACTACCACCAGAAAGGAGTAAACATTTTAACAACAAAATATTCAATACTTTCACATTTGTTTAATAAATACTAAGATAATTAAAATTTTAAGAAAATAAGATTTAATGTATGCAATAATAAGGAAACTTTTCTAAAATTAATCCTAAACAGTTTTTTAACTTAGCACAGCATAACATAATTTTTATTCAATAAAGTTTTGTGAACTCATCAAAAACATCATTAACCATAACCTTATTTAAAATTTTAAAAAAAGAGATCTTCATATGAGTTTTAAAAAAAAAATAGAAACCATATAATCATTCTTTTAATTTTATTACTTCAAAACTTTCCTTTTGATTAAAAAAAATGAAAATACTATAATTCATTTAAAGGCACAAAATAACACATTTTTCACCACATTCTTATTTTAAAACAGAAACTGATTCTAATTCACTATTATCATACTAATTTAAAATATTTCCATTTCAAGAAGTATTGAACTCACTAGAGATATGAAACATTACCACCAAATTAGTAAAGATCACCCTCAGATAAATTGTGTAAGATCCCCTTCAACTTTTGTACACTTATGACATGGTTAGGTTTAACAAATAATTCTCATTTGCTTGTACTTTTAAAAGAAGGAAAAATCTAATACAGTCGAACCTCTATATTGCGAATTTTTCTATATAGCAAACTTTTTCCTGGGACCAAGAACATTTCACGATTTTCTTCATAAAATAACCTCCCAATATTGAAGTGCATTTTCTATATAACTAACTTTTTCTCTTCTGATTCAATTATTTTTTCCTCCCTTATTTTAAAGTATTTCTGGACGTTTCCAGTTATTCTTTCTTTTAACTCATTTTTTGGTGTTCATAAATCTTGAAGTGGTTTTATTAGGGACCTAGCTTGCCAAGAGTTATAGAATTCTTGTCGTTTTATCCAAGAAAGTGCAACCTTTAACCACCATCATCCAATTCACTGGAAACATCTTTGAAATCTCCTTTCCCCTTCACTGAAATTGCCTTGTGTCTCTGAACAAGACTGTTCATTCGTAGCGTTGGCAGTCGTACTGGTAACTTCATTTCTTGTAGCTTGAAAGTGTCAAAACTTAATTGCTTAAGCATCAAAGAAAAAAATTAATTCTTCAGGAAGTGGATAAAGGCGTCAAGAAAGTCAAAGAAAGGCGGCAGTTTTTCTTTCTTTTTGATACATAAAATATATAGAATAAATATTATTAATTTACAAAAAGGTAAGAATAGTTATTTTTTTAATATATATTGGTTATGAATTTAAAATTTGTTTTATGGGGCATATAAAAAAATTGAAAGATGATACTCTATATAACAAATTTTCTTCTGGATTTAGTGACTTCATTTCTAGAGGTCAGACAGTATTTTTTTTATTATAAATGTATCACTTCTAAATTATCTATATTGAATTTGAGTGTTAATTCAATTTTAATCCTGATTGTTTTTAAATATTTTATGCCCAATCATGGAGGATTTAATTAGTTCAGAGTGAAAGTACATACTGCTTACACACACACACATCCTAATTCCTCTTTAAAAGTCTTACTTTACTTCTAATCAAAAAACATAACTTGATAAACATAATTCTCAATCTCATATTATGACCGTCTGACTGCTAAGTTTCATGTGAATAACTGTTAAAATATAATTTCCAATTTAATTATAGATTCAAAGACAGAGGAACAGAAATATAGTTTAAAATTGTTACAAACATATCCTTTTAAAATATTAACAAGAGTAGATCATTATATTATATTTATTTCATAACAGAATAAGAAATTATTGAGAAATAATAGAAAAGAAAACTATACTTTCCAGGACACAATCCTGTTAACTTACCAGGATTACTGTAACCTCCAGGTAATTTCCAGTGAGGAGTTTGATGAAATCTTTCTTGTATTGTCAAAACTTGATTTTTTTCATTTATTACCACTCCCCCAACTCCTATAGAAATTATATATATATATATGTGTGTGTGTATATATGTATAGAGTGAGAAAACAAAAAATTAGAGAAAATTTATAGAAAAGAAAGAAATTAAAAGATTCAAATGATACAAAAAAAATAAGAATGGAGTCTAGCAAATCAAAATACAGTTTCATGGTTAGGACCAAACATGAGGGGTTAAACTAGTTGCATAGTTCATTTTTGCCCTTTGCATTTCAGCAGGCTAATATGAAATCATCCACACAAAAAAACAGAAGATAATTATATGAAAAATTTTTAAAAAAATAAATGACAAGCTAATAATAAAAATAATACATAAACTTACAAACAAATTCAAAGAAATGACAATCATAAAATGAGTATAAAGCTATCCTTTTATGAACTAAAATATAATATTTAATGCATATGCAGCTTTTATATATATGTATATTGCATACATTAAAGACAATAATTTTAAGATATAAAAGATACTAGAGAGGGAACAAACATGCACATTTTGCACAAAATAACATTTTCTAATAATTTTTTTGGTCATTAAAATTTTTTTCACTACCAATATTTTATCTGATGTATAAGGTTAAGGAAATTGTTTCATTTTTTAAAGTGTGTATTATAATATTGTTTACATATCTTTGTAGGAAAAATCACATCTAACTAAAATTGAGTCATTATCTAAAAATCTAATATCCAAACTTTACACACATAGAAAATACCAGAAATAAACTCCAAATATATTTATTTCTAGTTAAATTGTACTGCATGTAACTTTTCCTTCTTATTATTTACAACAAATTTGATAAATAACATTTTTACTGCATAGATCTAATTAAATGGCTTCTACAAAAGGCCCTTCATACTTTAAGGAAAAGATTTTGTAATTTATTTTCTTGTTTGCATTTTGAGATAAAACCTTGGCAACTTCAGACTAATCATCTACTAATGTTTTATTTTGATTAGAATGTAAAATAAAAGATTTATTTTGAAAATAGCTCCTAAAATTGATAGATGACTCATAACTCCGCTTTTCGAGGAGAAATATTCATATCAACAAAATATATAAAAGCAGGGTAAAAATCTCGGTTATCTCATTTAAAAAAAGATATTTATACTATACTAAATTTGAAAGGATAAAAAGTCTAGCTGAAAGTAAAAATAAAAACATGACTATGAAACCCCATTCTAAGATTGTTTAAACACAGACAACTATTAGAAAAATGAAGTCTCTGATCCTGAAAGAAAATTCGTCAACTCAAAGAATCACAGCATTGAAACTAGCAATGCTTCTGGCACTGCAAGTAAAATCCTTCATAAAGATTTTAAAATAAAAAAGTTGTTTAAACCCTGAAATTCATCTGCTTTTGCCAAATCATATTGCTGAAAGAAAAGCAAGTAGAAAATTATGTGAAAAAACACCTAGCTGTTGAAAAATACAAATTTGTGATAATATCCGATGAGGCATGGATATATTTAAGTGAGTGTACTAAAAAAAGATCAATTTTCTATAGCTCAACTGATGGGAATAACCATACAAAATGGCTTTGTCAGAGTACAGAAAATTTCTTAAAGTTATTCATGATAGTTGCAGGATTTTATAACAGCAACAAATTAAAAATTTAAAAAAATCTCAAGTAAAGCAAAAATTAATTCATTCTACTATCTACAAAATATTTTAGAACCAATTTTTGTAGAAGAAATTTCATACTTATATGGGAAAGACATGGATAAAATTGAGCTTCATATGGACAAAGCCTCTTGTCACACATCTAATTCAACAGCAGCTTATTTAACAAAGAAAGAATCAGAAACAGGAATAAAGTGCATCCCATTTCATGAAATACCTGCAAAATTACCTGACACTTCTTCAATGGACTTTTGTGCTTTTAGTTTATTAAAACAAGCCTTATGAAAACAGCATACAAGAACACTGAACGGACTTTGGAAAACGATTCAAGAGGAATGGAGTGAAATTGGTATGACAGTATTAAGAAGTTTACTTTCATGGAAAATTTGAGCTAGAGCGATTGTAAAGAATCATGGCTAGAAGAAAATAGTCACAAAATACGGCATTTATAGATAAAAATTAACTATCAAAATCATTTACATACAGTACGAACAACCTTCTGCAATTCACGAATTTATAAAATAACTTCATGTTCCTCATACACAGTCCAGTCATATTAATGTGACCACTGTCAAAAGCCAGAATAACCATCTTTCGCACAGGGGAAAATAGTCATTTAGGATCCTCAAGGTATTCACTGGATGTTGAGCCATGCCGACTCTATTGCTGCACTAGATTATGCGCATGAGAATCCATGGCGCGAACAACCCGATCGAGATGGTTCCATAGATTATTGATTGGGTTTAAGTCAGTTGAGTTTTCTGGACACGGAAGAACGATAAACTGATCCTGGTGCTCTTTGAACCACGCACATACGCTGTCAGTTGTATGACACTCCGCAATGTTCTGCTGGTAGATGCCACCATCCTGAGGAAAAACAATGCGCATAAAGGGGTAGACATGGTCTGAAAGGACAGATGCGTACTTCTATTGATCCATCGTGCTTTCCACAATGATGAATAAACACAGGAAATTTAAGGAAAACATTCCCCAGACCATAATGCTCCCGCCTCCAGCCTGAACCTTGCCAGCAATTGTTGCAGGGTGTTTGCTTTCAGACGTTTCATGCCGTATTTGCCACCAACCATCCGTCCGATGGAGTATAAAGCGTGATTAATCAGAAAACTCTACCTGTCGCCTCTCATTGGATGCCCAGTTGCGGTACCTGTGTGAAAATTCCAGTCTTCGTTGCTGATGAACAGCAGTCAGCATAGGTGCATGAACCAGGCGCCTGCTTCGGAGAACCAGATGCAACAACGATCGCTGAACAGTAGTTTGGAAGCCACTGTTGGTAGCCCCTTGGTTCATCTGGTTGGTATGTTGCTTAACGGTAGCACGTCTAGTCTCCCAAACTCACCTCTGCAGCCGTCAGTCACCTCTATCACCTATGGCCCGTGGTACACCACATTTGCCACGTCACTGATTTTGGACGGTCCCATTTTGCCATGCACGGTATACTTTAACCACAGTGACGCACGAACAGTCCACAAACTTAGCTGTTGAGGAAATGCTTCCAACCTTTTCCCGAATGCCAAAAATTATGCCGTTTTGGACTTCGGATAACTCTTTACATGTTTGCATTACGCCAACAACTGTAGTGTTTTCTGAAGCCCTCACACACCCTTTATATACGCTCAATAGCACTGCGATGCCAGCATCCTTCTGTGATTGGTTATTTAACGTCAAAGTCAAAAGTACGTGGTGGTCACATTAATGTGACTGGACTATGTATTTAAGAAACTAAATTACAAAAAAAGACACTTACATATATATGCAAAAGTATAAAAATGTACAAATAATTAAAAAATCTAAAAATATTTAACAAAAACTGAATAAGGAAATTTTATAAATGCTTAACACAGGCATGTCAAACTCAAATGACATTGCGGGTCACATGAACTATTTTATATTAAGTTGGGGGCTGCATGCTCTCAATGTTAAAAAAATTAGTATAACACGATTTATGGAATGATTATATTATGCATCTATTAGACTTAATGTCGAGGGGGGTTTTTTTAATATAAAAAGTGAAAATAAAAGTTATAATAAGAAATTATTATTTAAGAATTTAAGGTTACCAAATCTTAAAATGCCTCAAATTTTGCATTTTTTATTTTGATCTTAGAAAATAAAGGATACCTCGGTAATTCTGCTGCTCTATTATTTTTTTATAATTCTACAAAAAGAAAGCTGGAAAATTGAAATTTAATATGACAAGCGAAGTACGACTCCCTCTTTTCAAAGGGACAAAATTTTGAACAGTGTACTTTCTCTTTTTGTTTTTAAAATTAATTTTAACCAAATTTATTTTTATAATTTTAACAAGACATTTCAGCTACATATTTATTCAATAAATTAATCTGAATAATGCTGTAATATCGTGCAAGGATAGTGCTCAAAGTGAAGTATAAAAGTAGTAAAAAATTAATGTATAAAATATAAGTGTTTTATGTGGAAGATGCTGTGAATCGTTGATGACATATGTGTTTGTGAAGCTTACAAAGAAATTTAAACAGCAATAACTTATAACTAAAGAAAAAACAAAGGTAATAAAATAAAGTCTCCACTAATCCTATTGACTTTAAATACTTATTTTTTTTTCTTAAAAAATGAATGAAAAATGTCCTTATTTTTGATTTTCTTAAAATGAGTTTTTTTTGTGTGTGTGTGGATTCCTATACATTTTCTGAAAATCTACTTTACCTATAGCACTCATATATCTTGCATATTACAAAATTTAATTATTTCCAATACAATGCAATGAATGCTTTTTTTAAAAAATAAACATTTAAAACTTTTAGATATTGTACATTATCTTCATAAAAATTATAATAATATTATAAATCATAAAATTAAACTTTTTAAAATTTTTCATTTTATTTACATTTATTGTATAGAATGATACGTTAAAAAGCACTACAAAGTTTAAAAGTTATATTCCAGTAAACGTTATGCAAGTTGTACCTAAAGTTAAGTATATGACTGAAAATATGATAGCTATTAATTGCTCACACATAATTACTTATATTTTTAAATGTGATTTTTTTACATACACAGGCACATAAGTATACAGATATTATAGCTTAAAATAAGCTTATTTTTACCTGTCAAGGATATCCCAGTCCCAATATTACTTTTTAGAAGATGTTTGGTACCGTTTTTCATAAAGCAAATTATCAAAGTTTGGTTGAATATGCTGAGCTGATGCGATATTTAAAATTGATGATAAATGTTTATCGATTAAATCTTGACCTTTCTGAATTTTTGTTGTTTTTCATTAAAGAAAATAATTGCTTGCATAAATAAGTACTTCCGAAAAAAGCCATTATACACGTAACAAAAGATAACATCTTAGGAAATCGATCTATTGATAAATACGTGTAAAATTCTGGAATTCCAACTTCCATATATTTTTGCTTCAGCAAGAAATCACATTGGGTCTCAATCAATTCTATTTGTAAATTTTGTTCAACAAGCTCAATGTCTATAGATTGAGGTGAAGTAAAAAGACGAAATTGTAATTCACAGCTTTCGAAATCAGAAAATCTTAGATCGAATTTTATTTCTAACAATTTAATTTGGTAAGCCTATTCTGTAAATTTTAATTTAGGAATTTAATGAACAGATATTGGCAGCTTTCAAAGTGAGACAGGTTTTCTTTTTCTATTTGTTTTCGCCAAAGAAATAATTTTTGTTTAAAAGCATTAATGTCAGCAAATAATGTTGTAACAAGATTATTTTTGCATTGAAGCTTAAGATAAAGTTGATGAAAGTGACTTGTGATATCAACTGAGAAAGTCAGGTCCTTTAGCCATTGTCCATCTTTTAATTCTGCATGTTCGTATTTTTTTTGCTTCTAAGAAAATTATGATTTCATCCAGCAGTTTGAAAAATCATTTAATCCTTTATGAAACAACAGCCATCGAACTTTTGTATGATATGGTAGATCAGTGAATTCACTTTCTATGTCTTTCAGAAATGTAATGAATTCATGATGATTAAGCCTATGTGCTCAAATATAATTTACAATTTTTGCGACAAATTTTAGAAAATGTCCGATATTCAAAACTTTGCAGTACAGTACTTGTTGAATAATGTAATGAAAATGTTAATAATTATTGTTTTGGTGTTGTTTGCATGTTTCTTTTAATCTTGCAATCTTGCTTTGGTAATACCGGTCATGGTAGGTGTGCCATTAGTTGCAAGACAAACCAACTTATCCAATGGTAACTTATACTTTTTTACTTCCATAAGTGCATCAAAAAATATCAGCTCCAGTGGTAGTATTATGCATAGAAATAACTTCCAAAAAAGTTCTTCATTTATTTTTAAATTAACATCGCATCTGCGAACAAAAATGGCCAGCTGAGCGATATTTCGAATATCTGTACTTTCATCAATTGTAATCGAATAGGCTTGAAATGTTGATATTGTTGAACAAAGCTGATCTCTCAAATTTTTGGCTATTTCATCAACTCTGCTAGCTACAGTATTTCGACTTAAGCTAACACTTAAATTTTTTTTTATTTGTGCTGGACATAATACTCCGCCGCTTTTATTAAACATTCACTAATAAAATCACCTTCAGTAAATTGTTTTGATCTGCTTGCTATTAAATGGAATAACATATAACTAACTTTTACAGCAGCTGCATTGTCTTCAGAAAATTTAGAGAATACATTTTATTGTTTTTGAAGAGTTGAATTCAAATCCCCCAATTCTTCTTCCCGAAATTTTGAAATGTATTGGTCATAATTTGGTTTATGATTTGTGTCATACTGCCTTTTAAGATTATACTCCTTAGAAACTGAAATGGAGTTTTTGCAAATCAGGCATAATATTTTATTCTTGTTTTGGACACAAAAATGTAGCAGTTCCATTTTTTCTTGAAAAATGCGACGTTTATCTTCAATTGATTTTTTTTTACTCACTGTAATTGAAGTTTGGTTTTTTTTATTATTAAATAATTTTTTAGATTTAATCCACTTTTACAAAAATCCACTTTCATCTGCAAACGATTGAGCAAACTTTGCCTTTTATATTGTGTTTCGTTTTGTGACTGCATTTGACAACACTCTTAGCTTCTGGCTAATTGGATACTCTAAAGATGGAGATAGAGAAATACAAGTCGCATACACAATAAATTATGATGCTATCTGCTTAATCATAAAGATGTTAACACCGTCCTAATACTCTCCAATTCCAGAGGGGGCTTTAATGGACAGTCCTTCTGCCCACAGGAAATCTGAGGTCACTGACCAAAAGGAGACTGAGGTTATGAGAACGGTTTAGAAAAGGTGGAATGACTCATAACATGGTGTTAACCTCGTGAATTTTTAGTGTAACAGCATCATATAGCGTGAGAAATGTAGTTTATTCAGTCTACAAAGAAGGTGCCTCTATTTCTTTTAAAATAAGAATAAGTAACACGCAAATATATTGTAAATTTTTTAAAAAGTTAACCCAAAATAATTTTTAAAATGAAAAAAACTTTAAAAGCTCGATATTTAAATATTTTTTAAAAAGTCATGGTGGGATGCAACTTATGTATCGGCGGTTGCGTGTTTGACATGCCTGGCTTATCAGAACACAAATATTAAAATTTCAATTTAACAGTAATTGAAATTTTAAAAAATAATGCAGATTTTAAAAATTAAATCTTAATATTTTAATATTATTTCCACAGACATCAGAATTCCATTTTTTAAAAAAATTTGTTAACTTCAAAACCAATAAATAAATTGGTGGAAAATGTCATTAAAAATCAATATGGATAAAATAAACAAATTCAATCAAAATATTCAATATATTTTTGAAGCATTTAAAATCTGTGTAACAATGAACGAAGCTCAGAACGCATTTTAAGGCAGAAAAATGCATTAATTCCTACAAAAATTTGTGATGTTACAGAACACACATCCCTTTACTATATAGTTCTTTATGCTGTTCTTCAAAGAATAGTGAAGTCAGAATATAATACTAATGTTGGAGCATTTTACTATTTGAAAAGAAAATCCACTAAAAATCCTATTCTATAACGTAACACCCTTCAAATGAAGCAATGGTCCAAACAAATAAAAATAATTCATCAATATACAAAATATTTCAGAACACAGAAACATTATTTCTTTTTACTTTTTTTGGTATGAGTATGTGTAAAAATGTTTTTAGTATGTAAGGTTTTCCTGCAATTTATAAATATATTTTTTAAAAAAACTGTGATAAAACATAAAATTACTCAACATAATTACTGTAAATTAATTTGTACATTAAATTCATTTTTATCAAATTTATTAATGAATAATTTTTAAAATATTGATGACTTAACAAATTTAATTTTTTAAATAAATTCTTATAAGTTACTCACTTAAAGTTTGCTTACTAGTTTACAGTTAATAATAAACAATTATTAATAATTGTTAATTACACATAATTAATTACACTGACCATAACATGTATGTGTACTAAAATGTAACTTGTGTTATTATTTAATGCCTATCAACAAAAATGTTTTTAAACATTTACAATAAAAAAAATAAATTAAAAAAATTACATAATATTAAAAATGTTACCAATATGAGTATATGGATACTGAGGAAGTAAATTGGGTTCATCTGCTGGTAACCATCTAGTAAGCATAACATAAGAAGTTTTCGCATGATGGAATAGAAATCCATGCTACAGAAAGAATAATAGGTAATTTCATAGTAATTAACATTTCTTGTAAGCTAGCATTTATGAACTGTTAACTTACTTGAACTAATATAGGAATATATGACGAATCCGCAATATTTACTTTAAACCATACTCCTCGAATACCTGTTTTGATCCAGTCAGTCAATGACACTTAAAAATACAAAAAATAATACATTAATTGCATTCATATATAATTACAAAAAACCGTTGAAAATAGATAATGATTTGCAAAAAAAGCAAAGAAAAATTATGTTCATGTATAACAGAAAATTCCATTTCTCTTGAAACTATATTTTTCTAAGAAATAGCATATCTTACAAGTAGATCATTGATTATTTTCCCTTGTGCATTGGTGTGCATCAAAGGTGTCAAACTAAAAGGCTAACATGGTCCAAACAAATAAGGTTTAACTTTAGGTGAGAGCAGCAAAAAAAAAAATCCACATTCATAGAAAGGTAAGTTTATTTCGAATAATACATAGTAATAAACTTAAAAAAAGAACAAGACAAATTTAATGTTTAAGTCCTGACACTTGACATCTCTTCACCGCTACTATCTTTCCTATTTCATAAGAAATTTGGATATTTTATTACATATTATTGTTAACCAGGCCACAAAAATGTTTGTTGTGGGCCATGGGTTTGACACCCCAGATGTACATCACGCATATCATAATTTTGCTTAGGTATTGAAAGCTTGGAAATGAAAAACATAAATATAAATATTAAAGCAAAAAGTTGTTTTTTAGCCAGAAATGTATGTTGTCTTTGATATAAATTTGTTATGTTATCTCCATCTGTCATTTTCCCCTCTATTCTTTTATATAACCAGGCAGAGCAACATTACTTTAATAAAATATTCAATTTAATTTGGTCAACTAATTCAATTCCAATAACAACTTTATAAGTATAAATTTTTAATAACAATTAAGTTGAATTAAAATATCAATATTTCATACCATTTAATTAAAAATGAATTGAAATTAACATACTAATTAATAACCGTATTTTCCTGTATATAATCTGCGGATTATGTGTTAAAAAAGTTTCAAATTTCGTTGTGCATATTATACACCGCCGTGGATTACCTGAGAAAAAAACATTCTCCATCAGATTGATTGATTGATTGAATATTAACGTCGCACTGTTCAGCTACACGAGGGCTTTTAGCGATAGACCACATAATTTTGAACCATGGTCAAGTGACATGGATGACACTTGAGCTGGCACCCCCATCTCCTAACTACCACACCACACCAACGGGAGGACGTTTCAGCTCTCGATAGATTTAACGTGCATCGCTGCCCGACACGGCGGGTCTTCCGTGGTACTGGGCTCAAACTCGCGACAAGGCAAGCCCCGGTCCGATACCTATACCACTCGGCTACCGCGGCCACATTCTCCATCAGAAAAGCGCACAATAGAATTTTGAAACAAATGCCGTTTATGTTTCATAAAATAAATAATAGATGGTGCTTTCAAGACTCGGATGATGTATTTAAGCTATAACTAGTTTTTGTCCAATTACATTCAAAAACAAATTCGATTTTTCGGAAGGAAAAAATAGTTATTAGTCCCTGGTGCCATTTCCAATTTTCGCTTGACTAGAGCTATTACAACCTTCGAAAGTTTTCACCATGTTGAAACAAAAGTGTTAAGTTACACTGCAAACTTCAAGTTAAAAGTTATAGAGAAGGCTACCAAAATCGGGAAGCTGCAAGGTTTTTCAACCTTGACAAGTTGAATATTCGTTTGTGGAGAAAAAACTAGACAAACTTCGAAAATTACGATCGACGTTAAAGTGCCGATCATTTTGGTAAACCTCACTGGCCAGAATTAGAGGAAGAAATAAATAAAAGGATTTTAAAAGAAAGAGACAGTGAGAAAGCACTCGATCTTAATTTTTTTGCTGTTAACTTGCTAATTTAAAAAAAATCAAGATTTTTTTCCGCATGGAATGTTTTGTTTAACAACTCAAAACATAGATGGCAGTAGCAAAGAATTTTTTTTGTGTTATTGAGATTATCATAAAAAATATTATCATACATATTTAAAAAGACGTTTCATAATAAAAAAATTTTCCTGTACAAATTCTTACTTCTATTTTCAATTATATTGTGTATTTTTTGTCTTATATGACACTCATTATCAGTAGTTTATATTTTGGATTATTCGGCCTAAAAACTGCCGCTGCTTATACGATGTTTTTTTTTATACTCGAAAAAAAGGCTTTGCGGATTATATACAGGAAAATACGGTAATACTATACCGTACATACATAATTTGTTTGTGATGGAAATGAATGTATAATATTTGGTTTAACACTTTGGTTTTAAAAATCATAATAAATAATGATTAGCAAAAAAGCAAAAGAAAATTATGCTCATGTGCAACAGAACATTTTCTTTAAAAAAAAAAGAAAAGAAACGCGTATATTTAACAAGAAACGGCAAATTTTAAATCCAAACCATTTATAATAAAGATTTATAAGTACATTAATTCCTAAATGATTAAAACATTTAAAAAAAATTAACAGCTCAACAATGTAGGTACATACATAAATTAAACACACATACATTACTTCAAAAGCGCTTACTTTTTAAAGTATTTTCAAAGTCATCATCAGACAGAGATAAATTCTGAGTCTCAATAGTAAGTCCTTGATATCTAAAAAAAACATTAAAATAAAATTTATTATCTTTGCATTAATTATGTTTTATAAAATTTATAAAAGGGAAAAGATTATTGTGTATTCTTAGATGGAAAATACAAAAAATACATGAATAATATGGATGATAAAATAATAAACTTAACTCAGTGATGCAACAGCCCATGTATGCTCAGGGCCAAGGCCTACCGTGCCCAACTCAGTATATGTGACCTTGGGCCCTGAGGTGCATGAACAGATGTTTCGGTCAGGTGGTAAGTCTGACGTGAAACTTCCAACGTTAAGTTCCCAAACAAGCTTGGTACTCATTTATTGACCCACTGAAGGGATGAAAGGCTGAGTCAACCTTGCCCAACCCAGGGCTTGAACCTCGGCCCTGTGGTGTGGAAGCACAATGCACTAACCACTCAGCCCCTGGGCTTCTGGAGTAAAATTAAAATCCATTCAAAAATCTTTTATAATTTTAAAAAATAACTTATTGAAATTTAAAAATATAGGATATTATAAGGACATCATGGACTATACTAAATGAAATAAATGCCATTAATTTCAAAGTCATTCAAGAAAAATTAGTATTTATAGAATCCTCTGTTTGGAATAGATTACATCCACTATACCTATTTTTTTTTCTGTTTCAATACAAATTTTTATATGTGATGTTATACTAATAAATGATCAGTATAATGTAGATGACCCATTTTGAAGAAATATATCAACCACCTAAAACATTTTTATAATAATAAATTAAATTATATAACAAATTAATTAGAAAAATTAATAAATATATTTTTTAAGCGCATATATGTTTTAATCACCAAGATTATTACAATTCAAATTAAAAATAAAAAGAAATTTGATTTGGCTTCATAAATTTTAATTAATCTTAATACAAACTTTATTGCAGTTAAAATGTAACAATTAACAGGAGTATTTTTCAATTATTTAAATTATGTATTGAATATATATGAAATATAAACTAATGTTCAGATATAAAATACAACACATAAGACCTATATTTATCAGAAAACAATTAAAGAAATAATCAATTAAGAAATGGAGTACATGTATTAAATGCTACAATTGAAAATTCCTCAATTGAAACAGAATATATAATTAATACGTATTAAAACTCACATATCAGGCTTTGCTGAAAAGGCACCAAGCAATTCAGGAGATTTTGAGGCCATGTGGTACTGTTTAACTTGTAAATGAAAAGGATAAAGAAACCTCCTCAGTGATAAAAAAGTCTGAAATTATAGTAACTTTTAAATAAAAATAAATTTTTAATAGAAAGGAATTATCCTTAAAATTTATAATAAGAATGTTATGGATCTCATCTAATAAGACTTTAATACATTATATACATTTTTCTTTTTTCTAAATAATTTCAAAATATTCATTCACTTCACTAAATATTTTCAATGTTTAATACTAAAAAAAACATTCAAATACTCAGGATGTATTACAATGATACATTAAAAGTTTATATGGTAAGCAAATACTTGGATGAGAAAGTTATAAGAAATGTGAAAAGTATTACTACGTAAAAAATCAAGAATCTTTAATTCATTAAAAACTTTGCTAAAAAATACAATTTACTTTTCCCACATATTACAAATCCTTATGAAATATTGCAATATATTTTTCAAACTTCATTTAAGTGTAAATACATTTTATATCAGACAAAACAGAAATCTAAAGAATAGAGTTAATCTCTGATTAAACGCAATTTGAAATAAAGTAATTAAATCCCTGAAATAAAAAAAAAGATTTTTTTTTATTACAAATAGTCTGGTTGCTAAAAGTTAAAGTACAATTAGTTTTTAGTGTGTCGAACTTAAAAATAAATAAGCTTAACATGAAATTTGCAAGAACTGTCTTTTAAGAGCAATATTTTATTGAATTTAACATAATTTTAAGAGCCAACACAATTTATAGATAAGGAATTATATTCTTTTCAAAACTCCAATGTTTGATAAAAAAAAATAGCAATAGATTTTTGAGGAGAAAAAAATTTAATAAGCAAGTTTTAATAAGGAGCAT
This sequence comes from Trichonephila clavipes, assembly GCA_019973935.1. Taxonomy (NCBI): domain Eukaryota; kingdom Metazoa; phylum Arthropoda; class Arachnida; order Araneae; family Nephilidae; genus Trichonephila; species Trichonephila clavipes. The sequence continues at coordinate 232,742 of BMAU01019389.1, read as the reverse complement.
GCTCTCCCATTTCTGATGTATTGCAAACATTGACTTTCCTTACCATTCAGTTAGGCTATTGCATACTTCAATGATAGGCAATGTATACAAAGAGCAATCCTTATTTTAGCACATTTAACAACCTTGGTGGATAATTTAAGAAAAAAATGATCTACTGGAGATCAAGCTAATTATTCCATTTACACAGAGAAGGGAGGGGGGAGATAATTCTAAAGACCATGTTGTCAAAAGTGCCTAGATATAATCTCTACGGAAAAAGTTAAAATATGTTGGTCTCTGGGGGAAAAGGAGGGTTGGACATCCAATCCTCACCCTTATATATGCCATTGTATTTACTCCAAACCAAAATTTCTAAGCTATTCATAAAAAGTTCTAACTCAGATGTTGTATTTTTGTCCATAAGGTTAAATTAATCACTAATAGTACCAGCAGATGATACAGAAGAAAAAAGATTCTTACTTGGTATTTCACAGCAGTTAAAATATTTTTCCATAAAATAAAAGTGATTAATTAAATAAATTCTCATCCAAGTCATGATTCCACCTTCTTTATATTTGTGTTTTTCAACAATTTTGCATTGTTCTTTTTAGAATATGATATGAATTATTCTCTAAAATAATATAATATTTGATTATGAATAGTACAGAACCCACAGTTATTTGTTTCAAATAACATGCTTTCTTGCCTGAAGGTTTGATTTAATTGTTTATAAATGTCACACTTTGAAGCCATGTGCTTGGGTACTTCTGAACAAGGTAAATAGGCACTTACATAAAAGCTCATTGACCAATGTGTTGGTGAAGAAAGAATTAAGAGAAATGTACCAAAGTTTACTAGGATAATTTAAATTACATTTCATTGAATCCCATTATTTCAACAAAAAACCTTCAGTTAAATTTCAACCATTTAATTGGTGAAGATTTTGGGTCAAATTTTATTTGTATAACTAAATTTAAACACTTGATTTCTTTAATTCCATCATTTTAACAAAAAAATTATAGATTTAACTGTATAAAAAAATCTAACAATATTTAGTTAGTGGTTTACCTGTTTAAATACACATACATACCATGGAATGATTGTATAACTTTGGAAATACCTCATCATTCCCTTCCTTAATAGTTATATCCCACATACTTTGATTATTCTTCAAAAAAAATTTAGATAATTTATATACAATGCTATAGTGCAGCGATTCTTGAACTTTCAATCGTCGTGGCTCCCTTTACATTTTAGTCTGACATAACGGACCCTCAAGATTTTGAACAAACCGGTCTGACTCTCAACACATGACTGAATGATTAATAATCCTAAAACTGTCTCTGCTACTTATAAAAACTTTAAGACTTCTTCCCCCCCTTTAAGAGAAAACAGTAAACATCTAATTAAAAATGTTACAAAATACTAACTTAAAAGTAATTGGATTAATATTCTTGATCAAAATGCATGTTTTGGTAAAGTTTTTTTTATTGAAGGCAATTTAGTGATTAGTCCAGGATAACAAATCTTTTAGTTTTTCCACAAGGTCTTTCTGAGTTAGAAAAAGAGGGAAATCTTAAAGTTAAATGATGACCTTTGCAGACTAGCTAATAAGGGGCACTGGGGGACCCCAGTTTAAGAACTGCTGCTACAGTGCAAGGGCATTTTATTATTAGCAGTACGTTGATGTGGAGATGGTTTTTGATTTAAGGAAAATAGATGATAGACTAATACACAAGTACCAACAATCCTTTTATTATAAAAATTTGCCGCAATACAAAATACTAAGAATTCATGAAGCTTTCATTTAAAAATTAGGTACAGGTGTAAAATCTTATCAACCATAACAGTAAATCAACTTACAGCTATTGGATATATTACTGGTGGATACTCACATTGTACGCACACTTAAAAAAATATGAATAGAATCAAATTGATTTAGCATTTGCAAGGTTTGTGAACACAAAAAAAAAACCCATAAAGGAATGAGGTTTTTTTTAGTCTAAGAAGCATTAATGTTCACATTTAAATTTTGCAGCAAATAAGAGAACATCAGCATAACACAGGGGTGTCAAACACGCAGCCCGTCGACTCTTTTTTAAAAGTTTTAAATATCAGGTTTTTAAAGTTTTTTTCATTTTGAAATTTGTTTGAGGTGAACCTTTTAAACATATAAATCTACAATATATTGCCTGTTACCTGTTCTTGTTTTAAAAGAAATCCTTTTTGATAATAGAAATGGCCTTTGGATTAAAAATATTTTTTTATATTTTATTAAATGTTTTCATTTGATTTTACTAAAATAATTATTTTTTACTAAATTCTGAAATGCGTTATGCATATTCTTAACTATGGATGGTACACCGATTTTTCATGCATGCGACTTTTATTTCTCTTCCTCCTTCTCTGTTTGGAGTGTCCAATCAGCAAGAGGCAGCCACACACACACACACAGATGTTTTTTTAAGTTTAAAAAAATATTCAGGATAGTTAAGATAAAGGGCAGTGTATACTTAATCATTCGCGAATAAAAGGGGATTTTTATTTTAATCTTATTAAGCTAAAAAGTTATTTAATAAAAAATGTAATTAAATTTGAACAATGAGTAAAGAAAGATCAATTCAAGAGGAACGTCGTTTTCTAGAAAATTGGAAATGCAATATTTTCTGTGTCCAAAACAAGAATAAAATATGCTTTATATCTAAAAATTCTATTTCAGTTGCCAAGGAATATAATCTTAAAAGTCATAATGACACAAATCAAACTATGACCAATACTTGGCAAAATTTCTTGAAGAGAAGTCCAAATTGAAATAAATTCTTCAAAAACAATAAAATACTGTCATTAATTTGTTGCAGACTAAACAGATGCTGTAAAAATATATTGTTACATTTAATCACACAAGCAGATCAAAATCATTTACAGAAAGGGAATTTATAAGTAAATATTTATTAAAAACAACAGTAAATATTATGTCCAACACAAACAAATTAAATTAAAAGTGAAGTGGAAATATTGTAGCTAGCAGAGGTGATCAAATAGCTGAGATTTTGAAAAATAAGCATAATTCTACATTTGAGCATAAAGCATTTGAAGCTTACTTTATAGCAATATCGATGAAAGTACAGATATTTGAAATTTTGGTCAGCTAGTCCATTTTATTCATGGATGTGAGGTTAATTTTAAAAAATAAGTAAAGAAATTTTGGAAAACATTTACATTCATAACACAACCATTGTGTGGGGGGGCTAGTATTTTAAATGTAGTTATGGAGGTTTTGAAGAAATATAAGTTAGCATTGGAAAAGTTGGCTTGTATTGCAAGATGATGCGCCTACCATGACTGGTGTTATCAAAGGAGTTGTTACGAGATTAAAAGAAACATGCAAACAGCATGGTAATAAAAACTTTAAACAGTTTCATTGTATTATTCATGAGCAGGTATTCTGCTCCAAAGTTTTAAATACAGGACATGCTTCAAAAATAGTCACCAAATTATAAATTATAATCGAGAACATTGTATCAAGACTTAATAATTGTATATTTGCTTCATTTCTGGAAGATAAAGAAAGTGAGTACAATGATCCGCCATATTATATGGAAGTTCAATAGCTTTCAAATCATAAAGTATTGAAACGATTCTTTAAATTGCTGGATGAAACTACAAACTTCTGAGAAACAAAAATTATACACAGTCCAGTCAAATTAATATGACCACCTGTCAAAAGCCAGAATAACTATCTTTCACAGAGCAAACTGCTGCAAGACATGCAGGAAGAGAGTCAATTCTGAGGAAAAGCAATGCGCTAGGGATGGGCATGGTCCACAAGGGCAGATGCATACTTGCATTGATCCATTGTGCCTTCCACAATGATGAATGAACCCAGAGAATGCCAGGAAAACATTCCCCAGACCATAATGCTGTCACCTCCAGTTTAGATTGTTCTGGAAATGGTTGCAGGGTGTTTACTTTCTGAGGTTTCATACAGTGTACGCCAACATCCATCAGTGCCATTTTAAGCTCGCTAAGCTCCTAGGTACAGAAGATCTACAGGCCCCCTTGGCACTGTAGGATCGAAATTTATAACAAGAAAAACTGGTTAAATCCAGCTTATCCGGGCCCTTGGAACCCTGGCACCCATTGGATAAACCGGTACTGATCTGTCTGATGGAGCATAAAACATGATTCATCGGAAAATGTTACCTTTTGGCACTCGGTGGTCGTCCAGTTGCGGTACTGCTGTGCAAATTCCAGCCTTCATTGCCGAAGAACAGCAGTCAGTATAAGTGCAAGAACAAGATGTCTGCTTTAAAGGTCCAGATGCAGCAATAATCGCTGAACAGTAGTTTGGGAGACACTGTTGGTAGCCCCTTGGTTCATATGGATGGTCAGTTCTATTCACGTTTATTCACCCGAATGCATCTTCGCAGCCGCCGTTCACCTCTGTCATCTATGGCCCATGGTGCATCACATTTGTCACATTGCTGATGTTGGACAGTTCCATTTTACCACGCACAGTATACTTTTATCACAAGGGCACACGAAAAGTTCACAAACCTAGCTGTTTCAAAAATGATTCCACCCTTGGCCTGAAAGCCAATGATCATGCCCCTTTGGACATCAGATAAATCGCTCCATTTCTGCATTAAGCCAATGATTGCAATGTTTTCCAAAGCCCTCATACACCTTTTATATGCGCTCAACTGCACAGTGCTGCAGTGAGCACCTGTGATTGGTTATTTAACCTCGACGTCGAAAGTACGAGGTGGTCACATTAATGTGACTGCACTGTGTAAATGTGCTTAGTTAAAAGATGAACAATGGATAAAGGACCTTGTTTTCTCAGTTTATATTACAAGTCATCTTAATCAAATTAATTTTAAACTTTAAGGTGAAAATCATGTTGTTACAACTCTATTTGATACTATTAAAACTTATTACTTTGGAGAAAATAAATAAAAAAAGAAAACTTGTCTCATTTTGAAAGCTGTCAATATTTATTGATTAAATCCCATACATTAAAATTTACTGAATATGCTCCCTAAATTAAATTGTTAGAAACGGAATTTATATACCAAAGATTTTCTGATTTTAAAAGCTGTTAGCTACAATTTCACATTTTTGCCTGATATCTAACTATTGATATTGAAATTGTTGATAAAAGCCTACATACAAGATCAATTGTGAAATCTAATGCGATTCTTTGTTGAAGCAAAGATCTATGAAAGTTGGAATTCTAGATTTTTATACATATTTCTAAGAGAGCAGATCAGTTTCCCAAAATTTACCGTTTGTTGTGCAAATAATGGTTATGTTTGGAAGCACTTATTTATGTGAGCAATTATTTTATTTAATGCACAATAACTCAAATTCAGAAAGGTCAAGATTAACTGATCAACATTTATCATCAATTTTAAAAATTTTATCAGCTCAATACTTTTAATCAAATCTTGATGACTTGCTTTATGAAAACGATGTCAAATATCTTCAAAGAAATATTGTAAATTGAATTTCTTACAATAATTTGTTTTAATAAATAATGCAAAATATTTATAGTTTAAGTTTAAAAAATACCATGAAACATAAAACTATGCATGTATAATGCACAATGTATATCAAGTCTAATAAACACATAATACATTATGAAAATCCTATTTTATTGATTTTTTGAAAATTGAAAACATGCAGCCTCCAACTTATAATAAAATAGACCATGTGGCCTGTAATATCGTATGAGTCTGACAGGCTTGGCATAACATAATGAATTGTTTCCCTTGGGATTTACTAAATCCTCATTTTCATATTTGTGTAAGATAAACTACAAAAAGGCACTACTTATGCACTGAAGAATTTTTATTTGATACTTTGATCCAATTACATATTTCCATGTACAGGATTCATTATACATCTATAAAATGGTAAGGAATAGAAGTTTGAAAAGAAAAGGTGCGAACACATAGGGTTTCTAATAAGATACAACTTCCATCAAAGGTAAATAAGAAAATTAATAATAAAATTGAAATATTATTTTTCAATTAGTAATTAAAAATTTCTAATTAGAAGCTATGGGTGAGAAGTAGAAAAGTTTACAGTCTGAAGACCAATTTTTTTCAATGCAATAAGATCTACATCAACATCTTTTACATTCAATTTTTTTAGTGTGCTCTTGTTCTGAGTTCATAATATAATGTCTCATAGAGATTTTACATAATATTTTATATTACAGCCCTACCCTTATTTACCATTAACTTAGAGAATTAAATTTTTGTGGTAGCATTAAGTAAGGAAACCACTACCATTGTAATTATTATAATCCAATTAGGGGGTTCAGTATGAAAACAAGCTCAAATATAGCACCTAAACTAAGATTTTACAATGTTTATAACATCAGTAAACACCGCTATAAATGCATCAATTTTGACAATTTTAAATGGGACACTAAGCAATTAATTAAATCAATCACACCTTCAGCCAGCTAATGAATAAAACATTTAACATATTAATAAACAAGAAAGTACATTGGCACTAGCTGAGACATAAAGGGAAGGCAAGGTGTAAACATGTTTAGAAAATAAACGCTGAATATTTGCATCTTCAAAACGTGTAACTCACATTTACAAGACCTTTTTGTGACTGCATTAGGTTTGTGTGGAAAATACCTTCGTACAGAAACATAGATTGTGTGGAAACATACCAAAGGACCCAAGGAGCAATTTTAGACTACTTTGCTTTTAAACTTTAACATAAAAATTTTGTTTTTAAAGGAAGAATGTGGTCATTTATGCAGCGAAGTAAATTACAAATGGATTGAGTAGTTGAATATTTTGAGGGATATGGAACAATAAAGATCCTTTTACCCCCTTCTTAGTAATATAGTTATAAAAAATAAATGTTTTTCTTCAAATACTCTTCAAAGAAAAATAATACAGTATTAGAAATCATAAAAAATTATATAACTGTTTATATTCTGTTGCAGACATATAAGCAATTAATAATTAAAAGATTATAAATAAGAATCACATATATATAATGAAATAGAAATCAAAGCAGTTGTTTACTTTTTTCAATAGTGGAGCAGACATTAGTAAAAATAGGTAAGTTGTTGGACTCCTGATTTAAAATGTTATTTTTTATCTTAATAATTTGTTTAATTAAAAAATTTCAGTACAACAGCTTTATTACATAAATTTTGAATATAAATAATATATTCATGCTTTTAATGCGCTATTTTAAAAATATTCATGGTTTTTTTTTAATATATTTTGAAATAATTCGGATATTATTTTTCAAGAGACATTTCACAAATGGCAACTGTCATGTACTTTGCGTTGATGTTTACTTCGGTTCCCGTTATTATTTGACTTGGTTAAGTGTACATGTTATAGTTATATTTTTTGAGCTGGCAATTTTAAGAATTTAGCTAGTTTACCATTCTTTTCATATCGCGTAAAGGGTAAGCGATTATATAACTTAGGTTTCTAACATGGATTTTGAAAAAATTTTAGAACATTGTGCAATCTTCGGAATTGATGCTATTTTATTAGCTGTGTTTTACAGATTATACAAGGAAAAATCAAATTGCGCTCAAAATCTGAAGGTTCGTACTGTAGTATTTATAATATGAAAAATTTATTTTTCAATATATCTTACAAAGCTACCGACCAGTTTTTAAGTAATACTTAGTGATATTGTTCTCACTCTCTCTCTATATATACTATCTTATTATTTTTTTATGTTGCATTTTGTAATTTATTTATCTTTTTTTGTTGAGAAAACACTTGACGGAATAAGTGACCGATGCAACAATCCAACCAAATAACCTTCTATTGTCTCACAATTTTTTTAAAATTCATTTAGGAAGCCCAGCACTTGGAAATTAATAATGATCTAGTCAAGAAAGTAGAAGATAGTGGTGGTACAATTCCATATGCATCAGTTACTGGAAAAGTCAAAGCAATTTCTTCTGCTCTACGAAGTGATCACACACCTTCTCTCCGTGGTGTCATGCAAGAAAAAATAATCAATGAATATAAAATTCGATGGATTCCATCTTTAAGAATTTGGTAAGTTTAGTACCCTTTTTTATTGTGTAGTGGAAGACTGTTTCTAAAGTATCAGAAAATATAAAAGATTGTATTAACATTTCTACACATTATTTTCAATTATTTTTGTTTTCATTATATGTACAGTCTTGTGTATTGTTTGCAACCTTAGCATTAAGATTAAGTCAAAAAACACACATTCAGTAATAATAGTTTTGAAAGGTATGATGTGAACTAATTTTATTTTTCTGGAATTTTCTTATTGTATAAAACTCTTTGAGACATGTTTCAAGTCTGTTATGTGTAAATTATTGCTTTCACAAATATATTCAAAAGTACTAGTTTAGAACTTCATACTGTAAACATGGTGCTAACATCCTGTTTCATTTCTAGAATAGAAATTACTCCTAGTGTATTGTTTAGGTACTGTATTTGATCATATAAGAAATTGTATGTCTGTACTTAAATTTGTGCAGGGATGCTTACTGAAAGGTTATAATACATTGAAATTTGTATTTAATCAATTTATATTCAGCTTAATTTATCATAATACTAATCTTTACATGTTCAGATTTTCAAAAACCTGAAGCTTCTTTGCTAATTCAGTAAGAAAATATGAATTAAATTATATGTATTGAAAGGTTTGAGAAAAACAGTTTGTTGAAACTGAATTTTTATTACAATATAATTTCTAGGTTACAAATATTATGATTTTGCAAGAAAGTTTTTTATTTTTAAAGTATGTAATTTAATCATTACTGCTATTTGTATAATAATTTTGATCAAATTAATAATTTTTTTAATAAGTTTAAAATAAGGAATATAATGATTTTATTCTGTGCTAAATAAATTTAAAGCTTAAAATGGTTTTAGTTGTAGAATATTGCAAATCCATGTTTATTGGAGGTTAAATTTATTATGATTTAGCAGTTTTTTTTTAAAAAAAATAAGCACATATACTGATTGAAATTTTGTTTATTAAGATTGTGTAAGACATATATATATATATATGTATATATATATATATATATATATATATATATATATATATATATATATATATATATATATATTAATTAAAAGCATGTTTACTATGTTTTAATACTTTTTGAAAATATTTGGAAAAAGTGTTCTTTACTTACAATTTTTTTTTAAATTATGCAAGTTTTACTTTTTTATTTTCAAAATTATGCAATTATTTTACATTTATTACTTAAAATATTAATTTAATGTATTTTTTATTAAATCTTTAGGAGCCCTGTTGATAACAATATCAACCGTAAAGTAGCCTGCGTACCTTTCAGCTTAATTGGGGAAGCAAAATTATTTCAAAAGAAAAGAGCAATTGAAATCATCAATCCATTTTTAGCTGAAGAACTTGTTTTAAATGAAGTTTACAATAATTACAGAAAATATGATGAATCTTTTGGAGAAACAATTATTGGATTTCTTTCAAGAGAGCATACTGTTGGTATAAAAGAAGTAGAAAACATGCTTCTTGAAAATACTACGTTAACTGCTATTGGGAAACTTACTATTGAAAATGAAAATCTGAAGATGAGTCCACCAGATGGCAATGTAACATATTTTTTGACTACTTTATCTTATGATTCACTTTATAACAAAATTAATAGTCATGCTAAACTTTATAAAGGAATAACAATTGTGATGGGTATAATAACTTCAGTATTAATTACTTACTATGGTAAAAAAATTTATGAAGAAATAAGACGAAGAATAGATCGGCGGAGAGACTTACAGAGATATCTTGAAGCAAAAAAGCATGCTAGCAAAAGTTCAAGTTCCAAGAAAGTTTCAGGTTATAAACCTCCAAAATGCGTTGTTTGCTTGGAAGATCCAGTGGGAATGATAGTATTAGATTGTGGTCATGCTTGCCTCTGTTTTAACTGTGCAGACCATAGACTTCAAACCTGCCCCATGTGTCGTATGAGTATTAATCGATTAATACCAGTGTATATGCCTTAGTTACATTTAAAACTTTTCAGATAATTACCATCAATGTGGAAAAAAAGATAAGAAAATTTGTTTCAATATAAAAATTGATATCAAGTGTATTTTTTTAGTATGTGCCTGTGAATCACGAATAATATTAGTTGTTAATTAATCCTATAATGTATATATATTTCACATTGCTTAAAGTTGGAAATTAAATTTAGGAAGTGCTTTTCATAATAATAGTTTTTTCTTTGTTGTCTAATAGAACTAAAATTGGTTGTCTAATAGAATTTTAAGAATACTTAAGTTATTTGAAGTAATGAATGCATTTAAAAAAAAGTGTTTCTTAAAATGGTAAGATTGTTGACAAGTATTCTTTTTTATTTATAATAAAGTCACACTGAAACTGTGTTGATCTATTTATTATAAGACATTATGGACATATATTAAAATATTTGCATTATGTTTCTATGAGACTAAAATGGGCTTTTATGTGGATAAAAATATGTTTATAAATTAGAAAACTCAGTAGCTCAAAATTAGAACTAAAGTGTTGAATTTACATATTAATGCAAATATGTCTGTAAGAAGCTAATAATCCCTCATCAGAATGTCTCTTATGTAACAGATGACAATTTTAAAAACAACACTTTTCCTCTATTTATTTTTATTTGAGGATTGCAATAGTTTAGTGTATATAGTGGTTATATATTGTTTGTGAGAATTTTGTGAGTAGTGCAATGTTCAAAACAAGTGTTAGTTTTATGAAAGACATTAATAGGTTATATGCTACAAGTTAAAGAAAACTGGGCCTTTTCATTCTGACAAGGTGTGGAAGTTAAGAGAAGGAGGATTACAATTTTGTATTTGTTTTAGCAAATAGATGATTAAGATCTCTTGGTTATTCAAAGAAACATTGGAGAATTAGCAATGTTATTCATTAAGTATTCCAGATTGTTTTTAGATGTATGTGAAATATTACAAGTAGAAATATCACCATGATAAAACTGAATTTTACACAGGGCTTACAATTGAGAACTTTTAGTACAAAATTAATTTAATATACTTCTGAAAACATACTAAAAGTTTATAGTATTGTAAAAGCAGTGACATTTTTGTATTGTTTATTGCAAAATTTTCAAAGGATGTTTTTTAATAAATGTTTATTTTATCCAAGAAATGGTTATTGAGCATAGTTAGTTTTTGTTAAATTATAGATTTTTCTGGTTATATGAAATGAAAAAGTATTAGTTTTCCTTGCTATCATTTAAGATTTTGAAATAAACTGAATAATGATCTGATATTGAAAAAAAAAAAATTTTTTTTTTTTTCTGTGATTCTATATATTAAATGAACTTTTCAGTCTTGCTATTTTTAAAATATCTTTTTTTTTGGGGGGGGGGGATATTTTAACATAGTATTGAACAGCATTTTTGTAAATAATACACTTTTTATTTATTGAAGTTTCTGATTTTTCTCTCATTTTAAAATTCTTGGTTTTTGTAGCATTTGGTTTAAAAAACACATTTATTTTGAGATTAATAAAATATAAAATTAATGTGTTAGTTATGAGTATTTTTATTCTTTTGAAATACATATCCTCTATATTTAGTTAGAATTTTGTTTAATTTCAGTAATTATTTGAATAAATATTTGCCTTTACGTAGTTGCATAATGAAAAATAAATAAACAGTCAATGAATAAATGTTCATTGTAATATTTCAAAAATCTTGCAAAAATGTTTTATACTTCATCAGTGGCGCACACAAGGGGGGGTCCGGACCCCCTCCCCCAAAGCCCTTGACTTTTTTTTCGATTGATTAAATTCTAAGTATATAGTACATAAAATTTAATTAAGTATTTGTTATTAATGATTAATTTTATTAATTAATGCTAATTATTTAGTCAATAATTAGTTTTTTACTGTGTTTTGTTCCCAAAACTCCACAAATTCAAAAGCAGCATGATACAAGAATGGTGAACTTTCGACCCCTGATCCCCCCTTGAAAAAATCCTGTGTGCGCTACTGTACTTCATTAATAAAAAACCAAACAAACAAAATTAATTTCACTGGAAACTATTCTTGCAATATATTGGACAAAACTATATAGTTTTAGAAAATTGAGAAATTAAACATTCTGATTTTTTACCAGATTATTTTAATAAAAAATATGGATTATAGGGTTTTTTCTTTTTTTGAAATGGTGGCTGAAATTTTATGATGGATTATCAAAAGTGTGCATTGTTACTGCAACATTTATATAAATTCCTTTGATACTTGAGTAATTAGAAAAAATAAATATTTCGTTTTTATCAATCTTCTCATATCTCTCCATTTATTTATGTGCTCTCATTTTGGTTCAGTAGAAGATAAAAATTGTTTTTACAAAAAGGAAAGCTATGATATTTTTGTGTCTTGTTTGCTAAAAAAGTGCAGCATTATCAAAAAGTGAAAGCATTCTTTTTTTAAGCAAAATATCTGATAAACCATTTTTTTAATATTTATTTAATTTGTTTTACCAATAGGCTGAGTTGTAGTGTATTGCGCTTCCACGATACAGCTGCGGGGTTCAAATCCCGGAAGGTCGACTCAGACTTTCAAACCTTCAGTGGGTAGATAAATGAGTACCAAGCTTGGGCTTTGTATAAAAACTTATTATTTTTTAAACACTAGAGGTTTCGCATAAGACTGACCACTTGACCGGAACATCTGCACATACATCTCATCGTCCAAGATCACGAAAACTGAGTTGAGTACGGTATGCCTTGCCCCTCGTGGGCTGTTGCTTCACTTGGTTTTTGTTTTGCCGAAATATGTGGAGCCATTTTAATGTGGTCGTAGTTATGTGTATGTGAAAACATTTTCTATAGTGCTATTCAAGTAAACCTGAATGCCCCGATTTTACTGAATATTGCCCTGAAAAATACAATAATCAATGCTTTCCGAGTAGAATCAAATCTAAAATCTCTCTAGCATGGTGCTATTGAATTTGAATCGAGTTATCACTCCAGATCGTAATTTATTTCCCCTACAAAACCTTTTCTCTTGAGGGTTTCATCCTTTTAACATGTATAACGTAGTATCAGATAAAATTATGAATTTCTGAATTAAACAGGAAATTATTATGCTAAAAAACATTTAATATGTTGCCATGATATAAATGTTTCTATTTAATGCAAAGTACATCAAGAATAAAAAGCTTGCATTTGAGAATAATATCTATTACAGATAAACATACTTGGTTAAAGTGTGGATTCCGGGGATCCTTGGCGATATACATTTCTTTTGGCGACCGGAGATTCTATAGCTAAGTTTTCTATGACATCTAGATAAAAATCGCCAAATCCAAAGCCCCCTCCCATAATCTACACTTTAGCCACGTACGGTAAATATAATCTTTTAAAATCTTTATCGGTTTTATATAATCTTGTGAAAGGAGATTAGCGAGATCTAGTTAATTGATTTTTTCCTCGTATGAGCTCATGGGTTCCTGGTTAAAAACGCCTGTTTGTGAGACGTACTGCAAAGAACGATACATCCATTTTCTATGTATTCAAATAGTTAAAGTATGAATCTTTAGTTAATAAGTGAACTCTTATAAATATAATTAGCCTTTTTTGTGAAGTATTTAATACGACTTTGACTTGATCTACGCTTTCCTATATATGGCGAATTCTATTATACCATTTTTATAAGTGACAGATATGCTGCATTTTAAAATTGTCGGGTGAATACTCCCAGGGCAAAATATATGGAAAACTTGGAAGTGGAATGCCATCTCGGGTTATGAATGGTTGAAAACTTTCAGGTCCGTTGCTTAGCACAATGGTGCTCAAATTTTTATTTCTGAACCCTCCTCCTCATTTTAAGTAAAATTTTATCACAATCCTTGGATAGACTGTACACAGTTTTCGTTTTAATCGTCAACATAATTATTTCTGAGATTTTCGCTTATACTTCAACCTTATTAAAGGTCTGAATAAAGTGCATAATTATTTGAAGTAATGTTTTTATTTATGTACGAGGTATGTAAATTAAGTAATGAGACTGGTAACGTAGTGTTTCATCTGGCAACACTGGGAAAGGGGGACATGGAGGGGAGGTAGGTAAACATGTAATGCGTCATCAGTATGAGTTTGAAGTCGCTGAGAGTCAAGTTAATTGTCTGTAGTGATTTGTTTAGTGAAACAGGTTTTTCTTGTGTGTTCTGAAATGAGTGACAGTGCTATCAAGTTTTGCTTCAGACTTGAACACAACGCAACGGCAACATTTGCAAAACTCCAGCAAGCCTACGGAGACAGTGTTTTGTCAAGGGCCCAGGTTTTTCGGTGGTTTAAGGCATTTTCAGAAGGAAGAGAGTCAATTGAAGATGAACCTCGCGGCGGAAGGCCCTCAGTTTCAAAAACCGCTGAAACTGAAACTAAAGGCCTTCCGCTGGTGGCCGCGGTAGCCGAGTGGTATAGGTATCGGACCGTGGCTTGCTTTGTCACGGGTTCGAGCCCAGTATCACTAAAGACCCGCCGTGTAGGGCAGCGATGCACGTTAAATCTGTCGAGAGCTGAAACGTCCTCCCGTTGGTGTGGTGTGGTAGTTAGGAGAGGGGTGCCAGCTCAGGTGTCGTCCACGTCACTTGACCATGGTTCAAAATTACGTGGTCCGTCGCCAAAAGCCCTCGTGTAGCTGAATAGTGCGACGTTAATATTCGATCAATCAACCATCAATTCAAAAACCGCTGAAATTGTCGTTAGTATCCGGGATCTTGTGTGTTCAGATCGTTGCTTGGCAGTCAAAATGATTGGGGAAGAGTTGAATTTGAATCACACCACCGTTCATCAGATTTTGACCAATGAATTGAAGATGAGAAAGATCTGCGCCAAAATGGTTCCGAAAAACCTTCCTCAGTGTGAACCGTTTCTTGGTCAGTAAAAACATTCCTGTTGCTCCTCAGCCCCCTTATTCAACCGACTTGAGTCCTTGTGACTTTTTCCGAAATTGAAGAATCACCTCAAGGGACATCATTTTGGGACACTGGAAAGCATTCAAACGGCTGTAACCAACCAGCTGGAGGCCATTCCAATATCCGAGTTCCACCAGTGCTATGAGGAGTGGAAAATACGTCTCCAGCGCTGTGTGGCTTCAGAAGGCAGTTACTTTGAAGGAGACAATGTTGAATTGTAAGTTTATTGGAATAAACAAGTGACAAAAATGCCTCATTATTTAATTTACTCATCTAAATATACGAGTACAAAATATTTTTCTACAATTTTTTAAAAAATAAAGATACATCAGAATTCAATGTGACATAGGTACTGGCAAATAGCTTAAGATGGCTTCTGTGTTTGGATCTGTATTAAGGATCGCAATCTGCAACACTCAAGATCAATATTTTGTTTTAAAGGCAGCTAATTTAAAAATCTAGTTTCACATGTAAGTAGATCGATGGGAAATTAATGAAAATATTGTCTTTCTCTTCAAAGTGCACATTCTTTTCCAATAGATAAACGATTTTTTTTTACAAGTATTAGTTAAATCGAATGCTGTGTTTCATCATATTTTTGTAAAAAACATCAATTAACTGTTGTTTAAACCTATACGAATGGATTTTCCGACTCTGATCTCGATAAAAGAAAGTCTGGAATCTGTTTTATTCACCCAAATGATGAACTTGAATCCTTTTGAATTCCCTAGGTGGAAATATTTCAAACTTTATGTGTGAATTTATGGGCATTAAAGGAGCTTTAGATAACTACCACAAATTGCACTTCACAATGGATCCCGGGCCACGTAGACATCTGCAGCAGTGAGAATACTGATAACCTGGCCAAGGAGACTCGAAATCCCTCTCAACTTTCCAATAGCTTTACACTTACTGATGCAATAGCCAGACTGCACATTTCTTTTCTCTCCCAAATAAAAGATACACGCACATGAAAACGGATTGGGAGAAATTCAGACAAAATTTAACTGTTCCAGATAACTTCACACTTTCAGATGCAAACACACCAGATGACATCGACGAGCAGATCACCGCCTTCACTGATAGACTACACCACGCTTACATTAATGCATCCAAACCACTAAAACAAAACGACACTTTCTACATCAGCAGGGACCTCAATCAACTTTTCAAGGGAAGGAATAGGGCTGGGAAAACCTGGCACTACACGAAAGGCCCTGCTGATAAAAACACTTTAAACAAATTGCAAAAGCAAATTAAGAAAATTGTTACAAAATACGAACAAAGACAATGGGATGAGTCTCTAGCTTACCTGGAAGCGGAGGACGGCATTCTCTGGAGCGCCGCCCGGGATTTCAAGAAAAAGGCTTCCCCAATATCGGCCCTTCAAAATTGCATACAGTGACGCAGACAAAAGCGAGATCATTGTTGACTCGCTCCAAAATCAATTTAAGTTAAATAATATATCAAATGACACAGATATGACAATAACACATGTCGTCCACACCTATCTGAATAATGAAAATAATTTTACTAATAATTTAACATCCCACTCCACCACCCCTACCAAGTGAAATTATCGATAAAGTTGAGACTAATAAATCAGCGGGACTAGACCGCATGTTAAAGCACCTTCCGCTAATTCCCATCTTTGAACTAACAAATATCATTCGTAACATAATTAAACTCGGATATTTCCCGATTAAATCGAAAACCACAGCAGTCATTAGGGCCGATCCTAGCAGGTGTGCAGCGCGTGCACCGCACGCGGGCGGACGCAGGCCGCATATGGTTTGTGAATCAAGCAAAAAAAATTTCGAATTTCTCAAAATAAAACTTATAATAAGTTGAAAAATATGTGTTGAATTTTAAATATTTATTGAAAAATCAAAACAAGTCCCGGTTTCCCAATAGCATAACATAGTTTTAGAAAAGTAGAATGTTAATGCATAGTGTGTTGGTCTATAGTCCATCAATATCTACTCTTTACACACGTCCTTCGTTTAATTGCAAAATTTATGGCAGAGCCGACAATGCCGCTGTGTAGAAAAGTGGTTTTTCTTCATGCTTTTCAGCGGCGCACTGTGGTTCGGTGCTTCTCAAAAATGATTTTTGCGAAAGTTGCTTTACAAAGATATCTAATATGGCTAATATTACACAAGATATAGGAGAGTTTAAATTCAACATGCACTTGGGGAAATTAAAAGTTTTAAATTTAATAATAGCCTTACAATTTCGAAAAATAAAATAGAGAAAAAAAAGGGATTTTTTTTGTCAATAGAACAATGCTCGTTATGTCTTTACTAAAAGGTAGTTTCTTGTGATTTTATTTGGTAATTTGAAAAAAAATCTTGCAGCGTCTTTTAAATAATTTTCATTTCAAAGCCTTTTTGAAAAACACTTCAATATTCACACAGTGTTATTAATGTTAGGGAAGTTTGCCAAAATTCTAAATTTTATTTTATTTATTAATTAAAGGTTCTTTAGTATTGTGTGTGTTTAAAAAAGTACGGATTCAATTCGATTTTTTTAAATGCTCTAAATGTAACAAGTTGCCATATAATCAAATAAGCGAATCAAATCTGTCTTTGGTGTGTCCAGTCAGCGGTGAGAGGCTAAAATTGTTGTCAGAGGTAATGTGTGTCACAAGACGATCAAGACAAAGTGCAGTGCTTACTCAATCGTTTGCAAATTAAAATGGAATTTGTGGTTTTAATTCATATTAATCTGGAAAAGTAATTTATATATTATTTATAATAAAAAAAAATCCAACTTAAATTACAATGAGTAAGAAAAGATCAATGGAAGAGGAACATCGTACTTTTCAAGAAAAATGGGAACTTCAATATCTTTGTGTCTGTTTGATCACTACACCCGGGATAGCTCAATAACACACACCTCACACATGGACTGTAAAACACTCTCTATTTTTATTCACCTAAACACATAGTAACTAGAGATACACAGACAGCGCCGTCTCGCGCACGGTTTTTGCGACAAGCATGAACATTCTCCCCCGCGTTGACATGTAATACATTCAACAATAACACAAATTACAGTAAAACGATAAAATACTATAGGATTACGTAAAACAAATTAAGGTACATATAAAAATTCTAATACACAATATTCAGAGACAAAATTCAAACTGGCATAGGTAAAAGACAAACTCTTGAAATGGCTCTTTTATATTCTCCAAATTGTGTTTTTATTTTTACGACCCTTATTAGTGCATCACTGCCACTATAAATCTCAGTGATTCTCCCTAAAGGCCATTTAAGGGTTGGCATATTGTCTTCAATGAGAACTACCAAATCACCCACGTTAACATTTTGTTTTTTAAATTTCCATTTATTGCGTTGTTGTAATTCACTAAGATAACATCTGTGCCACTTATTCCAAATTAGTTGTACTAGTCTGGTTATCCGTTGCCATTTTTTAAGGCCATTCTCTTTTAATTCAATTAAATTAGGCTCGACTACTGAAGTCATAGACCTCCCTATCAAAAGGTGGGCTGGAGTTAAAGCGTTCAAGTCACCCGAATTGCTCGATAAAGGGCACAGTGGCCTGGAATTTAAAATTCCCTTTATTTGGATACAAACAGTTAAAAATTCCTCATAGGTTAAATTTGAGCCACTGACAACTCTCCTAAGATGGTACTTTATTGACTTAACTGAAGCTTCCCAAAGACCACCAAAGGATGGCGCTCTAGGTGGTATAAACTTCCATTCTATACCCTCAGCAGATAAGAAACCTGCTAAATTATCGTCTGAATCCTCAATAAGTTTTAGAAATCTCTTGAGCTCTTTATTGGCACCTACAAATGTTTTCCCATTATCGGAATACAATTTAGCACATTTACCTCTGCGATTAAAAAATCTTTTTAATGTAGCAATAAAAGCATCAGATGTAAGATCTGACACAATTTCTATGTGAATCGCTTTAGACACAAAACATACAAATACACAAATATAAATTTTATGCAAAATTCCTTTTCTTTGATTTTTGTACCTGATCATGAATGGGCCACAAAAATCCACACCAGAACAGTTGAACGGGTAATCTGGGACTACTCTATCACGGGGTAGATTACCCATTAGCTGAGAGGTAACAAGGGGTTGGCTTTTAAAACAGACAAGGCATTCATGCACTACTTTTCTGCATAATGAACGACCATTTAATGGCCATAACTTTTCCCTTACATAGTGTAGAAGAGAAGAAGCACCAGTATGCAGATTCTTTCTATGGAAATGGACAATTATTTGAACAGTTAAATTATGATTTCCTGGTAAAATTGCAGGATGTTTATTAACATAAGGTAAATCTGAATTACTCAGCCGGCCTCCAACTCTCAATAATACATCACTGTCTATAAAGGGGTTTAAATTTCTAAGTTTACTATTAGGTGAGACAACTCCTTTACTTTGTAAGCTCTTAATTTCAGCCAAAAAAACCTGTTCTTGGACCATTCTGATCAGTTTAGTTTCTGCTTGGTCTATATCTGTAGCAGAAAGGGGACCACTCAATGTTAGTTTACGTTTGTTTACATTATTACTAAATCTTAACACATAACTAAATATACGAACAATTTTCATATAACTATTACTTTTACGTAACAAAGTAGATAAAATAGAAGATACACAATTAGTTGAAACACAAACACTAGATGTAATTATATCAGAACTCGAACCAGTTTTCAGTTCCTTAGAATACTCGCATTCCTTAACTGGTGACAAACTTCTTTCTTCACTTGACAACTTACCTTTTTCAAGGAATTGTGGACCATGCCACCATAGCCTTAAATTTGAAAGATCACAAGGGCGCAATCCCCGAGACACAAGATCTGCTGGGTTGAGAACAGATGGCACATGGTTCCACTGGAATCCTTCAGTCAATTCTTTCACCTTGGCGACACGATTGGCCACGAAGGTTTTTAAACGATTGGCAGGTGTATTTAACCATGCCAATGCAATAGTTGAATCCGTATGTAGCACAATATCACTTATGTTTAACCTCAAGGTGGAGTGTATTTTCTTGACGAGTTGAGCTAATAACACACAGGCACAAAGCTCGAGTCGAGGTATGGAAATAACTCGAATTGGTGCAACACGAGATTTGCTGGCAAGAATGCTCACTTTGGCAGCACCGTTGTGAAGAAAGCACTGTAGGTAAACGACCGCTCCGTAGGCCGCTTCAGATGCATCCGCAGATCCTTGGAGAACGATTCTAACATTATTGTCAGCCATAATAAATCTGTTAATTTTCACTTCCTCGATACATTTTAATGTTGTCACAAATTCTCTCCACTCGTTGGCAATTGAATTAGGTAACACATCATCCCAATCCAGTTTACATTGCCATAATTGCTGCAAAAACACCTTTGCTTTCGCAATCACTGGGCCTAAGAAACCCAAAGGGTCGTATAGCTTAGCAATTACACTTAAAACTTCACTCTCAAACACATCTTCCTTCACTTCACCTTTCAATAAAATGTCATTAAGGCTTATGCTTGTTGTGGCGGGGGATGAACCGTTAAAGACGATTCTTAGTTTAGTAGTCAGTTTTTCAGGGCGTAATACACCATGGTGGGGTATGTAGTAATGTGTGGGTGGTTCACTTGACTCAACTACCCTTTCCAAATGACCTAACTCCTCATACTCCTTCAAAAATTCCGCATACAACGATAAATAACTAGAATCCCTAGACAACCGTTTCCACAATGAATTAAGTCGCCTAATAGCAATATCTTTGGAGTTTCCTAAACAAGACGGATCTTTATTTAATGCCATCGATACTACATACCTACCCTCACAATTCCTCCTATGAGTGCGCACAAAATGATCCTCACACAAGGACACCTCTGTATCAACCTTAGGCTCTATGTGAACACCCTCAATTTCCCAGAATTTTTTCAGTGTTTTGTTTAAATCGTCATCAACAATTGATCCGCAATGAACGCGATTCTCTGTAACTTGATCTACACTTCCACTTACAACATAACCAAACACCGTATTTTGTAACACTAAATGCGAATTATCACAATAAAATTTTCCAGGCTTTAACAATTCATAAAAGATTTCAGCACCAAGTAACATATCAATTATATCTGGTATATTAAATTTATCATCCGCTAAGGGCACAAACTCTGAAACATTAACATCTACATCAATCACCTTGTTTGGAATGAGATCTGTAATCTTATTAACTACTAACAACATTAACTCACTCTCAGAAGTTTTGGCTTTTATTTACAACTGAAGTTTTTACGCAATTTTTAATAACCGTAGAAGCATCATTAACGCACGAAACCACTGTATTTATTTTCTCCATTTTCAGCTGCAACTTCTCAGTACATGCCCTCGTACATAAACAAGACTGCGATCCTACATCTAACAAGCATCTGACCTCCACCCATTGAGAGTATTTATTTTTAACAAGCGCGTACAGTACTCAAAAACACATTCTTTAGTCTGCCTTTCTCAAACCCAGTTGCCACAAACTGTGATTGTGAATTTGCTTCAACTGATCCTTCAATCTGCCCTGGAACAAAAGTAGGAGCATCCAAATTTAAATTACTAGTGGGAGTGGGATTCCTCGTTTTGTCACGTGAAAAATGAATCAAGCTATTATGAGGTCTAAGGCAAAAACAATTTTTCTCTGAACGGCATTCCTTCAATCTATGAGGTAAAAAACAACGAAAACAAACATTATTCCGTTTAACTACCTCTACTCTATCCTCAACTGACAGTTTCTTAAACTGATAACACTTAGAAAGGGGATGAAAATTATTACCCTTACATAGAACACAATTTGGTTTGGTTTCGGCCACGAAAACATTCGACGAGTTTCTCTCTTGACGCCAAGTGCTAACCGTCTGCAGTCTATTTCGCCCATCTGTTTTGACTCCACTCCCTGGATTTCTGCTCATTAAATCATTCGAAACCTTTCCTCTCGCGGATAAATAGACATCACATTCCCTCCCAAGCTGTTGAGGCTTGAAATATGTTTCTCCCTGTTTCGTTGCAATATGATTCATCGTATCTCTATCTAGCGTTTCAAATATTTTATCTGAAATTATTAGATCACACAGAGCGGAATTCATTAACTTTACGCAACTGACAATAATAATCGAAAGTTGCACTTAAGCGGGAAGCAAACTGAACATAGTTTTCGGATGGTAGTTTACGAGCCTTTTTAAAGTTACCCAGGCATTCTTGAGGTATCGGTTCAAATTCTCTTAATATTAATTCTTTAATTTTAACATAATTGCTTAAATCTTCTTGACTCACATATGTTAGCAAATTATTGACTCTTTCTCCTAAAATATTTAATAGAATTTCGGCTTTTAGCTCATCAGGCACGGATTTGATTTGAAATGCCTTTTCTAAAGAATGAAAAAATAAATTAAAGGTGCAGCGACCTTACAGCTCAACATAACGACTCCAAAACTGTGAACTGAATTGATCTGTTATTATTGTAGCGTGCCTGGTTCCATGTGTTGTAGTTCTTGAAAGCTTACCTCTTAATTGCTCATTTAATCTTTAAAGTTAATAAATGTTTATTGTTATTTAATTCAACCGTGTTGTAGTGAAGAATGCCTAACCACGCAACGCGGCAGTGGTGACCCCTTTTGGACTTAAAAACACGTAAGCTATTCTGTTCTACTGGCGAATGCAATACAAATTCTTCTACTACGGATGATCAGTACGTAGCGAAAGATTTTTTTTCTCCTTCTCCTCAAGGCCACTTGAAGCATCTGCTCGGAGATTCGTTTCGCTTCGTGCTTATTCAACAATATGACTAGTGAAACCGTTGAAGTCGCTCGTATTGCGTTGCGGCTGCCGCCGCCGTTTTGGAAATCCAACGTTCGTCTATGGATTGCGCAATGCGACCATGCATTCACATTCAGTGGTATCTCCAGTGATGATACTAAGTATTCTGCTTTGGTTGCGAACCTGGATGCTGAAACTCTCTCCTACGTGTCGGACATTGTGTTAAGCCCTCCGAACAGTGACAAATATCACACTCTCTCGCAGCGGCTCATCACCCAATTTAGCGACTCGGAGACTCAAAAAATTAAGAAACTGCTTACTGACCTTCAGCTAGGAGATGAGAAGCCCAGCCACCTGTTGCGAAAAATGAAAGAGCTGTCTAATGGCCAACTCCAGGATGACTTTCTGCAAAGTTTGTGGCTTCAAAGAATGCCACCACATATCCAGACTGTTTTATCTGCATCCTCAGAGCCTTTGGATAAACTGGCTATCATCGCTGATAAGGTTTCTGAGGTTGTTGGTTCATCCTCAACTATCTGTGCTGCCACAACTGTTCCTCCACCATCCCAGTCATCTTCATTCAGTGTTCAGCCAACCATGGACTCTCTCGCCAGGCAGATCCAAGAGCTGTCTCTACAAGTTGCTGGACTGACAAGAGAGCGCAATTCCTCTCGCCACCAACGATATAGTTCTGACCGCCGGAGATCACATTCACGCTCTAGGAGTGTCAATAGAGGAAGTGGCATCTGCTACTATCATCGCCGTTATAAAGAGCAGGCCCGCAAGTGTGTTTCACCTTGTGCATTTGTGCAAAAAAAACGAGTAAGCTCTGTCATAGCTGGAATGGCAGAGCCCTCGAAACATACCAGCCGGTTATTTTTATTAGACCGCAAGTCTGGCCAGAAATTCCTCATAGACTCTGGAAGTGAAATCTGTGTCATCCCACCTTCTCCAACTATGAATAAATCACCTCAGTCTAACTTTTCCTTATTTGCTGCTAATAATACCAAAATTACAGCCTATGGTATGGTCCGTAAAGAACTGAACCTGGGTCTGAGGCGACCTTTTATCTGGACTTTCATAATTGCTGATGTATCATCTCCTATAATTGGTGCTGATTTTCTAAAGCACTTCAACCTTTTAATCGACCTTAAGAAAAAAAGGTTGGTGGATGTGGAAACTTCTCTTTTCACTTCTTGTGTTTTTTCAAATATTGTACAGCCCTCAATCCTCACTGTAGATGCAAACATTAGTTTTAAAAACATCTTATCGGAATATCCAGACCTCAGCAACCCTTCTTTAATTTCCAAATCAGCATCACATGGCACAGTTTACCATATTATTACTACGGGCCCACCAGTCACTGCCAGGTCTAGAAGGCTACACCCTAAACTGTATGATGCAGTGAAGGTAGAATTTGAATTTCTTCTTGCTCAAGGCATTATTAGACCTTCCAAAAGTCCCTGGAGTTCTCCTCTTCATGTTGTGCCCAAATCTGACTCTACAGTTAGACCTGTTGGGGATTACAGGCAGCTGAATTCTGTTACTGAGTTCGACAGCTACCCCATGCCTTATTTGAATGACTTTGCTCATGCACTACATGGCAAGAAGATATTTTCCAAAATAGACATTTTTAAGGCATTCCACCAAATCCCTATAGCTGAGTGTGATATTCCTAAGACAGCTGTAACAACTCCATGGGGTCTTTACGAATATACCCATTTGTGTTTTGGCCTTGCGAATGCACCACAAACCTTTATGCGATTCATGCATGAAGTACTAAGAGGACTTCCTTTTGTTTTGTCTACTTGGATGATATTTTGTGTTACTCAGAAAATGCTGAGGAGCATCGTTCTCACTTAAGAACTATATTCCAAAGACTGAGCTCATATGGTTTAAAACTAAATATCTCTAAATGTGTATTTGGTGTGACTGAACTCATTTTTCTTGGCCACCTTATCATTCCTGATGGCATTAAGCCATTGCCTGACAAAGTTCAAGCAGTTCTTGATTACAAACAACCAGAGACTGTTGGCTCTCTGAGAAAATTTTTAGGACTGTTAAATTTTTATAGACGTTTCTTGCCCAAAGCAGCTGAACAACAGTATCTTTTAAGTGAATTTTTAAAAGGTTCTAAAGGTAAGAAGGACTCAAAGCCTTTAAACTGGTATTCTGAGGCAATTACAGCATTTCAGAGGTGTAAACAAGCTCTTGCTGATGCTGCACTTCTTGCTCATCCTTCACCTTCTGTCCCGCTTGCTCTTCATGTGGACGCCTCTGATTATGCCATAGGAGGTGCACTTCACCAAGTTGTGGGCTCTGAGCTACAGCCATTGGCTTTCTTTTCCAGAAAACTTACTTCATCTGAAAAGACTTACAGTGCCTACGACCGTGAACTCCTTGCTATCTACTCGGCTATCCGACACTTTCGGTATATGCTGGAAGCTAGAGATTTCACAGTGTTTACTGACCACAAGCCCCTCACTTATGCTTTTAGGCAAAAAAGTGACAAATGTTCTCCACGGCAGATCCGTCAGCTGGATTTCATCTCTCAGTTCACCACAAATATTGTACACATTCCAGGATCTGACAATATTGCTGCTGATGTTCTCTCTCGTGTTTCTGCAATCACCTTCCCAAGTCAAATTGACTATGACTGTATTGCTGAGACACAACAGACTGATCAGGAGCTTCACACCCTAATAGCATCTGGAACTTCCTTGGAACTCAAAAAGGTAACTTTTCCCAATTCGTCTACTGAAATTATGTGTGATCTATCAACGGGCACAGCCAGACCCTACATCCCAAAACAGCATCGCCAAGATGTTTTCTCTGCTATGCATAATTTATCCCATCCTGGCATACGTCGATCAGTGCATTTGATGAAGCAGCGTTTTGTTTGGCCATCAATCTCATCAGATGTAGCTAAGTGGACAAGACACTGCCTAGCTTGCCAAAAATCCAAAATTCATCGTCATACTAGATCACCTCTTTTCATCATTTCAAGAACCTTCCCAACGTTTTGATCATGTTCATCTGGATCTCATTGGACCTCTACCTCCATCAAATGGCTACACCTATTGCCTGACAATGATTGACCGTTTTTCGAAATGGCCAGAGGCCCAACCTCTCAAAGACATAACTGCTGAGACTGTGGCTGAGGCCTTCTTTTCCTCTTGGGTGTCTCGCTTTGGAACTCCTGCAATTCTCACAACCGACAGGGGCAGGCAGTTTGAGTCCTCGCTCTTCAAAGCTCTTAGCAAACTACTTGGTGTTCAGAAGTGTCGTACAACTGGATACCACCCTCAAGCTAATGGGATGATCGAAGAATTGCACCGCCCATTGAAAAGTGCAAACAAATGCCATGCTACTGAGCGTTGGACAGAAGTACTCCCTATCATCTTACTAGGTCTACGAGCTTCTCTTAAAGAAGATATTCTGTGTACCCCAGCTGAATTAGTTTTTGGGACCACTATTCGACTGCCAGGGGAGATGTTTGACTCTTCCAAGCCAGACGATGATGTTGTGAATTTTGTTTCGAAACTTAAGTCTCACATGTAATCACTCCACCCTAAACCACCAAAACACCATAGCAAACGTCCAGTTTTTATCCATCCAGGACTGTTGGAAGCAACACATGTTTTTCTTCGCCGAGACATGTTACGTCGTCCACTTCAACAACCCTATGATGGCCCTTTCAAAGTCTTACAAAGGAAGGATAAAGTGTTTTTCCTTGACATCAATGGTAAACGGGTATCTGTATCTATTGATAGATGCAAACCTGCCTTCTTTTTTAACACTGAGGACTTGCAACTACCTCAAACCAAGAATGAAACACCTGCTACTGTGGAACCTAATGCAACAGCTTCAACACCTGCTACTGTGGAATCTGATCCAACAGTTTCAACGTCTACCCAGCGATCTACACATTCTGGTCGCAAAGTTCATTTTCCAACTAGGTATCGTTGACACTGGAAGGGGAGTATGCAGCGAGACCTTACAGCTCAACATAACGACTCCAAAACTGAACTGAATTGATCTGTTATTATTGTAGCGTGCCTGGTTCCATGTGTTGTAGTTCTTGAAAGCTTACCTCTTAATTGCTCATTTAATCTTTAAAGTTAATAAATGTTTTTATTGTTATTTAATTCAACCGTGTTGTAGTGAAGAATGCCTAACCACGCAACGCGGCAAAGGACTCTGACCTAACCGGTACTTGAATTGTCAAAGTTTTAATGCTCTTTACCAAACTCTCCAATTTATCAGTTACGGAGCTTGGTTCTCCGCTTTCAAGAGATTGAGAATTTTTTTCGGATTCCTTCCTAACCTTCGCCAATTCTAATTGTTTTTCAATCTGAGATAATTTAATTTTTTCTAATTGAATTTTAGCCTCGCGCTCAATCTGAGATAATTTAATTTTTTCTAATTGAATTTCAGCCTCGCGCTCATTTTTCTCAGCCTCTTGTTTACTTTTCTCTAAAGCAGTTTCAACAAGACTACGCACAAATTCAATATCATTTTTATAAACGGCACTTGATTCAATTAACTTTTTTAAATCTATTATTTTAGCTTTGCTAGGAATCTCCAAACCCCCATTTCCACAGCAACCGAGATAAGCTCGTCTTTCTTTAGATTTAATTTCAACGCCATTTTTAAACTTATTTTGTCACAACATCTACACAATATACACTATTTTCAACCAAAAAGCATTTGTAAGCACCTAAATTACACTATTGAGAATAGGAAAGTATACAAAAACACACAACAAGAATATCACAATCAACACAAATCTACAAACACTAATTTCAACCATGATATCCGTCAAAACTATTCAACTATTAACACCAACTTTAGCGAATACAACCAAATAACTCCTAAAAACATCATTAAGAATAGAAACACTCACCTATTCAAAAATTTCACCACCAAATACTCAACTAATAAAGCACAAAACCATAGTTGCTTGTTGAATTCCGGCTCGACGGACCAAAATGTTTGATCACTACACTCGGGATAGCTCAATAACACACACCTCACACATGGACTGTAAAACACTCTCTATTTTTATTCACCTAAACACATAGTAACTAGAGATACACAGACAGCGCCGTCTGGCGCACGGTTTTTGCGACAAGCATGAACAGTGTCCAAAACTAGAATAAAATATTTTGCCTAATATGAAAAAACTCTATTTCAGTCGTGAAAGAAATATAATCTTAAAATGCACTAAGACACAAATCATAAAACAACCAGAAACGATAATTTCAAAATATTTGTCGATTCAGAAACAGTTCCTGTAAGAGATTTAGGTATTGTTCACAGGTATCGGATCGTGGCTTGCCTTGTCACGAGTTCGAGCCAGTACCACTAAAGACCGGCCATGTAGGGCAGCGATGCACTTTAAACCCGTCGAGAGCTGAAACGTCCTCCCGTTGATGTGGTGTGGTAGTTAGGAGAGGGGGTGTCAGCTCAGGTGTTGTCCATGTCACTTGACCATGGTTCAAAATTACGTGGCCCGTCGCCAAAAGCCCTCGTGTAGCTGAACAGTACGACGTTAATATTCAATCAATCAATTAGGTATTCTTCACGAATTTTTCATCTCGAAGCTGAGGAAAAAGCTCCATTTGTTTGATTATGAGGACAGTGATGAACTAGTTTTAAAGCCCTTCCAGCAAATGAAGACTGCTTTTTTATTTTACAATTCTTGATCACGAGGTCTCTTCGGTAAATGAAAGATATATCTTATTATCTGAGTGCTACTCATATTCTGCTTTATGTATGAGTTTCACAACATTTCTAACAATGAAAGCCCGCCTGGACTTAGATACTAAGTTACAGGTACAGAAGGAAAGAAGTATTGTGAACGATATAGACGGTATACAACTCTTTAATGAAATAACTTCATTCAATGTTATTCTTCCTGTTAAAAATCAGCCAAGTGATATAGTAGAAATTATAATCAAAAATGATCTCGTTCCCTGGTTTCAAAATTTTGCTCTTGCAATAAGAATGTTTTTAATCTTACCTGTTACTGTGACTTCAGGAAAAAAAGTTTCTGAAAATTAGAAATTATTAAAAATTATTTGAGAAATAATATGACACACTAGAAAAGCTTTCGGGTTTGACAATCATCTCTATTAAATCTGACATCTCTGAAAAACTGATTTCACAGAAATTGCTGACAAATTTACTTCTCTGACAGCCAGAAAAGTTATTTTATGTTAATTATTAGGTGGTCTTTGTATAAGGAGTGATTTACATAGATTAGTGTTCAAAATTTCGAAGATTTGCCTATTTTGTCAATTGCGAATGGGGAAAAAAATGAGCGAAATGTCAAAATACTGCTTCAAAACAAAGGTGTAAATCTTGTGCGTAGAATATGTTAGCATATATGTATGTGTAGGTGGAGCTAGTTGAGGAAAAGGATTTATAAGCTCACGTGCCAAGATATGTATTTCGTTTGCTGGTACAACTCGCCAAATTTCTTGGGGTTTTTTCCCCAAGAAATCGGCTAAATCTAGATTCACACAGTAAAAATGAGTAACCTCCAAAGTGTGTGTTTAGAGGACGGAATGAGGTGGCGAATTGTGGGTAGAACAGCAACAGGGCAGTCTTAAATCCTGGTTTGTACATAATTTTTTTAAAGCTTAGCATAATGTTCAACTTATGGAAACAGTTTCAGGATACCAGATCCTTTGAGAGAAACCCTCGTCAAGATTGTCCGAGAGTCACAACATCCAGAGAAGATCTTCATTTGTCCATTATAGCGAGGCGTAACAGGGATGCTACAGTTTCTCAGCTATCTCGTATATTGTATGCAGCCACAGGAACCCGTGTATCAAGGGTGACTGTTTCAAAAAGACTTCATGAGAGAGCGTTGTGTGCCATTGTTTGCGTCCTGCACACGTCTACGAACAGGAGAGTCCGTTTAGCATCCTAGTTTCAAGTCATCCTAGTGAATCCTAGTTTTAAGGGTGACTGTTTCCAGAAGACTTCATGAGAGAAGACTGTTTCCAAGAAAACTTGTTGTTTGTGTCCCTTTCAGTTCTGTGAACAGGAGAGTCCGTTTAAAATAAAGCGGAGATCATAGATATGGAGCATGGATCAATGGGCGACCACTCTCTTCACTGATGTGTTTCAGTTCAGCCTAATCAGTGGTTTCCGCAATACTTTAATAAGGAGAGAACCAGGGACCGCTAACAATGCCCGAAAAATCGACCATTACGACAAAGGAGGCTTGATGATCTGGGCAGGCATCACGTTGGTTTGCCGCACGTACACAAATGTCTTTGAAAGAGATATTTGGACTGCTGCGAGATATAGGAATGAGATTTTGGAGTCTTATGTTCGGCTTTTCAGGGGAGCAGCGGGCCTTAATTTTTCTTTTAGTGGATGATAATGCGAGACCACATTATATTTCTGCAATCTGAGGATATTCGCAGGCTGAATTGGCCAACCAGATCTCCAGACCTCAACCTTTTGCACCAAGCCTGGAATGCTCTGAGAGCAGTTGCAACTCATTACTTCCCCCTCCCCCGAAGCCTAATAATTTGATGCTGAACGAGTGGAATCAATTGCCACAGGAACTCATTATAACTCTCTTATTTCCAAAATAAAATCATTGTGTGAGGAATCATACATTCTATTAACCCATATTTTGTTTTATTCCGCAACCACTGTTTCATACCTTCCGACTCCAATGAGTGTTACGCCTGATATTGTGTGTGTATTGTAATTGTTGAAGGGTTGTTATTTGTATTATATCAAACCAATGTGTGCACAAACCAAATTTTATTTAAATCTGTCCAGAAGCTCTTGAGATAATCAACCAAATCTAAAAATTCTCTTAATTTCAAACAACTGTGAATATTCTTCTCGTTTGACGAGATTTATATGTGCTTAGTATTATTTATTTTATTATATTTTCTGCGTAAATACTGTTTAGTATTTTTAATTATGAAATGTCTATTTTTATTTTAACGGTAATATTTTTGTTTTGTTTATTATTTTGTTGAAGTATTTTGTCGCTATTACAAGCTATTAGACGGCCAAAAAATAAAGTTTTGCTCTTCAAATTTTATTAATATTTCATTTTTTACTTTTAGACATGTAGATGAGTTTATAACGTCAATGTTAAGTATAAATCAAAATATGAAAAATTCTTTAGAAGGGCGGCACATTAGGTCTTTGCACGCGGGTGGCCAACACCCTAGGATCGGCCCTGGCAGTCATACCTAAACTAAAACCTGGAAAGGACCCGACACGGGCGGAAAATTTTCACCCAATCGCGCTCCTTTCCATTCTCGGCAAAGTAGCCGAGAAAATTATTTTAAAAAGATTGTACCACCATCAGGACTCTAACAACCTACTTATACCGGAACAGCATGGATTTCGGCCCGACCTCCCACCAACTCTTGAGAGTGGTGGAAACGATAAAGTCGGGATTCGGAAAACAAAAATCGACTGGTGCAGTTTTCCTAGATATTCAAAAAGCCTTCGACCGAGTATGGTGAGAAGGCTTCCTCTACAAACTAATTAAATATGATTTCCCACCTCCCATGATCAAACTAATATCTTCTTATTTAACTGACAGAAACTTTTCTGTCAGATTTAATGATACCTATTCTAGCCACAGACCTACGGAAGCGGGCGTGGCGCAGGGGACTTTAATTTCACCTCTCTTATTTAACATCTATGTGAACGACATCCCGATTCACGACAACACAATTTTGTGCATGTTCGCTGATGACACAGCAATTTTGGCATCTCACACATAACCCAAACTCATTGCCAGAACACTCAATAGACATCTCCTAGATTTAGAAGACTGGTTCTCCAAATGGAAAATTGCACTTAATGTTGCAAAAACGGAAGCAGTCTTCTTCACTAGGAAATGCGTCCGACATACCCAGATACCTTCCTACACAATGAACAAATTCCTTGGGTCTCAGAACATCAATTACCTTGGTGTTACGTTAGATAATAAACTCACTTTCAAACAACATGTCACAAGCATACGTGAGAACTTCATAAAGAAAGCTCACACGTTATCCCACCTAATTAGTAAAAGATCTAAATTAAGCAGATCTAATAAACTACTTATTTATACTCTACTTCTAAGAACAATCTTAACTTACGCCACTCTAGTGTGGAGTTACGCAGTTAAAACACACATCCAAAAAACTTGAAATAATCCAAAACAAGACACTGAGACAGATACTATGTGCCAAATGGTACATGAGAAACTCTGTTCTCAGGAATACCCTAAGATTCAAAACCATTAGACAATTCATGCAAAAATTAGAGAAGAAATTCTTCACGAAAATAGATAATTCAGATAACATCTCGATCCAAAAGATCGAGAAATATACTCCATAGAAATTCATACACAGACCAAGATCAATTCTACTAGATTAACACCATAAATTTTCCACCGACACATACTTTATCTTTTTATGTAATAACGCCACTTTTTAAAATTTGCAATCCAAATTCAATAATTTCACTCGCTTCACGAGA
This sequence comes from Trichonephila clavipes, assembly GCA_019973935.1. Lineage (NCBI taxonomy): Eukaryota > Metazoa > Arthropoda > Arachnida > Araneae > Nephilidae > Trichonephila > Trichonephila clavipes. Next base: position 200,516 of record BMAU01019389.1, on the reverse strand, counting down.
AATTATTTCACAAATCCAAGCATCAAAATACTCATCAGCCAATCGGAGAGCTCCATTGACCAGTACGGACTCTGGCAGCCTCCGATCCCGCACACGGCGCGGTACCCACTCCGGAATCAAAGTCATCTCATTAACACAATTACCAATCAGAGAGCTTCCTCTCGCAACCGCGGGAGAGAAGCAGTCGAACACTAATTTTTTATATATATATATATCGTTGATGAACTGGATGGAGTGCCTAGGCCTGTCGGCCTCTAACCTCCTATCAGGTAATTTTGAGATGCCTTTGACGAGTTCTACCATTGCCCAGTTTTAGGAATAAATCAATTTAATAATGAGAAAGTTCCGTAGATTTTAAAAATTTAAGCTACTTGGATGTGAGATTAAAATAACTATTAAAAATTTAACTTTAAAAACAGTGAAAAAATCATTGAAAAATGCGAGAAAAGTGGGCGGAGTTATCCTAGCCAATCCGAGTGCAGCAAAAACTGACTATCAGAAAAGGCGGAAAGTGATCTTGGGGAAAATAAATAAAGTAAATAAATTAATTGAAATCTGGATTGACCAAGATGTCTCTTGGTCTTTTTTACAGAAAAGTGGGAGAAGTAGGGGAGATTTCATTAATAGAAGCATTATCTGAGTCGTCTATATTATTGAAAAAGTTGATAGCAAGTTTTCGTATGGTCTGTCGAATAGTTGGTATATTGCAAGCTATTCTTAGATCTTTATTTCGCATATACCAATGAGCATTGCAAATTTGTCTTATTATTAAATTTTGAGCAGTTTCAAGTAAATTTATATTAGTTTTTGCTGCATGTCCCCATACAGGGGAGGCATAGGTAAGTAATGGTTTCATGATCAGAGTGTAGATAAGCAGTTTGTTATGTCTATTCAATTTAGACTTTCTGCAGATAAGGGAGTAAAGTTTACGCGTAGTATTTTTAAATTTATCTCTAATATATGTTATGTGTTGTCGGAAAGTGAGGTTTTTATCAACGATTACACCAAGATACTTGGTGTGTTGAGACCAGGGTATTCTTTTGATTTTGTAGAGTAATTTCAGGGGGAGGTTTCCTTTTTGAAAAGAAAACCGCTTCCGTTTTGGAAGAGTTTAAAGCAATCTTCCACACGGAAAACCAGGTCTCCAGGTGAGCTAGGTGTTCATTGATATTTTCGACTAGTGTGTCGAGGTTTCTGTGTCTGCTGAGTATGGCTGTATCATCTGCATACATGCATATTATGGTATTAGAATTTTTAATAATATCATTAACGTAGAGGTTAAAGAGAGTTGGTGCCAGAATTGACCCTTGGGCCACCCCAGCGTTAATCTTTTTAAGTTGCGAGAAGGTACGATTAATTTTTACAGTGAAGGAGCGATCAGAGATATAGGAATTTAACAGGTAAATAAGAGGGGGCGGGATTTTATCACTAATTTTTTCACACCGCACAACACGTCACGAAAAGCTGCTACCACATTGGACAGGCAGTCAACCATCCCGAGGCTCCCATTGGCCGAAGGAAACTCAAACTAATCTCCAAATCCATATACCAGATAACGATTCAGTATAGCTTTGAAAAAAAGCTGTTCTTTTCCTTTATTATATAATGTTCTAAAACTCACTTTTAAAGTAAATTCCTTTCATTTATTCTTAATTTATAAATTCTCTTAAATCTTAATTCTTTATTTATTCTTAATTTATAATTCTCTTCTCCACCTGACTAGTTGCGGAGACATTTTTTTGAAATTTTGCTGAAAATTTATTTTTAAACTCATTTTTTGTTTAATTATAACTGAAAACTAATAAAAATAGCAAAAAAAATTTCCTTCAATGTATTTTTTTTAAATATGGCCAATTTTAGGTTTAAATTAGACGTTATTTGTACGTTACGTTAAACATAGTAAAATAAATTCTAATGCATAATATTTTAAAAAACCCACATAATTTTACTCAAAAAACAGTTACTAATGAATTGACCTAATATCTTTGAAAAATTTTAATTTGTTACTGAACTAGAAGTCAAAAAGTGCACGCAATGCTAATTTTTTAAAAATTTCACATTTATCACACAGAAAAAAAATCATAAAAAAGGTAAATATGCTGTTTTTTCTTAATCCCTAGGTCACAGCATACATACTGTAATAATGCACAATTACACAAAATAACAGACAATTATCTACAGAACTTTTTGAGATATCATGCTTACCGTGTTGTAAAATATCAAAAAATGTGTTTCCGAGAAAAATGCATTTAAAGATTTAAGATTCAAAATTTAAAAAACTATATTGCTAAAAAAACCTAAAACCTCTCTATATCAAAAGAACAAACATTTTCAAAGCAATTATGAATATTATATACTTTCTTCAAACTTTTATCTTTTAATATTTTTAACAATTTTATAGTGTCAAAAAGCTTTTTCTTAAAGTCTAAGTACACAGTTTACGAAATACAGATTAGACGTATAAAAAGCACTTTAAAAACCTTATTGCATTAAAAATAAAAACATTTTACATAGAAAAACAAATATATATTATTCCATATTATTTTAGAAGTTAAGAAATATATCATACAAAATATATTTGTGTTGTTTTACCAGTAAACATTCACGAAAAACTCTTGAAAAATATTGTTTATCACAAAAGTTATCATAAATTAGAATAAAAATCCTGCAAAGAAGTACTTTAAAACCCTCCATATGAATATACTAAGCCTTCTGTTTTTTCATCCTTAGTACTTTTTGTTTTCCTAGCTGCTTTTCTTTTTTTTCGATACAATTTCGCAATCGGTAAAGAATGTCTTAAAGATGTTGAAATCCGTTGTTTATCAAATTTAAGTAACTCTTGAGCAACACTTTCAGGAAGGGAACCATTTACATTTCGAATTACTGATAATATACCTGCATAACCAGAATTATAAAGTATTAGAGCTAATAATGCACCCAAACGAAATGTTTCCAGTCCAATAAATATATTTTTGGGAAAAATATTCCACAAAATGTTGTTATAACTTTCATTGCAGTTCTGTGTCTTACCATGAAGACACTTTTTCAACAAAGTTTCATTACACAGTTTTAGATATGTAGGCTTTATTTGGTTTATAATTTTATTAGGAAGTCCTTGCTAAATTTCTTTGAGGGGACTCCCAGCTGCTTTTACCCTTTGGTAACGACACCAACTCTCAGATCCTTCAGGACACTGTTCATGCAATGAATTGTTTTTTCCAGATACACAGTGAAAAAATGCAGCTATTACACTACTCATCATCTTTTGTAGATTACCTACATTGCTTCGAATAGCTATTTCATAATAGTTCTGAATTCTGTCGATTAATTTATCAGTTAATTTATTTTTCCCTCCCAAACCTTTCGTCGTTTTTTTTAATTGACGCAACCGCCCCCCTACACGTTTCTGTACATGACCTATACACTCGAGTTTGGTTACTGTATTAATTCCATAAAAGTTTTTAACAGATTCATATCCTTTTGAGTCCCCATCTCCGTAGTATTCATTGTACTGTACATTCCTCACATTTGATCTCTTAAATATACGGTAGGCTCCAACAACCTCCATGTTCCCCGCGGAACCTTTATAGTTCGAACATACATGTTTCGATGATTGGCAATTGCCTTTCGCGCATATGTGGCAATATTGTGTCATAACTTCAATGTCTAAAATTTTACCGGTGTCAACTGATATGGCACTTACACACCCATTCAAAGATGAGTAGCCTCTGAGTTGCCAAGTACCATCAATGGATATTCCACATTTAGTGAAACTATTTGAGCCTTTGATTTCACTCAATGCAGCGTTGATGTTTTCTTGAGCAACGCGTTCAGTTGCTTTCAACAGTTTTCTTTCTTGATTGCGTAAAGCAAGTTTTGACAGGAAAGGTAAACCGAGGAAAGAACATAACTTTTTGCCAGCTGAAAATCCTTTCCCAATTATCCTTAGCCCCAAAACAATTGATGAGTTTATAAGACAAGAATCTATCATCTTCTCTGTCGAAGGGAACCTTTAAAGGAGCAGTTTTTGCACTTTAGGTTCATATGTGAGCATAATCCACTGACAGTCTTCTGCAAGTTCCAAGCCCTGAGAATAGCAATCAGGACAACAAACTATGGTAAAAAATGAAATCAAAGTTGTCCAGCTGACAATTCTATTGTCTTTAGAAGTTTCAAACAATCTTTCTGAGAAAATTTCCAAACTTGTATGGCTTGATTCCAACTTTTTGGCACTAGCGGATTCAGTAGAATTAAGCTCAATGTTTTATCATTCTCATTAATAGTAGCAAGAATGGTATAACGATTTCAAAAAAATCGGCGCTTTTTAGACCACCCAGATCTTGATTTAGCCATAATTAATCAATATTTTGTCTTAAGAAAGACAGTTTTTTTCATAAAATATATCAAAATAATAAATTAAATGAGGAGCGAAGAATCGAGTAGCTAGAGCATAAGCAAATCGAAAAATGACAACAAACCTGTAAAGTTGTTGCCAAATTTTACTAAAAACTATTAAATAATTTTAAAAAAATATCACCATATTCAGTTTTAATGTTACCAAAATTAATATTTTATAAATTCAATAGAACTCCAAGAGTAAAAATCTTTCAAATTCAAAGTACTTCCGGTTTCGATTTCTAACTTCCGGTTCGTTTTTGTTGTTCTCACTTGACATAAAAACTGCTATAACTTCGTAAATAATTGGAGTACAAGCAAAAGTAAGGTATTTTTAGAAAGAAGAAAATTCAAATATTAAAAATATCAAATAAAATTTTTTTTTGTCATGTTCACCAAAATTGATGATTTTACACTAGTCAGGCACCTTAATTAAAATGGGCAATGTAACTAAGTTATTCTCAAGTTTTAATCACCAGACAAAAGATCAAAGCCCTGGCGGGCTAAGTGCTCTAATAACAGAACCCAGCTAATAATAGCCAGACGTAAACTCACCTTCCATCCAGTTAAGAAGCAATTCATTCCAGATCTTAATTTCAACCGCCATAGCCAGACTACGTACAAGACACTGTAAAGGGATGAAAATATCCCCCGATGACCAAAGAAGTTATATATATATATATAATACTTATCCTTACTGCCCTGACATTCAATTTTCTCTTAGCCATATTTTTAATTGTCCTATGTATATTGGCTAGACTCCACAACATAGACCTAAACCTTACGGACCATCAACTGCTTTATTCGCCAAAGGTTGTCGACATTGCAAGGGTTGGCGTCATTGATTTCACTTCAGAGAGTAGCAAGGTTTTTTTCGATACGGAGCACCTAGACCGCCAGGGCTTTTATCTCCTGTCTGGTGATTTAGATTGCACATGAGATAGTCTATTACTTTGGCCATTTTTAAAAATATATAATAAATTACAAATTAAAATAATTAAATAATATTTTACAGAGTTTACTTGCTATTAAAAAATGACTAAAAAGTTTAAAGAAACAGCTTTTTTCAAAGCTACTAAATAAAGCTATTGCATTCAGAAAGTTTGTTACTTGCGTGTCTTTTAAAGGGATGTAATTAAAAATATGCATGGATCATGTATCGAACCTATAATTCGTTATTTGGAGATTTTTCGAGCCTTTACAAAAAGTTTTCTCCTAATCTGGATATGAAAGGTAATTCACTCATCACAAGGTTTCCGGAACTATTAGACCAACAGACATGGAATTTGGCAGGCATGTTTCTTTCATTTGAGTAGAGATCTACTAAGAAAGAGTGTTATTAAAATGGACTTTCAAATGGGTTACAGGGATGTATAGACAACCCCCTCCCCCGTTTTTTAACTATTAGATCCACAGACTTGCTTACCAAATTTCATGCTTATTTTGTTCAATATAATCTTCTAATAATGCATTTTATAAAAATAGATTTTCAAATAAAGCGAAAAATTAATGCAAAATACATGTAAGATATAAAAATTCTGTTAATAGCTTCTTAACAAGTGAACTGATTTTTTAAAATTCTTAATTATATTGCCCTTTCTAGCATGCTACTGAACTATATGCTTTAAAAAATGTTATGTACGTTTCCAATTGCAAAATAAGTGAACATTATTTATCTAATAATGCAATTTAATAGGTTGTTGATGAATATGTTCATTTTGATGTTTTTAGAATGAAAAAACATATTTTTCTGCAAATTGAATATTGAAAAATCAGAAAAAGGAACTTTAACCTTTTCGCAATGATGTACTGATCAACAGAAAACATTTTAGGGATGGGTGTGTCACATGTACATCCACCCTAATGTTACCGGCAGCAGGATGATTGTTGACTCATGAATTGCATTTCGTACTTGATTTACAGGAGTGATCGTCCCCACAGAAAGCTGCATTGAACAGCCTACCCCTAATAAGGGAGTTTGAGACTAGTGCATATATAACATAACCGCCGTGAAAGGGTTAACCACAAAAAAGTTGTTGCAACTGTTGATACAAATGGAGCCTCACACATCAATTACTTAACCAGTACAAATTCAATTCTAAATTAATTTTGTCTTTTCATTGTTGTTGGTAGCAATATTTGGCAAAATGTAAATAAAACAAATATAATAAGAAATAAACGTCATGTTTTTTAAATGGAAAAAGTCTTCCTTATGACTTAAAAAGGTCCCCCCCCCCATTCTCCTTTGCTTACAAATCTTCCAAATATAGAAAAAGAATATGCAAGACCATATATTACAAAAACATTTTTATTTTAATATTTGATGACAAGAAATTTAAAAGTATAATACAACATTGACCAAAGAACAGTAGTGCTAAAAATAATAAACAAAAACTGCAACTGATACATACAACTCTATACAAATAACTATGCAGCATCATGAAATGAAAACAATGAGATCATGCCAACAAAATCAGGTCAATATGATAATTTACAAAAAAGAAACACACAGACCATTAATATGAATCACAAAGAGATTGTGCATATAAAAGTAATGCAGAACAAAAGGGCTAAACCTAATTCCTTATATAAGCTCATTAAAACAAAACTTGTAATATGTAAGCAATTATAATCTACAAGCATTATATGAAGTTTATTGTTGATATAATTCTTTTAAAGATATATAACCATGTTTTAAAGATTTTTTAAAAAATTTATAAATCAGTTAACTGGATATATTTCTGATATAACAAAGCTCATACAATCTGAATATATATCAATCTTCCAGTAACAATTTTTCTTCATAAAATACAATAATTAAATGTAATAAACAGTTCATAAATATGTTTGATTTTATACAAACTCCACAAAATCTCACGCTCATAAAGTTTTTTTATTACAATTGTGTAAAAAATACAACTAAGCTGTTTATTTTATTGTAAATATATTACAGATGCATTTAGAGGATAAACATATAGCTCTCAATAAAAAATATTTTCGTCAGAAAACATGAAATTAATGTGGAATTTTTATATTGAAACATTTTCAAACCATATATAAACATACATATTAAGAGTTCATAATAAATATTCATTAGCAACATTAAATGAAAAAATATTTTTGTCAGAAAACATATAATGAAATTAATATATGTGCAACTTTTATATTGAAGCTTCTTTACATTATTTATAAACATGCACATACAGAGTTCCCAAATATTTATTATCAACATTACTCGAACACTGATAAATACGTTTAAAGTATTACAGAAGATAGATAATGTATTATTAAGTATAAATGAAATATATGACACATATTTTACAAATAGACTTCATTCTAGGTAAGTTTAGTAAGGTAGGGAGTAATTATTCTTTCAAATCTCATGAACCTTAGTATTTAATTTTGTTAAATTTTGCTTATAAAATGTTCAGAATATTTTCATTTTTACAAAAGTAAATGTGTGTGTTTTTAAGTAAACTATTTTACCCTATAAAATTTCAATATTTGTTAAATAAAAGCACGTGTTTTCATAAAGCAACATGCACTGTCTTAGAATTTCAGCATCCTACTCCCACCCAAACCTAGAGTGAATCTTGTTTTGAAAGAGAAACTCGGAAGTCTAGCAAAAATGCTGCTTTATAAACATTAAAATACAAACTAAATGAAAGGGGGATAAAATAATTTTTAAAGTTAGATTACACTTAAAATTATAACCTTAAAGAACCACTCATCAGAATTTAGCTCTTTCAATATCACCACTGAAAAAAAATAGGAAGTTAACTGCACACTTCATGGAATAACTTTACCATATGAAATACATTTTACTTTAATATTATGTGTTAATGTAAACAATATTATATATACAGATATTCTTCTTTTGAGATATTGGGTTAGTTTCATTTTCACTCTATAGATAAAACTTGCTTTATCTGAATAATTCAGCTTTCTAAAAAATACCATTAATAATTTACAATTTGTAACATCAGAAAACTAAATATATACATATATTTTACTTAAAAAGATAATTATCTATTCCATTTTAAAGTTGGAATTATTTTCAAAATTAACACTTGAAATTCTAGTTTTTTGAAGTTGTAAGATTTGGAAATCTGCTTTTGTTAACCATGACCCCCCTATTTCCCAAGACAAGAGACAGCAAGAAAGTTTTCCATAAATAACATAATAAAACCTCAGCCCAGCTCAACTGGGATTTAAAGGGTTCAGCAAGAGTAATATTGCTTGAGTAACAGAAAGACCATGTTTTAATAAAAAAATGCAAAGTAAAAAAAATTACAATTGAATATACAACAAAGAAAACTTTGAAGCTCCATTCTACTTAAATAAATCACACAGGGAAGATAATGTTAAATGTAAGTGAAATTTATATAACATTATTCTGAAAATGAAGTAGTCACGAAATTAAACAATTATTTTCATATGTACAACATATACACATTCAATTACACCTAGGCAAGCATGAAACAAATAAATTTCTCACCATTATTTGAAAAAATAAAGTGAAGAGAAAAAGAGTAAAATGAAAAGAATGAATATTACACAAATTATCTCAGAGGATTTTTGAATGATAAACGTTTCTAATTACTTGACATTTAAACACAAACATTTTATTGAAAAACAACAAAAAATACAAATACCATTATTAATATATACATTGCCTACATAAAAAGTAATACTGAAAATATGACTCATAGCTGCAATCAATATAAAAAGCATATTCATGACATATTTCACATATCAAATTTTTAAAATGTTTTCATACCCTGAACTCGATTCTCATTTGGTGGGATCATGTAAGACTAGTCTTCAAAACAGAAATGGAGAGAGCAATTTTTGGTCAAATCAATCCCTTGGAATGCTGTTCTTATTTTATATTATAGTCATGGGTATCCCAAATTGTTTTTACATAAGCATTAAGTATTATACATTTACATATAGTATTATTTTACATCATAATCATAGATATTCCTGTTTGTTTTTACAGAAGCATGCAAGTATTATATGTTTACATATAGTGCTACATAAATTCTTCCAACAGTGCAAAAACATTAAAAAATGAGTACATTTCAATAAAGTTTGTGAAAAGTGAAGGCATTTTCAAAAATATTTAAAAGTAAATAACTTATAGAATATTAGTCATAAGTTTATCAAAATGTTTTCATTATACTTATATAATCCAAATAGATGAATACAATGAAAAAAGCATACAGAATATTTTACATAAACTTTTAGGAAATGTTGACATTAATATAGTTTTCAACTTCTTTGCCATTTTCATTTTTAAAAAGCTACATTTAAATTCATTTAACTACATTGAAATACATACATTGAATAAAATATTTTTGAAACTGAATTCTTTATATTTGCAGCATTATACATTTTACATATAAGGTTAAACTAAATTTAGATCTCAAAATATATACCTGTAAGTAATCTAAATACATTTATACAGAAATGCAGTTTCAATGAGGAAAACAAATTCCTTTATAGAAAAATTTGGTTCAAGAAAATTAAGATTTTTACAACAGAAATATCAAAAATGAGGAATTCCATTGCAGAGTATCTGCATAAAAACTAATTTTGAATCAAGATTAGGGAATGAGTTACTGGCCCTATTGTGAATAAAAGAGCAAGGAACTGAACAAATGAATGCATTTTTAGCATATATGAATAAAGCAAGATAACTTATCATCATGCTATTTTATCAAAATTTATAAATTAAAAATAAATATTTGCTGCAAAAAATACCAAAAATTTTCTGTTTCTAGAAAGCAAGAGCTGAATAACATTTTCATTCGTCTGATTTCTGATTAGATAGAACAATATATATTATGCATAGCAGAGTTTTGTCTGTCAACTTGATAAATCTTTACACCAGGAGAAGCAAAACTCCAGAATTGCTGATATTGTTGAAAAAAAAAAGATTACATTACAAACATGGAATAAAAACTCAGAAATTATAATTATCAAAGAATACATTAAGTGGAATAAAAATATGATTAACATTAACAAGACAATTATTAAATATGTATCTGTTTACATTCATGCAATTATGAAAACACAAAATTATATTAATTCAGCCCCATGGCAGCTGTTATAGCCATGGTTGCAAACTTGTGGTTGGCTATCTTTCAGTTTAGCCACATGTTCAAATCAAGATTCCTCTTATGACCTGCCATGCAGAGGGGCTAAAGTATGTCAAACATTTTGGACTCAAAGTCCACCCGTTTGCATGGTTTCAGGGAAAAAAGTTTCAGCTCAGGTGTGTGTGTGGATATTGTCACTTAATTGTGGTTCAAAATTACAAGAAATATTGACAATAGTTTGTGAACTTTTGTGTCAGGCAGAAATAGGCAGCTCAAAAGTGTTCAATACATAAACAAACCAGCTCATTTCAGTAAATAGCTTTCACTTCAACTACACAGTTGACAGTAATAGAAACAGGGAAAATATATTAATTTTAAATAAACACAATAAACAATAATATGAATAAAATACACAATTTTAACTTTCTGAAATAATTCACAGAGCAAAATATTAATTACGCGAAAGTTGCATTCAAAATGAATTATATTCACTAGTAATTATAATTTATACTTGCAATTCTTTAAATAAAGTAATTCAACATAAAAGACTTAAAGACAAAAATGATTAATCAAAAATTAAATTATTTTAAAAAATTACAACCATGAAGAATTTTTAAAAAACAGCTAAATTAACCGAGTTTTAAGTCAAGTTCATGAATACATTATCGAAAGTTTTTAACAAAAGGGAAAGGGAAGAAGTTACCAATTCAGAAATATGACAAATCTTCTATGAAATCAATATTTTGCAAAATTTATAACAGAAAAGTACAAAACACTTTAGACAGAGCAAAAAGAATTCACTTTGTGTCCACATAGAACTTGTCATATATGATTAAAAAGGTTAATATGGTATCAGTTTGTGCATGTATGCATATGTATATATATACATACACGCAATACCGATAAGAACATAATTTTAAAAGAATTCAACAAAAATCTTAAACTAATTATCTTTACATCTTAAAACATGCAATTCATGTGAAAGATATATGTTTACTGTGTAAGTTGGACACAGTTAAGTAGATTCATAATACTTCAAAATAAAAATATATTTTTATGTGTATATATTTGTTATTAAAATATTTTATGATTTTTGCCAATTTAGATAACTTATAATTTAGATGGCATAAAATCAATGTTTTTAGTTTTTTACATTTTTTTAAAAAGAAAGTGATTAAAATAATTAAAGATAATACAGGAATTTAAAATTAACTGAATGTTTGTTCAATTAGAAATCTTTTTAAAAAAGTGCTGTTCAATTAAACACATTTCACTGTTTGCTCAAAAATATATTTATGTACATAACATTTAATTTTAGATTTTCATTTTTAAAAACTGGATTAGTAATGATGCGAACATCTTAAAATCCCTTTAACAATTTTTTAGTGAGAATTTTTTCCATTTTTTGAATTTTTACACTTTAAGCTGCGCTGTCGAGAAAGTTGATTTGTAGATCCATGCCTTATGCGAGAAGATCCATCACTGACTAGCGAGCAGTATTCTGTAGTTGGCTCTTTTTCAGTAGGAGAACCTAATGTCAAACTTGACATAGATGAGGATAAATTCATAGTTGATGACACACTTAACGTGCTTGGGTATTGAGACAGATCGTGCAATTCTCCCTCTTCCACAGGCAGACATGTTTCTACCATAGCTTCCAGACAATTGACAAATAGCTCAGCATTATCAAGATTTGTTTGTGACTGAAATATTAGAAAAAATATATTTTATATTTAAAAAATTAATATACAGTATTAAATGTAAGAATAAAATTATAAATATATTATTTTAAGTATAATACTTTTACAGAACAATGCTATTTTCAAAGATAATATTAAACTAGAAAGAAAAATTAAGGGTTAACCAAAAGTCTTACCTTGATTATAAAAATTCAGTACAAAATAACTGGTTGATATAACTATGTAATTTTTGTAGCTTTTTTATGCAACAGAGAATGAGAGTGTTCCTTCAAGAGTGACGTGGAGAAACATTTGCAAGGAAGATAACATTTTTGGCCAATGTGGTATCGATTCAAGAGAAAGCAATGTGGGCTTTCATGAAACAATTAGCCCATTAATCCCTCAACTGCCGATTAAAAGTAACGTGATTTGCTCCCAAGTGCCACACCGTTTTACTCATAGGCATGCATATGTGATACATTAGAGGGGAAAGGAATGGTACCAGAGGAGCACACAGGAATTATTCAAGGGTTGAGGGTAGGGTTCTGGGTCGAAAGTCCAGCATTCTCATATCATACCCAATATGCCGCCCAACACATTCGTTTGATTTTGTCAATTGTCAGTATTAATTATTAATAACCCATATTTAATTAAATTTTATGTGTTATACACATAGGATTATAATCAATCACAAAAAAAAGAGCTATAGGGGAGGTCAAGACCCGGGAACCTCACCCCCTTGTGTGCACACTGAAGCAAATTTTTCTGTGAAATAAGTAAATCCTTCGCATACACTGTCAAGGACATTTTATTCTATTTCAAAGACTTAAAATTATTTTATTGATAGCAGAGCAAAGAAAAGAATAGTTCTTTGGGTGGACGCATATACATGTCCAGGGCACTCAATGAACCAATTGAGCAAGATGGGTACTTAAGGGGTTAATATTCAGTATAAATTTCAACATTGTCCTGATGCAATTTTGGCCTAGTGCAGAATCAATAAAACAATATGAAATGTCTTAAGAAACAGGCAGCATAACAGGAGACATGTAAAGAACACTTGTAGGAATCCGGAATATTCCGCCCAGACATTCTCCAAGTTACAATAGGGGCACACCTTGGAATTCACTGAGGTAAATGTTCTTATAAAAAAATTCACAACAGTACTTGCAATGTATCCAAACACACATATGTCTAATTATAATAATTAGAGCACAATAAATATTTATAATCAGGGCAAGACTTTTGGTTCAATCTATATATGTTTTATTTATACAAGAAACTACATTTCAGTCAATACCTAAATAAGTAAACATTCAAAAAACTTTTTTTCTTTTTCAAAAAATGATAGCAGTGTTTTTAAAATTTTTATTTTATCAATAAGAATTTTTGAAAAATAATATAAATAAATAATAATCCACTGTGATAGGAATGCACAAAAAGTTTTTTTTAAAAAAGCTGAAATTTTTTTTATTAAAAGGATTCTTTACATAGATGGTCACCATGACAGTTATTTTATTTTATATTTAACAAGAATATATTAATTTTCTAAGTGAAAATTGGATTATATTAAAACAAAAGATCAATATCAAAAGCAATTATAATATATATATATATATATATCTTTTTTATTTTGTAGAGAATATAAATCCTTTTAAAAAGATGTTTAGAAAATGATAATAAATCAATCAATCTATTGGATAAGTTTTAATCACAGTAAGTCAGAAGTAGACCGATAAATAATTCAGTGAAAATTAAGGATAATTTGTTTTGGACATAATTATAAATCATTCTGTATTAAAAGAAATTCTAAAACTAATGAGAAAATCTAAAAGGGGTTATTAATTAAAATGTATGGATAAAAAATATACAATTTCAGTACCATGTGATGTTTCTTCAAAATAAATATAATCAGACAATTTATGCAAATGAAAAGGAAAAAAATTCTAATTGCAATAAAAAAATGGAAATAAATAGAAAAAGATATTTCTACTCACACAATATGTAGATGTAGCACAGGTAGTCGTCTGTTAAAAATAAATAACTATATATAATTTACCATTAAGCATGCATTTTAATGAAATAATTTTGAATATTTGCAGTAATAAAAACGGATTAGAAATTGTATAATGAATACAGCATCCCTAACCAGAGCAAGATCTTGGATAAATCATTTTTATATTAAAAAAAAAATGCTTTTTTGAATATTTATTTCAAAAGTAATAAAACTAAGCTACAAATAAAAATTTCATAAAATTATGCATCACATCCATTGTTTTAATTCAAAACAATAAATGCACCACTATAAAAGAGAACTACATTTTCAACACACACACATACAAACAATCTTTTATTAAATATTATACCATTAAATTAAAAATCCAGCAAAATACACTAATGGAACAAATTTTTAGAATATTAAAAAAATACGGATAAGAATAAAGACAGTGAATCAGATTTCAAAAGTAATAGTTTTACCTTAGAAAATGGACCTGCAAACCTCCAAAGACCACCAAATCCAAAGGCTATAAATAGAATAATGCATTAATAAAATATATTAGTATACTGTAATATCTAAATACAAGATAATAATACATATGAATAATAAGCATTGATTGCACAGCAATAAAAATGATACAAGAATAAATAACACATTTAAAAATAATTATCCAATATTTAAATATAAATAATGATAATATATTATAACAAAAATGGGAAATTATGTTTGTGAGACCTTGACTTTTCTCAAATAATAATAATCGCTGGCCTTCTGCACCCAAAGTTGCGGGTTCAACCCCGGCCCAAGTCGGTGGATTTTCATGATGCAGAAAATCAACAGTGACCATGTCATATGATTATACGGCATGTGAAAGATCTCTAGAGTGTCTGTTTGGCTTGGATGCTCTTGGAAAAATTAAATCCTAGTACAGGTTTGCATTGTCAGAGCTAAGGTGCCTCCCTCTAGGTTGGAAACTGGGCTTCAAAATTACCTGCGGCAATTATATCCGCCTATATGGTGCAGCACTAAAAAAAGATACCAGCTACCGAGGAATGTACTAAGTTTGCAATGGAAAAACTCCAATCCACAGCCCATTAAAAAATTTTTAAAAATATGTTCAAATTGAATTTAGAAGTATCCCCCTCCCAACGCACAATGGGCTAGATTTTAAAAGGAAATAACAGAAAAGATTTAAATTTATTTCAAAATTTGTTACATTCAAAAACTTATTTTAAAAGAACCCAATAAGCAATTTGAAAATGTTACTACTTACTTTGAAATGTATATTTCATGGTAATTACATATTAATCTCATGCCATTAACATAATTGCTGATCTTTGAAAATGATTAAGTATAAAATAATGGGTGAATCAACATTTCAAGATATTTTTTATAATGATTTGTTGTTATTGTTGCTTATGCCACCTGATCAACAGTGTCTGATCATTGACGCACGAAATTCATTGAGGCAAGGGGGTAGTTGTACCCTAGTAATAATGTGTGAATGACAATTAAAGAAAATTCTTAAAATAACACATAAACACTTAGGTTTTATAAAAAACTAGAGGACATCACAGACGTTGTCCTGTACACACATCTTAAATTCAAAAATTCCAAATTTTTATGAATAAGCTTTAACAATCTGGACCATTGAGTAAAATTTGCATTAAAAAGTTATTACAATGTAATTATGTGCCATGTTTTATACTTCTGGGTTGCTTAGAAGTGAAACACATACACAAACTATTTTCGATAAGAAATAATTTTAAATAAAAAAGTTTAATAATGTGTGTAATCAATTAGCTACACAAATAGATTTGTAGGTTAGGATAATTGTCAACGCACATGTAAATTTAATAGAAAATGATGTAAAATACTCACTTCAATTGCATACAAAATTTGGAGAATGTATAGTTTTTTTATGCACACTTCAATACTCTTCAAATACTAATTACATCTGAATGTAATAATTTAATTAACACACGATTTATTTCAACAAAATAATAACACGAAGTGACAAAATATTTTCCTGAAATGATCACAGCACCAACTTGAATTATAATAAAAGATTTTTGAATATTCTATACTGCGATCGTAGCGCAGTCTGCCGGATCCAATGTAAAACATTCCAAGATCAACAATTTATAAATAAAAAATTAATTAAGTAAACATTTCTAAACCGAATTATAAATCTAAACCATTCTCGAGTCCACTGGAACAGACAAAAACTTTCATCAAAATCGGTCCAGCCGTTTAGGAGGAGTTCAGTTACATACACACGCACAGAAGAATTACATATATAGAGATTATTTGAAAAGATATTAATTAAAAACCCTAAAAAGCGTGAATCGTCTGCATTTTCGTAACAATAAAGACCGGGTTTGGCCAGTTTGGCTGAAAATCAATTTTCGACGCCAACTTACGTCTTTTTCAATTCCTATTATTAACTCCCAATCTCTATACATATTTTATTTGTTTATTTATTTATTTATCTTGGTGGAATTTTCAATCGTTAATAAAATACATTTTAAAGTGCTCAATTGAACTGAAATGTAATGTACATGATTATTTTGGATGACAATACAATAATTTAATTATAATTAATAAAAATTAATTTTGATTAAAACTAATTATTTAAAAAATTACAAATACAGCCACGTTGGCGACCCTTTTGGCAACTTATGTCAAAATTTGAAAAGGTTTTTTTCTCACGTGTTAAAGCATTCAGTTAAAAGGAAATTTTATATACACGATTGTTTTGGATGACAAAACAATACTTTAATGATAATTAATAAAAATTAATTACCACTTAATGTTGTGATTCTGTCAATATGCATATAAATACTTATATTAATTGCAACTATTTAATAAAAAGTAGCTAAAATAAATTTTTTCTTGGTTGATCTAAGTAGGAATTGATTAAAATTTTTTTTATATTACTTGTTTATAACAATAGCGTTGTTACAACAATGCAGGTGAATGTTGAGTTGTATTTTTTGAATGTTTTTAATTAATATCTTTTTAACTAATTGCGCTATCGGACCGAATTGTGAATCTAAACCATTCTCGAATTTACTTGAACCCCCACAAAAATATATGTATTTTGATCCAAAATAATAGACGATGTACTTTTTAATTAACAAAGAATTAATTTATTCCATTTTGATTTTAACCTTTTTCATTCCACTTAAAAAAAATTTTAAAATTATCTTTTCGATTCTCTGCAGATGGCGCCATGTGTATAACTATGAGTTTTAAGGTTTTTAATGAATATCTTTTTAACTAATTAGAATATCGGAATATAAATGATCAAAACGGATTCCTGGGATCATTCCCAAAATTTTGGTACCTTCTGCTAGTTTCTACGTTTTGTGGTTCGTGAGAAAATTGGGCAACATCCCATACCTACATAGATACGTTTGTTTACCTATGAATTTTATTTTATAAAAAATTCATGATATACAAATATCTTTAAAATAATACCGAAAAAAAAATTCACATTAAAGATATTTTTATAAGAAAATTATCAAGAGAAAATTGCTTTTCTCGAACTCTACTGCTACTACTCCACTCTAATTCAACTTGATTTACAAAAACTTACATTCTAAGGTAAATTCAAAGCCATGTATATAGTTATATACAAACAAGTAATGACTTTACAAAAAGATGCTTTGATGAAAAATACTTCAAAATAACTCATCCTTGATATTATGTTTACAGAAATCAAATGATTACATATACAAAAGTTAACAAATAAGTTAGAAGAAGTTGAGGTCAAGACCATGACCAAGAAATAACCATTGAGTACATGAATTATTTAAAATTAAGGCTTTTTTACAGTGCAAACTTTGAAAGCCTTATAGACAGTAGAACATATATATGAGCATCTCATCAACTTTTAAAGGTAAAGAGGCCCCATTCTTTTTTTGTCAAATGTATTAAATTACACAAGTAGCCCGTATAGTGAATTTTTTATTCTTTAGATAAGTAAAAATACCATCCCCCCTTCTGTATTACTGCTGCAATACCTACCATAAATGAAACTAAATGTTCAAATGGTATCCCCACATTAAATTCACCCATAAAAAACTGGACAATATTTTCTCCAGTAAAACTCTCAATTAAATTTGGAATATGAAAAGACCACTTTGAATTGGACAGTAAGCAAGATCAAAGTAAGTGGCCACAATGGAGTATAATTTGTTGTTTGTACCATTACTGCCATATTAGATGCTGATGATGAAGGATTTTGCTTCTTGTGCATTTAAATCATATATTTTTTTCTGACTAGAAACTAGTTTATTTATCACTGTGGATATTTTCATCCTTGCACATCCATACTTGCTTGGCAATGTATCAGAAATTTGGAAACATTTCCTTTAAAGATGAATAGTATGACCAGCTGCAGTTATGTTCCAGAAGAAAAAATGTTAATAGTATTTCAGCTCTCATTACATGAGATAGAACATGGTCCTTGAAAAAAATGATCCAATTTTGAGCAAATGCTACTTATTTCTTACTTTCCATGTGCTTTGAGTTTTCACATGATGGGCAGTATCATAATGGCCACCATGATAAATGTCTTGCAGTATTACAAGCATCACAAAAGGCAAATCCCCTTTTGGGGAAAGTTGATAAAACCTAATTCCTTTATATAACATTTTTTATGTTTTTGAAAGTATATTTTAGCTTAGATTAAGAGGGAAACAGAACAATCGACAAAAAAAATTGTTCAACCACATGAAACATGAAAAATACATATATGTGCAATGCACAATATGAGTCGAGTTCTAGAAAGTCATTACAGAAAATAAATAAATAAATAAGATTTAAATTAATGGAGTCATGACTTATTTTCTAGACAATGTGAAAGTAAAACAATAAATAACAGCTATAAGAGTGAACATAATCTGCAAATGATTGAAAATACATAAGAATGAATGATCTAGACATAAAAGCGTAAATTTTATGTGTAAAACATAATATGTGGCAGGTATGAATTTACGATCTTCAGCAAATATCAACAATTTTTTTCTTGTGCCAATAAACATTACCATAACTTGAGATTAATCTTTTGTATGCAGTTAATTTATGATAAATCCCAGCAAGAAAGGGGGGAGGGGTAAAATGCTTAGATATCTACCTACAATAGTATATATCGTAAAATCCGGAGTATAGCACCCACCTATACTTTCAAGCTGCATTTTTTAATTTTAAGGTATATTCACGGTATAACGCACCCCCTCCCTTTTTTAGGAAAAAACCTGAAATGTAAGTGTGTACTGTTCTTACGTTTTGAAGTCATATATTTGAGGTATTTTCCCAAGATTTTGAAGAAATAGTATACTTCTAGAACTACAACCCATTTAAGTTTGTTAAGTATGACATTTATTTTAAATAAACAGCACCCCGATCTATGTAGAAGTCTACTTTTTGTATGCTCATGTTTTTTAATTTTTAAAGCTATTATTTTTATACCTGGAGTATAACGTGCACCCATAAATTGTGATCTTATTTTTTGTGTTAAAAGTGCACGTTATACGCCAGATTTTATGGTAAATAAGTAAGAGTCTAGAATAATTGAAATACTTCAGTGCCTAAATATTTCTGCTTGAATTCCTAAATACATGAGAAATTGTTATATGAGTTCATTCCAATTTATATAAATGTTCTAATGAATTCTTAAATTAATGCTTTATTTTAAAATAAGCAAATAATAGTATTAAATATATAAACAGGAAAAAGTGGATGAATTACTGATTTTCATGCCTTTATTTATGAAAACTGGTATTTAAATCATTAGATATTATTATTATTAATACTTATATTTAACTGATGTACTTTAATTTTCTTTTCTTTTCCAAATAAAAGAAACAAACACTCTAAAGGTACAATAATAATAAAGTAAACAAAGAATAGCAAAAATATGATTTACCAATTTCTAAAGAAAATTACTATATTAATACAATGAGAAAAAATTATACTTACTTTGTAAATAGTGTAATTGTTGCTGGCTGCTATCTTCACAAGAAATCATATTTTGAATAATACTCTGTACAGCAGACAAAATTACTTGATCATGACACAATGAAAGCACACTGGTAATTTTAGAATCCAGAAGGCTGTGTCTAAAATAACAGAAACATAATCAACAAAATATGCAAGAAATTATAAACTTATATATGTATTATTATATGAGTATTATGATTACTTTTAATCCAAATGTACAACAATGTTTAACAGATAATTAAACACACATACACTTAAAAATTCTTATATCAAATACTACATACATCACAGGAAAAACACGAGCAAAGACGACAGAAGCTTCAGCTAAATATTCATATAAAATTTGCATTTCATTTTCATCAGTAGTATTCCTAACCAAAGTTGCCTGAAATTAAATTGAAAGTACAATAAGATTTATTAAGTAAGATAGAAAATTAAGCAACACAAACAAAATTATTCAGAAACATAAAGGAAAGACCATGAACATACACAAACAATAAGACAATACACAAAAATGTTTCAGGAAAAGTACACAATCTTAACAATTTACAAAATTTTGGATAAAAGAAATTTTGAATTTTAAATTGCACAGATTTTTAAATATTTTTTATAAAGTACACAAAAAGGTTTGGTTGATTTAAAAGTCAATCAAATTAAATCCAAAAAATTTTTTGTATAATAATTTTATAATTATTGTGAAAAAGAGTATACACATACTACTTTCTGTTAATAATTCATGAGCTTACACCTCTACTCTCCAATCAAAGCTGTACAGACGTGTGTGTACGCTTATATCCTTGACTATGAATATTTGTATAATTCTTCAGTGGTATAATTAATACTTTTGGTCCAATACTTTTTTTGTAAAAATGGGCATAATTTGCAAATTCTAATTGTTTGCATATGGGCATATTAAACACATAGAAATTTTTAATTATGTGGAAAATATTAATTTCATTACAACTATCCCATTTCAAGAATATACAAATAATAAATAAGCAATTATTTTTGAATGATGAACTATATAGTTTTTTTACTAGACACATGCACAGTTGAAAAATATATATAGAGAAAAAAAAAACAGAAATACATACCAACACAGTAAGAACCAAAGCCTGGGTAGGAAATTCAACCAAGACTTCTGGGTCTAGCAGAACATTATCTTCATTGGACACTCTAGATGCTCCTTCTTTGTGGGTTGGAGACTCATCTTCCTGATCATTTAATTCAGGAGACATCCTACCTCCATCTTCACTCTTTTGAGCCTTAGGTGTCGGCATTGAGCTACTGCGTTGTGTTTTGAAACGAGGTCTCATATTCTGGGCTTCTATGTCCAGGCTACGCCAAACTTTGTTTTCTTTTGACTGAGGCTGAAAAAGCAAACATAGCATTTATAATTGCAAAACTACCAGAAAATATTAAAAAGTACATGTTTTGGTGAAAACGGTTTTATTTAGTTCAAAGATAAATGTTCCAAGAATGGATAGTTAAAAGAAGTTCATCTCTCATTACAATCAACATATAACTTAATCAACAACATCGTTAATTAGAGATTCATCTTTCAATATACTTTAGAAACCACATAAAAGAAATTTTAAATTCTTAAACACTACACATCATTAAAAAAGTGATTATTAAAATTTTTTTGGAAATTATTATCTATCTATTATTACCCATAAAAAAAGAAATCTGCAAGGAAAACAACAAAAGAAAAAGCATTGCTCAGAAATGCACTGTATTTTCAACTTCAAAAAATAATTTTATATTGAAATTAATGAATTTTTTAATGACATTTTCTAATTTTAAGCCTACAAGTAATTTTAAATTTACATTAATTTATAACCAAGAATTTTAAGCATATGTGTTAAAAGTTTACTTTAACCAAATGTGTCCTCAAATTTAATTACTGATATTTTTTTTTTAAATTTAAATTTTATGTTTGGAAAAGTAAGGCAATTTCATCACTCTAGGTGAGTTAGGCACCTGGTGACACCAGTCCAAGTTCATTGATCACCAAAAAATGTGTCAAAAGAAAGAATAATTTGAAAAATGTCCTGAAATACTTTTAAAAAGGGAGAATTAAAAATGAATCACAGAAGAGAAAAAGTTCATTAAATAGAAAATGCACTTCACTATTTGGAGGTTATTTTATAAGGAACAAAGTAAAATATTTTCTATACAGAAAAAAGTTAGTAAAAAAGAGATTATTCTTTTATAGACTGCATCTTATAAAAGTAAATTATTCCAATAAATTTAATGGAGTGCATGAATATCTGATCATAATCTTACACAAAAATCAATCTTATGCATACACTTATTTGCAAAATATAAAATTTATATTTGAAAAGATGATAAAATGCATATAATAGCAATATAAAAATATTTCATCTCAACTTGGATCCTCAATTCTTATTTAGATATTAGAAAAATTTATTTAATTTTTTTGGAATACATAGCATTATAAACTATTCACAGTCATAATTATTCAAAAATTTGAAATTTACTTTAAAAAATACCATTTTTGATTATTATATATTCGATACTTATGTGTTAGCATCACCACAGCCAAAAATTGTACCACTAGAATCACTTCTCATCAAATAAAATACATAAGAATCTTTATAGCTTTGATATCAAGGTGCGATTCACATGATGCAAATTTTGTTGCGGTGATGCTATATAATACATATAAGTGTACCATATATTCTTTATTTTTCTTCCAAATATATGCTAAAACCCATTAAGTTGGCCTACTTTACCTCTCATATTACTTTTATAATAATTAGTAAATCTTTCAAAACTATTTCATTTAATAAAAAAATTACTTTGATGAATGTAATTTTTAATTTAACTTCTATTCTAGATTTAAAAAAATAGTTTTTATTCCACATTTCTGTTAAAATAAATACACATATGTTAAACTTAATATGATCAAACCTGTTGAACAGGAGAATATTTGTTCTGCTTGGCTTGGAACAATGCATTTTGATCAAGAGTATCCCATGACTTGTGCCTCCTGTTCACAGGTGTTACTGGTAATGTTTGCTGCATACAGTTACTGGGAGGTGGAGGTCCATGAGGAGAAGTCTGGGCAGAATTGGAAGAAGGTGATGGAGTAGGAGGACTGGGATTGCTAGGAGATGTCGACACTTGAGGTGAAACAGTGAGATGGAGTTCTGTAGCAAAAGCTTCTGCACTGGGAGACTCGGAAACAACACGGGTGATTCTGTGCTTTAAATGGCATCTGCTGCGCACTTCTTCAGAGACAGAGACTAGAGCTGTTGAAAGATTCAAAGTTAATGCTAGAATACTTAAATATATATATATATATAAAAGGGGAAAAAATTGGGTAAAGTAGATATTAGTTGATTAAAAAATATGCAAAATGTATTGGTGATAACTGAAATTCTTACATTATGCTGAAAAAGATTTGAAAGGTGTTCAATAATTAGATAATTATTTCTTTCAAAGAAAATTTTTATACAATGATCAATAACTAAATATCTGTTAAGCTTAGTTTTAATTTTTTAGATAAAAAATTATATTTTTTATGAGGAATGAGAATGGATATTTTAACTCTGGAATAATTAAGTTAATTTATTTTCCAAGATAGTGCATCAGATGCAAGAAACTGACTTTATTAAAATTAAATTGTTACTAAAATTATAAACAGAGAATAAATGTCTTTTTTTTAACAGTCATGTTTTCAAATTTTCAACTTCTCAAAAGATGTACACACATGAAAATGATCTCTTAGCCTAAAAACATTATAGAAGGATCTCCAAGTAAGCTTGTCAAGCACATGCTTCTCAGTATCATAATGGTAGTCTTCTTCATAAGATCAAATAGGGTTTGGGATAGAAACTTACAATAGTTTATACCAGGTGTTGATCTTTTTTTATACTGTAGGAAGCTTAAATCTTTTGACAACAAGAAAATGAAACAGTAAATATAATTGCATAATGACTTGCTCTATATATTGTTTAACTTGTCACAAAATATCACAGAATTGCTTCTTATCTTTAAGTGTGTTATTTTATTCAATTATTTATTATTTTTACTTTTAATTACATAATTTTTATTTTTATGTAATCTTAGTACCATCTGGTGAAATTGAAACAGACTACGGTTAAATCCAGAAACATTTTTCCGCTGAAATAATTAAAATTTTAAAATTATGTAAGCTTATGCACACACATATAAACATGAACTCAATAAAGCTTAAAACAGGATTATTTTACAAGAGTGGTTTTCCAAATGGTTTTTATATAGTAAAGAATCATTTTTTTAAAAAAAGATCATGATAAAAAGCGTATTAGTTACTAAAAGTACCTTCAAGTGAATAAACAAATCATGTTTTTTATACTACTTATATCTTATTTTTAAGAAAATGAAACGGAAATATTTATTAAAAGGAAAATGAAATAATAAAAACATCTAAATATATGTCATGATTTTGGAGACAGAATCAGATTAAAAGTTAGAAAAAGGGACGGTCTTTATTCAACCAATTCTACATCTGTTCTGACGCTAAGAGCAGGGAGTAAAAAGCAGGCCATGGTGGTGGTTTCAAGTGGATAACACTTGAAAAACATATGGTAAGTATCGCTGCTTTGAAAAGGGTGCTTTAAAGTTAATGCTGACATATGTTGACTATTAAATCTAATGATCTGGAATTAGACATGTTTATTGGCTAGGCCATATGTTCGGAAGAAATAAATGGGTGATTAGTTTGATACTTGAAGATGAGAGACCTGAGAAAGATGAATCAAGTGCTAGATAAGGAATTTAAGTTTTAATCTAATTTAATTATCCTTACATTTGCCCCCCAATTTTAAAAGGGAGTCATGGCATGATTTTTTCTCTCTTTACAAACTTAATCAATTCTCAACAAACACAAAACAATACATAACATGATTTAGAAAGACATATTACACACAGTAGAAATATTTAAGCAATAGGAATACTAAAATCAAAAAATGCAATACAATAAACAAAAACTATAACAACAAACACAGTTATGACACTTCCAACATATTAATTGATAAAAATGAATTTCCATACATATAATTGAAGATTAGCTTGTTTAAATCTATTCGACATCCAGAAAAAGAGCTCGCGTTTCCTCCTATTCCTTCATAATAATAGATTCATATTATAGCTGGTAGATATTTTCAAAAAATTATGTTGGAAAATAATATATCAAACAATAAGATAGTAAATATAAAAACACATGGAATCATACAAATGTTAAAATAATAATTTTGTATAAAAATCTACTCTGGCGCCATCGTAGTAATACCTTACATTGTTACACATATTTTGCATATATGAAATACATTTTTTAAAAAGATAAAAAAAATATAGACACTGATAAAATGAAATTATTACTAATATGAAAACGGTGTACAACACACAACTTATATACACTATTCAACACAAACAATATTTTATTTCATATGCGTTATAAAACATAAAAATTATAAGAATATAGGAATAAAAGAATACAAGAATATAAGAGCACTTTTTTATTATTTTTGAGTCAGAAAAATGGACTCACTTCAATAATAACTTTTAGTATATATGAAAATTTTCTCAATATTCACTGTAAATTAACAATATTGCATACAATATTTTGAATCTTTCCGTAACCTTCTAAAAATTCGCTTCATAGACAAAAATTCTTGATTTTCTCTTACATCACACATTCACTAATATAAACTGTATCACCTTACTTAATTTTGAACACATCTCTCTGAGAAATCTGCGTCATCAACTCACAGATGTTCAGGGATGCTGATAAGAAACAATGAGAGGTGTACATATCAAACTAAACAAGTTTGTCCTCTTAATGTTTCGAGACATATACAAAATTATAATGATTGTATTCTCCCTTATCCACTGTATAATATCCAAAAATAAACTTCAAGTTATTAAGTTAATTTTAATTTTAGATAAGGAAAATTTTAAGAAATAGTGAATCCTGATATATGGCCAGTATATCAAAACACACAATTTCAAAATAAAAAAAATTAAATGACATGCAATAAGATTACTGCTGAATAAAATAATTAACAAAACAATTGAATTCAATGGAGAAAAAAAGAATACAACTTGACTTTACTTTTGTTTCTTATAAAAATCAATATCTCTAGTATTAGTTCTCTCATTAGTCATTTTTCTAAAAACTTAATTTATATCTTTCACTTTAAAACACCAATTTCTATCATAACTCTTAACTCATTCGACATCTTAAGATAAAATTATGAGAAGTATATTAAAATTTCTCAAAATTTTGTATGACTAAACCAATAGACTTTGTTTTCTCAATTAAAATATAAAGAAAATATCTCATTTATAACACAACTATATTATAAAAATTAAATACCATATATCATATATTATTCTTTTTCGTAAAGTTCCGTTCAACAAAACTCAGTTATTTCAATGTTACTAAAATTGGAAATATACAATTTAACTGACCTCCACTTTGCAGTGGCAGAAAGCCTTGGTGAACAGCAATCCAGATACTGTTGTCACATTATTTCACTAGTAAAATTTTATTTATTTATTTTTCTTTCAACGTTGGGGTACTTCACTATTATTATATGGTGGTCAAATTCACAATATTACCATGCAGACTTTCCGGCGAAGAAGATTTTTTTCCTTTTCTTTATTTCTCTGGTGGAAGGGAGTGATGTCTTTCATCATGGGGGAGAGGGATTCAAGCTTCTCTTTTTTTTTTCCTCCATTAGAATGTTTCTTCCATTCACGGTAAACTGGATGGCCTCTTCAGTAAAAACAGAATATCGTTCGGCTGTAAACACTGCATTCTTCTCTGTGTTAAGAGTGATGTTCTTTCGGGGATTACTAGCGCTTTTCTTTTTCCGTACCATTTTTTATTCCGGAAATCCGACGTCTTCAGCATATTGGCATATGGTGCATTCGGTGTTCCGTCAAATTCTCCATATCAGTTATTATGGTCGCTGGCTTTAGTTTTTATATTAAAATTATTTTATAAAAAAGATTAGTTTTTTACATTAAGATCGCAGACAAAGATCCTGCCGGCTTTAATTCTGTCATGATTTTGGAGACAGAATCAGATTAAAAATTAGAAAAAGGGACGGTCTTTATTCAACCAATTCTACATCGGTTCTGATGCTAAGAGCAGGGAGTAAAAAGCAGGCCATGGTGGTGGTTTCAAGTGGATAACACTTGAAAAACATATGGTAAATATCGCTGCTTTGAAGAGGGTGCTTTAAAGTTAATGCTGACATATGTTGACTATTAAATCTAACGATCTGGAATTAGACATGTTTATTGGCTAGGCCATATGTTCGGAAGAAATAAATGGGTGATTAGTTTGATACTTGAAGATGAGAGACCCGAGAAAGATGAATCAAGTGCTAGATAGGGAATTTAATTTTTAATCTAATTTAATTATCCTTACATATATATTTTTTATTCATGCATAAAATTACTCTTTGCTTAAAATATAGCTATAAGGATAAAAAATTTTAGAAAGTAAAAATACTTGTAACATACTGAACTGAGGTTACTCAAACTGGAAGTAACTTCTAGGCTAACAATGTTTCATAATTGTACAAGAAATGTTGTATTTGAAAAAATTGTAATCGATCTTAAAGAACAAATAAACAAATAAGTACAACAATAAATAAATATATTTATTGTAAAAATGTGTAACGATCCCCAGGAAACTGCAGGAAGCATTAATTTCCTGTGATATAAAATGTTATACCTCCAGTTAATTGGAAAATTGCTTAAAAATTGAATAAAAAAAACCCAAGGCAAATTTTGAAAAAAAAAATCTTTGAGGTCAAAAGCACAATGATTTATAATTTCTACATGCTAAATTTCATACAGTACAGTCCCGCTAATCCGAACACGGCTAATCCGAACATCCGGTTAATCCGAACGGCTCAGCGGAAAATTTTTTATAATTTTAAGGACGAAAAAAAAAAAAATCGGTGAATATTTCAATATAAAACAGTATAAACCTTAATTCAAAACAGTTCTTTATTTAATATTCACGCACTGTACATCAAGTTATGGTACAAATTTTAAAATGGAATAAACTACAGAACAGAACACTAATGTTTAGTATGAAAAATTGTACAACATAACCTGTACTCCCAGTTCAAATAGTGATTTCGCTGTTACTCCGGCTAATCCGAACAATCACGTAATCCGAAAAGGGGTCGGTCCGATATTGTTCGGATTATCGGGACTGTACTGTACTTATGGGTTGCTTAGTTTGGCCGAAAATGCTGACATGTACTCTTTCTTTTATTAGTATAGATTAAGATTTTCAAATGAATATGAATTTTATAATAATAACTCTTACATACATAGTATAAAATTGGTACTACTTACCAGCTAAATATGCAACACTCTCAGGAGTTACTTGGAATTTATCCCTTGATTTTAAAGAGAAAAAAATATTTATAACCACATATTAACAATGCACTTTAACACATAAAATTATTCACCAGGAAATATAAAAGCAACAGTTATTTTTTGTATTATTTAATTTGGCTTTAAATAATGTTATACAGTATTCCCACTAATCTGGCATTTCCTCTTTCTGGTCCTCTCAGCAATCTCACTTTTTTAAGCATTCAAGTCACTGCTTATTGTAGTCAATAATGAATGCGTGAAGTGAAAATGTACTGTATGGCCTCGGACAGCCCCTTCCCTATTCCATGTTGAAACAGTGATTGTGCGAGTTCACATTCATTCCCTAATGCACAGTATGTCATAAGAGTAATTTCGCATGTATGCAATTGCACTTATAAAACGTCTTTTTAGTTCTTATATAAAACTTTGTGGATAAAGCGATTTGAAAGAGGTGACTCATTAGTTACACTTAATAGGGAACATGAAGTTAGTCAAACAATAATACCAATAATAAGGCTAACTTCTCAAGTTGGAGACAGTCTTTATTTTTGGTTTTTACAAGAACCTGGTAGGTATATGCATATTTCTAGTGAAAGCCTCAATGAAAAAGATAGATTCTTCTTCAGAAAAATTATAAACTCAAATAATTTCTGAGCCAGTAAAAGCTGGTGGAACAGATTAAAAAACAAACAAACAAATATTTTGGTTCTTAGCTGTTCAGTGTAATACGTGTTAAGCTGTCATGTGATATCAACACAATCAACCCCCCAAAAAAGGCTTTCTAAAGTGATTTAAAACAGGCTAAGCTCTCGACCAAGTGCAAAAGACAGTCAGGAGTAGTTTGTTTTGATGGCTTTAAGATTTATGTTTACCAAGAAATGAGCACTCCTGGATGAAAACTAGCTAAGGACAGAGTCACTGTCATACCTTGTTCAAATGTAAGAGGTACACATTAAATGAACATGCTAGTAACTAGTACAGTGACCAAAAAAAAAGTCATTTCAAATTTTTTGTTGATCACAAAAATCAAAGTAAAGAGTGGATGACTAAGTACATATTCATCAAACAATTTCATAAACCGTTAGTGCAGACAAAAAATTTCTTACTAAACAAAAATTGCCACATAAAGCTGTTTAATTCTGGACAATTGGTCCCAGCATTTGAATTCAAAAAGCAGTTTTGTCAATGTGATGACTCTACCCCTAATGTAATGCCTATTGCAGCCAGAATGTCATTCAAGCAATTAACTCCTTAGCTGTAGAGAAAAGATGTGCAATTTGATTGTGATGAAGGGGAAAACAACCAGTTTTTGACAGACAATAACATAAACAGAGGATGTGACCTCAATTGAAGAGGCTGATAAGGGACAAAGAGTGACATCTGTTCTAAAAATACTCAGAACACAACTACTGATTCTCTTTTTTCATCCACACACACAAAAGTGGATTGATGAGTGACATTTTAGCATTGAAACAACTTTATGAACAAGTGTTGAAAAAGTAATTTAAAGAGAAAAGCAGACAAAAATAGTAAATTTTATGCCTTCTATTTCATTGGAATAATGTATATATAGATTTTAAAACAACATGGTAAATTACTTGTAGTTTTAGTTATTTCATGTGTTTGATACTTTATTTCTGTATACTGTATTAAATTTTATTTTACAATACAGTTTTTGCTATTTAAATGAATTATTATATATTTTTCTAAAACCCTGTCGTATTCTGGTTTGATATCAGCTTCATTACCAAGAGAGTATTGAATGAAAATTAAATGAAACAGTATTTGCAATAAAGCTTATTAGTTTACAGATTATCATTATAAAATCTTAGTTAGTAACATAATCTCATTTTTTGATACAATACAAACTTCTGGTTTTAAATACTTACAGTTCAAAATCACAATCTGAGAATAAAAAATATTTTCAAATCATGCTTAAAATTATATTTGTCCAAGATTAATTAATTTTCCTTAAAAAAAAATTATGATTTAACTCAAATGAATTTGAAGGGGAAAAATTGAAAAATATCAATACATGAATTGCAATGAATTTAAAATCATATTACATTTCAATAACCTTACTTTTAAGAATTTTACTGCAATTACTAATATGAAATGAATGTTTACCTTTTATGGGGTTTTGCTACTATTCCTAGTATAGTATTCAAAACTCTTGTAGTTCTTGAAACTGTAGTTGGTGTTGGATGACGAAATCCTGAAAATATTAGCAAACAAAAATGATTAATAGTAATTTTCATTAATTGTGTTATTATTTGTGTTTTTGAAAAACTAATGACAGGATGCATAATATTTTCATATGCAATAAAATTTTTTTAAAAACTCTCAGAATTTTATGTTTAAATATTAATTTTCCACTTTCACACATTTTGAAATACACAATACAATAAGAAAATAAAGAAATATTATTCATCAAATAGTGTATAATTTTAAATTCCTCTATGTCTTATATATGAATGTGTAATTTGTGCATGTTTTAAAATAAATAGAAATATTAGTAAGTTTATATAAAGCAAATTTCTCGCCAATGACTCAAAATGGTTAAAACACCTCAAATGAGGATATTCAGATGATGACACTTAGTCCAGACAACAGTAAACAAAACAAAAGTAACCTTATCTATGAGTTATGATATATAGATAGAGACAAAGATTAATTTGTAGGGTGTTGCAAAACTCTACATCAAGAAGGCACCAGGTGAAAGGGGAGGGTCATATCAATTCTGGGGAAAATAAAAAAAAAATTCTGTGATCACTTGCTCAAGTGAGAACTAGCATATTTTTGGAAATATGGAAAAATTACACCCTTCATCACATTATTAGATACTGTGACCACAAATTTCACAGTGATTTTTTCCATAACATGATTTTTACATACTCATGCTATTAATTAGTCACAAGTCAGTCAAAAAATTTTGCTGATTTAGTTAAAACTACGATAGTTTGTTTGAGTTGGAGTTTGAGAAAATATCATCTAACTTTGACTTTCTATAAGAAAAATATTGCACACAACCCTAGGCATGTTCTTCAAAAGATGACTCATTTTGTAATGATTCCCAAATGGTACAACACTTGTTCTTTTCTATCCAAAACAATCTCAGCAAATTGTTTTATTTGTAAAACATCACTTCATTAGGTACTGTAACCTCAAATTCCACAATTTGACAGCAATTTTTTCACTAATGTAATCTTACATAGCAGTGCTACTAATCACAGTCCCAAATTAAGCACAAAAAATTTTACTGGTTTCATTAAAATTAACTTAGTTTGAGTTGATTTGAGAAAATTGATATCACTTAACTTTAACTCACCAAAAAAAAAAGGAAAAATATTATATACTATCTTACCTAAGCAAGATGTTTCAAAAGATGATCAATTTAGTTAAAATTCCAAAGTAGTACATTTCCTATTTTTTTTCCGTTCATTTCTTGCATACGGTTGATTCATCCAGAAGTATACAGTTTCAATGTAATATAGATCAAAAACAATTTAAGATATTATGTTACTTGTAACAGAATTTATGGAATTATTTAGTTTTGTTACAGTCACAGATGTTTTATATGTAAAACCTTAGTTGCATGACACACAGACCAGTAATCCATTTCAGCCCAAACGCATGCCACGGTACCTAAATCTAGTGGTTGTGATATGCTGTTTCAGTTCCACTAGATCAACAGGAAGGGGAAAGACGAATACTTTGTCCTTAACAGACCCCACAGGAAGAAATCCCAAAGCGTTAAGTCAGGATTTCTAGATGGACATTGGGTAAGTGGCATCCAATCCATTGGTTGTTCATTGAGGTAATCTAGCACATTGGCCAACCAGTGAGATGGCGCACCATCCAATGTGACAATGAAGTTGTCAATGTTGTCTTACAATTGTGGCATCAACCATCATATCCAAAAAAGTAGCTCCAGTAACATTTTGCTAAATTCAAGAATACAAAAAGCCTTTTCCACCTCAAACACAACCATTTTGACTGGCATGCACTAGCATGATACAGATGCTATCACCTGTCATGTCCCTTCCATCGGGGGTGAGAGACAAACCTTAAGAGTACATTTAACTAACAGTTTGCCAAGGCAGTGCTTGTCTTTGATTGTTATTATTTTGTAGCATCTGAGAAGTGTATACTTCTTTATGAATCACCTTGTATATCAATAAATCATACAGCATACTTAATTGGCATAGTGAACTCTTAAGCTTAAGACTAAGAATGCATATATATATATATATATACATGTGAGTGATGATTCAAAAGTAACACATATGCTTTTCAGATATTAAGTTTTTATTTGTTCACAATCCTATCAGACAGACCTAAAATTTTAAATCTAACTCAGCAACTTCAGAACAAACAAACAGCAACTTGATTTAATTTGGGACTGATCAGCATAGTTATTTCAATTCTTACTAATTCTGAATCTTTTACATCATGTTTCAAACGGAGGGTAAAGTGTGAAGCAGTTCAAACTCTATGTTGTAAGTATTAGTGAATATTGGGTGAATTTTGCAAGGCAAGTAAAATATTAAATGTTTGTTAAGTTATAATTTAATTATCCTACCACACACACTCTTAGGATGTGAATATCCAAAACCAAAGTTATTGCAAGTATTGCAAATAGTGCTGATGAAGCACTATATGAGTGAATAATGATCAGGAAAAAAAGTGAAGAGAAAGAGTTAGATTTGTCTGAATTACAAAATGAATAACAATAGCGATGACTGATCTATGATTTATTTTTCCATTTGTGAAGGTCTTTATGTGCTATTGTCCTAATTAAATTTTATGAATGTCTAATTATGTTTTTACTAGTTTGTATATACAATTAAGAGCCTTCCTCTTTCCCACAAAAACATGCACACATGTTAAATGTATGATTAATGCAATGTTTACAATCAGAAAGTAAACTTATAATTATACATATTTAATTTAGGCAAGGTTTTACGCTAATAATAACTTCAACAAAATATTTTTCTGATATTTTTTTAATTTAAAAAAAAATTATAATAGGATTATACAAAAGTAGTTATTGAACAGATGTAAACATACTTAATTGTTAATTAAAAAAATTACAAGAATAACCATTTAATTCATTGCCGCACTCAACACAGCCATTAAAAAAAACTAGAAAAACACAATTCCAAAATTATCATTTATTAAAAACTCATAAAACTAAGTCTTTTGGTTTCTAATATGAATGTTAATCTTTCTGGTTGTAAAACTTATTCAATTAATAGTTATTTAAAAGTTATATATAAAATTTTCCGCAATAACTAAAGATTACCTTTTATAAGATGTCCAACAAGAGCAAAATGAAAGTTTGATTTGAAACTTAATCCAACAGAATGATCAAGCTGCTTAAAATGCCATTCCAAAGGTTCTCTACTGGACATCATAATGTACTCCAAAGTCTAAAATAAGATAGTAAAAAATTTAATAATGTTGACAGAAATTATTAAGTGATATAAAGAGAGTTATAAATAAAAAAATTATTTATTTCAACATTTAAAAATATAAAATTGAAGCTTTAGAAATTTTTAATTTTATAGGAGCTGTGGATTAGCACAATTAAAGTATTAGAAATAGTCACACATAGTACGAAGAGGAATGTATGTTTTCCAGAATTACTTTTTAAGATATATTAGAATACATTTTAGAATATATAAAACTGATATAGTTTTTCAAAGAAAAAATTACAGACTCAGCTCTAAAAAAAACTAAATAAATGATAATTTCTTATTTACACTATTTTCAAAAATTCCTTGAGAATCTAAAGTGTGCAGATTTTGTTCCAGAAGTGCTAAACCAGCAGCATATAATGCCATGTCGTCTAATTGTAACACAGATATAGCAACCCAAAATAGAGCTCGGTGAATTGGCGATTCCTGAAAAGTTTTATGCAAAAAATACATTAGAAAGAGATACTGAAATAATAACTGAGTAATTACACACACACACAAATTATAAAGAATAAACATAAAATTTTATAGGCATATTACTTGTTACAAACTTAATTTTAATAAGTCATTACATAAACAATTAAATACAAAATTAATTTCTGAATATACTTACAGGCCGAAGCAAAGGATGCAGTCTTGTCAAACACATGATAATTGCCTCTATAAGTTGCAGATCCTGGAATGATTCTAGAGCTCTTACAAGGATTCTGAGAAGTTGTTTGACATCTAAATCACGAACGGTTTTACTGATACAACCAAATACTATAAGTGCACGAGGCTGTAATGCTGGATTATAACGAAATGCAAAACTAAGAAGGAAAAAAAATGTAAAACTCATGTTAATTTAAGGGATATTATACATTAAAAATAACAGTAAAGAAAATTACTATAAATTAATAAGCAAATACTTTTACATAACAATTAGAATAGCTGTTAATTGTAAGTATTTTTTCTGCATACATACATTTAATTTAGAAAGGTTCCTTAGAGAAAAACAGTTTGAGCAGGACAATTAAAATATGAAAAGCCATGTCTTTTCTACACACAATTCCAAATTTTATATTTTAAGGTGATGGCGGGCCATTAGTTTAACACTTTACATGACATCTAGATGGTGTTGGCTATTGCGAAATTTTTGGCACAAATATTTGTCTCAAGATTCCCAAGATGGGCAATAAATTTCTCTCTCGGGTAACCTCCTTTTCAATGAAATTCTTCCCTTCAGCGAAAGGGAACACGCGGGGGGCTAAGGGAGGGTGACAGTCATAAAACTGGTAAAATAAATGTTAGCTCTTTTTTTTTCTTTTTCGGGAGGGGTTAAAGCAGCAGAGTGAATCTTGACCATGAAAGACTTCTCATTTCTGGACATTGGTCAATCGTCAAACTTTTTCAACTCTTGGAACCCCTAGAACTATTTTATATATATTTTTTATTAAAAACTTTTATGATGTAATTTTAATGTTATTTACTCATTGATAATATAAATTTGTGATCCAAATGTCACCTACGCATGCATTATACTTAGTAACTGAAATATGTGTTCACAATTTTTTACACAAACTATCGACGTATAAGCTTTTTGAAATTATCTGCAGTAGCATTTCATATTCCGTGTTCAATTCGTTTTTGTATTTTGTTTTTGTTGCCAATCGCGTTAAAAATATTTTTCACTTTCTAAATACATTTTTGTGAATGGCATGAAAATGTTCATAGCTGTGTGAGAAATTCTGCGTATATGGCATGAATTGGTAACCTAAAATGTAGGTCTTCTTGCTTAAATTTAAATTTTAGCATCGAATCTGTTCATATGTCGATAAATTTTTTTATCTTCTTTATTATAGGTGTTTTTCCCCCACAAATGTAAAAGGTTTCAAAACATTGTACTAACTAGTATAAAATTACTTCGTGGAACTCGGGATAGCAAACAATAGTATATTCACAATCTACTGCATAAAATAAAGTTTTAAAACTCATTTATTATATTACAATAAAAGTTAAAAAAGTTTTTCAAATTATCTATAAATAAAATTTTTAATTTTAATCTATGAGATCATCTTTAGATAATTGTGGCTAAACGAATTTCATGAGAACATAAATCCATTTTGCATACATACTTGTAATTTTTCTTTCCCATTTTTTTTATTGGGACTCGTGGAACACAGTTTGTCGATCAATTCTCTAGATAAATGATGTACAGAACGAAACTGTTTAATTTTTCCTGAACAAATGATTTTTAAAGGAAGAATAGGGGGATTTAAAGCAATGAAAAATTAAATTTCACGTTTTAATGAACAAACAGTATGATACAATTTTACTTTTATACAATAGAACAGGGGTTGGCAACCTATTTCACGAGAGGTACAATTCTCAGTGGTACTCTGAATTACTCAACAAATGTGTCAATTTTTTAGAGGATGGAAGATAAATTTATAATGATCCTTATTATACGAAGATCTCCAGAATTATGGACAATTGCGAAATTTCGAAAAAATCGGAAAGATATCTCGAAACATAAATTTACAGCTATTTTGTGAATTATTGGATGTCATTGCTGGTGAGATTTAATTGTTTGAAAAGAGAAGATCGCGTGCACTCTGCTCTCCGCTTTTGGTTGATTTCGAAAAAGGCAAGAAAAAAATTTCTCTGTGTGTGTGTGTAGCACACTTCCTTCAATAGAATCCTCCCCTTTCTCTGCAGGGGGAAGAGGGCCACAGTCTTTACGACTGTGAAATGAAATACTTGTTCTTTTTTTTTGGGGGGGAGTAAAATAGTGTTGAATCTTGACCATGAGAGAGATCTAAAATGGCTTTCTTACTTTTTCGACTCATGGATTCTGATAATTTGTTATGAATGCTTTATTCGTTTCTAACTATGGAAAAAAATCCTATGTATTTTGCAATCTAAATTTTAAGAGCTGTTCTTGTTTAATATAGATTTTACCGTCAAATGTCTTCTAAAATGTTAATAAGTTGTTCGCTCTCCTTGATTATAGGTGTTTTTATCCACAAATAAAAAAAAGTTCATTTTCCATTACAAAACGATTTAGTTGTGCAAAAACAATGTATTAACGTGAATAAATTTGTTTTGTTGGTCTCGGTACAGTAAACAATGGAATGTTCACAATCTAGTAGGCACTACATATAAAGAAAAACGATTTAATATTCTTTTATAATGGAATAATAAATGTTTCTAAAAGTATTACAAAATAAAGTTCTTATGTACAAAAAAAAATGTTTCAGAAATTTCCAATTAGGTATACACTTACACCTGTATTACATTATTAAAGGTTTAAGGGAAACAATTTTGAATAGAGTTTTCTTTAAAAAAGTAGTTTTAAATGTTAAAAAGTTAGAAAAATATCAAAATTGATAACCTTTAAGATAGTATGCAGCTATTTCATTAAAAACTGGTTAATTATGGTTTTGACCATTATTTTACATATGTTTGTAAAATAATTTTCAAATTCAAAAATATATTTTTATAAGAAATGGTACGTACATGAAAATAAGCATTACAAAATTATTTCATGTTCAGCAAAAAAAAAAAAAAAAAAAAAGGAAGAAAGAAAGATATTTTGAAATTAAAATAACTTTTGTAACTTTAGAGAATGATTAAAATATCATTATAAGGGAGAGAAAATAGGCTGGCAATTAATTATCAAGCACAATTAATCAAGCATATAATATATAAACATTGCTTTTATTTTTTCTAAGAAATTTATGTTTATTTAATGAATATATGTCGATAACAATTTTTCAATTTGGAGAAGTTAACATTATATTTAAATCAAAGAAAATTGCATTATTGTTTAACTTTTGGGCATCTTTGGTAACAAAATAATAGTTTCATTCTATGTAGGAATCCAAATAAATGGCTAAGTAATATACTTAATTATAAAAATATATATCACAGACAGTTTTTACGGTATCCTGTTCGAGAAGATATAGGAGGTCACAGTAGGCAAGAGTTCATGGTTACGAGGCAAGAGTTCATCCGTGATCGACGTGGTGTTGCATCGTCGGTTTGAATTCTGGTGTACCTGCTGAAGATCCGCTATGTAGAAGGCTGAACCTCAAAGCAGATGTTTGAAGTAGATGATACTATATGTTGCTGTTGGAGGAAATTTTGGGAGATTGCGGTTCCAGCTCTGATTTCGTCCTCGTCACTTGATCGAAGTTCGAAATGACGAGGTCGGCGATAGTCCCAGTGAAGCTTCAAAGCTTGACGTTAATCAAATAACCATTCGATAATATATAGGTTTCATTTCCTAACCTATATCAATCATTTTCTGTTTTTTGCTTCTACTAGATTCCTCTACATATAACGGCTCCCTCAAAGGCATATTTCGTGGTGCTCTTCCATCAATAATTTCAGGAAGAACACATTTAAAATAAAACTTTTCTAGTTTTGGAATAATTCCTTTCCAAAACTCTTCGTTTGCCTCTATACGCAGAGTTAACGAATCTTTTTTGCACCATAAATACAGATCACACCATTTCCGTTGTGTAATAAATAACTGACCTTGTATTTGAAAGTAAAATTTATGATTTAATGGTAAATAGATTCCCCTTTCATTGGAAAATTTGAAACCTAGACTATAAAAACTATGAATATTTGGGTTTGAAAAATGAAAACACCATTTAATTATTTAGAAAATTAAGTTTCAATTTTTTAAAAATTAGTGTTTTTAAAAGTTTATTCAGCAGATATATCTTTTTCTGAATGCTTTACTTTCTAATTCAAAAATGAACTAGTAATAAAAATCAATATTTTAATTATAGTAATAAAATAAAAACTCCAATGAGCAATAAATATATGTTCATATCGTAATGCCCAACATATTTCTTTTTCCATAAAGAATTCATAATAAAATTTTACTACTTAAAAATTTTTATCATATATTTAACTAAAATGGATAAAATTTGAATTAACATTAATTCTAAATTTTATATGTGTAAAATGTAATGCGCAAAGAAAAATCCCAACTTCTATTATGTTAAAAATTTAGTCAAGAACTTGATCAAGTTATTGAAAATGTTCAATGACAGAAAATACTCAAAAATTTAAAAAGATAGAGAGACTTTAAAATCGTGATATTGCCATATTTATTCGAATCTAAGCCGCACTTTTTTCCCTGATACTTAGGCTACAAAAATTCTGGTGCAGCTTAGATTCGAAGACTGAAAAAAGTTTTTAATGCTGGTAAAGTAAATTAATAATTCACTTTTTATTAATTCACCTTTATTATTTTTTTTTATTTCGTTTAGTTAGTGATTGAATATAAACGTCATATTGATCAGCTACACAAGGGCTTTTGGTGACGGACCTCGTAACTTTGAACCATAGTCAAGTGATGAGGACGACACCTGAGCTTGCACCTCCCATCTTCTAACTACCACACCAATGAGAGGACGTTTGAGCTCTCAGATTTAACGTTCATCGCTGCCCTACACGACAGAACTTCAGCTGTACTAGGCTCAAACTCATGACACGCCAGCCACGAGTACGTTACCTTGACCACTAGGGTATCGCAGCCACTTCTCATTCCGTAAATATATCATATAGCGATAATATATTTTACACTATTTTTTTTCACAAAAATGTGCTGAGAATTTGGGGTGCGGCTTAGAATCTGAACATAATTAATTGAAAAAATAAGTTTCTGTTAATTAAATTAGAAAACAATATTTTGTGTTAATAATTGTTCCAATGGTTTATGGTAAAGTTTTACGTCAAATATAAAATCGATGGGAAAAAAATTTTTGTTAGTTAAAAAGAAAATAATAATATAATAATAATAATTGCATTATAATAATTAGATTAAAATTTTAATTTGTGAGCAAGGAGTAGTAATTTGTGTTCTTTAGAGTTAATTCACAACTTTCGATCAAGTATAAAGTAAGTATACTTTCATTCTTCGTTAAGTCATTTTGCAGAATTTAAATATTCTTACAGACATTCCTTCAATAACAGACAAAAAAAAAATCTAAGCAGTATAATTATAAACGATTTTTTTTAAAGCACACATGCAGAAAATATTTAAACTTTCCTAAATCGGAAAGTTCGTCAGATTTGAGATGTTAAATCTCTGTACATCATAAACCTTTTCCATTGTCCACTATTTGTCACAATTTGCAAGTTACCATAATTTCAGCTGGCGACTATATTTCAGAAAGATATCGCCAAAAATAAATATTCGTAGCCAAGAATAAATTCGCTTTTCAAACGATGGTGGTGCCATCTGGTTGAGATAGTCCTAACTACACCAAAAATAATTCAGAATGAACTTAAAATTTTAAAAAAGTTAATTAAGAAAAACATAAAACTTAATTCTGGCTACACTAGTCCAAAGAGGGAAGCTTGCTTTCTTATATACTATTTAATTCTACTCTAAAAAAATGTTTTTTTCTGTTAAAATGTCTTTTGCATTTCCACCTCCTATACTTTAACATAGAAAAGTCAAATTTCATTTTGCAAAAATGCTGAAAACTGTGTAATTTTCCAAAAAATCAAAATTCAAAAAACACTATCCTTTAAACAATTATTTTCTTTATATCCATAAAATTTTTTATTATTATTGGAGCTTTTTCCTACCCACAAATGCCTTTGCCATTTCATCCCTATCCTTAAACATTGACCGAAAACAGCCTTAACAATAAAAATAATTTAAACTTTTAAGTTAACAGGTGCAATGCAATAAAAGAGTAGGAATTCCCATCTATTACAAAATTAGAAAAGTCACAGATGGTATCACAAAAGTAACAATTATGACAAATGACAATCTGTTTTTAAAATTAATACATATGAGATAACAATTTTTTTTACCTTTTAGCTAGAGAAGTCCACTGTTGCAACCAATCACAATTATTTATATTTTTCATGCAAGCCTGAAAAAAGTTTAAAAAGTCATTATTTAAATTAATTCTAAACCAAACAAATTAGCAATAAAATTAAGTTTCTTACTTCCATTATTTCCAAAATTGCATCAGTTATTATTTCTAATGATGCCAAAGGCATTAGCTCATTATCTGCAGTAGAGCAACCAAAGGAGCGATCAACATGTCGACAGTTTGATCGAAAAGCAGTCACAGCAGCAGATTTGACTTTACTTATACCAAACAGTAGATAAAACTTTGGAAGTGAAAATTCATCCAAGCTAAGTCTTAAAATCCGCTGAGTTTCTGGAAAATAAAAAAGTGCATATAATCAATGTTCTACATTTAGGGACAATTTATTCTAAATAAATTAGGCTCAGAAAACATAATTTATACTAAATGTCAAAATATATCAGTAATCCTTACCTCCAAAAGATGGTTTTGTGCAAGTGCACAAGGAATGAATTACATTTATCACTAATCCATGAATGGATGCTCTTAAAGAAACAGGACCAGTATGCACCAGTAAAGTGACAATATGAAATAAATAAGGTAAGTGGCTTGCAACTGAAAAAGAGGAAAGAAAATGATTACATATAACAAACTTAAGTTCCATTAATTTTTACTTCAAGTATATAGTGTTTCAATGTCAAAAAAGAGAACAAACATACCACGAAGTACATAATACATAAACTTGGTGCTGCCATTACAATATCCCACACAAAAATCCTTTACATCCATATACGTTTAAGTAAAAAAAAAAAAGGTTTTTTTTCAAGCTCTTGATTTTAAAAATGAAATTTGAGAACTTAGTTAATCCAAGAGTCATTGACATTTTCATATATGTATAATTTTATTAACAAAATACTGGTTTCTCCATAAATTGATACTATAAATTAAGAACATAAAAAATACTGTAAATTCTGCTTCTTTATCCAATAACTAAGCACGATAGTTCTTCAGAGTGTCCAAGTCAAAACTTAGAAACCAAATTATTTTTCATTTGTTATGTCAGTATTGCCCAAGTAATATTGCATTGTAACATATGTATTTATTTAGTGTGTAAATATATTTATATTGACAAGCAAATTAAAAAAACTTCAGTATCAGATGGTAATGCAAACACATTATTAAAAATATATAAGTTATAATGTCAATACTGTTCTAATTTTAGCATGGATCTTTTTAGAATAAAAGAAAAAAAAAAGGTGATTGAAAACAGCATTTTGTACATAATTTAAAATTGAAAAGAAACAGGCAGAAATCCTATCACACTATGTTGACATTTCAGAATGTATTTAAAAGAAGTACATCATATTAATAAAGAATAGTTTTGAACTGCAGCTGTTAACAAATTTGACATCAATAAAAACTC
The DNA here is from genome assembly GCA_019973935.1 of Trichonephila clavipes. Taxonomy (NCBI): domain Eukaryota; kingdom Metazoa; phylum Arthropoda; class Arachnida; order Araneae; family Nephilidae; genus Trichonephila; species Trichonephila clavipes. Next base: position 158,182 of record BMAU01019389.1, on the reverse strand, counting down.
ACACTGGATATTATACTGATATCTTCCTCAGAAATACAGTCAAACATGCATATAACAAACCTGTATTTTGCAAACTTTTTCCTGGAATCAAGAATATTTTACGATTTTCTTCATAAAATAACCTCCAAATACTGAAGTGTATTTTCTATTTAATGAACTTTTTCACTTTGTGATTTGATTTTTTTTTCTCCCTATTTTTAAGATATTTCCGGATATTTTTCAAATTATTATCTCAATTAGTCCATTTTACAGTGATCAATGACCTTGAGCTAGTTTTACCATGCGTCTAACTCATTAATAGCAAAGAAATTACCATAACTTTTCAAATAAAAAAAATAAATAATAAAATTAACAGATTTTATCAGTAATTAAAGTTAAGGATGCATGTGCTTAAAGTTACTGGTTAAAATAATGAGTATTTAAAAGTAGTAGCAGGCTTAGAAACTGCATTAAAAATTCATTAATTTTAATATAAAATAATTTTTTAAAGTTGGAAATACTGTGTACTCCTAGACAACTTGTTTTTCTAGTTTTCCTCACGGATTTCTTTTTGATGGGTAAGATATATATAAAATGAATAAATATTAATTTTTAAAAACAATGTGAATAATTACTTTTTTAAAATATAGCATTTATGAACTTAAAATTTGTTTCATGTGGTTTCTTAAGTATATTAAAGGATGGATTTCTATTTAACAAATTTTTCTACATAACAAACTTTTTTTCAGGATCTAGTGACTTTGTTATAGAGGTTCGATGGTAATTTATTTTGAAATGTAGAAGTAATAAAGTATATTATTCCCAACACTGACGTATCAAGTTTTGAGTGAGGCCTGTGTGTGTATCAAGATTTTTGTAAGGCTTTTTTTTTTGGAAAATAAAAATGATTGCATTGATAAAATTTATTTGAAAATGTCAAAATATTACACATACTAGGGCCCCATATCATTGATTTGGCTGATATAGTGGTAGCTACACCCCTGATACCAAATTTAATGAGTAACTTTATGCAGCCTATATTAATACAGGTTAATTAAAATTTCTAACATTTACAAGTTTAACAAAGGGATAAGTATTTTTGGTTATTTTAAAAAAAAATCGTAATTTTTAATTTGTACATGATTTCTGGAAACAAGACTATTTTCAATTTAGTGTTATATACATAATAAAACAGTTGCAAGAGCTTTTCCATTGCGATTTTGTCAAGAATGGTTGAGATCAATTGTGACAGAAGAAAATCGCTATTTGTACTTTGTTTTTCTAGAAACAATTTTTAACATTCAATAAAATTATATAAAAAACAAATTGTAATTACATTAGCAAAAGAGGCAGAAATCTTGATTTTTTTTTCTTGATTTTTGCAACTGAGCTTTTTTTTTCTAATATTATAAAAGGAGATGATACTTTATGGGTGAGAAACTTTATTATATAATCTATCCTTCCATCTCTCTCTATATATAATATGAAGTTTTACTTTTTTTTATATCTAAAAAACTATTCAACATTTATTAACAATATTTTTATTACTATTTCACATTTATTATAAATTTCTAATAATTTGAACAATATTTCTACAACAATCAATATAAAATTTTTTCAATGATCTTTTTTTTTAAATATCGCATGCGAAATTTCTTGAGATGTTAATGTTTTTTATGTATAAAATGTGACAACTTGTAACCATTTTTTTCTTCTTAAAATGAAAATCTTTAACCCTAAAATGGAAAGTAAATTTCATTTCAATTAATAAGAATTTGTTTAATTTTTGTACCCACTGTAAATTAAAGTTTCAGTTCCTTGTAGTAAAAATGCATTATTTTAAAACAGATTTTTCATTAATGAGCTGAAACTTTGATGAGATTGTGAGTAATTAAATGAATAAACCATACATTTATAAAAAATGATGCTACTCACCATCCAGTGAATTATTGAATGACAGCATCAGGAGATAACGAGCTAAAATAGCAATGTCATCCCACATTAAGTGTTGCTCTAAAGTTGGTGTAGGAGAAGTACAAGTTTTCTCAATAACCTACAGGTAGATAATAGACAGTATTGGCAAATAATTTAGTGTTAATAATTGGAAAAAATTACAGACTTAAATACATTGTATAAATTTTTAAAGTATTTAAGAGTAACATATTTTTTTAAAAAAATCAATACAGATTACACAACTTTAGAACAATATACTTAAAAAAAAAGTTTTTGCTGAAGAGAAAACTTATAAAAATAAAATGTTATATAAAATTGCACTAAATTTTTTTTTCTTACTTACCCGACATAATCGACTTATTACTTTCAAAGCAACAAGTTGCACATTTGAAGAAGCTAAAGCAACTGCAGTATCTGCCATAATTTCAGATTGAGCTGATCCTAAACCTCCTGTAACACTTCTCTGAAGGAAAAAAATTAAAAAATTACATATAAATATTTTTTAAGAGCTTCGAAATGTCAATAGCATTAACTAGCCTAACAAAAGAGAAATTACAATTTAAAATCAATAAATTAATTAAAAAATATTTCACTTTTATAAAGCTATCAAGAACTGTATCCAATAAATCAGAAACTTGTCCAATATTCCCCCAAATTTTAGCTTGTATAGATGGATACATCTGGAAAAAAGATAAGATAATTAAAACACAAAATAAGCATAGTATTCAATTAACTTAAGGCAGACATTCAAATTTTAAATAAAAGATAACAATAACAAACAAAAGTATATCATAACTACAAATACTAACCTCTACTTCCTCTATGGTTAGAGTAATTAACTTATCTAAAATAGTAGCCACTCTTTGACGTTTGCTGTCATCATTATGTTTGCAAAATCTAAAAATAAATGGATTTATGCATTAATTATTTTTAAATATATTTATACTACTAAATATAAATCATTACTAGTTCCTAAATGATCAAAATTTAAAGATCATTCAGAAAATACCATGTTTAAACAATTGAAATATAAATTACAACTAATCATTATTGTTAATGAAATGATATACAAATTATATCACAATTCTTATATTTTTTCTTGTTTTTATATTTGTTTAATTTCTCAGATATGAAAGAATTTGCTTAAATTTTTTTTCAATAATGCAAATATCTACGAACAGGTATTGTTTTAAAATTTAAAATCAGTTTAGCAGCAAAAATGAATATTCATACAAAAAAATCTTATTAAAAGTTATAAGCAAGATTTTGTAATATAGAAGTCGCTACTCCATAAATTTAAAAAATAACCAGTTTCAAATATGAAATATTCTGTATAATTACAATTATAATTTTTAAAAATTTATTTATAGAAGGAATATATCTATAAAGAAAAATTCTTACACATGCAACAATTTTATTTGAAATAAAAAACCTATAATAAACCACCATTCAGATCATTTGACAGAAAAATTTCCCACAAAATTATGCAGAATCTATAAGTATACTTTAGTTAATAACAATTTTTAAAAGCAGACAAATTACTTCTACATACAAACAACTACTTCAACAGGTTAACATGCAGAGGATATATATTTCATGCATATATGTTGCTTCCTATTTCCATAAAAAAATATGACTCTTAAAAACAAAAATATAACACAAAATATGTAACAATTGAAAAAAAACTATAAAAAAAAAGACATCAAGCTATTCTGTCAGACTTACACGAGGTTTACAAACCTTGTTAAATTTGGTAACCAGGGTGTCATGTATTCTAAACATAAATGTTTCAATTCTATTGTAGAAGAGCGGAAACCTTGGATACATTCCTCAAGAAATTCTAAAGTCAAATGGGATGCATTTTGAGCCAATTTTTCACTGATTTGTTTAATGAAAATTGTATTATTTGAAGGAATGCAAAGACCTGCATGAAAGAAACATTTAAAATCAACTAAGTATTATCATTAAAAAAAATAGAATTAAAAGATAATTATTTTAAAAAAATCTAATGTTTGTGGTATACTTAGTTAATGAAATAACTTGAGAATTATTTATAAATCAAATTACACAGAATGGTTATCTTCAATATTTTTCGCATAAAGAATTTAAATATATAGAAAAATATAACCTAATTTTTTTTAAAAAAATGACATATTCTTATTTTTTTGCTAATTATGATGAGTAAAACATATTTGCATCAAATTACAACATGAAAATTTAAACCAAGAACTCATTTAAAAAAAAGTTGGTTAATTTTCATGTGACAAATAAATAATAATTGTTTAAAAGATCACTATAAAATGAAATATCCTTCCCCTCCACATTTTTCTTACTTAAAAACTCAAACTCAGTGGCACAACAGCCCATGAGGGCCAGAGCCTACCGTGCCCATCCCAGTATACATGATCATCGGGCACTGAGGTGCATGAGCAGATGTCCCAATCAGGTGGTCAGTCTGAAGCGAGACCCCCAGTGTTTAAGACCCCAAGCAAGCTTCATTTATTGACCCACTGCAGTAGGGATGAAAGGCAGTCAAACTTGCCCAGCCCAGGAGTAGAACCCAAACCTGTGGTGTGGAAGCTCAATACGCTACCAATTGACCACTGGAAATTTTTTCTTACTTAAGTTACACAAATTAAGTTCATTTACATTTAAGCAAAGTATGATATCTAAGCCTGTCGTTTACAAAAAAAAAAAAAAACTAATTAGAGAAAACATTTAAATTATTTAAGAAATATGAAATTTTTTAACAATGAGCTAATTGAAAAAAATACATATATACCTGCAGTTTCCAAAAGCTGCCCCTCAATTTTCAAATCAAAAGTACCGGTAAGTGCACACAAAAGATTGTAAGCGGTCGTTCGCAGATTAGGATCTGAACTGCCAAGATTTAGTAAGGCCATATTCAATAGAGTGCCTGGAACATCTTTGGGACGAATTTTAGTGTGCACAGTAACAGAATCCTATAAAAGCCATAATTTATTATACAGGAGAATTTGAATAAAAGTTAAAAAATACTCTGGCAAAAAAATATAAAAATAATGACTAAGTATTCTAAACCAGAAAAACTCCACTTATGATTAAAAACGTGCATTCAAGTTAATTATAGAAAAAGAAGCAATTATGGGTAACCAAAAATGATAGACAGTTTAACATATATTCAAAAATTAAATAAAAAACTTCAAATATACATACTTCACCAGTTTTCTTGAAAATTGAGTAATTTAATTTAATAAATTTTTTAAATCAAGTAGTTGAAAGAAAAAAAATATGTTTTAATAATCCCCCCAAACAAGTATACAGTCGAACCTCTATATTGCAAATTTTTTTATGTAGCAAACTTTTTTCTGGAACCTTGGACATTTCAGGATTTTCTTCATAAAATAACCTCTCTATAGCGAAGTGCATTTTATGTAAAATGAACTTTTCCTTTTGTGACTCACTTTTTTTATAGTATTTCTGAAAAAATTTCAAGTTATTCTCTCTTTAATACATTTTATAGAGATCATAAATCTCGAACTGGTTTTATTAGATCCTAACTGCCTGAGAGCAATAGAGTTCTGGACGTTTCATCCAAGAAGTGCAACCTTTACCCCCATTGCCCAGTTCTCTAGAAACATCTTTGATATCCTCTTTCCCCCTCAGTGGAGTTGTCCCTGTGTTCTAATTATAAAATAATGCAAGTTTAATATTACTTGTATGCTTTAAATTATAAAATGTCCTTAAAATTCATTAATTTTAGTATAAAATTATTTTCTTAATATTGAAAATACAGAGAATTCTTCGACATTCTTTTTTCTTGTTTCCTTGCAGTTTTTTCTTTCTTTTTTAATGGGTAAGATATATAAAATAAACATATATTAATTTTAAAAAAGGTGTGAATAATCACTTTTTTAATATATAGTGTATATGAATTTAAAATTTGTTTTATGTGGTTTATAAAGTATATTAAAAGATGAACCTCTATATAAAACAAATTTTCCATATAATGAACTTTTTCGGGATTTAAAGACTTCATTATATAGAGAGGTCCGACTGTACTTATAAGAGCAATCTAAAATTTTAAAAAAGTTAAGAAATTTAATAGCATAAACTTGATTGCATACCAAGATCAAATATCATTATACCATTAAAAAAACATTTAAATCACAAATCAAAATTTTTTTTAACAATTCTTGAATTTACCAGCTATGTTTATAATACACACATGTATCAAAAATTACACAGAGCGCAAATATTTCAAATTGATCACAACTGCAATTGAAATGAAAAACTACAGAATTAGACTTACAGGCTGAGAAAGTTCCCAACGAGTTCGAATATGTATTATAGCTTGAACTATACTATCACAGTCATTATGGATGAAAGACAGTGGGCCACTTTCATTGGCTATAGTTAGCGTAAACTGATTATCATCAACCAAACACACCTAAAAAATCATACAAATATCCCAATTACTTAAGTTATTAAAATTTAAGTTTAGAGTATATTTAATTTCTTTAAATTCCTCGTACATCGGAATAAAATATAAAATTTAAGTTTACAGTATATTTAATTTCTTTAAATTCCTCATACATCAGAATAAAATAGAGAAAACAACGCCTTACAAATTTTATTGTAATATTTTTAAATAATGATCGACAGTAGTTTGAAACGTACTTCCTCAATTTCTGATGCATAGTACACATCATTCAGTAAAACTGAATGTCCAATAACTTTGGTTTTTTCAGCAGAAGTAACTTGAATAGCAGTTGGCCCAACCTAAAATGAATATTAAATAAAATTATTAATACAATTTTACATATAGTAATAAAATAGTACTATAAATTTAATTTTAAAAGCACACACTTCCTAAAGTAAGAAAATTATAAATTAATTTAATCATTACTACTAAACATTATAGCAAAGAAAATATAAGGCATTAGATTTTTTTAATAAATGTAAATAAATTCAAATATTCATACTATATAATCAATATACAAAAATAAGTATAGTGACAAAAGTAACAAGTTGATAAAAATCAAGAGAGATCCATTTTTATAATAACTATACACACTAAATATAATGCATATTAAATTCAGAAATATTAAAACTCAGCTTACTTTTATGGCCACTTTTGTATCTTTGTGAGACAATTTTAAAGCATTATTAAAAACTTTTAAATCTTCATCTAAAGATAATGTAGCTCCTGGTAAACGCTGTTGATCTGTTTCAATGTAATCATTTAGTCTTTGAGGTGTATCCAAGAAAATCAATTTCCTGCAACCCTAAAAGAAATTAAGATTTTCAAGTTTTCATTTAGAACCAAATCAGGTAATCAGTCTGGAAGCAAACCTCGTTTTTAGTTTCCAAGCAAGCTTGGTACTCATTTTATCGACCCACTGCAGGGCTGAAAGGCTGAGTCAACCTTGCCCAGTCCGGGGTTGGAACCCTGGACCTGTGGCATGGAAGTGCGATGCACTGCCAATCAGCCACTGGGCTTATATATTTGCATAAAAAATATCAATTTTGAAAATTTTGTTCATTTTTATTAGAAGTAACAGGATTATAATGAAATAAAATATATTACTTTTTCACATGTAATTGAACAAATCACAATTACCTTTAAAGAAACCAGTATTCTGTCATGATATTTAGTATATTCCCTAACCCAAGAATTACAGTTATAAATATAAGCTGCTTGGATCTTTTCATATGCCACTTCTGGAAGCACTACAAACCACTTTTGAAGAAATTCAGTCTAAAACATAAAAATTATTAATATTTGAAAGTATTAATATTTCTTACATACAAAATCTGACAAATTGAAATTATTTTTAAGCGATTTATAAAATAACATTAAAAAGAGATTTAAATATATTTTATGTATGATTAAAGAAAACATTACATACTCGGAAACGATTTTCAGTACTTGTATGAGTAAAATCCACAACCAGTTCAAAAGCTTTATGACAGAAAGGTTTAAGGGTTAAAATTACATGATAAATTAAAAGATCACCATTTGTTTCACCAATCCTGAAAGTAGAACTAAAATTAATTTTGGAGACACAGTCAATTTTGAATCTATACTCAAATAATTAACAAAAAACTAATAATAACAATAAAGTAGAAATTAGGAGGAAAACACTGTAAATTAGAATAAGTAGAAATTAATTCCATAACAATAGTTTATAATTTTTATAGAGTGAGTGAGTGTTTGGGTTAGTGGCACAAGAGCGAACTTTGGCTATGCTGCGTCAAACACATGTTGTGAGTGAGTATGTGGTTTTTTGGTGCAAGAGCCAATTCTTGCTATACTACACCAAACATGTTAAAAAATGAAAAACATTATATAATATCTAAAACACAGTAACAGTTGCATAGGGTAAAATATCACATAAAATATAAGAATCAAATTCATAAGGTAAAAACATTTAATTTTTAATGGGGGACACCCCACCATGTCAGACATAAAAAATTGCAAAAAACTGGTTAAAATATATGTTGCTTCAAAAGTTATGAAGCTATAAAAATCACTTTTTATCATTTCTAACACAAGTGGATGTTAAAAGGTGAGAATATTAATTTGACAAAGGTGTTTCATTTAAAACGTATTCCTCTGCATTGTATCCCAGCATTTCCTCGTCTGATGGATCCTACGATGGAGAACTTTCCTCAGTTTGTAGGGTGACAATTTTTATTTCAATATCTAAATTTCGCTTTTTTTTTTGCATTTTGTTTCAAAGCTTGAGTTGTAGCAGATACACGTGAAGTTGATTATCACATGCCAGGATGGATGGATTAGGTACAGAAAAAGGTGGCTTTTTCTTTTTTTGGTAGGGAAGCCTTCTTAGGGGGAAACAAATCTTTTGGTTTGGTGATGCATTTTTTTTTATCATTTAAAAACGCAAATTAGAATTTTCGGGTGCCAACGCCGAGGGCATTTATACCCAGATAATCATTTAACATTGTACAAACAGGGATATTAAATTCAGGATGAATAGATGGATGAAACTCTGACATTGTATGTTCTATTGAAGATGTGGAAACTGAAGGAATTGAAGGAGGTGTATTTGGCTTTTGTAAGGATATTAAAGGTTGAAGTAATTGTAAAGGTAGGCATTTGATTTTTGTAATATTTTTATCAGTTTGTCATGTAGTGGTAGCAGTTGAGGGTTTGGCAACTTAGGCGTAAGTTTAGGATAACTGTACGGCTATTAATTTTCGGGCTTCTACGTATGATATATTTTTATTAGTTTTAATGGTTTAGATTTATTTTTCAGTGTTCCATTTAGGGCACAGTTTTGAGTAGGATAAATGAGGCTGTGAACAATTAATGCATTTCTGCTCCAGACTGCAATCTGTGGAAGAATATCCATCAGATGCACATCTAAAGCACGTCAATTGTCCATGGCAGGTTGTTTGTGAATGTCCGAACCTCTGACACTTGAAACAGCGCAGAGGATTTGGAATGTATGGATGTATTTTGCAGTTTTATGTATGCCTGTATATTTGCTTTGATTGTTGTAGGTAGTTTGGGGTTATTGAAAATTAGAATTAAATGTTTTTTCGGAACAATAGTTGAATCTTTTTTTTTGTTATTCGCCTGACTTGAAATACACCCTGATCAGAGAAAACTTCAAGTATTTCTGATTAAGGAGTGCTCAACAAGTCAGATTCAGAAATGACACTTCTGCAGGAGTTGACAGTTTTATGTGGACTTATTGTTACCAGAGAATTGAGAAATGTTTTTGCAAGAAGATAGGACTTTGTAAAGCAGACTGGGTTTCGATAAGTAGATCCCCTGACCTTAATCGTTTTATGCATTTCAGTTCACCACCTATTCCCTTTAAAGCTTTATGGATAGCAAAAGGCGATTTCTTAGACATTTCATTGATAGGTAAAGAAACAAGTAAAAATCTCGAATGTGTTGGTATCTGGTCTACGGTTAGAGAGGGTAAAACTAGGCCTTTACCCAGGCAATTCTGCATTGGATCCATAAGCGTGAAATAGACTTCGTCCTGGCATGCCTCCATCCACAACAGAGTCCAACAAGGGAGGCAGTGTGCCGGTCATCTGGTAAAAAACAGGCACTGCGCTTACTTGGAGTACACCCAAAAATAGTGCTACAACATCAGGGTGAGGATCCATCGGGTAAATCTGACACCCCTATCTGTAACACTAACCCTACAGCAATATCTCTCCAGGTACACTGAAGAGAGTAACACAAGTCAATTGACAGGAGTGGGCTCACTCCTGCCTCCCCTCTACAGCAAAGTGTGGGCCAAAGGGAATGCAAAGCTATCCCCAGGACACTATTTTCCTCCTTATGGGATGCCGCACACAGTAAACATGTGAGTTGGAAAACCAACAGTGTTAGTAAGAAAACAAAGAAATAATTTGAATATTGAAATAAACAGTCAGAAAAAATTAAAAAAGATTAAACTTATTAAATGCAAAACAAAATTAATACAAAACTATGTTTGTAATGAATATTGAGTTTCCTAATAAAAACAAAATCAATAATTTTATACAGGTACATTTTGAAATAAGTCTGTAGTCTAACCATTAAAAAGAAAAGGGAAATTTGAATGACAAGAAAGAGGGACAAAAATAGAGAAAGATCCCAAGAGTATCCCAGGTTTGTGAAGTCCGTGTTTACCAAAGACAGTAAACCCTTTGAGAAAAGGAAAAGATCACTAGGGCACTTCGGGACTGTGACACCTAAAGAAGGCGAGCTCCCGAGGGGATAATTCTTATTGAACATCAATACTAAATTATAATATTAACTTAACTCAGTGGTGCAACATCCCATGAGGGACAAGGTCTACTGTGCTCAACTCAGTATACGCGACCTTGGGCCCTGAGGTGCATGAGCAGATGTTCCAGTCAGGTGGTCAGTCTAACACGGAAACCCCCAATGTTAAGTTCCCGAGCAAGCTTGGTACTCGTTTTATTGACTCATTGAATTGATGAACGGCTGAGTTGACCTTGCCTAGCCCGGGGTTTGAATCTTTGGCCTGTGGTGTGGAAGTGCGATGCACTAACCACTCACTCAATGGGCTTCAAATTATAATAGTATAAATGACATGATGAATTTATGCAAGTAATTGTAACATTCTTAATTAATATACTTAAATTCAAAATAATTAAACATGCTTATCACAATCCTTAAAATACACAACGTTAAGAGGTCTTCCTAATGTAATCAAAGGGACCAGCAAGATTAAATGCTTCAAAAATAATACAATCATTTTTATTTCTTTTTTGTGTGCATTTCACTTCAGTTGATGTTTTTCAATAAAAATCATTATGTCTATATCATGAAGATCATTAAAAAATGATGTAAACATTAAAATACTCTGATTCCCACTTTACTTGGATGAATTTAAAATTTATTATACATATTTGCATAAATACAGTTAATATAATATTTCTTTAAATGAGACAAATATTATATTTAAATATTGTAAAAAATGCTTACTTGTATCTCCTTGCTATGAAATAAAATACTGGGTGGCCACTTTTAGAAGTTCCAGCTTGATAAAAAATATTAAGAGACTTTATAGATTTAAACTCATCTTTTTCATGCATATTATGCTTCGACATTATTTCTTCAAATTTTGTACTTGTCATATCCATGCTGTTCCACCTGCGTAAATATAAAAAATAGCAGTACAGTCGAACAAATCAAAACTATCTCTATTAAAAGCATTAAAAAAATACACAGAAAGCTGCAGTCTATTATTACATGCAACTGAAAATGTGCAGATTCCAATAACCATGCTACTAAAAATCTGAAATACACTATTAAATAAAATGAAGCAGTGAGCCAATTACTATGAACTGACACAAAAGATGTAGAAAATTATTACACAATAATTAGATACCAAACCAGGAAACATTTCAATATTGAAAAGGGAAAAATTATTCCAAATAAAATACTTGTATTTGGCAGTTATTATGGGATTGAATTGATGAATAAGCATACTTCCTTTTAGTATTGTTATGAATGGAAAATGTATAATATTAAAAACAGAATAAAATATTTAAAAAGAAAATTTTTAAATATATATTAATTTGAAGTAATTATATTTATGTAATACTAACCAGATGATTAAAACAATCTAATTTAACATCTTCATGATTCTACTTCATTCAGTACTTGAGTGTAATGAAAAATATGTAAATGAATATTTAGAAAATAACTTTCATAATAAATGAATAAAAGCTTTTTTTCCCATGCAATGAAAGGAAAATTATATTTGAAAGTCTTTAAACAATGTCTTGATTATAATATTTTAAAAAGTAAATACTCACTAAATATTTGAACTACCTCAACTGCAGTTCAAAATTCAAACGAATTTCAAAAGGGTAAATAAAACGATTATAAATCTATTCTACATAAAATTTGATAGTTTCAACTCTTAGTTAATATTGTATTAATTTATATATAGTTTGAGCATATTTTAAATAAATCTAAATAAAAATGCTAATTTCATTACTAATCCAATATTCTGAATTTTTTTATAAGTGTTATATTACAAAGAGATTCAAATTTTTTAGAATACCTATGCCAAAAAAAAGCTTTGTTATGCTTTTGGTTTTAACAAGATCCTTATCAAAGAACTTCTAATTTCAAAGTATTTGATTTTTTTTAATTGACCAAATATAGTATCATGCTTATTATATACTCACACGACTTTAAGTCCCCGATTTATATCCATAAACATTGATGGGCCTTGCTTAGCATAGTACTCAGTTAATGAATGGACCCTATAACAAGAAAGGATGAAATATACTTCAAAATAAAAAATAATTTATATCATCATTTAGCCCTAACAAGCTTTATGCTAAATGGTATTAGTTTTCTAACTAAATTTACAACAAAAAAATCTGATAAGATGCATCCTATATTAGTACTTAGTTACAGTTTGAATTAATAAAAAATCAATTCTGAAAACATTTGCTGTCATGCATATGAACTATGATGTTTCAATGGCAGCTTAAAGAATGATAACAGATACCTGAATGCCATTAGCAATAAACTTGAAGCCTAAAAAAAACATGCATTAAGACAGCTTAAAATATGTATTAATCCCCCCAAGTAGGATTATTAGGAAAAATATATTAACAATATTTTTTTCACTTTGAATTTATAAGAGAATGTTCTCGAATATCAAGGCACCTAGCTGACTAAAGATATTAGGTTCTGATTATCACAGTATTAATGGCAATGAAAAATAAATGCATTTCTAGACCAAATATTCTTATGAAGGACTAAAATGTAAGAATACAATAAAGTAATTTCTGAGTAGATAGAAGATAGAAAATCTGTTTGAAGTTCATACAAACATAAAAGTAATTTTGAATAACACTAAAAAAGTGAAGGACAAGCCCTGAAATTCAAAATGGAATACGCAAGAAAAAAAAACCCAATTCAAATTTAGTTTAAAAAAGTCAACATGCTAACAAAGATTTTTGTTGTCCATGCTACTTGAGATGTTTAATGAATATTTTAAATGTAAGCAATATTTCTTCATGTAAGTGCTAATTAGATATAGGGGAAAAACTAATGGATTATAAAATAGTGAAACTTTATGCTCCAAGAATTCAAAAAGCATAGGGAAATAAATTTAATTTACAGGTCTCTTAATGAATCAAGAGTCTAGGTAAGACAATTAACCAGGGTTTAAAAGAATCAACACAGTTTCTTTCCTTAAGATTTTCTTTTCTAACAAAAAAATACATGGTTGTTATAAAACAAAAATAAGCATCATAATTAACCCTCCAAAATATTATTAAAATAATGATTAAACATATTTAAAAAAGATAATATGAAAACAAATTTAATATGAACCAAAATATTAAAATCATATACCAAATTGAGCACTTAATTGTAATACCAAACACAAAAAATAAAAAAAAATACATCATACTATATTTGAGATCTTATATAACCTATACAAATAAATAAAATATAAAAATAAAAGAACGAGTGATTGTGAATACTTTTTATAACTGAAATTCAATAAATATTATGCATTTAGTCTGAACCAAAAAATGACATGCAAAAAAAAAAAAAAAAAAAATCCTATAAAAAGGCATGTGGAAATTGAACAGAAGCACAAAAAGCAATATGAGTAAACATAAAACCAGGTAAAATTGAAAAAGGGGGATTGAAAAGATGATTTAATTCCTTTGAAAGACTAAGCAAAGAAAGAAAATTTTTACTTTTTTTCCATATTTAAATCATTTTTCAACTATTTTTTACTTATATACCACCAACCACATGTGAATCATATTGATCTATTATTCTTTGAAATAATAAGTATTAAGTTTACAAAAAATACAAAGAGCATTCTTTACATAAACTCAGTGCCGCAACAGCCCATGAGGGCCAGGGCCTACTGTGCCCATCCCAGTATACGTGACCATTGGACGCTGAGGTATATGAGCAGATGTTCCGATCAGGTAATCAGTCTGATGCGAGATCCCCAGTGTTTAAGTCCCCACGCAAGCTTGGTACTCATTTATCGACCCACTGCAGGAGGGATGAAAGGCTGAGTTGACCTTGCCCAACCTGAGGATAAAGCCTCGGATCTGTTGTGCGGAAGCGCAAAACACTATCACTCGGCCACTGGGCCTACATTCTTTACATAATTCATTAAAATTCCTGGAATATCAAATTCAAAACATATCTGATCTTACTATGAGTAATACACTTTTAGGTTATTGCATGGTAAGGAACAGATATTTAACAGATTTATAAAATGCATAGGAAGGATGGAATTCAGTGTATATCTAATGAAGGTATTGCAAGTTATACATAATGCAGACTGTACAAATGTTGCTTCTTGGGAAAACAATTAGAAAAGGGTACTCTTTGAAAAACTTTCAAATATTGGATCAGCTATGTATGCTGTTCACAAAATTGTACGATAGTTTTGGTGGATCTTTTACAATTCATTTCATAAAGTAATTTTAAAGTTTTAGCATAGTTCAACAAAAGTTATTATGAATAACATGTCGATTGAGAGCATCCAAGTGTGATTTATGATATTTAAATCCAATAATATAAAGGTCATAAAAAAATAATTATATTGGGTTGTTCCATAATTATTGTTCACAATCAATGTAGGCAACTTCTACAGACCATTCTGACTGGTACAATAGTGATGCATTACTAACCAACCTAACAATGTGAAAAGGAAAAGTACACAGACTGTATAAATGTCAGTCAGGGCCCTGGAAAGCAATGCCACATGTAAATCGTGATTCAGCACCATTTTAGGCTTGGACATTTGGTGGCTGCAACAGCTGACAAAGTCAACAAAGCATGGGGTGCAGGCACAACAAGTGGGGGGACGGTCTGTAGATATTTAGCCAAGTTTCATAGCAGCGATATGGAGATTGACCATAAATCTTGAGCCAGTCATCCAGTGTGGTGTAACATGGATCACTTATGGCAGAAAGTTGAGGCCTACTCAATGTCAACGATACAACAGCTAGGATCCATTCTCTCTGTAGCACCACAGTTAATTCCCCAACATTTGGTAGGCTAGGTATGGTGTAAAAGCTAGAAACATGGATACCACACGCCCTAACAGAGGATCAATTTTTAAGGCACCTAGAGACTTGTGAATCTCTGTAGGAGCACAAGGTTAGAGAGCCATTTTTGAATTGTATTCTGACTGGGGTTGAAAAATGGATGTTGCATGACTATCGCAAGTGCAAAGCACAGTGGATCCCCAAGATCGTGGTTCATTATGAATTCCTCCCACGAGATCAGACCATTAATATGGACATATACCATCCATTGAATGAATGCCACAGGAAACTTTGCATCAAACAATCAGTACTGGTTAATAAGTCAGGTCCTATACTCTTGCATGAAGGAGTTTAAACCCATGTCTCAGGGTAGACAGTAGAAGATGCCAGGAGGTTGGGGTATGATTTTCTGCCGCACCCACCTTAAACTCCAGAACTGGCTTCGACTGATTATCACATGTTTCAACAGTTGAACAAGTGTGTGAGGGACAAACAATTTCCGAACCAAGATGCTTTGATTCAGGGGGGTTGTGATATCTTTGACCAATGTGATGCTGACATCATGGCATTATTTTGCTCGAAACTTGTTGGGCGAAGTGTATTTTTTGCTGATGGTGGTTACTTTGCTGAATAAAATCCATTTCTTTCTTTGTGATTTATATCTTCTTTTGTGTTCCATTTTCAGCAAATAATTATGGAACAACCTAATAAATTAGAAGTAATACCCTGAAATTCAGGATACTGACCATCTTAATCATTATTCCTAGGCCTAAAACTAGAACACTGCTCTATGTCATTATTACATATTGCACCAATATAATGTTTCCTAATGATAGCACAACTATAAAGGAATACATGCAATAGGTTTTCAAGCATATAAGTCAACATGATTACCAATAAATAAAAAATCTTGTAGATATCTATATTGACTTCATTTGCAAAGTACATACCTATCTGATCAGGAATATGATTTTTTTGTTTACAACTAGGAATAAATATTTATTCCTCTTGAGGGAAAGTACTATTTTTACATGATCTTAAAAATGTTTTACAGAAGTTCCTTTTCCCTGGCAGCTTTCTCAGCAACAAAATAATGATTTAAGACATGTATATAACTGCTTTTCTACAAATGTTTTACAGGCATTTTGTATTCAATATTTCCAGAGAAAAAGGAAAAATTTAAGTTAAAGAGCAGAAACTGATAAGATTTTACTGTCAAATTTTATTACTCTAACTAATATAATACTTGTATACTGCTTTTTATACAAATAAAATGTCTTGTCCACTGTAATGCACTTACACATTACTTTTCATCTGGTAACATTTCTTGCTTTATCATTAAGTGGTTAAGAGAAATGTAAAAATCAATTGCTCCTTGGCAATTCTTATTCTTGAGCATCATAAGAGATCATGAGTTTAAAATAAATTCATTTATTCCCAAATATAACATCATTTGAAAAGCAATACTTTTCAATGTGACTAATAGAATTAATAAAAACATACTGTTCTGTGGAATTTTTTTTAAAAAGTTCAGAATATCAAATTATTTCAAAGTTTCCTGGTTCCTATAAATTTCTACCTAAATTTAGCTGCTTGATGAAACATTTCAGAGTGATTTTTAAATATGTAGTTTAATTCTAGATTCACTGCTCCATTTTTTAAAAAAAGAAACTAAAATGCCCAAAATTTACAGGCTGTATGCAAGCTACAAGTGATGGAAGTGATAACTGGAAAAACTTTTACTTGTTTATATTTAGCATACACACATTGAAGTTGTAACGTTCTAGAAACTATGACCCAACAGACAAATATTTTTGATAGAAAATAAGAGCAAAAGAATAACAAACTCAAATAGCTAAAGTTAAGGTGCAACATAAGTGAAGATACATTTTTATGCTTAACACATATTCAAACAAAACAAACTGAGGCATATATTGGAACATAAATTTTCATGCAATACATGCTTCAGATGAAATGAAATGAAAAACTCATAATATAGTCTAATTCTTAAATGTAAAAGCAGGTGTTCAAATCATACTGAGAATCCACTGGTTTATGCTCTGGTGGTCCTAAATATGCCAGTAGAGTGGCCATTTTATCAAATGGTCGTCGGCCAACAGCTTTGTGATCCCTTGAACTTGATAAGTAGTCACCTATTTTCTCTTGGTGATTCCATAAAAGTCTATGAAGTGCATGCACATTAGCATCACTGATAAAAGACATGCTATGGCTAGCTTGATCAAGTGATTCTAAGTCAGAAGTTATTTGAACCACCCATCTGTCAAAATAAACAAAAATACTACCACTGAAACAAAATATATGTTTAATAAATATTTGAAAATATTTTTAACATGAACTGTCAGAACCTAAGTAAAATTTTAATAATTATTTTTAAGGTAAATGAAAAGTTAAATTTGTTTTTAATGTTACACAAATTACTTATATTTAAGAAGAAAAAAAAAAAGATAATAAATTTTTTTAGAAACAAAGAGTTGATGCATCATTACTTACATGTGTGCATAAAAATAACTAAAAACAACTTCAAATAATATTGCTAAACAAGGCCTACATTGATGGTACTGAAATGCTAGATAAAAATTAAATAAGCTCTTTTCTCAAGTAATTTACAAAGCATTTTTCTTGAAAAAATAATTGTTTACATCATTTACATACATCAATCAGCATTAATAAAATATACAATGAATGAGTTGTTGACAAACTATTTGCACTAATTGTATCTAAATTCATTTGGTTGCATTGTCAAATATCTCATTTGAAGTTGACTATTGAATAGTATACTAAGCAATATAAAATATTAAAAAAACTACGACTTTAAATAGTATATTTGACATCTACTACATAATGTCTCAAATTCTAAAAATAAAATTATTTTATCTAAACATCTATTTATTTATACAACTGTAAAAATATTAGTATATTTAAAGCTAAAATAACAACTTTATAACAAAATTTTACACAAGCATATACAGTTTGCCAGTACATAACTGCAGGTAAGAAATTAACAGAGCAAGACTAACCTCCGACCATGTTCAAAATTCGCACGTAGAAAGTCATTGAAAGGAAGCATATGTTGTTCTTTGCTGAATTCTACATGATTGGCAATGTTTTGCAAGATTTTCGACATTAGCATCAGTCCTCGCTTGGTACGGACAGAAGGTTGCTTATCAACTATTCCCATTTCAAATGGAGAAACTTAAAAAAATAAAAACATGAGTGCATAAATTTTGATGTTTTTCTATGAGTATACAAAATACATAATATATATACAAAGTAGAACTTTAAAATTTCTATCTAATACAAAAAATCCTAATGAAAAAAAAAAAAAGGCAGGAACTTTTTAAAAAGAATTTTAAAAATGATATTCATACTAAATAAAAAAAAATCTTTTTATTAATGGAACAGAATTTAAATTTTACGGTTATATGTTTAAGTTTTATTCTAAAAAATCTTTTAAAAGAGATTAAAATTCTGTTCACCCATTCTTTAAAGAAGTTCCACATACCTAAATTTCTATGTTCTATAAAAAGTACTATTTAGTGAAAGAATTTCATGGGAATCAGAAAAAAAAATAAATAAAAACTTACCAACTACAGGATTGATAAACCGCAAAAATATAACCGTACCAACTGCACTGATATTGTGAGGAAAATTTGGAAAACGCTTATTCAGAACTTGATATAAACAATGACACATGCTTCGTAGCTGAATAGGAAACCTTATAAAAATATGCATGAATTATAATCATATATACATACTCTTAAAAATTCTTTTGATTGTTTAAGGTGAAGATTATTACCTGTCAGCTGATGATATAATAGCATTAAAAACTTTCTGTGTGATAGAAAGTAAATTTCTTCTGTTTTCTTCAACATCTTCTCCCTCATCCAATCTATCGTAAAAAGAAGAAAATAATCTTTAATAATAACATTTATTATTTAGCATGGGATTTTCATGCAATAAAGTAAAATTATAATGAGTACTTCATAAAAAGCTTTTAATACAGTTTTTAAATAGCAGTTAAAATAGAAAAGTAATATTTTAAATTATTAATTATTCCAAATATTAATCCAAACTTAAATTTTGTGCTTGTATAAAAAAATAACCCTACAGCATCATACAGTAAACTTGTATCTTTAGCTTTTTCTATTTTAAACAATTAACTGGAAAATATTTTTAGTTGTTACTAGCATATATATATATATATATATATATAAAGTCAATTCCTACTTAGGTCAACAAAGATAAATTTTATTTCAGTTATTTTTTATCAAACAATTACAATTAATATAAATATATATATATAAATGACAGAACCACAACATTAAGTGGCAATTAGTTATTATTAATTGTCATTAAAGTATTGTATAGTCATCCAAAACAATCGAGTATATAAAATTTCAATTTAACTGAATGCTTTAAAAGGTGAGGAAAAAAATCTTTTAAAGTGTTGACCCAAGTCACTAAAAATGAAGCCAAAATGACTGTATCTGTAATTCTTTAAATATAATTAGTTTCAATGAATTACTTTTAATTAATATACACTATTAAAACTCGTAGGTATAAACAAATGTATCTATCTATGATGCCCTATCTTCTCACAAACCGCACGACGCAGTAACTCGCCGAAGGTACCAAAATTTCAGGAATGATCCGAGGAATCTGTTTTGACCATTTATATTGAGATATTCCAATTAGTTAAAAAGATATTAATTAAAAGCCTTGAAACACATAATTAGAACCATTTTTCACCCCCAGGGGACAAGTTCAAAAAATTTTTTTCATGAGACTCAAACAAAAAATAATTACAGATTCGGAATGATCATTTATTTTGCCAACTTTTTTTTTTACAAAAATAATTACATATTGTATTTTTTACGTTTTTAAAATGAGTCGCAATTTTTTTTTTTTCATGAGACTCAAACAAAAAATAAACATTACAGATTCAGAAAAAGAATGATCATTTATTTTGCCACAATATGGTTTTATAATTTATTTTACAAAAAAAAATAATTACATATTGTATTTTTTTTGCCACGATCATTTTAAAAAATGAGTGCAATTGTATTTTTTATAATTTTTATGAGTATGATTTCTAAATCATTCCGCTTGAATTTTCTTTTGCGCTAATGTGAATTCTAACTTATATATATTTAACCAAACATTCAAACGTTCAGAAAAAAGAAATTGTTACAATAGCTATCTGTAAATTTTTCTTTTATTTATTACTTATAGAAATTTGATTTTAATAAATATATATATGCTTTTTAAAAGGATTATTTCTATTATTTCATTACTAAATGAATTCTTTGTTAATTAAAAAGTACATTGTTTAATATTTTGGATTAAAATACATTTTAGAGACATTTTTAAGCTAACTATATGTGACGATTGATTGATTCATGAAAATCTGAAATCTATTTTATTATTTTAGATTCTTAGAAACTAATCATTATTAAAAATGATGAAAGTTTTTTGTTTTACTCTTAGCATCAGAATTTTCTTTTTATTGCTTCACATTAATAATTTTTTAATTCTAACGCAATATTGTTTTTTATAAGTCATACATTGAAATTTGAAGCTATATCTTATCTGTGAGAAGGATGGGAAGATAGAACAATAATTTTATACTAAGAAAAACTGTGTTCGGGCTATAGAGAGTCGAAAGTAAACTGTCTTAAATCAAAAATAAGTAAAATGGAACAAATTTTGAAAAAGGGAAATTTTTTGACATAATTTTAGAAATCACTCACATTGTGTGCGTATAAACACACACACAGAAATGCTGGTGTCATAAGGAAAAGAGAAAGGCTGGGCTAAGTGGTGGTGTGTGTGCGTGGGG
Source organism: Trichonephila clavipes (assembly GCA_019973935.1). Classification (NCBI taxonomy): domain Eukaryota; kingdom Metazoa; phylum Arthropoda; class Arachnida; order Araneae; family Nephilidae; genus Trichonephila; species Trichonephila clavipes. The sequence continues at coordinate 136,860 of BMAU01019389.1, read as the reverse complement.
GGGATTCATTTTGAGAAAGAGTATTAGAAGTGTTGATTTTGTGAAGGAAAGGGAAAATTTATAAAAGTAGAGAAAGCCCATGCAATGTCAGGCCATGCAGCTAATTATAATTAAATTATCGTATTGCCACCCAAAACAATCATGTATAGAAAATTTCAGCTCAAACGAGCGCTTTGAAATGCAAGGAAGAAAACCTTTTAAAGTTTAGACACGCCAAAATGGTCGCTAAGTTGCTAACGTGGCTGTACCTGTAATTCTCTGAATATAATTAGTTTTAATCAATTAATTTTTATTAATTATAGTTAAATTACCATATTGTGATCCAAAATAATCATGTATATAAAATTTCAACTCAATTGAGTGCTTTAAAATGTATTTTATTAGCGAATGAAAATTTGAACAAGATTTATTTAGGAAGATTGTGAACTAATAGTAAGAATTGAAAAATTAAACCATTATGTTCAATAATGTTTTTGAATATTTTCAAACATATACATTAATTTTACTTATTTTCAGCCTTATTTCTTGTACAAACATTCTATTAACTATTTTATTTAATGTAATGATTTATGATGAATTTTTAACCAACATTTCAATTATATAATGGATATCAACAACCTCATAAAAACTCCACAAGATACATTATAAGTAATTGTATTACTTAATTTCTGAAATAAATTTTTTTTATAATTTTCAAACACATTGATTTCCCATCTATCTATGTATATAAAATAAATGAAAATTTTGCATTTCATAAACCAATAAATGTTAAAAATTATAATTTAAGCAGAAGATGTATGACAAAAGAACTGATCATTTTATTTCTTTGAGTATATTAGTTATTTACAAGATTCTCAATTTTTTGAGTAAATGAAATTTTAAAAAATCATCATACAAATATTCAATTTAGTGATGGGAAGTTATGTTAACATAATTATGAAAGCATAAATAAAATGGATATAAAAGAAATTTAAACCACTATCTCAAACATGAAGATATTTTAAAAATTCGTATTCATATATATACTAAAAAACAGATTGGGATTTAACTTAATGTAATAAAACTAACCGGGTTTTATCAACTTCATAACTGATATTTGGTTGATCTAAAAGTGGACTCAAAAGTGGATCCAGCAAACTCAATAAATAACTTGCTCCATATATCTTAAAACAAAATGCCATTATCTTGCTACCAAGACTGTTGCCTCTAAATAGTGTTTGCATACAATCTGTTACCTCAACCTGAAAATGGAAGAAATTAGTAACATTTCAACAGTTAAAAACTAGGACACAAACAAATAATAGCAAGAAAAATAAAGTGTGATAGTTTAGTTGTTATTAATGCCGCAGGCCCATGAAATTCATCATGAAAAAGGGCAAAGTGACGCCTGTTGTTAGCTGTAGCTTTGAGCACCATACAGGTGACAGAACGATTTAGCTCGGTATTACCCCAATTTTGAGAGAGAACACCCTGGGGGTGGTCAGGGGTCTCCCACTTCTCTTTCCCTCTCACCAACCTCACGAGAGAACTTGGGACTCAACAGCTATTTAAAGTACCCCCATGACGCGAAGACACTATACATTTACAAACATCCATGTCTTCTCCGGGATTCGAACCCAGGCCCAATGGCACAGCAGTCAGCATCGCTAACCACTATACCAGATGGGTGACTATTCGGCAGAAATATATATATATCATCCATACACATGTATATTCAGGTTTGTATATATTTTTAAAGAAATCTTTTTTTACTCTTTATCTAACGATGGTACTTATAAGTACCACCTACTTTAAAATTACATAGAATAACCATTTTTATAAATACTCAGACAATACTTCGCAGGAATATTCTTTTAAATCCACACAGGTTCTATGATGAGTATTTTAGTGGGGAAGGCAAATAGTTTTATAGCAGAAGTTGCATTTTCAGCTGACATTTTGATTGGATTGCGAAGATTGTCATTTTTGTTCTGAAGAAATAGTTAATGTCAAAAGGTAAGTGTTTTATTTTTTTTTACATGTTAAGGAAGACCTTAGGAAGCGATTTGACTATTTATTTAAAGTGAACAGTGTATATAATTAATTTTTAAGTTGAATAACTTTGTGGTACCAAAAGCACACTGGGTGTTGGAGCAAGAACTTAGTTGTTTTTTCATCTGTGTGGTTTTTATTGTTTTTTGGTGTGCTGTAGAGTCATCAATATAGTGCAATAGACTTATGGTTTTTTTTTGCATTTCTTTTAGTTTTATTTATTTATCTTGCCTTTTTATTGTTTTACTTTAATGCTTTCAAAAAATCTTGAACTTTGAATTTGAGCTTTTTTTTGCCACAAATTAAACATCTATTCTTATTAAAAAAATTAACAACATTTTAATTTCTTTATGTGTAACTGAGATTTAACAATAATAGGAAATTTTCAAGGTGCTATTATTATTATTTCCTTTTCTTAGAATGTCTGGAAAAAAGAAATTCTGTCTTCAAGAGGCTTTGGATTTATTACAGAACCTACTATCTGAAATCAATAATGTACTAACAGATGATTTTTCAGATGAAGAAGTCCCAGAAAATTATTTGTTAGAATTTTTGTTAGATTTTTAGGATGACAATTAAGAGACTGAACTCAAGGTGCAGTAGTTCATATTAAGAAAATACAGCATTTCTTATGCCAGGGAATGCAGTGCTTTAAAAAACATACAATCGAGACCTCATTCAAAATGCATAATGTGTAATGAATTTTTGTGTATCAATGAAAAAAAAAATGTTTCTTTGAATATCATAAAATTAAGTTTATGGGAAAATAAAGTAAATAATTTTTAAAAATTTAATAATCTTTAAAAATAAATATTTTGTACTGTAAAATATTAGTGTTCTATGGTTATTTAGCACTTTTAAGAGTTAAAACTGTGTCGAAAAGTCATTCGGTCTTTTCATATTATGAAAATATTTGAGACCTTTGTAAATTGATGGTACTTTAAAGTACCAATTTAATTAGCTGTAATGAGTTAAATTTCTCAAAGTTGAGTATTTCATTTATGTATATCCCTTAATTTTTGATGCAGTGATTAAATATATGTATTACATAAAAAAATTTGCAGTAAATCATAATGTGGTAGATAAAGGATTAAACTCATGTGTTTTGAGTTTTGCTAGGTAACATAAGCTAAATATGTAATGAAATTTTTTTTATCAGTCACTAGAATTTCAACTAAAGAAAAATCTGAGCTCCTACTGAGCTTTATGTTAATACAAAAGTAGAAAAACATGGAAGAGATACACACCCTTACCTCTTTGTAAAACATATTCCACAATAATTGAGCTAATAAATGCTTTGCATCAAAGAGAGTCACGAAAACCCTTGCAAGTTCATCCTACAACAACAAAAATATTATCAAAAAAAGTAATGTAAAAGAAATAAGTATAATAATTAATATTTTTATTCCATCTAAAGCTACATGATTTAAAGCTAAAGATTTAATTCCAAAATGAATATTTTTCTAATTTTTAAAAGGTTATTATAAGTTTTACAAAATGAAAAAACTATACTGTCTTGTTTTTTTTTCTTCCCCTTCAACAGATTTTTAAAAACATTTATTTTGTTTTGAGGCTTCTATAAGATTCTAAGTACAGTCAAACCCCGATTCAACGAATTAATCGGGACCAAACGTTTCATTCATTAATTCAAGATTATTCACAATATCAAGATAAACAAAACAAAAGATTTTGCACTTACCTTTACAAACTTCTATAATAGCAACTACACAAAAAATATCCATCGTTAGAATGTACACCTTTTTTATCGAACAGCTAAAGCTAAAACAGCTATAAGTGAACTATTATGCACCAGTTAATTGGAAATTTTAAAATACTGACTAACAGATGTTTGACAATCTTTTTTGATTTCTAACTTGAAAGAATTCTTTTTTGGTTTTAGGCAGAGAAAAGAAGGTACTCTGCCATTTACATTCTCCTCCATAAAGTATGTTTTCACAGTTTCTAAACAGTGTAAAGCATTCAAAACATAACAGTTTTGAAAGGAATTTCCTGTCCTAGTCAAAATTCACGTTATAGGTTACACTCATGATTCATCTTCATTGGTAAAGTCTAATAATAAGCTGCACCTTTTCCCATTGAAATTTGTTGCTTACAAGAAAAGCTTTTTTGTTACGTAAAAAAAAAGGATGCGTCATTTGAAAAGAAATCCAATTTTTCTAATTCAAACAAATAAACAAAATTTTTGGCTTTAGAAATAATTCTTTAACTCAGGGTTTATTATTTGTTAAATAGAGGTTTTTTGCTGTGATTTCAATCAAGGAAAAGAAAAAAAATTCGTTAAATGGGGGTTTGGTAAATCAGGGTTCTATTATATTTTTAATTCCTCGAAAGATATTTTAATAATATGTAGCCACTTCTTTACACTTATATATCTTATAAATTGTTTACTAATTGTTACAAAAAAGAAAAGCAAAAAATTATAAAATAACAAAGTATAAAGCTCACCTTAAATTAATCAATTAAGGCAATATATTAATAATGAAAATAATATTTACCATTTGGGGATTCACCACAACACTAGCTAAAGCCATTGCAATTGGTAACTCTCCTTTATCTCCAATCATAGTGACAAGCTGTACAAGCTGTTCATAACGATCAGCTAGAACAGTCTCTGCAAGCATATCAAACTCTGTACCTTGCTGCAAGATTTTAGTAAGAACTTCCATGAAGGCTGCTCTAGTTTGCAGATCTTTGTGATAACCCAAACCTAGGCAATAAAATAACAGATTTAATAAATAACCAAGCATAAATAATTTTACAGATGCTTACACGGATAGTAGACCCTTTAAAGTTAATCATATTATGCATTTGAAGGTATGAATAGACTAAAATATGCTTGCATAAATAATAATTATAAATAATATATAAAATGAAATTTTAAAAAAATCTCTTAAGGCTTACAGTTGGTTTTTCCTAACTGGATTGATTAGATCTCCTCAGGTAAGATGTGATATTTTTTTAACAAGGCAAGAAGGTTAAAACTTATTACCAAAGTAAAAGATGCCATAGTGCTCACATTTACAGATAAGCAAGTCTTTAGTCCAATAATTGACATAGATTGGATGTTTAAATTGGAATACCTTTCCACCCACACAGCACATTTTAAAAAACTAAATGAAACTACTACTTCTATTCAAGGAAATGAAGGAACAAAATAAGGGCCTGGTATAATAAAATTACATCTATAACTTCCTCTAAGTAGTTATAGCTCACTAGCAGGATCTGTAAAGAGAAGTACAGTTTATATTATTTTTTCAACACATTTACTCTGATGACATAAACAGATGGATATGATGAACTTGTCTTCCTGTGACCAACACAAACATACTGAAATGGTGAACAACAGCTTAAAATAAATATCATGAAGGAAGCCAAGAAAGGTTCTGGATGCAGGTGCATACAGAAAACAACGCAACTAGCAAGGCAGCAGTGAAAGGACTCAAGGGTTTTACTTCAAATGTGATCTCTGTGAGTCTGCTTTCAGACTGTAGACTCACAAAAAAGTATAGGAACAAACTTTATGGGGATAAAATTAACTAAACTCAATTATAAACATAATGGGAAAATTCTTCAAAACAGTTTCATTCATTGCATTAAAGATAAATGTCAAATTTGTACTGTTTTTTTCTTTTTATTCTTTGCATTCCAAATGCTTGAAATGTAGATGTACCGTGAGTATTTATTACCCAATAAGAGGACGGTAGCAGAAAAAGTTTAAGAGATGTTGTTCTACATTAGGGGAGTGAATTTCTTTCACTTAGGTTATATATCTGCTAAAAGTCAGATTAGTTCTGAAGTCTTATTTTTAACAAGAGAGGTTTCTTTTCCATTATCAAGACCATGCATAAACTGAAATTATGTTTTAAAAACTACATTACTCATTAAAACAGAAAAAGTAGAATATTAATTATCTATCTGATATTACAGTTGAAGCAATTTGCAGGGAGAAAAATTTTAAAAATGTTAATCAGTACATTATAGTCCATACCGAACTTTCCCAACTTATCTAGAGCAACATTCAATTTTGCTAATTCTTCAGAAATAAATACATACATTAAGCTATCTGGTGTAAATATGTACTGATTTTGAAAAAATTGTATGCATGATTTTTGATTTTACAGATCTACAAGAAGATTTATTGTTCAATATTATGCACTTTTTCCTTCATTCCAATAATTTACTGAGCACTTTACAAAATTGATCAATTAACAAAAATTCTATAACAGTTTTGATTCACATTCTTCAAAAAAGTAATATCTCAGTATAATATGAATCACATTAATTCATGGAAAGCAAGATATACAATTATTTAATTTCTGACAAAACAAATTTTATGTACAGCATACAAAGAGATAACCAAAATTTATTTATTATATAACTTACTAATTGAATGCATCAATCCACTATCAACATTAGCACTCAAAAGATTTGACATTGCTTGAATGGTACAAGTACGAAGCTCACTCATTTTAGAAACATTCAGTCTGTGACGGGAAACATCTTTTTCTTCTGTTGAGTCTCCACATTCATTCAACAAATTCATAAATAGTGAAAAATATCTAAAAAACAATTATTTTTTGTACTTTTGCAGAAAAATATTACGTAAAATAAGCATTTAAATTCAAAAAAAGATCAAAACTAAAATTGTAACTTCCCTTCTTTCCATTTTAAAAAATGTATATTGAATTTCTCATTTTAAAAATAAAAATAAACTTATAGTTTATTTTAATAAATGAAAAGAAATACCAGTAATTACATATTTTAGCATTCCAAAACAAATTTGAAATCCATGACAACTGATATTTAACATTATAGTGAATCAAATACAAGAAAATGTCCCTTTCTCACATCTTCCTAATAGCAAAAAGATAAAGTTTTTGCAAAATAACAACAAATGATAATTTAGATTATAGTTTTAAAAAAATTTAGAATGGAAGATTCAAATAAAATTAAGATTTTACCATACATAAAAGGGAAAATATATTAAAGTTGCAATATATATCTCATTTGATAGTAAAAATTTATTTATCAAGAACTTACTTCAAAAACAGTTGTGATTTAGCCTCCATTAAATCACCTCTGTCACTTTCTTCTGGTTGTAATGGCAAACCTCTGAGAAGGGCTGCTACAGCTTGCATGCAAGCTTGATCAAGATCTCGAGTTAAAGTTGTAACATCGCCAGAATTAGGTGGTGCAAGTTGATGACTATTACCCATCACCCAATCAGTGAGATATTCAACTAACTTGTTGCGAAATTTCATCTCTTGACGAAATGCCAGATCATCTCTTCTCACCATCATAGCCTCAACTAGCTGGCAAAGTTTAGTTTTTATCTGTATAGCATGAACAGTTGTGTCCAAGTGACGAACATATCTGTAGAGAAAGACAAATATATAACTTTTTAAATGATTAATATTAATGTAACAAACTAATAGCTCCTTCTAGATAAAATTAATCACTTTGCGACAGTTACATTAAGATAAAACTAAATTCCATTACCTGACAATAGCTAACATCATTCCTTCAATACTGCTTACTCCCAAATGCTCTGCAGTGTGATCTACTTTATTCTCCAAAACACTCTTCAAAATGAATATTATATGCTCTATAAATTGAGTATTTGGTTCTGTGACAACTACCTAAAAGAATTCAAATTAAGTATTACAAACAAAGAAATATGTGGTGTAAACATGTAGATAAATTTTAAATTAAAAAAAACCATTTTTTTATTTTTAACTTTTTAGCTGGTCTAATTTCACAGAATTAATTATAAATAAATATATATTTTAAATGTATAAAATTCTAAAAGCTTTGAAAAAATTATGAACATTTTTATTTGCAAACCCTTTAATAGCAAATAAAATGACCCTTTGAATTTTTGAAATGACATTTAAATTTCTCTGAAAATTATTTTTGCAGTTAGAATTATTTCTTGCCTAAATGATGGAATTTATTGTGTAAAAGCCAAACTTTTATTAAGATTAACAATAATGGAGAACTTAAATATCAGATAATACTCTATTAAGAATTCTACAGATCTGTAATAATTTGAATGTCTTATGAATGCAATAACTGATAAAATCATTCTACCATGCTGGGTGTAAACTATTCAATTAACCTGAAGACTAATAGAAAAACAAATCACTGATACACAGAACAGATTATTTATGACCCCAAAAGCTTCTTATGCAACAAATCTGCCTATTTTTAATAACAGTGACAAGTAAATTTCCACTTCTAGTTACAAGAAATACTATTCATAGACACAAACAAAAGGCATAAAATTTTGGTTACTTGTTTATTATAACTATACATTATTACTTTGATATACTAATTGAATTTGTAACATACTAATTGTTTGGGTTTTTTTTACTCAAGCAGTCTTTGATGCTTTGACAATTTGTGTACAAACATTCATAATTAGTATTAGCATAAAAAATGAGCACATTTGAAAATTTGCAAAGAAATTCACAATTTTACAATTTAAAATTAGCAAATTTTCTTATAAAAAAATTAACACTCAAGGAAGTTGAACTTTTTATTTTCATCAGCAGTGATGTATCTGATAAAAGGAATTAAGAAGCCTATCTTTGAAATTTTATAATAAATAATTAACCTTATAACGTACAAATTTCTTAAATCTTATTTCAGAGCAAAAAAAAAAGAACCTGCATTAGTCACATATACACACAAATATGTATGTAGCAAAATTGAAAATTCAAGATGTATAATATATTAGTCTATTATGAATAATTTAGTAAATAAAAAAACTCACTTGGCCTTGCAAATCAAAAAACTTTTCAACAATAGCTTTGATCTGATCAAACAAAATTGGATAAAGTGTTGGGCTCATTTCATGAGCAACCAACTCTTTTACGTGTTTCTGGATTTGAGTACCAAACTTTTCATTGTTACAAACTAATAAACGAAGAAGTTGACCTACAAACCTGTAAAAATAATAGTTTGTATAATTCGAAGGATAAAGCCAAATATATTTTAAATCAAGATACTATAACAAAGAAATGAAAATTACAATCTTTACAATAAAGCATATAGGTACAAATTTTGTAAAATAATTCAAAAACTTTTGAACTTACTGTGTAACAGGACAATACTGCAAATCTTGACCAGGAGTCAGCAAGCTTCCTTTACGAGCATCCATTGGTAATGAAGAAGTACAACCAGGCATATTAGATAAACTACTACAAGAGAAATAAAAAAAAGACATTAATTAAAAAAGAAAATAATACAACAAATGTATGAAAAATTTTACACACCATAATCAGTAACAAATTTAAAAATAATATTCAGAAATATTTTAGAAAAAATTTAATAAATAAATTTGTATGATAGTCATGGTTAAAGGGACATGGTACGATTTACAAATTTTTTTTTAATTTAATGATTTTCATAATTTTTTTGGTTGTCTCCTATATGTATGTATGATGTAAAACAGATTTTGTGCTCAAAATTTCATACAAAGCTAACCATTTAATTTTTTAAGGGAAACACTTGAAACTTATGAAGGGATTTGAAAATTATACTCCTCCGACAAAAATTGACATACAAACATGAAATTTGGTTTACATAGTATATGTATAGTAAAATTGGAATGGGTTTTGTGATAACATGTTTGGTATTCGTACAATACTTCTTTTTATGAATACTTATTGAAAATTCCTTAAAAAATGTGTAAATTCTAACTTCAATTATTTTTTAAAAACTAAGTATTGCTTTAATATTAGAAAATGCATGCCAACTTTTGTTCCATGTACCATTAGCAACAAGTGAACATTTTTTCCAAGTATTAAGCACAATAGAAAAAAAAGCCTTAACATTTTAAATGAAGACAAATAGTTATTTTATCTTTCTGAGATAATTCAGTATAAAGTTTTGATTTGCCATTGGAATGTGAATAAAAACAAACGTAAAAGTTATCATAACTCTGCATTTATTAGACTTAGAGCTTTTGAATTTTGTTAGTTTGTAGAAAAGTATATAAAAAATAATTTATACTAAAAAAATTAGAAATGATTTTTTGACCAATTTTTGTCAATTGAATCATACTGTGTTTCCTGAAGATTTACATGATAAAATATAATTGAAATCCATATCCATATCATAATTTGACAGATAATGTATAGAAAAAGGAATAAGATCACTTAAAAGGAATGAACAATCTCAAAATCCAAGATAAAAAAAAAAAAAAAAAAAATAAAGATATATTAAATTTTAAAAATTGCACTTTTCATGAATACAACAACAAAAATATTTAAATGAGTCAAAATTTACCTTGTTCTAGATGGAGATTTTCTTAACAAACAGACACCACCCATGGCACAACAAAATCCTGTCATATTAGCCCACTCATTAAGTTGGTCCTAAAACACAAGAAAGAATCAGGAATCTCTATTTTGATTTAGAAATGTCAGAAATTTGAAAAAAATTTCATGAATTGACTATGGCTGAATAACAATAAAAAATAAACAAAAAGTTAATCAATGCGGCAACTGATATCAATATTAAAGCCCAATTATAAATAATAAAAATCATAAATTATACCTGCAAATAAAAAATTTAACTTAAGAATAAAAGAGGCTATACATTAAAATACAGCCTCTAAATTTTTATAAATTACTTCTTTTATAAAAATTAATAAAACTTGTTATCAGCATTTCACAAGATCTAATTAAAAAATTTTACTTCTAATTCATGTTCAGTGCTTTGATGAGATGCTCTGCGTTTCCCTATTGTTCTATGAAAGCCTTCACAAATTTGTGCTTCTTCAAGCTTAGTTTTAGGGTAGCTCACAAGCATCTTCGTAGCAGCTTCCCAGTTCATAAAAGTATCTTCCCATGCCTAAAAAAACACATAAATATAAGTTCATACATTTTACTTTATAAATTTCAAAAATTTACATACAAAAAAATTTCAAAGAGAAGATACCTTTGAAAATAACATATAATTTGATAAAAGATAAATAATCAGTTTGAAATATTCACCAATTATTTCTTAAAAAAAATTATTTATAAAAATCATTCTGATTTTATTCTTTACTTATAAATACATCAAAATATCACTTAAAAAGGGAGAGTACAAAAGCTTATAAGATTGTGATACAAATAGAAATATCTTAATTTGTTTTTTTATTTAAAGATATTTAAACAAAACAAAATTGTATCAAATAAATTGTTAAATTTCATCATTGACTTTCACATTTAGATTATAAATTAACATTCAAAAATAAAAGAAAAATTGAAATAATGCTTTCAAAAACATCCAACAAATAGTTTTACTCAATTTTTCCATCATAAAAGATTTTTAAAAATTTCAAATTAAAATAAATCAAAATACTATATTTGATATACTAAATAAAATAAAAATTAAGTTAAATTAAAACAATTAGAGGATATTTCGTATTTTTAATTCTGATTTTTTATATAAATCAAAATTGATACAATACAACAATCAATAAGTTTCCTTTTTATGAATTTTTAAACACACTTTTCAAAACTGCAAATATAAATAGTAGAGTTCTCTTATATAAATTTTAAATTATTAATCTAATTATTTTAGTAAGCTTTTACTGTAACAATGCACTAGTATGGAAAAAAGGTTAAATGTGACTACATGATTGAAAAATACAAAGTTTAAATAATTTTGATAATGATATATTTTTTAAACCGATTAATCATTCAAAAATTGACATTATGTTAAAAAAATAATACCTTTTATTTTAAATCTACACATACATAAGTTGTAATATAAATCTTTTATAATTCATAAAATTATTCTTTTTCAAAAATATAATTAAATTTTAATTTAAGCAATATAAGTGAAACACAGCTCTCTTTGAAGTGAATATAATATATATATAATTATAACAATACCTGAGAACATCCTTGTGTGCAGTGTTCAATTTTCCTCAACAATCCCATTATACGCTTTTGAAGAGCAGCACGGCCTAAACAAAAAATTATTTTATAATTATGTAGAGCAAACTAAATTTGGAAATACATAGAATAATACAAACATGAGCAATCTTTTAAAATAAAGGTACTAAAAATTGATATTTATTTTTTAAAATTAAATTTTTGGGAGAAATAATATACATTAAAGTATTAAATAACACAAATTTTAAAAATAAAATTATAAATAAATAAATATTAATAATAATAATAAACCTATAGAATTGAATTCTACAAAACTATTCAAATAAAAAAAAAACATACTGGATACTAGCAGCCCGACAGACATTGTCCTGTACACATGTCTTAAAGCCGAATAAGTTGAGTTGAATAAGTGAATAAGTTGTACCAATCTGGGTCATTTTGATGAAAATTTTTATAAAAAAAGTTATTATAATACCTGACATTATCACATGCACAGTTACCACACTTTGACCTATCCATGGCATGTGAGTATGTTTTTACTATGAACTAAGTTGAACATAGAAGCTATTCTGAATAGAAACTTAAACTTGCTTTGATTAAAGGGTAAAAAAGATAAAACTCCAGCTATTTTCAAAACAGGTATATTTTTTTAATGCACAAAAAATAAATTTATCGTAATGCCATTGAATGTACAATGTTTTTGGTTAATCCTTGAGAGATATAAACAAACAAATGCAATGGTTTGCCAAACCTCAGACATGCAACATATATTTGACGAAGTTTGAGGATACATTATGGTTATTTGTGATGGACCTAATAATTTTTAACCATGGTCAGGACATGAAGATGACATCTGAGCCAGTACCCTACTCTTCAAATCCACACTTTGCCAACTAAAGGCCAATACCCATGGAAATTAAACATTTGATTTATTTTCAATTTACACAAAACTTATATACTCATAATTACCAGTAGTTAAGATTGTACTGGCAGCAGATAATTCTTGGTAGACATGGTAGTTAGGAAGCATATATGTAACAGTTAAATCATCTTGTCCACATCTTATGTCTGCTTCTTCACACAGTAAAGAAAAACATGACATAGATACAAGAACTGCATCAATATCCACACTCCACAAATACATGAAAAAGACAACCTGCAACAAAATATAACATATTTAAATATAAAATGAATAAATAGTGATTTCTATATCAAATTTATGAAATATACTTTAAAGATATAAGACATATTAAGATATTTTATTTCTTTTAAATTAACCAAGATGGACAAATAATTGGCAACAAAATTATGTATATATAATAAAATCAGTTACATATTCAATACATAATATTAATTCTGCCATCAACTAATGAAAAAACATTACTGACACACACAATTCACAAAATCAACTTAAAAATCTTTTAATTCACTTAAACTAATATATTAAAAGCTAAAAAAGTATTTATGTAACTGAAAAATGGTTCACTGATCAATTCAGAATAGAATTACAAATAATGTAATTCTGCTCAAAATTTAAAAAATTGCATGAGAATTTTGTAAATACAAAATTCTAAATTTTATCATTATAAAAGACCCACCTCTAATTTTATATGAGCTTGCTTACAAATGGCAATGTGACTACCCAAATTTGCATATTCCTTATGCTTCTGAAGAAAAGCATTACGGCATTTAAGGATTTCTCTCACCCATTTCAAAATTTCAGTATAATTCATAATTTGGTGCTGAATCAGCTTTTGAGATATTGAAAACAGCACCTGGGAGCTAAAAAAAAATAATGGTTCAATTGACATAAAATATCCCAAATTAGAAAATACAGCAACAGTAAGTATAACAAATTAATGCATATAACCAATATAACATAACAAAAAAATTATTTTTAATAGTTTCAAGTTTTTGAACAGAAAATGGTTGATATGCTAGCAGTATTTGATCACAAAAGAATGACTCACACTAAACTCAAGTTTAGGTGACATTTAAACAAAATTGTTTTATCTTCCCATTTATAAATAATTTCTTCAAAATGTTAGGGCAGTCTCCAGACAAAGTCCTAGTTAATAGCACAGTATGAAATCAAATGCTTGCTAAAAATATGCATTGAACAAAATAATAAAATTAAATAAAAAGCATGTCAGTTCTTTTTCTGAATACTAGATAAAATAAAAAAATTCTAAGTCAACATTTAAAGAGTAATTTTAAATTTTAGACTCAGAGATTTCTTAAGTAATAACTTAATAAGATGTATTTTACTTAAATGTGAAACACAGTGTCCTGCCTCTCACAAACTCTAAAATCCTACAATTTTTACACGTTTTATGTACAAAGGTTTAAGCAACATTTTAGAAAGAGAATTAGTAAACAGGTTAGCTAAATTTTTCTTCGCATTTATATATTTAAGCTGAAAAAGTTTATCATCAACTAATTTTTAAAGAAAATTGCATCTGATATGTATATGCTTTGTGTGAATATTCCATACAGAGGAATTTGAAAAATTGATAGGAGCTCGATTGTCACAAAACAGTATGTTGTGAGGAGATTCCAAATTAAACCACAGTAATCAAATGGAATTTTACGCAAGTAATTTAGGTAAAAAGAATGATGTATCCATTAGTGAATCAAATTCATTCCATCACATGATAAGAATCCAATAAATCAATTTTTGCAGATATTGCAGACAAATCAGTCCATAGTTACAAAAATGTATGATGGGCAAATGCAGAACAATAATAATGACTCAACTAATATAGGAGTAAAGAATATAGCGTGTGCTTTCTTTTAAATACTATCAAAACCCTAGTTTGTAGATGCAGACATTATCAATAAAAAATTAATAACTTGTTTTTTCAGAAGAATTTTCGACTTTTTTGGCTGATCAAATCAAATTGCATACCTCACAAAAAAATCTATGAACAAAGACTATAAAGACAGCCATCTTTCTACTTTGACTGATATGAATCCACCATAAATAAAAATTCTACTTGAGAAATGGGAATATGCAATCTTCTAATTATTAAGCATTATTGGAATACCAATTAATTCTGCTATTTGCCATTTTGAAAAATTTTACCATCCAAAAAACAGGTTGATTTTACAATTTCTTAATTTTGTAGACAATCCTATATAATCTGATGAGAGATTTTATAGAATTAGATGAATTTAAAAGCACTCAAAGACAGACACACACAGTTATGTTTTGAAGGACTATATAATGTAGGTATCAAACCAAAATCATTGCAACAAGTAGTCCATAATACTGTAGCAAAGACTTATTTTTTTTTATCAATATATTAGCAAGAAATCCAAATGTGATATATATATATATATATATATATCAACCTATATGAATTATATAAATCAAATAAAGTTACATAAAAAAGATACATTTAATACAGAAAATCTGAAGAAAAAAAATAGCTTGATAGTGCAACTCAAGTAATCTTTGATTTCATTTAATATATGACTACTTCACCATAGGATATAAATTGTATGTAGATAACTTTCATTACCGTATTTTCCTGTATATAATCCGCAGCGGTATATTATCCACAAAGCCTTTTATCGAGTAAAAAAAACATTGTATAATCCGCAGCAGTTTTTACGGCGAATAGTCCAAAATATAAACTGCCGATAATGAGTGTCATACAAGATAAAAAATACACAATATAATTAAAAATAGAAGTAAGAAACTGTACAAAAATTTTTTATTATGAAATGTCTTTTTAAATGTGTATGATAATATTTTTTACGATAATCTCAATAAAACAAAAAAATTCTTTGCTACTGCCATCTATGTTTTGAGAGTTGTTAAAACAAAACTCCCCACGCAAAAAATCTTTTTTTTTTTTTAATTTAGCAAGTTAACAGCAAAAAAAATTAAGATAATCTGCTATCACTTTGTCTCTTCCTTTTAAAATCCATTTATTTATTTCTTCCTCTAATTCTGGCCAGTGAGGTTTTCCACGACGATTGCACTTTAACGTCGATAGCAATTTTCGAAGTTGGTCTTGTTTTTTCCTCCACAAACGAATATTCAATTCGTCAATGTTGAAAAACCTTGCAGTTTCCTGATTTCCGACTTCAGTAGCCTTCTTTATAACTTTTAACTTGAAGTTTGCATTGTAACTTAACGCTTTCGCTTCAACATGATGAAAACTTTCAAAGGACGTCATAGCTCTAGTCAAGAGAAAATTGGAAATGGCGCCAGTGACTAGTAACTGTTTTTTCCTTCCGAGGAATCGAATTCGTTTTTGAATGTAATTGGACAAAAACTAGTTATGGCTGAAATACGTCATCCGAGTCATGAAAGCGCCCCCTATTATTTATTTTATAAAACATAAACAGCATTTCTTAAAAACTTTCTTGTTAGCTTTTCTGATGGAAAATGTTTTTTCTCAGATAATCCGCGGTGGCGTGTAATATGCACAACAAAATTTGAAACTTTTTAAACATATAATCCATGGATTATATACAGGAAAATACGGTACTCAGTTTGACAAATCAACTAACACTCTACGAAACAAATACAAAAGGTATATTATGAAATGATAGGGAGAGAAAACAAAACTGAAGAAAAAAAGCTATAGGAAGGAAAAGTTGTTTGAAATAAAATAGTAGTAGTAATTTGTACATTAAAAGATAAGCATGAAGTGCTTACCACATCAAATGTGCACCATATGGAAAGGATTGATGCTCGTATTTAATATGGGAAAATATGAAAAGTCAAATATCATGAAAGATTATAATGCAAAATACATCTGGAATTAATATATCTGACAAATTGAAGAACTAATATGCAGTCTTTAGAAAAACAATGCCAGAAAAAATTTTCTTTGGTCTATTTCAAATATTTATTTATAATGCATATTTTTTATATAATAAACTCAAAGGAAAGAAAATAATCAGCTTGAAATTTTGCTAAATGCTTGATTTGATGAGAAAAAACTTGCTGAAGGAACAAAAAGATGACAGCTTTCATCATTTTGAAGCATTTCCACCAGTGACCCTACTTCAAAATATTACAGAACTTGTATTGAACAGAAGATACATCATACAACAAGATATTTCTTACCCAATAAATGAAAAAAAAAACCAGTACTCAGAAAGGAAAATTATTTTAAAACTTATCACAAATAATATTGTTTCATTATACACATTCAAATGCCAAAACATAACATAATAGGAATATTTGTTATGTGTTTCATTCCTCAAAATATTGTTGTGAATAGACATGCTTTTGCTTTCTTAACATTTACTTATTGCATCTGCATTGTCAGAAATAAATTATCCATTTAAACACATCAAAGAGAATTATTTAGCTTCCATATGCCAAGCACTAGAACAATACACAGATTTTCTATAACACTTGTTCTCAATGGTTTAGGTAAAGTGATAAATTAATAATAAGGTATCTTATAAAGGACAAGCACAAATTCAGTTTACCTACTATGAGTATTCTTATAGATGGCAGTGATCATGTTAAACTTCAATAAAATATGTACAAAAATCTGAACATTTTCTTGAGCATATGAAAACTAACTTGAAATATAATTATATAATAAATTGAAAAAATAAAATGTTCTAGCAAATAATCAACAAACAAAAATTACATTTTAAAAATGTTTAACAGTTTCTAAATTAAAACAGAAACTTTAACTAAACAAAAAGTAGAAACCATATTCTTGTCAAAACTAAAAATAATGAAACATAACATTCATGTTGTAAAAAATATTAAAAAAAGATTTATTTAAAGATATTTCAAAATATATGACTATTTTTCCTTAACTTTCATAAGCTTTGTTTAACATTCATTCAAAATTTTATCTGATCAGTACACCATATAATTTTATCGCACATTGAACATTTTCAAAAAACTTCTATGCATTGGAACATAAAATTTGTAATGAAGATAGAGGTATTTGACAGAGTGCAAAACTATGTATTTTATACAAAATACAAATTTCCTAATCAAATATATTCTTACCTGACATCCCAGAATGTATGGATGGGTGACTCAGGGTTCCACATTTCTATGTTAATTGGATCATGAAGAATAAGCAATGCCTCCATTGCTTCTTGGGCCACATCAGGCATAGATGGTTGATGAATTAATGAAACTAGACCATTTATCAACTCCAAAGTGCTGCTCTGAATTTCAGTCCCAGTCTTGCCTTGGTTCTTGCAAGAAATAAGTTTACATATTTAAGTGTGAACCACATACATACAAGAAACTAATTTTGGTATTCTAAAAACTATTAATGCAATTTTTTTAATTAAATAGAATACTTAACCCCTTCAGGACGAACGTCCCAAATGTGAGCCAGTGCTAAACACCACCAGAGGCCGAATGGACTAAAAAATGGGACGTGCTTCTTCTCCATAGGCCGAACGACTCACCGGTGCACCATGCATTTGGAACGTTTTGTAAGCTCAGTTTTTTGGCAACAGATGGCATTCTATGCCAATAAGATTTGAGATACATGGAGATCTGACCTTCTACTCGAAATGAGAGAAATATTACTCATACACACATGGTTTTTGTTTTCAAAACATAAGAGAAAGGGAATATTTTTTAATTGAGTGCTTTAAGACTGCTCTTGAAATGAACATGTAGTTTTTGTTTATAGTGAAGATGAGATTTATTTTCGCTAAAGCATTTGATTTGGGTTTGCAGTCTAGTTTTTAATGGATAATTAGATCTGGTATACAAAATTTGTCTTTTTTTCTTACTTTTTTACAAGGTCGACTTTTACAAATACTGACAATAAAATGTTTAAAAACTTGTACTCAAACAGAAAGTGGCTAAAGTAAATAAAGTATATTAATACGAAACATATAAAGCATATGACGTTCGTATAATATACAAAAAAATACTGAACAACGTTTTTATATTTCGGTATTTTTATGGATTTAGGCTTAACTACACAAAACCCTCTGGCCTGTGAGTGACACTCGTGACGGAAACCTCTTGCCCTGGTGGTACACAGACATTTGCATCCTTCATCCTGAAAGGGTTTTACACAATGGTTTTCAAACTGTGTTCCATGGAATCCTGGGGTGCCACTAAACATTTTAATATGAATCAGAACAATTAAGTGAAAAATACTTCTCGTCATATGTGAAAACAAAAACAAATTGGACACAAAATATTAAATATTACTGTAAATAATTTCAATAGACCTAAACTTCTAAAGTTTGTGTAGAAAAATGCAATGGTAAGGGATACCTGAAGTACAAATTAATATTACTAATACAGTAGAACATTGTTTATTCGAACATTTATTATCCAGAGCGTTAAGTACCAGGACCAGTCTTTTTTTTGTCAACTACAGGTACTGTATATGAATATGTTTTCGAACAGTGCAATGCTCAACAGTTGTTATGTGTGAGGCCAAAAGTGAAGGGAAAACACAAGGTTAGGGGTATTTGGAAAATTTCAGTAGTGTGATTTGGTAAACATCTGCATGGAATATTAGGTCAATTTGTAATAAGCTGTCGGGAATAAGTTAGGAATAAACCATGGCCAGATTTAGAAGGCGAAAAATACTTCACTGATGACCACAGGGAGGAAATTATCGAGTTTGTCCAATTAATCCCAGGATTTCAAGAATGCAATGACGAAGATGTAGAAACCTGGATGGCATGCGATGCGGAGAACTGTGGATTTCAAATGCTAAATGATGATGAGATTGTGACTTCCGTGCAAGAATCCGATCCTGTCGACAATGAAATGGATGAAGACAAGGACAACAACAAAAGTAGCAAGGTTCCATCAAATTCTGATGTGTTTTCTGCATTAGAGACAGCTATGGAGTGGCACAAACAAAAATCAGAGTGATGCCCTACTCAACTACTGCTGCTCAAGAGAATAAAAAACTTTGTAACAAAAAAAAGGAAGATGTACAATAGTTGGTACAATGAAAAATAAGTGATTATTTTCCACAATAAAGATAAAATTGCAACATTTTGCACCTATTTTGCTTTTTCTTCAAGCACATTTCCCACATGTAATGATTTTCAATATCCGTATAATGTCCGGTTTCATATACTGTATGGATCACATTTGGTTGTTGGTTATCCGAACAACCACAGATCCGAATGGTGTCTAGTCCCAATTTATTCAGATAAACGACATTCAACTGTTTGCGAAAACAAAATGTAAAAACAAATTGGACACAAAATATTAAATGTGACTGTAAATAATTTCCACAGATCTAGACTTCAAAAGTTTGTGTAAAAAAATGCAATGGTAAGGGACACCTGAAACCCAAATTAATATTATTAATGAATAAAAACATTAACATTATATAAAAATTTGTATAAGCAGATGCAAGATTTTTACAATACATAAAGTACCTATATAACATATTGATCTACTTTTAATATTATTTTAAGAAATATTCTTCTAAGAATGGGAGGGAATGGGGTTCCACAAAAAAACCTTAGGGTTGCCTGAGTCAAAAAAGTTTGAAGACATATAAACTATTATACATATAAAATAGATCACAGAATAGCTTTGTATCAATTCAATAATTTTATAACATGAAAAATATAAACATTTAAAATGAATAGTTTGAATTACTCATACAGGAAGTAATGATCTTTATATATATACCGGTATAAAACATAAAATTATTCTTTTACATTCAAAAAAGGTTGTTTTTTTTAGTATTTATTTCTATTATACACACAAATTTATTCAGTATAATTAATTTTCTAATAATTTTAGTTTATCATTCATAATAAATATTAGCTTGATATATTTTTACATATACACAAATAACAACAATGGGGGTTCCCTAATAACTCAATACTTTAAAAAATATAAATCTGGTATTTTTTTTAAAGATTTCAATATCTAAAATTAATGTTTGAAAACAAGACCCAAGCAGGAAAATACTTTTTTCAAAATACCTCAACATTAATAAAAAAATACTTGAACCTATATCATACAGTGTCCTGAAATTTTAGAAACAACCAATAAATGTGTGTCTATACATTTAATTTACTTGACATATAAATCAAAACAGTCTTTGTCATTTGAGCATAAACATTAATATCAGAACACAAAACCAAAAAAGAAGCATTTTTCTACCCAGAACATATTCTAAATTTAGATTATCATTGTTAATGTTGGACAGCCTAAAATATCTGATCATATAAGATAGAAGACCAAAATCAAGTTCTTTAAGAAACAAAAAAATTAGTAGATAAGTGGATAAAAAATTAAATACTTACATTTAACATAAGAAAAGGATCAGCATGGATAAGACGAACCATCCATAACAGAAGATTTTTATAATTCAGAGATTCTTCAGACTTTTCCTTGAATTTTAAAGTGCTAACTTTTTCTTTTAGTGTCAAACTCTGAGAACAAATCACAAAATTAGAAAAGATTTTAACATTAAATTAAAGAACCAAAAAGAATTATCTAAATTATTCCTAGTATGAAAACATTTATAAACATTAAATTTAAAATATTAAATTATTCTAAATTGAAACAGCAGACATTCAATAAACAATTTTAAAAAAATTAGGAGTACTAATAGATTTTCAAAATATTAAATTTAAAAGAAGAATATATATATATATATATGGATGTTGCAATGGGGTAAGATAAAATAACCACCTCTTCCAGATCAGATTTAGAATTCAACTTCAACCAATTTAAGAAATGGATGCAAATATCAAACACTATAAAACTATATTTTAAGAAAAAAAGTTGGGGAGGGGGCAAAGGAAGGGGAAATGTTTATGATAACTTATTACAGTGCAAAATACAATTTGAAAGAGAGAGAAAAAAACAATACTTTCTATAAATAATGATCAGTATACATCTGAATACACTGACATTAAAAGCTATAGCTTTCAATTAAAAGGAAAGGTAAAATAGATAGCCTCACAAAAAGAACACTGATGCATGTTATCCATGTTTACTACAGTGTTATTAAGAATTAGAAATAATAATTTTAAAAAATATTCAAAAACATTATTTATGTTCTTGATAGTTATGCTAAAGGTTGTTTAATTTTTAGAGACAGTAGGAGTCTGCATACGACATGTTATGCAAAATAAATGGTGCGAGAAATTTGGATTGTCCATAAATTTGAGCTTTCATGATAAAAGATAAATGATCAATCGATTAAATAAGAAGCCCCAATATTTCTCATTGATTAGAATCAGTCTGTCTAAATAAGAATAAAATTAATAAACTGTTCTTTGGAGTCATCAAAAAATTGTTCACAAAATGCTTCAGTAGTATCTGCTTGGTTTTTAAGTTATGTTTATACCACAGAGAAAAATTTCTATGTGTTTTCATCATTTGAATATTAGATATCCTTAAGCAGTTCATTTTTTTATTCTACCATTTAATGATGGAACAGATGAGAAATTGAAATTTTAAATCTTTCTAAATTAAAATTTTTATTTATACATAATAAAATTTATGATGTTCCAAAATAATATTAGAACAGAAGTTCCTAAAGAACAAAGAGAGATGATTCCAACAACCTATACATATAAAGCAACAAGAGATTTTCTAAGGTTGTCAAAACATAGACATAATACAGAACAGTGCACAGTACTCAAATTACATAAAGCATATTTTCTGACTGAGCCACATACGTTTCTTGTCAAAATTACACCTTATATCTCCAAATGAGATCATATGTCTTTACAAGTTGAACAAGTAATATAAAAAAAAATAATAAAATTTTTTTTTTTTTTAAATTGAGTCAATTTCTACTTAGATCAACAAAGAAAAACTTTACTTCAGCTACTTTTTATTAAATAGTTAGAATTAATGTAAATATGTATATACATATGACATAATCACAATATTAAGGGGTAATTGATTTTTATTAATTATCATTAAAGTATCGTATTGTCATCCAAAACAATCATGTATATAAAATTTCAGCTTGACTGAATGCTTTAAAACGTGAGAAAAAAATCTTTTAAAGTTTTAACCCAAATTGCTAAAAATGAAACCAACATGGCTGTATCTATAATTCTTTAAATAATTAATTTCAGTCAATTAGTTTTAATTATAATTAAATTATCGTATTTTTACCCAGAGCAATAGTGTATAGAAAATTTCAGCTCAAATGAGCACTTTAAAATGTATTTTATTAACGACTGAAAATTCCAACAAGATAAATATATAGAGTGTGAGCTAATAGGAGGATTGAAAAAAATAAAGATAATTCATCCATATCACATACACACACACATACAAAAGAAGAAATATTTACACCTCCAAAGTAAATTATCAATTGTTAATCCATTTCTCCACAAGCAGATTAATCTTTTTTCCCAAGATGAACATTAGTTGGCAGTTAAACAATTTTTTTAAAAAAAAATAGGAGTGCTTGTTAAAGCATCCAGATAGTAATTTTTGAAACTTTTTTTGGGGGAAGGGAGAAATGGTTTAGAACTGGGTATACTTCCAAGAATGATAAAGCCTTGCGTTCTTGCCATATTCTGCATTAAAATATTATAGAGAATACTGTTTATGCATTTCATTATTTTGCAATCAGTATTATCTGGCCCCTGAAATGATTTAGGTACATAAGAAAGTACTTTTTGCAGTTTTTGAAAAGTAAAATTACAGTTGTCTTCTAAGCAGTGAAAACAAACATTTTTTTAATCGCAGTGAACATTTTTTTTAATCACAGCCCAAATAATTACGAAAATTTGAAATGCTCATTAAAAATGGGGCCAATATATTTGAGGCCTCCTTTTTTTCTCCTTTTTGATAGAAATAAAAGTAAAATATGCCGAAAGTATTGCTTTCAACATTCCATTTTCGATAGGGTACAAAATAAAACTATTGCACATAATCAAGCAAATTTTTCAATGAAAAGACTGCTATCAGCTCTCAAAATATATAATGATAATGGGGATCTAAAGTGAAATTGATTGTAGCATAAAAAAATACAATTAAATCCTGGGTCAGAAAAAAAATGAAAGTAATTTTCTAACAACCCAATATATATATATACATAATGATCTTTCTTTCTGGAAGGTACAAATTATTTTGTCATTCTGAAACCTTGAGAATGTACCTCAAACTCATGTGAAGATGTGTCTCTGAAGTAAAGAAAGGAAGAATAGCTAGTATCCAATATTAAGAAGGGAAGTCAAAAGTTCCAGAGGAAAGTAAAAAGTTAAGATAATCCCAGGATGCATTTCAATCCTTATCAAAGACAAAATCTATAGGAGATAGAATAGTTTGTTTGGGTACCTCAAAGTTGTTAATCCAATACTTATCAGTGGCAAAATCAAGAGTAACATGTTAAATTATTTGTATATTTAAATTCTTTATTTATGTATTAAAACAAACAATTCTATACAAATATTGCAAAAAAAAAAAAATTTTTTTAAAGCCACATATTTTAATGTAACATTTAAATTAACAACTATAATAAACTTTAAATAAAAATTGCATCTTAATTCAACTTCTCTATAACACAACTCAGATATCACCAAATAATAACATAAAAATGCACACTATACTTTTACAACAAATTATAAAATTAGACACAGTGTTTTCTCTTTCTTTTTTTTTTTTTGCACAGCTTTATTAGTCTAAAGCAAATAATTAAACATAAAAGAGCAAAATACAAAACTGACAATTTAATCTTTACTTATTTCAACATTATATTAACAATTTTAGAAGAATACTTAACATCTTAAGTAGCACTTTAAATTATATAAGTGTTTCATACTATATATAATACATTTTCTATTTAATTCAGATTATTCTTATAATTATATTTACAAATACAGAGTTCCTCTCCATTAAAATTTCATATGTAAAATTTATACTACTATTTACCTGTATCATTCGCAGTGGTGTGTGACTAATGCAACCTTGTGTCACTTTCGTCAAAGTGTCTGTGAACATGTTTCGGAGTTCAGGAGCTTTACTATAGACAATGTCAATTTGTGGCCACCACTGGAGTCTAGTTTGAGTGATTATGCGATGCAATGATGAAACCAAAACAAAATGAAAAGTAGATGGTGAGTTTAGGTTGAGACAAACTTTCAAGGCCTCATTATTATGAGGATTGATGCGGAAACAAGAAACAAAGCAATCAATCATGAGATCAACATCTTGGTTAATAGTAGCTTGACTGCGACAGAAAGGTTTACAAGGATTAAAAAGTAGCATCTGCAAAAGAAATTATTTTAAAGGTCTGGGAAAAATTTCCCAGAGGGGGTAGGGAATTACAAGTTTAAAATTTGGAGCATTGTTATCAATATTAAAATATATTTTAATGAAAAAAATTATCACAAAATTCTAAAATTATTTAAAATATTCAAAATATACAAACAGTCAACTCCAGTTATAGAGGACAATTTGCAAATGCAATGTACAGTTTACTGTAACTGAAGAATTAATTACCATATCCAATTTTGTTGAAACACTGAAATTTTTTCGCATTTGATGGTAGCTTAGTTGGAAACAATCATTGTGGTACAAAAAAATTTACAAATAAATAATTGATTCCTTATATATTAACTAATATATATGAGGTAACTAATATACAAGAGGTATTACTAGAAAACAGACTAATCAAACTACAGGCAAACTCTGGTGTCATACTTAACTTGTCCTTAAAAGTGCACTTTAAATAAAAAGTACAACTTTTCAACAAAATTTATTTTGCTAAAGAAATAAAAGTAACATTTAAAGAAAATACACCAAGATAACTGAAGGATTTTTCTGTATAACACAGAGTAGCCACAAAAAACACTTATTTGAAAGTAAGTATATAGTGAACTAGTAGATGAAGGAATAATAGATAAGGCAGAAAAGTTGTGGTATAATTACTTGCACCACAAAATGGAGGAACATGAAGACTATGAGGTATGATCTCAAAAATTTGAATCATAATCAAGTAATAGGGATGACATCTGAGCCAGCATCCCACTCGCCAAACCTCCATCCCAAGCCAACATGAGGACATTTGGCCTCTCTAGATTGAAGACCTTTAGTAACATTGAAACAGGAATACACGATTTGACAGAAATAAGACTGATTAAGAAATTTGAACCATGACAACTCAGCTACTACAGCCATAAGGAGAAGTGGAGAAAGACGAATCTTGATTTCTGAATAGTTTAACAGAGGTTGATTAGATACAATGGGGAAAATGAAAGAGAGGGATTTGAGACGAAAGTTTTGAAATGCTTTCTCTTGAGATGATAAATATATATTTATCATCCCAAGAGGAAGAACCCAATTTTCAATGATAAATATATATTTAACATTGGAAAAACTAGTGGGAAAAAAATTGTAGAAGGGAAATTTCAGTTCATTTTTACAAATGTTTAAAACATTAGTTACCATAAATCCGGCATAAAACGCGCACCTGTACTTTCAAACTACATTTTTGAATTTTTAGGTATATTCACTGTATAATGCATGCCTTCCCCTTTATCACAAAGAAATCTGAAATATATGTGTGCAATGCTTTTATGTTTTGAAGTATTTTATTCCAGGTGTTATTCCAGACTCTTTTGTGACAATACAGTTTTATTTTAGAACTGCAACCATTTAAGTCCATAGGGAATGTCTTTTCTTTTAAATAAACAGTATTTTGAAATATGTAGAATCTAATTTTTTTTCTATGGTCATCTCTGTTCCTTATTTTTAAAGCTTTCATTTTTATACTCTGTGTATAATGCCCATTCATAAATTTCAGTCTTATTTTTTGCATTAAAAGTACAGGTTATATGCTAGATTTTACAGTAAATAGGAATTTTCAATTTGGACCAGTGAAAAAGTTCACTACAACTAAAAATTTATTATAGTGAAGATTGACAGTAAGCTAAGTTTTTAACATTCTATGTAATGTTTTTATAATGACGAAAATAAATTTGAAATTCTTAAATTAATAAAAGTTACAAAACAATTTTTTATTTGAAAAATAAACTATCACAATATTAAAGAAAATTAACATTACTTATACTTTACATCATTTATAGGGAAAAAAGCCATTTACCTTAAGATCATTAATTACAGACTGTACCAATGAAAAAACAACATTGTTACTATCCAGAATATTAATGTATGTTGATGTCTTGCACAACCGCACACATGTCACAGCAGCAGCTTCACACTGTTGTTTACTTGAGGAATGAGGAACTAAAGCTTTTTTGACACTGTCCACAAACTGCCGCTAAAAGATAGGAGAAAATATTTAAAAAGGTACTTAAAATATCTCATTTTTATAACATTATACCAAACTTAATAATAAAAACTCTTACTTTAAAAATGTAAACAACTATTAACTATTATTCAACTATTAAGTATTAACCTTAACAACATAATATAAATCTAGTGGCTTTAAATTCCAGATATTGTTGAATTTTAGGATTGTAAATAACAATTACATCGCTTAAAACTGCTATTTGCTACATTTTAGTCTACAAATAAATTATTAGGCTAGGATAGCCCTTTTTTTCATAAATAAATTACCTCAAACTTCAGTTAAAAAAAAGGGAAAATAGAACAATTTCTTATTTAGTAAAGCTGCTTTAGAAATTTATTATCAAAATAAAATTTATTTGGGAAAATAAATTTTGTAAGAAATTAATTCAAGTCATGTTAAAAAAATTACCTTTCTGTAATGTTTAGGAGAAAATGGAGCACCAGCATCTGCATGAACAATTTCTTCAAGGATTTTCTAAAAAAAAATTAAAAATTAGAACAGAAGAATTGTTTTAAAGGTGCATAAAATTTTTGACAAAATAAAAAAAATAACTTACTGAACATAAAACAAGAAGCATCATCTGTAATGGCCAAGCAGCCATTCTCTTTTTGTTGTTGTTTTCGGCAAAATTGTCAAGCAAATCAAATAAACGATCACAGCAATCTATAACATTTAGAAGCCATAAAGATTATTTTTTAAAAAATTCAACTCAAGAAAATATAAAATTAAAAAGCAAAATCT
Organism: Trichonephila clavipes; assembly: GCA_019973935.1. Lineage (NCBI taxonomy): Eukaryota > Metazoa > Arthropoda > Arachnida > Araneae > Nephilidae > Trichonephila > Trichonephila clavipes. Next base: position 108,938 of record BMAU01019389.1, on the reverse strand, counting down.
ATGACTTTCAAAACAACACTAAAATAGAATGAAATCAATAAAAATACAAAAACAAGGAAAAATTACCAGTTAATTCATCATTAGTTTTTCTTTGAAGTTCCATAAACTCTTTTGGATATGTATCCATCCAATTCCAAATAGCCTAGATTTGTGGAAAGTGTAAGAAATAATTATTGCATATTACTAAATTTATGCTTTAAAGTTTTAATTTATATTATTCAGAAACATTATATACATACTTTTTCCAAGCTATTAATTAAAACTACATACACATTCTTCTTCAGGCTTTTAAATTTTTGGATTACCTCTAGAAAAAGAAACATTTTTTAAGTGAACAGAATAAAACTTTAACATGATGGCAAATAATTTTTTTTTAAAAAAAGTGTCATTTTTTCAGAACAGAAAAATAATCACCATTTTTTTTTTAATTCATTTCCAGTATTTTGAAATACAGAAAATATTAATTTTATTGCTAATTTTATTCACAAATAAAACTTGCATACTTTTACAATCTAAATTTTATATGTATGAAAATAATTTCTACCAATGAATGAGTATAGAATTCATTTGAATATAAAAGCAAAAGGGAAATACAGAATGATATTTCACCAGAAGAAAAAAAACTTAAGTTTTAACCAAAAGATTGTGCTTTTATTTCCCCTTTAAAAAGTTTTTTTAAATATATCCTACATGCAAAGCATATATATATATGCATGTATTATAATCACTATTGCTAATAAATTATAATGAAAGCATAAGTACCCCAATGACTGATGCAATAAATTAATTAAGGAAAAAATTTTGGAAATTGAATCTAAGAATCCATATCAATATTTTTTTGTATGCCTTTATTCTCTTGATGACAGCAATGTATACTTTTATTGCTCATTTTTTTTCTATGTAATTTCAACAATTAATAAAATATCACAGAGGCATCCAGATTTGCACACATTAAAAAAATAGTTTCAAAGTATATGTGTGTGCATATATATTGAATATAATATTGTTACGAATTTTGTGTAAATAGTGTAAATAATTTGTATTTGAGTGTTTAATGCATTTATATTACTCTATGTTATATTTATTTTATGTTAAAATTGTACTTTTCACAAGCAATGCCGCCCCTTACGTTATAATGGCGATTCAATGAGAACTTGGCGAAATCTTGTCGGTAGAGCCAAGTTGGCATCATTTTTGGCGACCAAGTTAGCAATTTTGGCGACCATTTTGGCGACTTTGGTGATCATTTGGCGTCATTGGCGACCATGTTGGCGAGTTCGGAACCCTTTGGAATCTTGTAGAAAGTAGTAGATCTCTCCACTAGTGTCACGTTCACTGACACGAGCGGTTATATTTCTAGAAGTTTCTGTCGCACATATAAAAAGGATGCTCGCCGGTACGGCGCTGAGTCTTGATTAAGCCAGCAAGTAGTGAGGATTGTTTTGACTAGCGATTAGCTCGGCTGTGCTTGTGAATAATCTTTACTTACGTGTATTTTTAAACACTGTTATTGTGTTTGATTACTATTGAAGGTGTGAAGACCTTCGGATATTTACCCTGTGAATATTGCTGATGAATCCTGTATTGAAAGGATTGGATTTTTGATAATAAATTCGCATCGCTCTTAAAGAACTGATTTTTTTTTCTTTGTGATTGTTTTTGCATAAAATCCTCAAACCCTCGGATCTATGTAACAATATAGTTTGCTTCTGCTATTGTGTTCCTTTTTGGACATCATATTCAAATGAACTTTTTACACCAGACTAGCTTTTCTTTTATTTGATACTTAAATTACTTTACTGCTTTTCCTTCATGTTTTAGTTTTTTTTTTCTGTTATGAAAAAATCCATATTTTCTACCTAGTAATAGAACGAAAAATAGTAACACAGAGGGGAAGCTGCCACCTTAAAAAATGTTTAACCCAGCAATTCAGTCTTGAATTTACTAATTTAAATACTGGCTTACATAATGGATTAGCTTCTTTTACACTAGGTCTTCTCACAATCTTAAATATATGATAGTTATAAAATTTTTAAAGTTGAATGGTTATACTGGAATAAAATTCACAGCGTGAATTTTTTCCCATGGCTAAAATAATTTAAATTAATAAACACCTTTTTCCAAGTAAAAATTGAAGTAATAAAATATTCAGTAATGATTTTTTTCTGAATTATTAGCATCAAATTTTAAAAAATCAGGATATTCACAAGATGAATCAAAATCTTGAATAAATTCTAAAAAAAAAAAAATGTTACACACAAATATTTTAATTTAAAAATGATTCTTACCATTCAATAATTTAATCAAACGAGTTACATCCAAATTGATATGTTGTATAAGTTCAATATCAATTAAATCAGGATTTTCTTCATTGCTGTTAGATAATTCTTGCATCCTATAAAATATAATATAAGAATGTATAGAAATAATATATTGATTTGGTTCCAAAATAAAATGCATTACAAAAACAATTTTAAATATTTGAGAAGGAATTTTTTAAAGAAATTAAGTGCGAACAGAAAAAGAAGCAAAAAACATACGGTATCAAAATTTATAACTAGTCATTTTGAGAAGAAAATTAACTATTTATTTTTTATTAATTTTTAATTGACTATTAAATTAATGCAGAAAATGTAAGGCATTTTAACCATTAATAATACCCATTAACAAAAAATACTTATTTTATATGATAATTTTTTAATGAATTATAAATATCAATAGGCAAACTTTATTTTCTTTTCAAGTACAAAATGAAATAAAATTTTAACTTATGTAAGAAACTTTTCTTTCAAAAACGACATGAATTAAAACCTTACCTTGCAGATATCCTACTGAAAACTGCATTGAAATTATTCAAGCTTAATGAAAAAAGAACTTTTGATGCAAGATTTTTCAGCTGAGTAACCATGTGGTTCTCACTGGGAACATCTATGAACTATATATAAAAAATAATAATTAATTTTAGGTTTCATAAATGAGCTCATTCTTAAAAATGATGCAAAATGCACTTACATTAAACAAAGTCAAAGACAATTTGCATCAAATTCATCATTGGTTTTACAAGTTTTTAAGGTCTTTATACCAGATTGGACCTTCAAAGTTATTTAAAAAGAGAGAAGTGGAAAAGAAAATGCCTATAAAAATTGTCTAAGAAAAACTAGATAACTACCATTTAGCTTGTAAATTAAAAAACATTTGAAAGAAATTGGAAAAGGTTCGAACAGAAAATTTTATAAAATACCATAAGGGAGGAGGTAACATACCTGGCAGAGCTCCCTGAGTAAAGATTTGACATTCATTGCTTCATCATATCTTGATGTTTCTTTAGGTTGCTAAAATTTTTAAAAATTAACAATTATAAAACAAAACAACCAGAGAAAATAAAATACCAAAAACAATTCTGCCCCTTGAATAAATATTATAAAATTCCAAATATACTAAAATTTAAAAACAAAATTTTAATTGCAAATATAGTTAAAAGTAATAAATTTACAGAACTTGCATCAGATTGGTATTTTCCTTTACATCACTAATTAGATTAAATATAGGTAACAATTTTATAATGTAACACTTTTGGAAATTGGACTGTATAAAAAGTCAATTCCTGTAAAATATGACTGAAACATGCAATGCATCAGTCTGTGTGACTAAAATTGAATATTTGTGATCTCTGGTTGAAAAGAGTTTAATTTTTCCATTAGATTAAAAATATTCAATGATGTAATTTAATTAAAAACCCATGTAGAAAAATTAAAAATAATCAAATTTATATATTAAGGTGATCAGTCGTTATTGTAATTACTATCAACTCCCATTTATAGCTATCATGTTTATTATGTACACTTTAATTTCTTTTAACAATAAATAATATAATTTACCATTGACTGAGAGACCAATATCCCTAGATTTCCCATGTTTGTTTATATTTCTACCGTTTGATAAGCGTCACATGATATTAATTTACCTTTTAATTCAACTATCATACCCTAAACAGCTGAGTCTTATGAATAGTAAGAGAAATAAAATGTAAATTTTGTTTTATAATAAAATAATTTTACTCGTTAATTTATTGCAGTTCGGTTAATTGCAAACATCTACAAAGCCTTAAATTATGCCTAATATCCAGTTTACTTCATGTTGAAGGTTTTTTCAATGTAAAGTATGACAAAAAAAAACAACATATAACTCCCATTTATCTAAAATCTGTATACTAAAAAGTTAAAACCCAAATGCTTAAAATTTATTAACTTGCATTAAAATTAGAATGCCAAGCATCTGATTAAACAATAAAATTAATTTGTTGTGAGGAAAGAGCCCATGTGTGTTTACTTCATCCAGATTTAAAAACTCTTCCACCATAGCTCATCACATAAGAAAAAAATTTATTCAGTTCCCTCTTTACCTTTTTTTAGAAGGAATGATTCACCAATGTGAATGAGTAAATGTATTAACTTTTAGTAACAATTACATGAGTTTATTGTGCTTTGATTTTATATGGTTTCATATATTCTTTAAAAATACAAGAAATTAAATGCAAATGAATCAATATGACTTAGCACCATATATTGATAATTACCATCAGAGGTCAATGCACAAATGTTCGACTAATATAATTTTAAAATAAAATTGAATGCCTTAATCAATAATCAAATAGTGATAATCAAAACATTAAAAATGAGAAACCATGTTTTCTATAAAATGTATTTTATTCTAACTCAATTCACTATGAGTGTGTGCATGCCCTTTAATACAAAATTAAAAATAATAACTTATAATCTTTCAAGCAAATCAAATAATCATTCCCTTAAAACATGAAGTATTTTAGGAAAAAAATAATAATAAAAGCTTACCCCACTTAAGCATCTTTCTAATGTATCTAAGACGATTAACTGGGATTCATAAAAGTTTTTCTCAAATTCAGGTTGAAATTGACTATGCAACCGCTGCAATAAAATTAGCATATAAATAATAATACCTAATTTTAGTAAAATACAAAATAGATATTTAGAAACACAAACTAAGTAAAAAACATAATATTTAGAAAAATATTTTAATTTCATGCAGCACACAAAATGATTTGTGTAAGTTTTAAAATGGGGGAAAAAAGTCCAGACAGAATTAACTGGTTTTATACAAATTTTACATTAATTATGAAAAAAAATTCATTTTTAAATATAAATTTTTTAAATTTTACAACAGCTGCTTGAATAAATAAGAAAATTTTGAGGAAATACCTTTTGTTGTTAATCAGAAGTCAAACTCAATTGCCTATTATAGAAATTTTGAAATCAAGCTATATTTAAAAATGCAGTAATACCAAAGTTCCTCATGGTGATATTTGGTAAAATGAGACCTAACAACCAAATACCTTTACCCTAAGTTCATTCTAATGAGGTTATAGTTTCTGAATTATTATAAGTTCCTTTTCTAAAATTTTTAATTTTTTTAAAAAAAATGTATGAAATACATTTATTAATTTAATTTAATCACAAAAACTCTGTATTTTACCATAAACATGTATTAAATTTTAATTCTAAGAATATTCCTATTTTATAACAAAATTAAAATTTGATTATATTCAATGAAAAAGTATTACATAATTTTAAAATGAGAAAAATCAAAATTCTGAAACCTTCAAAGTTTTTAAAATTAATACAACATTTTTAATGAAATGGTTTATAATTGTTGTTTTTTGGGGTGTAGGGTCATTATATATTTCACCCCTTTCATTCATTTCTGTTTTTTTACCCTACACAAAAACTTCGATTTTTCCATTTCTGCGATGTCATTTGATATTTCTTGAGCTGAATATAATAGAGATATTTTTTTGAGCACATACTTTTATAATACAGCATGCAAATTTAAATCTATTGAAGCAAAATACAAAACAACTACAACAGTTAAAAAATAGAACATTTCAAGCAAGTCAGAACAAATACAATTCTTGTTTTTGCTACAACCTAAACTTATATTTATGCATAATATTTTTAAGAAAAAAAAATTCACAAATTCAGAAACAGAATAAAATTTATGAGATAATAAGAAAACGAAACACATACCATTTCATTGACACTGTGTAGAATTTTTGTCAATCCAGCAATAACTAAAGAAAATCTGTATTTGCTAATATTAATAAGACTTTCTTTATTTTGTTCCACATTGATTCTGGAATGGGTAGTTTGGGGGCCACTTCTGCATGGAAGCTAATTATAGAAAGAAGGTTACATTAGTTTTTTCTAATAGTATCTTGTATCCACAATCATTTTAATACATTAATTTCAAATTAAAATTATTAATTATATTAAATTAAGAATTATTTAAAAACGAAACAAAGCATATCTAAATACTATTGTCTATTTAAACATAACTTAAAAATTTTAAATTGGTGAGCAATTTAGATTTAAAAAAAGTTTAATATAGATTTACATCAGTATTCATTATATGCAAGTTTTACAATATGCAGCCCCCTTATCACTTTCTTGTATCTAAAGTAAATACATATGCTTCTGTAACACTATGTTTACCCATATTACCTTATACTTTGTGCATAGTTATATTATTTAATATATTTTAGCATTTATATAGTCATTTAAATCAATATGGCAACATATTTGTAAAGACATAACTTTATATGCTTCTGTATTTAAATGCCATCTGATTTAGATTCAAATAGCTATGAATATCTATAGAGCTTTTTATTCAATTCCTACTATTAGCTCACACTCTCTATATATTTATTTATCTATCTTCGTGGAATTTTCAATCATTAGAAAAATACATTTTAAAGCGCTCAATTGAGCTGAAATTTTATATACATGATGATTTTGGATGGCAATACAGTAATTTAATTATAATGAATAAAAATTAATTGATTAAAACTAATTATTCAAAGAATTACAAATACAGTTGGCACCATTTTTGGCAACTTGTGTCAAAACATGAAAAGGTTTTTTTCTCACATTTTAAAAGTGCTCGTTTGAGCTGCAATTTTCTATACACTTTTGTTTTGGGTAAAAATACGATAATTTAATTAAAATTAATTGACTGAAACTAATTATTTAAAGAATTACAGATACAGCCCCACATTGGTTTCATTTTTAGCGACTTGTGTCAAAACTTTAAAAAATTTTTTTTTTCTCATGTTTTAAAGCAATTGGTTGAACTGAAATTTTATTACACGATTGTTTTGAATGACAATACGATACTTAAATGATAATTAATAAAAATTACTTACCATTTAATGTTGTGATTCTGTCATATGTATATTCATATTTATATTAATTGTAACTCTATTTAATAAAAAGTAGCTAATATAAAATTTTTATTTGTTGATCTAAGAAGGAATTGACTTATAATTTTTTTTGTATTACTTGTGTGTGTGTTTTTGTAGGGATGCATATCATTAAGTTCATTCCTAAATTATTAATTTTTCAAATTTCCTCAACAGTTAAACAAAAATATATAGCTTTATAAATATATTATTTCAGATTAGTTTTTTTGTTTTTATATACAACTTTTACATTCTGCCTTTTCAATATCATATTGTTTCAATACATGTAACACAGATTGCTATATTTATAATTTTTAAAAATAATTACTAAAACTGTTCCTTTTAAAAATTAGATAAAGGTGATTTAATTTTTTCCTAAACATATGCAATAATATTTTGCATCACATATGAAGATACTAAAAGGGAGGCTGAAGATCTTAATTCCCCACATGTAAAGACTCCAATAGTCAAAAATTGCTCAAAGGTTGGATATGGAGTGTATATGTGTATGCTATTTGTAATCTAACAGAAGGAGCAAAAAGCATCTGATTAAAAACTATTTATTTCTAAAATCCTTAACTGAAGTAAACATCCTTGGCAAATATTTACATGCAATTAATATCTGCACCAATTTGGACACAAAAACAAAAAATTGTGGCTAAGTGGAAAAGAGAAAGTATGTGCACATACAAATAGTTCTCTCCCCATTTTTCATACATTAGTCATGACATTTAAATCGAGACTTAAACATTATGATGGTGATTAACACAGATACCCCCCTCCTTCAAGTATAAACTTGTAGGGATGGAGACATCAAAGTTCAAGTTCTCAAACAAAACCTCACTCTTTTACTTGGAAAAGTTGTCATTTATTTTCTTAGAACAACAGAGATAGGAACGGCAGAGGCTGAAGGTTGTATTTGAGAACACTGTTCTATTAAAGAAAAAAAGCAGGATTAAGAGGGTTAACATTTTACATGTACGGCTCACTCCCAGCCAGTGCACTAACTTCCCCAGGCGTGTATATATATGCCTTTTCAAAGTATGAACCTTTGCATTGTGCTGCTAGGTTTGAAACTATTCAAAGGCTTCGTAACGCAGTATAATGACCTTGAAAATCTTTGAGAAGAATTAACTTGTTTATGTCCTTTCTTTTCCTCCAATACACCACATAGATATGCACACATGAGTGAAAAAAGGTAGCACTGCAGAGGTAATCATACAACTTTTCTTTGGCAGTTAACGAATTGATGGAAATCCATACTTCCGTAGGAAGATTCGAACCGGGTACCTTCCGTTCTGAACGATCATTTTATCGATCACGCCACACGCCAAAACGATCGTCTTCGTGTGATGTCTACTACTGGTTTATTTAGATATTGCAGTAGATGGCACAACAACAGTTCAGAAAGTTGCGTTTTCTTACTTCAATCACGGGTCACCAATGTAGGAAGATTCGAACCGGGCACCTTCCATTCCGAACACCTGTACTTTATCGATCACGCCAAAACGATCGTTTACGCGTGATGTCTAGTACTGGTTAATTTAGATACTGCTACACTTCTTTACCATCTACTACTAGTTGGGGAAAATTTCTCTTTTCCTGCTAATACGCAATTTTGTCTTTTATAATGCTGTTATGGAGGGTGTTCTACAGTCTTCTTAAATAAATGCACAGGGGAACGAGGGGAAAGCTCCGTAAATAGAAAAAAATTCATAGATGAACAGTCCTAAGTTACAACTGGCTAAACTTCTCAGAAACAAGATAGAAGTCAGGAATTCAAGAACTGAAATCTGAAACAGAAGAAAAAAAATCTTCAGGTTAGCAGAGATTAGAACTATATGCGAGTTCAGCAGTACATGAGTCAACATCCTCTTTCAAAGCTGTCCTAAGACGTAGAAGAATGATTAACCTGAACTATTTAACCTAAAGTTGGATCCTATTTCGATCCACCTCTTGGTGACAAATTATTTAGAGCTAAAAGTGGCGATTAATTCAACAAAATGAAAACGGTAATTTCTGGCAACCCTTTTAAGCTATACAAACAGCGTAAAATATAATTTTTTTTCCTTCTTGGGAAACACAGCATCTAATGCGTGTGTTGTCTATTCCATTCTTCTTTTTTTTAAAAAAAAATTTAAAACTGAAATTATCGCATGACAGAAGGGGAAAATCCAAATTTTCACAAAAGGTTTCCCAATGCCATAACAGAAGAAACTTCCATTTCGTTCCCTTTTCAAGCTAAATTTCAGTTTTTCCAAGAAAGATAAACTGTGCATAATTTTCTTTTTAAAAGACCCTTCTGATTTCTTTTAACGTTTAATCGCATGAAAGAGAAGGGGAAAAAATGAATATTTTTCAGAAAAAATTCACGATAGTTAAAAGACGAAATAAATTTCTTTTTTAAACTAAGCTGGAGTTGTCAAAAAAGAGAATCCCCACGATGTCCTCAAAGTCAGTGGGTTATTTCAATATATCTTTTTATCCTTTTTTATAAAACATTTTTGCAAAATTACACTTTTATTTCATGTCATATTGTTCCTTACATCTGCAACAGTTCTATCATTGTGTTCCAGACGTGTAACGTCATCTTTTTCTAACAAGATTTCCAAATTTAAGAATCGCGCTTTGTTACCGTCTTAGTTCATTTATAAAATCACTTTAGGGTCGATTTTATTTTAAATCGTAACATAGGATTTTACTCAAACAGGACAATAACTGGTGGCTCGAGCTTCATCACAACCAAGCAATTTCGAAAGGGCTCCGAACCAATCGCTCTCAAAGTTACAACCTTATCCGTTGTTAATGTTTAGGGTATTCCAAATCTAGAAACCTAACTTGCGACAAAAGCTTCAGAAACAAAATTAGCTGACTGATACATTAAAAATATAATCTCGTAGCATCGCGATTACTGCAAGGCAACGATATCCCTGAGAAAAAATCGCAGGGGACAAAACAACAACCATGTGAACATGTGGAAATACCTCGTCTAGTACTGAAAACCAAGCCTTAAAACTAAAGAGCTTGTATCACACTCAACAGCTTGTTGTAAGACACCTGCTAAACCAGTGTGTATCTGAAGCATCAACCTTCAACCTATAATAAAATGCTACCTTGTCGCTGAATATTTGCTACAAATGCTACTTTTGAAACAGCATCTTTAAAATTCCAAAATGCTATAATACTATCTGCCATCTAACTAATAAGAACTATACCATTTTTCTCTTCCCTTTAACAAAATCTTACAAAATATATTCCGCCTCTGTAAGATGAGGTATGAATCTCCAATAAAAATGAAGTATTGCTAAAAAACATGTTAATTCATTAACAGTAGTAGGTTGAGAAAAAACTGATTAAAGCATCAACTTTTCCCCTTAAATGCAGCGATACATTTCGCAGAAGTAACGCGACTAAAAAAATGTACTTTCAGATAATCAAATAAGCATTTTTGAACATTCACAGAACCTAACCTTTATTCAAACGATAAAAAAAAAAACATCATTTAAATACTTCAAATATGTTTCGAGGTCGGTAGAGGCCATGAATGTCGTCCAAATAAATAAAATAATTTAAATTTCTTAAAATGTCATCGCTAAAACGTTGGAACATTTTAGTTGCATTTTTAAGATAAAAAGGGATTTACAAAAACTCAGACCTATAGGAGTTATTTGTACGGTTTTGGAAATATCTTCCTCATCCACTGCCACTTGCACCTTTCGAAAGAAAATCTTTTCCAACACAATTCATGACTAAAATCTTGAATAGGACGCAAAGTGTACCACCGATCCGCTTCATTAATAAAGTTCAACCAGTAATAATTTCCACATACGCAAAGCGTACAATCCTTTTGGATACCAAATGAATTGGGCTAGAGCAGCAATACCTACGACCCACTAAGCCTTTTTCAGTGGCAAGTTTGGTGGGAAATTCTGTGTCAAGAAATCAAATATATCACAGTTTTGTTTTTTGCTGTCGGTGTCGTACGGGTACGAATGGATATTTTTTTTCATTGGAACGGTTACGGTTAGTGATAACTAACAACAGACGAGTAGCGACAATTTTATGAGTGGGATTACTTTTTAACTACCTTTCATATTTTGCAAACGAAAAATATTCGAAGAAAATATTTTGTTTCAAGACGATTGGGAGGTGGACTATTTCTTAGTGAAAAGCAAACATGGATCGGTAATTGTTTGATTTGTCACGAAAGTACTGTATTTAAAAAATACCAATACACAGGAATCATTCAATGACACTTTTCCTCGAAGATCTCTTTCAAGAGGTGATAAATAGGCTTGCATGAATAATCTTAGCAACAGCAACAAAGTGTTTTGTCAGAGGTAATATCGCAGCGGTAACAAAGGTATATGTGAAATTTGTTATATTATTGGTAATCATATGAAACCGTTTACTGATACAGAAATTGCGAGGGAGTGTTTTTTAAATGCTTTTAATTTAGTGTCAGTGACAAAAATAAAAATAATAATAATTAAAAAAAGCAAAACACACACAGGAGTTATAATATTTTTATCAATTTTCCACATTTTAAATTTCTGTTTCCTTGGTTTTCAAGCATCCCCCCATTTATCCTAATGTATGCGGCCCGCGTGAAATAGCTGACACATGTATGCGGCCCAGCAGAAAAAAAGGTTGAGTACCCCTGAAATAATAGATTCGATTAAACGTTCGAGTGAGAAGCCCGATTGGTGATAAGTAATTGAACTTCTTAGTGCTTCATTTTTAACGCCATGAGATTCTACGGAAATTCTCAGATTTGTTTCATTTCCTGAAAAAGAAAACTTATCAGGGTTCTCTGAATTTATTTTAGAAGTTAGGCTTTGTTCAATAGAAGTGTCGGTTGAAACGTATTTATAAATAGGATTAAATTACTTTAAAATTTATTATTTTTTATATCGAAAATTCGATTTAAAATAAAAATAAAATCCGTGAAAGATAGTTAATGATTGAAAAATAAAATTTATTCTACATTAGAACTGATGTAAATTGAATCACCAAAGCTTAAGTAAATTGCATAGTATTGTGCGATTTAAAATTTATTTAGTAGTAAAAGTTAGTTTTGTGCTTTTCGCACATTTTTTTTAAATTTTGCTATAATGTACTTATTTTCAAAATATTCGTGTTATATTTTGTTTGAGAAAAGTCTTATGCCATTATAATACCTCTGAAAACTTTTTGCTGGTCTTTTATTAAAAATTACTTATCAAATTAATTTTGTGTAGTTAAATTATAAATCTTACAATTTGCTATAGTTTTAACACAATCAACATTACTCTTACTATTACAATTTCTTTTAAGCTAATGTTCCAGCAATTTTTTTTTCGCTGAATAATTTTGAAAAGAAAAAAAAACGATAAACAAAAGTTGCCATTTTGAAAATACGGAAAACTAGAGTTCATCTGTGTGTATTCGAATGGTGATTTAATAGAAGTTATGGTGATTTAGTTTCTAATAGTACACGTGCTATTACTAAAAATTTTGCAATTACAATTTACACTTGTTATTCCTATAAGAGGGTATTCACACACGTTCCAACTATCCCTACAAAACAATGAAGTGTTTAATTTGTGAAATGAAGAAATAACCTTTTGATGGAGGTAAAACATGAGTTAAATGAACTATAGTTATCGTATTTTGGTAAAAACTAAAAACATAATATCGAGACAGAAAGTCGAAAGATTTAATCTTTGCACTACTATTACCAGTGTTTGTATTCATGTTCCATATGCATCTAAACCAGTGATACTCAACCAGCGGCTTGCATGTGAATGGCCCGATCATGGTCTGCGTTGCACTAACAAATTAAATTATTTAAGAGAACTAAACATTCAAAATTTAGTGAGAAATTTCTTTCAAATAAGGATTCATCCAATTCGCTATGGATGTCGTGCTGAGTACAAATTGCAAGATAACTTTTTTCTTTTTTGTAATTGTAACGATTAGTGATAGCAAATAACAGTGGAGTAGCGACCATTTTATGGGCGAATCTGATTTTTAATTAACCCTCATGTCTTCCAGGCAAAAAATATCTAAAGAATATATGTTACTTCAAGACAATTAGAATCTTGACTATTCCGTAGAGAAAAATAAATATGGGTTAGCAACTTGTTTGATTTGTCGTAAAAACGTTATACTTAAAAAAAATATAATTTTTTTCGTTACTATACCACTAAGCATAAATTTTTCAATGGCTTTTTCTTGAGAATCTCTTTCAAGACGAGATAAATTAGCCTTCTTAAAGAAATCTTTGCAACAGCAACAAAATATTTGGAGGGGGGAGAGGATCATTGATGAAAGGAGGCTATTTTTTGTGAGTTGAGTTTGATAGTTTTTAATATAGTTTTAAAATAGAAACCAAAATGATGAGTTTTAATATTTTGATCAATTTTCCACATTTAAAATGTTCTTGATCCCATTAATCCTCATGTTGCGGCCCGAGTGAAATATAGTTTGTCACATCTATGTGGCCCGGCGAAAAAAAAGGTTGAATACCTCTGGGCTAGAGTACACATGGGGACTTTTAGAAAGTCTGCAGATACCTTGGTCGACTTAGGGCGGAAATTCTTCCTGAACAGACTTCTACTCGTACTTACCAGGAGCCAACCAATGAGCACATGGAAAAACAGGTGGACATCCAGTAAGGATGCAATGAGTCATTCTTTGTTTTTTAGGTCTGACATTTAAAGTCATATGAATTACATTGGGATACTTTGCTAAAAAATGGTGGAAAAGTGGGGAATTCCCATTTACCGTAGTAGTTCCTGAAAAAACATCTCTTACGTTACAGCGCTTACTGCATGATGTAAAATCCTCTTTTGAGAGAAGATTTTTGACGTCGAATAGCAAGCTTAAAATCAGCTCCGATAACAAGGACGCGAAACATCGGCAACAACGAATGTCTAATAACTTACGACGTGAACCGTCTAATGCCGAATTCTGCGGTGCCATATAAGAATTAATCTTAGTGCCGTTGACAAAAGAGAATATGAAACTATTAGATTTTATCTTTTTGTTTACTTAACGTAAAGGATATACTGATACAACAGCACCTTTAGCAAACTTAACATTTCTTAGATGAGGAATTTAAAAACTCCAAGCGAATTTTAACGACAAATAGAGCCTGCAATTCCTTAATGCTAAAAATCGCCAACACTTAAATTTCTAGCTTTTTAAAAATGTCTCTCTCTCTCTCACACACACAACAGAAACAATATCTTAAGGACATCTATCAGAAACAGTGCTTACACTATTTGCAAAAGGATGTACTTCCGCAATTTTGTCACCAATAGATGATTCTCCAAATTGCCGTAGCTAGCCAAAATAATTTGTAGCAATTAAAATAGGTAGATGTTGCAGTCACAACATTTGAAGTACAGAACCTTCGATTTTACCAATTCTAGCGTTTCGCACAAGTGCGACGGTTTCTTGTCACCTAATTCGATATTTGAGAATAATGTCCGTTGAACAGTTTTTCAATCTGCAAAATATACATTTAATTGATTTTTAATGCAAGCATACGAGCTTGATTCTTTTAGTTGGTTTTTGACGCACAATATCAGCTACATGAACTAAAGCTTCGTATGTGGCAGCAATTATATAGTGATATTTTGTTATATAATCCGCTTTTATTTCCATACATCATGATCTGAGACTCACTCGAAGCAAATCACATTTGTACATTATTTATCCAAAAACAGCTATTTTTAAATTTATACGAGAAAGTCCATTTGACAATGAAAAACTGTGTAACATCGGATCCGAGTCTAGAGAGATTCTCTCTTTATTAAAACATTTCTTACAATCCTTGAGCAGCATTTTCTAAGCCGAAGGTGCGCAGGCATAGGCGAAGAAAAGAGGTAGCGAACTTCCCGAAAACGTGCAAGAAGAAATTTGTGCTTCTGTTTTTTTGAGATGATGTACACTATAGATGTTACACAAGATTTTCGTATGAGCTGGAAAGCTGCAATGTGATTCCAACCATACTTCAAACCTATGTTAAAACAATGATTTGATCACAGTTTTACATCTTTCTATATTCTCTTTACATAACAATTTATTCATTAATAAAGCTTCGATTAATAACGATTCCTTAAATATTATAACAGTGTGCAAACTTCATAAACTTGAAAGAAAATTTTTTTAGAAGTAATCATAAGAAAACACCAAGAACTTCTGCCAAAAAAAAATTGATATTTCTATCACATCCTTCTTAAAATTAATCAAAATATAGAACTAACAAATGTCTTCAACAAGAAATCCAAAATGAAAACCGAGTTAAGCAGAACCATTGTTTCACCCATACATAGAAACTTATCTTTGAAAAAATACGGGAAATTTTAAATATTCAATACTCTAGTCCAGTGGTCTTCATACTTTTCCAACTCACGGAACCCCTAGAAGGTGTTTTTTCGTGGAACCCTTAGAACTAGAAAGTGTTTTCGTGGAACCCTCAGAACTAGAAAGTGTTTTCGTGGAACCCCATTCCACACACACACTTCGAAGAATATATCTCAAAATAATATTTAAATTAGATCAACATGTGTTATAGGTACTTTATGTAAAGGCAATTAAAAAAAGTATTGGATTTATTAAAAAAATTCTAATCTAGTTTTTTAAATATAATTTGCTCATTAATAATATGAATTTCTAATTATGTGGCACCTATCCATGCATAATATTTAGTAAGTGGGATATGTGCTTGCTTTTTTTCACATAAACTGCGGAAGTCTAGGTCAATTGAGATTAAATGCAATCGCGTATTACAGATTCTAACTTTAATTTGTTTTTACGCTTTGTTTTTGTAGCCACTTACGTTGAGGAATATATTTCACTTAAACACAATGTTCTGAATGGCATTAAAATATCTATAGCTGTGCGAGAAATGCTGTGCATATTGCATGAAAACTTTAGGAGCTGTAACTTTAGGAGCTGTTCTTGCTTCAATTTAGATTTTAGCGTCGAATCTATTGATAGGTTGATACATTTCCTCTCCTTCATTATAGGTGTTTTTTCCACAAATGCAAAACGGTCCATTTTCCATTAAAAAACTGTTTAGCTTTCTAACATTGTGCTAACTAACGAGTATAAAAATATCTCGTGGAACACGAGTTAGTAAACAATAGAATATTCACAATTTAATTGGAAGTGTATATATATAAAGATAAAACGCGTTTTAATATTCTTTTATCATATTATAATAAGTTTTAGAAGTGTTTCAAAATAAAGTTATTATATATGAATAAAATTTTCAGTTTTAATGAATAGGGGATAAGCTTTAGATACTCTTGTAACTACTCAAACTTCAGAGAGAACGTGAATCCACTTTGCGTAGATATTTATTTCGTCTCGATTTTTTTGTAACTCGTGGAACCCCTGGATATGCCTAGTGGAACCCCAGGGTTCGTGGAACACAGTTTTAATACCACTGCTCTAGTCTATTCATGATGGAGAGAAAGCACACAAAATATAATCGTACTTCACGAACTCAGAGAGATATATAAGAAATTATTCCCCACCATATACCAGTTACTTAGTGTAACTGTATATGGTGCTGCTTATGATTATGAAAAACTACTGATGTGGGTCAAAACCCACAACAGAAGTTTTCTTGGCCATGTGTGTTGCCAAATTTTCATAAATACTAAGTTTTTAACAAATAAAGGATCACACATACGCACGGCGTTAAACATAAAAATAAAAATTCATCCTTATACTTTATCTGTATCTATCTAAACATATTCTTTCAAAGTTATAACAAATATACATTATTACACAATGCTTATGAAAATGATATTCTCCAAACATTCAATAAAAAATGAATTATTCAAAAAGTAATTTCATTTTTTTAGGTGAAAATGATAGACGATTTTCTTATACAGTGTACAAATATATTAAAACGCATATTCTCCGTTTTGTGTGGTTCAACATCTTTCTAGAAGTAGCATGATTCCATGAGCATAAGACTCCCGATCTTTGTTGGCAAAAAACCGACCTAAGTCATTTTTGACGTTCTCATTTTATGTAAAGGTTTCTCCGTCTGAAAAAGTTTGTATAGATCCATCCAAGCTGCAAAATCTTTGACGAGTTACCAAACTTATGAGGGAGGTCTCACATTATCACTGGTGTACACAAGGGTAGCGTCTAAGAGGTTCCCAAACTTTTTTGCCTCATAGACCCCTTCACAGGTTTTTCAGTTTGGGGTACACCCCCTATTTACCTAATATTAAATTTTTGCAAATTTATCAACTTAAATGTTTTTTGACAGCAGGTATCGAGTTATTTACTTTGAAAGATAAAATTTTTAACTGTAGTGAAATATAGAGTTTAAAACTTAAGAAAACATGTTAATTAAATTAAAATTTAAATTAATGCATAAAATAACTGTTAAATAAAATAACTGAGCAACAAACAATGCTTTTAGGGGGAGGGATGAATCTGGGGATGCAATAACAAATTTTCAACATTTGGCATCAATCTTATCAGATTTTAACCCTAAATATCTCCTCGGTTAATAGTGTCCAGTCTTTTCTTCTTTCTTTTTTGTTTTGGAGATAGGCAAGCGCACTGAAAAACTTCTTCTCAATCGGAAAAACAATTAAAAATTTTCTCAAGATATTCCATATTATGGAATAAATGACAGGTACATCTTTTGAAGCCAAAATTGTTTTGACATCGTTTCTAAAAAAAACTTTACTTTTAAGATCTTCGTTAGTCCATATTCCTAATGCATAATTCTTGTCACCTGGCATTTTTTTTTCAAAGTGGCCATATGAATTCATTGCCTAATGTGGTATTACGATAGTCAAAACATTCTCAAACCTAGTTTCAAAATCTAAAAAAAGGGCATTTAAATGTTGCCGACGTTCAAAAGTGTACCCTTTAGCTTAATTCTGGCAAGAAAGGCTGAAATGAGGTCCTTGTTTTAATAAAATTTATGTTGTCCCCTTGTAACTGTAAATTAACCTCATTAAATTAGTAAATAAATCTATTAAATAGATAAGTCTAGTTTCTACTTAATTAAATTTCCTTGTAATACACTGCTGGACAATTGCTAAGGACGGATAACACTATCATCCATAGCAACCACAAAATGAAAGGAAGCAAAATGTGGAAAATTAGAATAAGTGCGGGATATTAATAAGAAGTATGAGTATGCAAATTTTTTTTCCACGTCTGTTCATCACGTGATAGCGTTCATAAGAGCTTTAAAGGTTTTGACGCGTGTGGACAGTTGTTGTTTCAAGTCAAAGTTTTACAGGAAAGATTTAATAGACGAACTTAAAATTTTTGGCATGTCTTCCCGACATCACATAGATGATTTTATGCGTGGCCGAATTATTGGAAAGATCGACGGGCGAAAAATAACAGATGTTGCCAGGGAGTTCGACATCGCTCACAGCGTTGTTTCACGGCTGTGGAAGTCATTTAAAACTACTGGAATGTGTAGTAGACGGCACGGGGAGGTCGTGTTAGAAGTACGACGCCTGCAGAAGACAGATATATCGTTCTATCAGCAAAAAGGAACAGGCGCACCACAGCTCAGCAGGTGGCAAATCAGTTTCTTGCTGCCTCAGGAAAGCAGATCTCCCGAAAAACTGTTGCCAGACGTTTGAGGGGAGGAGGACTATACGCACGCAGATCTGTTGTGTGTGTCCCATTGACCAGACAGCACCGTACTGCCCGTTTGCAATGGTGTCGTGAGCATCACAATTGGACTGAACAGGACTGGGCATGAGTACTATTCTCAGATGAGAGTAGGTCCAGTCTGTCATCGGATTGTAGACGCCAACTGATCTGGCGCGAGAGTGGTACTGCTTATCGTCCAGAAAATATCCAGGAAAAGGACCGATATCCGACATGCAGTATCATGGTGTGGGCCGGCATCATGATCAATGGCCGCACGCGCCTACATGTGGTTGCGAATGGGACTATGACGGACCAACGATACATTGATGAAGTTCTACTTCCTCATGTTCGTCTTTTCCGTGGTGCTGTCGGTGATAAATTTGTTTTTATGGACGACAACGCAACATGTCATCGAACACTCGCTGTTCAGGATTGTCTGGACAGCGAGGGTATTCAACGTCTCGTATGGCCAGCGCGTTCTCCAGATCTAAGCCCCATTGAAAATGTGTGGGATGCTTTGGGGAGGCAAGTTGCTGGTCGAAACTATCCTCCGACAAACAAGAACACCCTCATCCGTGCACTCACAGAGGAATGGGATAAATTGCCTCAACAGCTGCTGGATAATGTTGTGCAAAGTATGGTACGACGTGTGGAATGTTGCATCACACTCCACGGTGGACATATCCCGCACTGATACCTTTCTTTAAGGTGCCTGCTGACTTTTAGATGCATTGTTCCATTTCTCCGTACGCAGATCAAATGAACATTTTTTTCTTTCAGATGTTTCACAGCTTTTGTACTTTCCAGAACAATAAATATTCTTTATTCTAATGTCTGAACAGTGTGGCAACTATATTTTATCCTACTAGGCCTCATGTCTCGCTTAATGTTATGCTACATAGCAATTTGTGATCCGTCCTTAGCAATTGTCCAGCAGTGTATTAATCACAATCAGGTTTAATGAGAGTCACTATCGTAGACCCCCATTTACACCTCATGTACCCCCAAATTATTATTTCGCTGTCGTGGACCCCTTGCAGGTTTTTATAGACCCCTGGGGGTCTATATAGACCACTTTGGGAATCACTGGTCTAAGGGTTCAACCCCCCAAAGACCAACAGAGTTTTAAATTTTAACATACAGATTACGTCTCGGTGTTTTGGTCCACGTTTTTTTTAAAAAATATGTAACCCTTCTCATGAAAGTAGTTTGTACGCCGCTGCATATCATCTTCGTTGAACATTATACCTTTTCTATTGATCCATTCTGGTTTTCTTTCTTTTTTGATAGAGTGAATTATTCAATTTGTCCAGGTGATGACAGTACACTTCAGAATTAATCGTTTTACTGTCGAAAAAAAGACGGAAAAAAATCCATTGAAATCTCACCAAATAGGCACCCTAGCTTTTTTAATGAATATCTATTTTTGAAATGCTTTGACCTGGTTCATATCCTTGTGTGTGTGACTTCATGTATCTCTTCCTTTAAACGTTTTTTTATTATTATTATTTCTAATGGACTGTGGATTGGTGTTTTACACAATTACTAGAACATCCCCCGGAAGCTAATATCTCTTTTTAGTGCGGCACCATATAGGCGGATACCAATCGCCGGAGGTGATTTTGACGCCCATTTTCCTCCCCAGAAGAAGGCACTCGAGCTCTGGCGATGCGAAACCGTACTTAAGATTTTAATTTTGCGCAGAGCACCCAAGCCAAATGGGCACTCAAGGGCTCTTCTACATGCCGCATAATCATGCGACATGGGCGCTGTCGATTTTCTGTATCAAGAAAAACCACCGACTTGGGCCGTGGTCTAACCCGCAACTTTAGACGTACAAGGCCAGCGACAAAACCAACTACGCCACTCAGCGGGCAGCTTTTAATGTAGTTATAGATAGCCTATTTCTCGTTCCTAGTCATCGTTCGCTTTAAAAATGGATCATTTTATTGACGTTTGAGAAGTAAACCCCAGAAGTCAATGCGACAGTGTAAATTTCTTTCCGTAAAAGCATGTGCAATCCATGTCAAGATCTGGAATTAAATTAGGGTATTTCACATGATCATGAATAGTCGCGCGAATTCGATAAATTTAATTTCTCAGAGATCTCTCGAGTTTTACTCGATGGTTTGCATCAATCAATGTTTTCATTTTGCCTTCATCAGCTTCAAATGGCCTGAAGTTAAATACTGAAACACCCTGCAACCTGTAGTTTTACCTGCAGCGAAACTTTCCTTCTGGGAAAACTGAGTTTTACAGGCAAAGTTTCCTTCCCTGCGTGAACTTAAAAAATAAGATTATGGCAAACCTAGAACATTTAGGCATGTTTACCAGACAGATGACATAATCGGCCTTAACGACAAATTTGGAGAAAATGTGATTTCGCCAATGAGTGAGAGTGAATATTAACGTCGCGGTGTTCAGTTACACAAGGGCTTTTGGCGACGGACCTCGTAGTTTTGAACTATGGTCAAGTGATGAGGACGACACCTAAGCTGGCACCCCCTCACCTAACTACCACACCAAAGGGAGGATGTTTGAGCTCTCGACAGATGTAACGAACATCGTTCCCCTACACGGCGGGTCTTTATTGGTACTGGGCCCGAACTCATGACACGCCAGACGAGATCCGACACCTTTAACACTAGGCTACCGCGGCCACGTGATTCCACTAAAGAACCACCGAGAAAGTTTCTGGAATCGACCCTTCTGGAAATTTCCATGCGGCTTTTTCTAGGTTGGATGAGTTTAGAAGAAAGTCTTGAGCTGCTTGAACGTTGTCTGAGATAAGACACTTTTATCTGTCTGAGTTACTAGTAGTGGAACTGTTATACGGTCGTTTCTGGGGCGCTGTTTATAATATAATGAATGCGTTTAAAACTACTGTAAATAATATGTTATAATATTTATAAGTGTATATACGTCGATTTGTGTCTTCGTGCAGTCATTTGTGCGTCCTTTGTCCATTGATAAAACAGGTCTTATTCAAATAATTGGAGTCGTCGGTTGTTGTACACCCACGCAAATTTGCAACAATATGCCGAAAATTCTGCTTTTGATATTTCATATTTGATAGGCACCAAGCAGAAGCTACGGGGCAGAATCAAATTTTTTCCACAAACAAGCCATGCTGTATCTCATGTCAAGATGTATAACGGCGATGCAGCGTAAGTGTGAGGCTGGCTGCGAAAATACAACTAATTCTTCTATTGGGAAAAAATGAAATTATTTTTTTAAACAACCTAATATGATCACTATAACAGCTAATTACATTTGCCATGCACTAACTGTATACTTAAGTACTTAAAACATAATAGATAATTTAATAGTTCAAATTAATGTTTTGAAATTAGATACTATATCCTTTTATCAAAAACACATTTTAACCCAATTACATATTCAAATATTCCAATGTTATGATCTGAATTCACCGAATACCTTGGTGTCATATCACTGGCGTAGCTAGTCCTGAGTGGGCCCCGTACCAAAATTTCTTGCACACCCTTTTTAGTGACAACTTAATATATTAACCATTTTTTTTCTCACATATGTCGGGGCCCCTGTAGCTTGGGGACTGATTTAGTGGTGGCTACTCCCCTGTGTGATATTAAACTTAAAATAATAAACCCAAATCCCTGTAATGTAATAATTCCAAAATCTTATCCTTCGATCAATACAAATTCTGAGTTATCATTAGAAAATGAAGTGATTTCATACAGCACCATTTTATAACCATTCATATGTTACATTTCTTTAGTATGGAATTACTGGACTAAGAAAAATATTAATTTTTTTAGCCACTCTTCTGAAAAGACGTGCACGTTAAGATTTTCTGTCAAAAAATCGCCAACAACATGTTGAACACCTCGATAATTATCACAGAAATAAAAATGATGTGCGTGGCACAACTCGACTGAGATTGTTTACCAAAGCAAAGTTTTTTAAAACATTAAAATGCGTACATTTATCCATATTCTAAAAGGAAAATTCCTTTCAATCTTACAAAACTAATTTTTAGTTAAATTACAACAAATTTGGAGAAAAAGAAATTATTCATTACATTTGTTCTATTTTATATTAATCATTATATCTGTGTAATTTTGTTACTAATTGATAAGTCGCTATATTATCTTCAAAAACCTGATGAGATTCCAAGTCGAAAATTAATTAGTTTTAAAAATATACATCTTTTTCTGATTTCTCCATAAGGAATCAAACACTTAACACCTCGCAATGAGTTGTAGTTCAGTGTTCTGGTAAAGCGCACATGTGAATTCCTTGCAAGCGTAAATGGTTAAAAAGTTCACACAAAGCTTCTTTTTCAAAATAAATTTTGAAAGCAAATGTCAAGTTAATACTGAGAATAAATTAGCTTTCACTGTTAAAATTGGACGGTTTGGATTAATGATAGTTCAGAAACCTCCAAATAACTCTCGTAACTTTGAACATCAATTATATATGACAAGATTTTTCCCAGTAAAACCTTATCATTTAGTATTGTATTGATATATTTTCTTGATAATAAGATAGTGTTTCACTTGACTTATTCCATAAGTGTAACAATGATTGGTTGGTAAGTGAGAGAGTGAATATTAACGTCGCACTGCTCAGCTACACGAGGGCTTTTGGCGACGGACCACGTAATTTTGAACCATGGTCAAGTGACGTGGACGACACCTGAGCTGGCACCCCTCTCCTAACTACCACACCAACGAGAGGAGGTTTGAGCTCTCGACAAATTAACGTGCATCGCTCCCCTACACGGCGGGGCTTTAGTGGTGCTGGGCTCGAACTCGTGTCAAGGCCAGTCACGACCCGATACCTTGACCACTCGGCTACCGCGGCCATACGATTGGTTGGTAATAGAAACAGATTATGTTCATTCTCTCAAAGGATTTTTGGAGGATAGTGTAATGAATTTAAAAGAGAATATTGCTTCTTTGTTTCTCTTCCCCATCTCGTTTCATGTGTTCTGTTGCACCACTGAGTTTAGTTTAACAAAAGCTATTAAATGAAAAAAAATACTTATTTATCACTACAACTTTGGCAGTCTATTAAGGAACGACTACATTTACATTTGCCAAATTTCCCCTTATCAGTTTTAAAATTTGCTGAATTAATTATAACAAATTATCATATTCACACATAAAAGTAAGGTAAATTAAATAAAAAAGGACTTCGAATTTTCTTCTCTTAAAAAAAGAAGAAAAGATGGAAATATCAATTTCTAATATTGTACCTAAAGCATTGGTAAAGTGATTGACATACCCATTCCAGAGCTTAAGCTAAAATAAAAGTATCACTGTTTCAACCTTCCACTCCAAAGTGTTGTCCTCCTTTTTGACTTCAAGGGTTGGCTCATTTTACAGGTTCCAAAAAAAACCTTTATGATTTCAACATCATACATTCAATATATATGTCCATATTACAGTCTTCATTTAACCAATCACCTTTGTTTACATTGCCTCATCATCATCGTTTTCCCATTTATTTACCATGTAAAATATTTAACTGTTTTACAAGTATTGTTTTCAAAATCAAGAATTGGCATGGTGAGGAAGTTTGGAAAGTGTGGTGGCAGTTCAGGTGTCCTCCTCATCACTTGGCCATAGTTCAAAATTATGAAGTATGTTATCAAAGATTCTCACATTGCATCCAAGTGTGACATTAATAAGCAATCAATAAAAATTTAGAGAAATTTCACTTCATTTTTTAAAATATACAATCCTATTCATTTCTAAGCAGAAATAATATAACTAGCATCCAACAAATTCTTTCAAAATGCAAACAAATTAGTATCGATCTCTTCTATAAACATATGAAATAAATAGTGACAATTTACTTTTTCATTCTGGTGTATGGGTTTATAAATGCTGCCACATTAACAGATAAATATTTACAAAAATATTACTATCATCTTCAGACTTCAAGAGACTAGGTACATAATTTAAAAATAACACAACATTTTGTGAAAGCCCAAGAAATTCCAAAAAGTTACAATTTTGCTTTAACATAAGCTCATAGATTTGTTTCAATTTAATAAATTTATATAAAAATCTTTTTTTTCCCAGCTAATTTTAATTTTTAAGTTTATGATAATGGCTTGCACTATAATTCATTCCCAGATAATTGAGAATTTTATGTATGCATAATGGAGTAGGATGGAAAAAAATTCTTTTTTGATTGCTATACTTTGGAAAACTTGGCTTTAGCTAGTGAATTAAAAAAGACAAGAATATTTTCTGCTTATGCAATGCTCTGTAAATTTGGAAAAATGGGGAAATTTTGTTTTTGTCAATATCTTAAAATTATTTAACTATGTTGCAATGTTACTGCCCAGAAGTGAAATTTGAAATACGAAGAGAAAAAAAATTTAAAACCTGCAAATTTAAAACATTTATTGCTTTAAAAAAAGAACTCCAAAACATTTTTTTTTTTTTTTTTTTTTTTTTTTTGTAAAACTAGCAATATTTTGTAAATTTTACTTAACTTTTTCAACTTCATTAAACAATACTTAATAACAAACATATTTTCATTTTAAATATTTTTAACACTATATATGGATCTATTATTAAGCAACATATAAAATTATACAATCTAATAAATAAATAAATTTTAAAGTTAGATTTTTGAAAATGTTGAATATATATTATTGATCTTAATAAAAAACATTGTCATTTCTTTCTTCAGCTTCACATACTTTTCGAATTGCTTTGGTTTTAAGTTTGATATAGTGTTCCATCACAAAAGTATGGCATAGGTGTGTATCTGAGTCATGTATCATACCAAAATCTTTCTGGGCCGATGATGCTATCACAGCTGTTGCTCAGTCAGAGATAACATTACTATCACAGGCCAATAATGATATTTTAAGTTGATTTTCATTGGCTATGTGTTTTTTCTATTATTATTAGTCCTATGCTGGAGGTTTAATCATTATCATTATCTGAGATATCAGAACCTCCACATACTTCTATTTGTTTGGTATCAGTACATAGGTATTCAGTGTTTCACTCAAATTACTCTCAGAGGCCTAGGAATTTTTTTCTTTGTTTTATTTTATAAAGTTTCGCTGCTGATTAATATGTGTCCGTTTCCTGCAAGTTTAAGGATCCAAACTTCCCCAATTTATATTTTGCAAGAAAATATAACTTATTTAAGGAAATTTCATTGGCTTCATCACCATGAAAATTAATTAAAATCATGTTATTGCACGAATTTGGTATATTTTGGCAAATGCAGTCCAAAAGAATACGACATTTATATACTGCTGCATCAAAAAGGCAGAGCAGATTCACTTTTGAAAAAAAAAAAACAATTTTTTCTTAAAAATGGAGCTATGTTTATTTTGCAATATGGCACAATTTTTTAAATTCATAACAGTTATCACACACACACTGGACTTTCTTAATTCATAACAATTATCACAGGACTTTCTTAATTCACAATAATTATAATACTTTTTGGTTCACAGAAACAACAGGGATAGACTTTTTCATACAAATATTTAATATTTTTAGCCACTGTTTCAGTTCCTTTTACAAAAATTAACAGATCTGTTTCTAGAGCGTAGCAATACCTCATATCTTGGAAAACAGCGCATTAAAATATGTTTGTGAGAAAGAAACTTATTTAACAAAAAATCACTTAGGTTAACCAGTATTGGGCACTTTTCAAGTAATAATTTTAGCACACTCCTCTGACTCTAGCATTCGACATTCAAAAATCATAGGGGGAGTAAAAACACTTATAGAGAAATTGACTGTTACATTATCCGCTGATGATGGTATAAAAGATCAAATTACTTGAAGAACTGAAGAGGAATACTTTGATTTCTATAGCAACCTGATTATGTCATATGTTAACAGCTAATCATGTGAAACAAAAGTAAGGCACCAAACATACTAGCTGTTCAGAATACTTCTCAATTCAAAGTCCCTCTACTACAGGGGTTCTTAACCTTTTTCTCCATCTGGGCACATCTGACAAGCAGGAAATTACTGGCGGGCACAGTTAAAAAAAAAGTATAATGATTCTTAATATTTCTTTATTGTATTGCAATCATAAGCAATACACTACACTAAAAAGGTAACAAAAAATTCAAAATATTTACGTTTAATGCGATTTTTGACAATGCATATTATCCACTAATTTTTTAAAGTCAGGCATATAAGATGATATTCCCAATCTTATAGCATCTTCAAGATTGCTATCATTAAGTCGATTTAATTGTGTTCTCATTTACATTTTATTTTTAAAAGTATGATGAATCTTGTGGCCACTCAAAAAGTCAAAGTGGGCTGTGGGTTGGCCGCAGTTGATATTGATATAATATATATCCAACAGATGTGGGTGTACAAAAATAACTTTGCAGGTGTTTGTCCAAATAAAATTGTGAAATATTGCTAATTATTTTTTTTAAAAAAATGCTTTATTTGCTTTTTGCATGAACAATAAATATTCTGAATTTACAATTTTAATATTTTCCCCTTGCTTCTCAGGTTTTAAGCTTCAACTTTAAAGTAATCACATCATGACATTAGAAAGATAAATAATAATAAAAAATTTGCAAAAAATGAAGAAATTTCTTTATCTTTCAAAATCTTAAGTGTGCTACATTAGTGATAATTTTTTTTTTTTTTTTTTGTCTTATTACTTAATTTGGTGAAATGTTACTTTTCTGAGATATAACAATTGAAAAAAAAAAAAAAAAAAAGAACTTTTATTTTGGCTTACCCTAATATATAATATACAAGTTACCCATATTTTTCAGAATAACTATAATCATATTATCTCAGTAAGTTTTTTAATAATACAATACAGTGGGCTTCAAAAAACTGATATATCCAGAATAAGAATATAATTTTACATTTCAAGTACATTGTAGTTGATTGTCATATATGAAGGTTGGAATATATTAATGCTTTTACTTGAAGGATTGCAATTTTTATAAAAATTTGAAATCTAATAAATCAACAAATTGAAATAATTATGCATTTTACTATAACATTTGTTTAATATATCCAATTTCTTCCTGCTTCTTTTTAAGAATTACAATTTCTTTTTATTCTAAATCCACTTTGAATTCCTTTCATAATATTACATTAGAATTTTTATTATAATTCAGACCACTTAAGTCCTTGTTTTCAGCCACCAAGTGGATGTTGCTTTAGCAATTAATAAATTTTTACACAACCACTTTTCAAATTAAAATAACTTAACAGCTGCATAAAACTTATTTCAACATGTTGGTGTCACTGTTCAATCAAACCAATTCAATCACATATAAAGCCCTTTGATGGGTAAAAACTACTCTTTACAAAATATTACATAGAATATTTTTTTATCTTTAGTATACTTAGTGAATTTTACTTTTCTCTCTATTATATTCATTATGAAATTTATTATTTTTCTACGGATTTTACGTAAAAATTTTGTATTCTAAAATTAAACTTAATACCAATACACTGTTTAAGGAATGTTTATAAGTATTAATAAGTATTAATACATTACTTCTTTTTTTTTTTTTTTTTTTTATTCTCATTACACTATTGATGGTGATTGTTAAATATATTTCCATGTTAATTTTTTGTTTCAATTTCTGAATTTAGTGTTTCAACAGCAAATTGGATAGCTGAAAGTTAAATTTCAAAAATTATTTTACTGAAGACGAATAGCTTTTAAAAGTATGCAATCCTTTTGAAATGTTAATAGTAAGTAAAAAAACAACAACCTATTTTTAAATGCTTTACACTACATTCTAAAGTGGTTATGAGGTATTTTACACAATCAAAAATGATTACTTTATTGAGTTTCAAAATTTTTTCCATTAATCCTGTCCTTTTTCAAAAATCAGTTTGTGTAATATACTAGGATTCATTATTTATATCACCAATGAAATACAACCAGAGGTAACAATATTGACCAAGTTGACACAGTTAATACTGTGCAAAAAAGTATTTGTTACACAAGGAGAAAAACCAGTATCATGATTTATTAACATTTCATAATAGATTAACTTACAAATATAAGTATAAATATGAAAACATATTGATGATCTATTTTTAATAAATATTTCTCTTAAAAACAGATAATCTTATAATTATCAATTTATCCAAGAAAATTCTTTGCACTAATTAGTAGGCACCGAATTATATAAATCTAAAAAATACTAAATCTACATAAATTATTTATACATGAAAATATAACTGCAAAATCTTTAATCCTATTTTTGATAGTGTAATACACAAAGTTACTTAAACACATGAAAAGTTACTTTGTATCATATTACATTATGAAAAATAGACAGATACTGAAAAGAATGGTTAGTAAAAAATACAAGAGATAATAAATACTTGTAAAATTTAAATGCATACATAAATGTTTAAAATACATCTCAAACAAATTAGAACAACTATTTTAATGTTTCTTATCAATCATCTCCAGTACACATTAAGAACAAAAATACCTATTGACATGAAAAACTTTTCAGATGTTATTAATTTAACTTAAAAATTATATGAAACGCATCTTATTTATCGCATTTAGAATTGTTACATTAATGTCAAGTTAAGTAAATTTTTTTAAAAAAAATAAACTATAATGTAAAAAAAAAGCCGAATTATTTCATGATTTTTTTTACATTATAATAAATTTAGATGATGTATAATGTATTATGAAAATGTAAAATTTATGTAGCATAATTATCTTTTACAAATTAAATAAAAAATTCAAAGTTTTTAAAACATAAAATTGTTGAAATGTTTTCCTAAATTACTTCATGATTGTAAGCATATTGAATTGTTTAAGTTTAAAAAAGTGTTTTAGTTGTAGCATCATATGGCATCACAGATCCACCTGTTACAGAAATCGGCGAATATGAATATCAGTATAAAGGTAAAAGCTACAATTAGCAAGAAAATGAGGCAAATATTCGTTAAAAAACCATTGAATAACACTCAGAAATAAATATCAACACAAATTTTTAAACAAATAAGAATGATCAAAACATCATATAAATGTTTGACACTTCCTGTGCCGCTAAAACTCCCAAGATGTTTTGACATTTCACCTCAGAAAAACAACATACACTCACCTGTTCCTCGAATCGAGTCATTAGTGAGTTAACCCACTCGACTGGCTTTTGAGTAGCCATTGTACTTGTATGTGGTACAATCATCAACAATTGTAATAAATTCGATGCACCATCTTCCGAGATCAAGATCCTCGTCTTCTCCGCAATCTGCAGCTTGATTTGCGCTTGCTCAATGCATCTTCCGCATGAAAAAAGCAAAAGAATACGTTACAGTTTCAAGTTCGATTTAGTGCGGTACTAGACAATTGTTTTAAGTTAAATAATTAAATCAACAATGAAAAATTCTCTTTATGATAAATTTTGTAAACTCATTAAAATATTTGAAATGACTATTACGGATATTATATTTACTCCTGAGCTTACAACTAGCTCAAATAATTAAAAATGGTCATCCTACGAGTGAAATATAATAAAAAGAGTTTTACTTAATACAGTAAATAATTTATTGGTTGTTAAACTAAAGTTTATGAGTATAAGAATTTATCTAATTGAACTCAAATTTAATGCTCTTTTTTTTTTTGCTTATCACTCCATGATAAAGTACTTTCTCTAAAGGATTTGGCAACATTCTCAAATATTCTCTTTTTTTTCCTGGCGTTAAAGAGAGAGCAAAATGTTAAGTTGCTCTCACCTCAGGTACCTTTCTCTCTAGCATATTTGTTTTTCATTGGTGCATGTGTCATGCTATGTATATTCTAGAGTATGTAGTTTGGTGCTTTAGCGCTTTTTTGTGCTTCGGTAATTCTTCAAAACTATTTGAAGAAAAATTATACTTAAGAAATTCAAAAAAAAATTTTTTTTTTCTTTTGTCAAAAAGCTAACTATTTTCATGTATTTAATTTTTTGATGAAACATTTCTTATTTTAGCTAAGTAAAAAGAGGAAATAAATTATGAATGAATAATGCAAGGTGTAGTGAAAGAAGCATTTCTCATTCTCATTTATTTATTGTGGTGCTCATCACACACCGTCTTTGTGTGTTTACATCTTGTGAACTGAGTGCCAGGTCAGACTCTCAAAAATATTCTAAGAGGTTGTCATATTCAATTCGGGACCGATGGTCGGGTTTACCACAGAGTATATCCCCATTGACTGAGGGTGACAATCCAAGGGAACGACATTAGTTTAAAATTTTATAAACATTATTATTATTATTATTTTGAGAATCTGCACTGGAAGAAATAAATAAACAATTTTGAATATGAGAAATATGAGATATATACACAAAAATAAAATACATAAATGAAATATATACAAATATAATACAAAAAAAATTCCAACTGAAAGCTCTTCTAGAAGGAGAAAATAAATATTAAGTAACATAAATGGCTAGTTTTTTTTTTTGGAAAATGTACAGTCTTCTTTATTTTGTTATAAAGATTGGTTCGTCATTAGTAGATAATTTATCAT
This sequence comes from Trichonephila clavipes, assembly GCA_019973935.1. Taxonomy (NCBI): domain Eukaryota; kingdom Metazoa; phylum Arthropoda; class Arachnida; order Araneae; family Nephilidae; genus Trichonephila; species Trichonephila clavipes. The sequence goes on along the minus strand of BMAU01019389.1, from coordinate 77,521 downwards.
CTTTTATGCTTTTGCTCACTGTAAGTAGAGGGGTTCACGCACAGTTTCTGAGAGAAGATGTGCGGGTTTGACGCGTCTAAAGAAAAAAACTGTAGTTTTTCGACCATTAACGTCAATGATGATGGTTTTGTCTGTTCTGGACAGAACTTTATGTGGTCCAGTATACGGTTGATGTAAAGGGAGTTGCGCACGATCGATTCTTAAAAAGATATGAGATGATGCTTGTAGTGAAGGATGAATGTAGAATTGATCAGTGCAGTGAGCAGATGTTGCCACAGAGGATTCAGTTGTTGCATTCAGTTACAAAGATTAGTGATGAAATTATTGTCACAAAAAGGAATGCTGGACACATCAATCACGTCACTAGGCAGACGTAGGTTTATACCGTAAACAATTTCAGCACAAGAAGATTGCAGATCTTCTTTATCTGCTGTTCGTATGCCGAGAAGAATGATGGGGACAATTTCAGACCATGTATCATTTTCATGGGCTTTAATTACCGATTTTAAATGCCGATGGAAATGTTGCATAATTCCATTTGATTTCAGATGATATGTTGTAGTTTTGATCTTTTCAGTTCCCAGCATGAGAGTAAATTCAGCGTACATTGATGAACGCATCTGGGTTCCTTGATCCGAAGTGATTACAGATGGGCAACCAAAACAAGAGATCCACGTGTCGAAAATTGCGCGGCAAAGGTTTTCGCTTGCATGTTTGGAATTGGGATTGCTTCTTGCCATCTGGGGAAGCGGTCGATTATCGTAAGTAGATAATGATGACCTTCAGATGGTGGCAAGGGACCGACAATATCTATGTGAATGTGACTGAATCTGGCATCAGGAAGAGAGAATGTTTCTAGAGGTGTTTTAGTGTGCCTTTGGGATAATAGCCTTTGTCACTCCATATCCCACACAAAAATATTAACTGTAACTATTAGTGTGCCTTTGGATTTTTGATATTTGACATGATTCCCAACACCGAACCCATTTCTTTATTTGGCATTTCATGCCAGACCACACGTAGCGAGAGCAGATGAGTTTTGTTGAAGCTGCTATCCCTGGATGTGAAAGAATATGAAGATGATTAAATAGTGCTCTTCGAAAGGATACAGGGATGAAAGGACGTGGAACTCCTGTTGAAATATCGCAAAGCAAATTGCAATCTGGGGTTTGGTATGGTTTCAGTTCTAATTTAAGATATGATCCATCAGTCTGAAGAAATTTTTGAAGGTCTGGATCATTTTTCTGTGCTAATGCAAATTCTTTAAAATTTAGAACTGGAGATTTAGTTATAGAATCAATTTCGATTCTGGAAAGAGCTTCAACAACTGTGTTCTCGGAACCTTGCACATGCCGTATGTCGGTAGAATATTGGGATATTAAATCTAAGTGGCGTAATTCCCGAAGAGAACATTTAATTGGGTTTTGCTTAAAAGAATAAATTAGGGGCTTTTGGTCAGTATATATAATGAAGTTTCTGCCTTCTAACATATGTTTGAATTTTTTTGTAGCAGAATAAATTGAAAGTAGTTCCCTATCGTAAGTCGACCACTTTTGCTGACTTTTGTTGTTTCATGGAGAAAAAGGCTATTGGTTCCCATTTCCCTTGTGATAAAGCGCCTTCAACAGCATTATCTGAAACGTCCACCCATAGACTCAATTGAGCCCCTGGAATAGGATGTCTTAAAAGGGTAGCTGCTGCTATAGCGTTTTTCGCTGCAAGAAAAGCTGGTTCTGCGTTTTCATTCCATTTTAATGGTTCGGATGATTTGCCAACACTAGAATGAGATTTCTTTTGATTTGTATGCCCTTCTAAGAACTGAACTATGGGGGCAAGTATGTGTGCGGCTTTTGGTATAAAACATCTGTAAAAGTTAAACATGCCCAAAAACCTACGCAACTGAGTTAACGTGTTTGGCGTAGAAAATTTAGAATACATTTTACTTTATCAGTTAGAGGTTTAATTCCCTTTTCTGACAGATTAAAGCCTAAAAAGTCTATTGTCGATGCACCAAATACACTGGTGTGCAAAAATTAAGGACGAAGTCGAAAAATTAGCATATCAGCTGAACTAAGAGGCAGAGCGGACAGAAAGACCAATCAGAAGATTAAGTAAGGTGATGTACGATAGCACATGCGCAGATATGCAGGTAGACGTAATGGGGGAGTGTCTGAGTAGTATAAAGCATGTTGTCGGTGTAAGATCAGTATTTCTGGCAAAGGGATTGCACGCCGTATAGCAGTTAAAATCACACAGAGTTGCTGCCTCAGCGAGAAATGGCGAATAATCAATCTGTTAGACGACATCTGGATGCTTTTACCCGAGGTCGAATCATTGGGAAGTTGGAGGAAGGCCGCAGTGTGACAAGTGTGGCTGCAGAGTTCGGAATTGCTCACAGCATCGTTTCACGACTTTGGAGACAATTTCAAACTATAGGAACAGCTATCCGGGGGTTCAGTAGTGGTCGTCCACGAGGAACCACACCCGCAGATGACCGGTACATTGTCTTAAAGGCCAGAAGAAACAGGCGGCAGACAGTGGGAGAAATCGCTAGACACACGACACAGGCGACTGGACGACCGATATCGCGTTTTACCGTGGCTAGAAGACGGCACGGTGGTGGTCTGTTTACACGACGCCCTGTACGGTGTGTACCTTTAACGCCTGCCCATCGGAGAAGGCGTTCTCTGTGGTGCCGGGAACACCGGAATTGGAAAGACAATGAATGGGGACGAGTACTCTTTACAGATGAGAGCAGATTCAGTTTGAGTAGCGATTCTCATCGCATACTCATCTGAAGAGAGCGGGGAAGCCGCAATCATCCCTCGAACATCATTGAAAGGGACAGGTATGGAGGTCGCGGTGTTCTCGTTTGGGGAGGTATCATGCTTGGTAGTCGTATAGATCTTCACATCTTCGACGCAGGTTCAGTCAACGGGACCCGTTATTGTAACGAGATTCTTCTTCCATATGTGCGTCTTTTTAGAGACGCTATGGGTCTGCAGTTCCTTTTCATGGACGACAATGCACCATGTCATCGCACAGTAGCTGCCGAACAGCTCTTAGAGAGTGAGGATATTGAACGTATGGATTGGCCGGCACGATCTCCGGATCTCAATCCCATCGAGCATGTATGGGATTTTCTAGGCAGACGCTTGGCAGCTCGTACCTTACCACCAGTAACGATTCGGGAGCTTCGATTGGCGCTGCAAGACGAATGGGCAGCAATGCCTCAACAACTCATTGACACCCTCATTCTCAGCATGGGCAGACGCTGTGAAACCTGCCTAGCAGTCAGGGGAGATCATATACCCTACTAAAGACCGGATGTTTCTTGCTGGACACCCATCACAGGGATGTTTCGGCCTTCAGTCACATTGCGCTCCATGCTACTTTTTCAATCAAGCTTCTTTTTATCCCTCTGATTTCTCTTTTAGTAAGTGTTGCTTACATTACACATGTCCTTACGTATTGGGGATCTTACGGTATTAAATGTGTTGATTTGGAAAGCTTTTGTACAAAGTTATATTGAAAAAACCGTCTAGTCCTTAATTTTTGCACACCAGTGTATGCATTTAGAAACATTAAGGCAAAGACCATATTCGTCTAATTTTGAAAATATGTTTTTTTAAATGTTGATAATGTTCCTGAGAAATAAAATTATAATGTCATCGACAAATGCGTAAATACCAGGTAAGTTCCGAGTGATTTCGTCTATAAAGTGTTGAAACGTTGCGGATGCGTTACATAATCCGAATTGCATTCGTGTACTCTCAAATAAACCAAACGGAGTGCAAATTGCTGTTTTATGAATATCATTTGGGTGAATAGGAATTTGATGATAGGCTTTTACTTGATCAATTCGACTAAAAACTTTTGAGCCATATAATTCAACTGTAAAGTCAGCAACACAAGGAATGGGGTATTTACCTTTTAATGTTTGAGAATTTAAGGCTTTAAAATCGCCAACAGGTCTCCAATCTAAAGTACCTTTCTTAGGAACCATATGAAGTGGCGACGCATAGTTACTCTTCGAAAGTCGTAAATGTCCCAGATGCATCATATTTTGAAATTCTGTTTTCGCAATTTTCAAACGATCTGGCTCCAACCTTCGGAGTTTTGCCACCACAGGAGGACCTTTTGTTATGTAATGAACAGTGTTATGCTTCACTGGTTGATTTGGATTAGGCAATTTTGTGATAGAGGGAAATTCTTTCAAAAGTTTATGATAAATAGTATCTGTAGAAATAGAAATTTGAACAGAATGGAGATTAGCATGCTTTAAATGGCCTACTGATTGCAGTTTTGTTTTTGTGTCTCTAAGGCATTTATTCCTGAGATCTGGCACTAATTTAAAATAATGGAGGGAAGCGGCTCCAAGAATAGGTGAACTAACATCGGCAATTAGAAAAGTTCTCATGGAATCTCCTCTTAAATTAAAATTTAATGTTAATGTTTTCTGCCCATACACGTTAATTGCGGAAGAATTTGCGGCAAAAAGGGTTTGTTGAGAAGCGTTTCTTTTTTTATAGACATTAGCAGGGATTAAAGACACATCGGAGCCGGTGTCGACCAGAAAAGAGATATTTGTTGTCCGGTCTCGAATGAACAGGCGACGTGATTCTTTGGGCAAAGAATAAGTCGCCATTATTCTTTGCTGGCTTCGTTTCCCTGCCATGTGCATGGTTGAACGCATTTTTCTGCTCTACATTTTTTTCCGAACCACCTGTGAAACCAGCAAATCGAAAATTAACGATTATTCGAAATACTCCTTTCACGGGAATTTTTGTTCCGACGGTACGGAGAGCGACCACGAGAAATTAAAAGGCGATCGATTCTTTCATTTATTTTTTCTATTTCACGAAACAGTTTAGATTCTGATGTTTGTTCCTTTTTATTAGAAACAGCAAAAGTTTCAATAGGAGATGGTGAGACTTCTGTGAGAATTCTGTTCGCAATGTCAGTGGCTTTGTTTAACGTTAGGTCAGAAACAGCAGCTAAAATCGTTTGAATCGAAGACGGCAAACGCTGACGCTGAAGAAATAACTCCATCATCAGTTTATCTTCAACATTTAATGATTCCGCGCGTCGTTTCATGTTACGCAGTAGTTCGGAAGGTTTTCGAGAACCTAATTCTTCCCCTGAAAAAAATTTCCGTGCCTCCTGTTGAAACGATTCTCCTGAACGATTTATGAGTTCGTTTTTTATTTGCGCGTAGGGGTCTGAAGCATCTGGATTCATAAGGATATCGCGAACTAAAGACGCTGTGTTGGGAGGGAGATTAGCTACAATATAACTGTACTTGGTTACAGATTCAGTTATGGGTTTGGGGGTTGCTAGGGCAAATGTACTTTCGCACATAATGAAGCACAAGGCGGGATCGGATATATTATATAATAGTATTTGTACAGCACACTTACTTTCGACATTGTGCAAGGTTTTAGAACAAAATTACTAAATAAACAATGAATTATATATACATCCAATAATAAAGTACTATAATAATCAGTAACATTATAGTTAATCAGAATTTAGCACTATCGTCTATAGTACATGATATTTTTAGCATGTATCATAAGAATTTTATATCATCAGAAATTATTCTATGCAATTAATTTTAGCATTAAAGATAAAACAAATTAAATAAGATATGAAATTAATAAAACAATTAAATTAAATTAAAAGCACAGAAAAATGAAACAGAGGGGAAAAAAAGATCCACTTAACTGTGAAATATTTACAGCTGAAGATGCGTGCCACACCCGAAATCGAAACTAAGGAAGTAGATACTCCGATCCATGAACAAAGGAATTCAGTCCTTATTTCAAATGCAATTAAATGACAATGTTTTCTTCATAACCGTCGATTTAGTAAAAGATTGTTCACAAGTTAAAATTTTTGTTACAACTTGGATTAAAAACTAATCAAAATTTTATCGGAGCATAAGGTGTTAGCCAAGTCTCCACTATTTCAGTGATTTCACTGAACTGAACTTAACTGAGTTAAAATTTTTTGCGTTAAGATACGGGATCACCATTGTAGTGAAAGAAGCATTTCTCATTCTCATTTATTTATTATGGTGCTCATCACACACCGTCTTAGTGTGTTTACATCTTGTGAACCGACTGCCAGGGCAGACTCTCAAAACTATTCTAAGGGGTTGCCATATTTAATTTGGGACCCATGGTCGGGTTTACCACAAAAGTTTATCATATATGATGAATGAACTATCAGATTGAATCTCTGTATGTATAACTAAAAAAATATTACAAATTAAGAAATAACGGAGAAAGTACTATTTTTTGTAATCGTCTTCTACGGATTTGTACTTTTACTTAAAAATAAATACTAAATTGTTATAATTTTACGTATAAAGTATGTTTTGAAAAATTATTAATATTAATAATATTCTGTTACGTAATTAAAAAAAATTTTCTGTTATTTACAAGGTTTATTTAAAGTTTTATCTAATGCCATTTTACTCTAATTTTCTTTAATTTTAGTATTAACCATACACATTTCTTTAGTTTTTACAAAATACTTTTTTCAATAAATGCTTATTCTTGAACTTTTGTTAATTTCTATCCTTCGTAAAATATAAAGAAAGAAGAGATTCATAGCTGCATAAAATGCTTTTACTAGTACCCTTTATATATAAAGTTCCGATTCTTTCCTCTTTGACAATATAATAAATTCCTATCGAAAAAAGAATGAACAAATAAAAAAAACCATTGTACTATACTGTAAACTTCCGAATTTTTTTTCAAACAAACTCTTTGAATAAGAGTATTACACATATTTAGAGAGAGAAAGAAAGATCTTAGAATTTTCTTCACTTATTGATTTATGTTCTCGGTTCTCCATTTCAGTATTTAAGCCTTCTCTGATTTGTAGGATATCTAATCTGTCCTTTATTTTATTGTGTATACATATATACAGTATAAGCTATAAAATTCAAAGACCAAGATGGAAAGCAAATAATAAAACTACTTAGAAACACGGGTGTACAAGGTCCGAAATTAGTACACAAAGCTGTCATTCCTGGAGGCTAAAGAAGCTCTAACCTGGTTTGGCATAGAGTCGAACTTGGTTTTCGTGACAAATATGGCAGATCGTTCCATGCTGCTTCAAGTTTATGTAGCATACTTCATCAATCGTTGTGGTTGCAGAGGGAAGGTTGCTCAATCTCTTAGCAGCTCATGATTAGATATTTTCAAGGAATGAGGGAACTGGAAAAAAAACACACACACAAACACACACACACTTGCAGGGATAGCAACTGTCGAACACTATCTGTGTTGAGGTAGGTCGAGATATCATGGAAACATGCGGTCTGTCACCGCACATCTGTATTCTACAGTGTCAAGAAAGGCTGCAATAATTGTCCTACTGTCCGTTCGGAAACTTATGTTGAAAGCAAACCCACTTCCAGACTGAAAATTCCTGATGCGTTTATATGATTGTGCAAGAACTACCTTACAATGCCTTTCCACTCGGTTGTCAGAGGTGGAAGGACTTTGAGGTCCAGCAGGGTGTTCAGTATGCCCCTCATGAATACATTAATTCTATATTCCCTTGACAGTCATATGTTTTTAACCAATATGAGTGGAAATATAGCGGGATAGTAAACCACACCCTCGATCGATAGGCCATGACCCAGCGGCTATTGATTTCACATAAAGGCTGGTAGTCATTTTTCCTTCTTGTGTAAGGCATAACATGATCTCAAAAATAACCAACATTTAAATACGGTATCCAAATGAAGATCTCGTTAAGTAACTTTCCTTTTATGCAGAGTTTGAGAGGCAGTTTCTTTCTCCTGTGTCATTCGTTAATGCTTAAATGCTAAATCTTTGCATATTTTAGCATTTTCTTCTCTTCATGTGAATTCGACGCTTTGCATCATCCCTCTTTCAGTGTGTTGGAATTTCAATGGCCAACGTGCGTGTGTGCGTGCGTGTGTGTAATACTTTTCAAACTACGTTCTTTTTGCGAGGGACTTCATATAATTTGTGATGGTCTTGAATCCTTCAAGGCATTGTTTCTTCAATTTTGAAATAGGAATGGGAATGTTTTATTATTGGTCTAATTCAACTGAAAAAATTGCATTGCTAATCATTAATAACTTTATACTTGCAATTTTATACTCATAGCTTTAAACTTTTGCAAGGACATAACCATGCCTTGTCAAAACTTTGGCCATGGTATCCTAGTAATCAATATCAGTTCAGAAGAGTGATGGTAATCCTGGAGACCTGGTTAAAACCTTATGCTCTGAAAGAATATCAAATATCATAGACGTGACCAGAGTCAACAAGGTAAGGTTCGAATCCTGATGCGCCGCTGTAGACCCGCCGTGTAAAAAGGCTGCCGTGGCTCAAAGTAATCCTGTTGGCTTAATGTGGACGTTAGGAGAGTGAAGTGTTGGCTCAAGTGTTTTCTTCGTCACTAGACCATGGTTCAACATTATGAAATCTACCGCTAATAGTCCTTGTGCGGCTTTAAGTGTGACATTAATAAACACTCTCTCATGCTATGTCAATACTAATAATTGGAAGTTATCATTAAATATTTATATTCGCATTTCTTACTTTTTTAAAATTATTATGGTATGTTTCTTATCATTGTAAACTTTCCACTCTGAGTGTTAATCGAGCATTTTGAAATACGAGATCTATTTGATTATTATCAGTGATCTGTCTTAGAGAATGCTGTCGATCGTATTTTTTGGGGGAGAGGATGCCAGTTTTTCATTACTTGACCGAGGCTCAAAATTATAAGGTCCGTCACCAATACCCCTCGTGTTGCTTTACAGTGTGACGTTAATAAACACTCCCTCCTTTAATGGTCTAAGGGGCTTCATAGGTTCATAACCTTTTTTTAAACTGGCGCCGCCTTTTCAAGTGAATATTTCAACACCACCCCCTCCCACTCAAGAGAAATAAGAGCGTACATAATATATGGTGAAAACAAAAATTCATGTTAAAGTAATATACTATTAATAATGAAACATATTTCTTAATTTAATTTTTTTCTAAGTCCCCTATTTTTTTATTTTTTTATTTATTTATTTTGCGAATCTGAAATAGCTATTGCCACAAATATATTTAAATGTATAATATATATTTTAATTTTAGATAGGATATTGTTGGAATTGAACCGCTATTAAATTTCTTCTCTATTTAAAAAAGAGTGGAATAAAGTGGAACACACAATGCACCCCAAATGCTACAACACCAATGTCTTGATTCAATTACCTTCATGCAAGATGGAGCGCCTCCACACTTTGGACTCTGTGTGCAGCAGTTTCTTCGGCAACATTTTACTAATGATAGAGTGGTTAGTCGTGCGTTTCCGACAGCATGGCCACCTCGTTCTCCAGATCTTAATCCCTGTGACTTTTGGCTCTGGGGATATTTAAAAAATCTTGTTTATCGAGGACGTCTGATAACCTTGGCAGATTTGAAGGACAGTATCATTCTGCATGTGAGAAGCATCTCTGTCGACCAATTGCGATCAGCAGTTGAACAAACTCTCCACAGACTGCAGATTTTACATCTTGAACCATATTGAGCAGCATTCCCTGCATCGATAAGATATGAATGTTTGGTGCGATCGAATAAAATGTGTTACAAATGTGTATTTTGTGTCTTTTTAGTATATTCTCTGTTACACAGCGCCATCTATCAGTGTTTCTGGAACTAATTTTTTTTTCGCTAAATCCTTTTCCCCATGTCTTGAATAGTATGTTCAACAATTTTGGAGCCTCTACACTGAGTAGTTCGATGTATAGAGAGCTCAGAGTAGGGGTGTTTTAATTCTGATCACCTTGTATATATATATAGAGAGAGAGAGTATATATATATATATATATATATATATATATATATATATATATATGTACTCTATAACAAAAAAAACGACGTACAAAGACGGAGTTACCCTATAGTAATAAAATTTCGTATGCAAAGACATTTGTACAGAACATGCAAATGATTAAAATTATAATCCCAATAAATGAATAGCAGGAGCTACAGCCCATCGGAACTGCACACTCATCGGGCGATTCTCAATCTGATGGTAAAATTTTTTGTTGCATTACTATTTAGGATACTTTTCAACGACTGATAAAATGCCTCGCCGCAGGATTCGAGCTCATTACAAGCAACTATCAGAGTTTGAAAGAGATCGCATCATTGCATTGAAAGAGGTTGGGAGGGCAAATTGAAGAATCACTCGTCCTGTGGGTCCAAGCAATGTGTCTATTAGAAGATGCTCGCAAAAATGAATGGACAGTAGCAGATTTCCGCATCATGATGGTAGCGGTCGACCTATGGCCACATCAGATCGAGAGGACAGATTGACTGCCAGATCAGCTGTCACAATGCTAGCTTCATCGTTGTCAACCATCAGACGTGCGACCCGCACATTAATGTCCACCATGGCCATTCACAGACGGCAGATAGAGCGGAATGTTTGCTCGTACCGATCACTACGCAGCCTGCCACTCACACCTGAAGACTGTCGAGCCAGATTACAGTGGTGCTGACTGGGGACGTATAGTGTTTAGTGATGAATTCCACTCCCAACTGTGTCTAGACAATAATCGAAGATGTGTCTGGAGACGTCTAGGGCAGTGTCCCGATCCTGCTTTCACTATTGTACACCACACAAGCCCTCAACCAGCAGTTATGGTCTGGGATGCCATTTTTTTGACAGTTGGACCCCTTTAGGCGTCATTAGAGGCACACTTACAGCACAGCGGTACGTCGACGATATTCTGAGAACTGTTTTGATACCATTCCTTTTGCAGTACCCTGGCTTTATTTTTAGCAAGATAATGCCAGACCACGTGTTACTATGAACTGTTTTATAGCTTGTCAAACACTTCTTTGACCAACCAGATTGCCAGATATCTCTCCAATCGAACATGTCTGGGATATGAAGGGAAGGCGACTGCGTCTATCGTAGAATGTTGATCATCTGACCCGACAATTAGAGCAAATTTGGCAAGAAATACCACCGGAGACCATCAGAGTGCCTTATTACTCTATGCCAGTGTTTCTCAAACTGTGGGGCGTGCCTCCTTGGGGGTGCTATAAAACTACAAGGGGGGCGCGAGCATATTGAAAATAAAAGATTGAAAAAATTTATTTACTGGAATGAAGTAAAACAAAATTTTGACATGATAAAAAAAACACATTCACACTGATATAATTTATGTTTATCATTTGCGATATTACGTCATCAAAAATAAAAGCTTCTACTTCAAAACCTCATTTTTTAGCTATCTTTGATACTATAACCAAATAAAAAGCATTTTATCTGATTTGCTGTAATCCCATGATGAGAGATTTTTTTATTACGTTTTTATTCAAACTTAAAATGCTACTCTTTCAGAGAAAAAACAAAACAAAACCCAGACCCATAATCAAAAAAATTTTTAGGAAAATAAAAAAATTCATCACTGTTATATATTATTGCCATCATCTGTAGGCAGCAGAATGTATTTGCTGCGGTTTGACCTTCGAACTTACTTGTATGGTTAGTTACGTCCCTGCTCTTATGTATTTGTTTTTTCATTTAGGGAAGTTGTAAATTAGTGATTCCCAAAGTGGTCTATATATACTCCCAGGGGTCTATGACGACCTTCAAGGGGTCCACGTCATTAAAAAAATAATTTGGGGGTCAATGAGGTGTAAGATATGTGATATTGGCTCTCATTAAACTAGATCGTGACTTTAATTTTAAAAGAAAACTTAATCAAGTGGAAACCAAATTTTACTTATATAGCAGATTTATTTACTAAATTTAATGAGGTTAATTTGCCCGTACAAGGTGACAGCATAAATTTTTTTAAAAACAGGTACCGTTTCAGGTTTCTTTCCAGAGTTAAACTAAAGAAGTACAATACTGGAGGTCCATAGTTTTCTGAAATCAACCCAGACAATCTGCCAATACGTTTTAACCTACGTTCAACATTTAACTGTCTTTTATTCAGATTTTAAAACCAGGTTTGAGAATGCTTTGACTATGGTAATACCACAGTAGGCAATTAATTTATATGGTCATATTGAAAAAAAACTGTCACACATGACATGTGACATTTTACAGGAACTGATCGTGATATGCACTAAGGAAGATTTTAAAGTTTAGAAACGGATGCCAGGAATTTTTGCTTTAAAAAGGCAAACCTGTTATTAGTACCAAATTATGGAATATCGTGAGGAAGTTTTTAATTATTTTTCCTAGTAAGAAGGAGTTTCAGCGCTGTTGCCAATCTCCAAAACAAAACAAAAAAAAGAAAGAAAGAAACTGGACGCTACTAACAGAGGAGATTTAAGGTTAAACCTGACAAGATTGATACTAAATGTTGAAAATTTGTTATTGTAGCTCCAGATTTATCCCTCCCATTAAAATCAGTTGTGTGTTGTTTGGTTATTTTATTTAACAGTTATTTTGTATATTAATTAACTTTTAATTTAATTAATTAACAACCTGCACTTTTTAAACTTTTAACTCTATACTTCATTAGTTATAAATTTAATTCTTTTAAAGTAGTAGTAGTAGTACTAGCCAACAAAAATACATTTAAGTTGATAAATTTGCAAAAATTCAATATTAGTTAAGCAGGTGTCTAACCCATACTGAAAAACATGGCAAGGGGTCTATGAGACAAAACCCTCTGTTGTAAATAAACTATTTCTTTTTTCCTTGTAAAATATTTTTATGAATTTTGGAAAAGCACAGAGAGCACTTTGAAGGATTACTAGGCCAAGATTTATTTTTATGAGTATTCCCAAACATATAAAGCATAATGAAAAACGTTTAACATATTTTTTAGAACATCCATATTGTAATAAATACACTTAAAATCCGGAGCGGTCACGCCGAGCTCAGAGTGCACGAAATCGGTAATTCTGGCAAAACTGTTTAATTGTTACCAATGGCTCTGACACTATCCTCCTGTTTGAGTCTTAATGTAAACTAAAATATATTTGTCACATATCTCCCTCTTTTTTGGGAGTGACAAACGGTGTTTTTGCAATTTTAAGGTACTTGTTTTGACTGAATTGCCAATGTGATAACTTTTTTCCGAAATATTTTCTGTGTCCTTGAAAGTAGGGGTGAGTATATTTTCTCTTAATTAAGTTATTCACTGGAATTACGATTTTTATTGTGTACTATAAAAATAATTATAAAAAATGGATCGGGGTGACTCATTAACCCCACTCGATCATTAGTATCGAGTGCGTGCCTGCTCCAGGGTTAAAACGTGTTGAAGTCTTTTCGCTTTAAATATTAAAAATAATACAATTATTCTTCATCGGAATTTTATATTATTGTTCATTATTTAACATCAATTATAAATGCAAATTCTGTGATGCTTAAAATTACAATTCGCTTAAAACTAATTATAATTTGAGCAATCATTTTTTAAAAAATCATTTTACATTTTTGTAAACATTGTCGCGCACTTGGCTTTACTCTCCTTACAATTCAGCTATTATATCAATAATGTTTTATTTTCTTATAAATGAACTCGTGCAAAGAGCGGGTACTTCAGCCGGTATACTTTTAATGTATCAGTGCTGTACAGAGTATTTTATAATTAATTAGTTAATACTAAATTAAGAACAAGTTTAATAAATATTAGTGAATTCCATGGGCTTGTCTTACAGAGCTAAGTTTTTCAAAGGTATGCTTATGATTAGAACTTGACCCTCTGAGTCCTTTTTCTCTATTTAGCTAATATCTATATTTTATCTTCTAAGCAGCCACCGCATTTTGAAATATGTTCAATTTAAAAATTAGAGAAAGGAAAAATAACACACATAATAATTATCCTATTATTTTATTTATTTATTACTTAAAAGTAGTACACAAAATTTAATACTTATGTTACTAATTTGTATGGTTTATAATTAAGATCGCCTATTGTAGCTTTAGCATCAAAGTTCATTATTATTGCATTCAGTACATTATTAATGTATAAGGGGGATGCGATAAAAATTGTGATTGAAAAGGGGGGTGCCAGTATTGAAACTTTGAGAAGCACTGTTCTACAGGGTAAAATAAAGTGATTGAGGAGGTGTTTTCAGAATTTGGGGACAGTTATAGAGACACCAGCGGCCTATATTAAGATCAGTGCGCTTGGCGTCATTATCCTTTTAAAAACTGAAGTAATCGCTAATATCCAAATTTTCGGTTGATAATTTAAAATTTATATTTAAAATATTTAAATAGAGCTCATGATTCTCAATACTTATTGAGCTTGTTACCTTGTAACAATGTAGCTCTGAAATAAATCTTCAATTTTTCTGAAATTTTAATCACTTTCTATTTTGTACATAATCTTTCTACCCATCAATTTTCGTCTCTATCGGACAACTCGTTCTTGGTGCGTCGTTTATTTTGTTGTATTGTATATATATATGTGTGTGTGTGTGTGTTTGAAGACTTAATTAAAATATGAAGGCTTAAAAATAATTAAAATCATTTTTCTTCCTAAACAAATAATTATCCATAAAACGACAAATATTTTTCAAAAACAAACCAATAATATTTTTATGACATTACAGTTAAAACTTTGGAGTATGTATTTAATTTTGTAGTTTTTAAAGATGGCCTAATATTACTTTTTAGCCATGATCTTTCCGATAAGAATCTGGACATGTTCACATCTGAAATGGAAATATCTATATTTGAATTGAAAAATATGGCATCGTATTCGAAACGGCCGCTGATGTTGGCGAGAGAATGACTCTGCTTTGTAACCCTGCAGAATGTTAACTTCTTGTTGATTTATCTCTCCTCCTCGAGAAATATTGTGCTCTTTTTAACTTCATTATTTTCACCTGTATAAACTGTAAACAGAGATCACACAGTGAAGTGCTTATCATATGGTAGTACGCAATGATTTAAGGAAAAGTTATTTGCAGTTGTAATAATTTGCAATGCCTTCTCATATTAATCCAGTGTATAAAAATGAAGATGAATTTGCTTTTGGAGATAGAGCTATTAAAAACGACCCTTTTAACAGTTTGATGTACCAAAAGGAAAATATGACTATCCGGTCACCTAATGGACCCGCAACATATCGTTCGAGACAAAAATATATTACTGTTGCAATTTTATGTTTTATAAACTTGATCAATTATGTCGACAGATTTACTATTGCAGGTATTTGTAAAATGAAATTTGATGTATTTTTTTTTTTCATTTTTAAAAGTTTGGTGAACGAACTGACTTACAAGGTAGATATAGCGTATTTTTTTCTTAAAAATCGATATGTTTCTTTTTTTTTCTCTCAGAAATTATTTCATGCAATAATCTCTCATGTATATGTTTTATATTCTTTGACTTTTGCAGTACATACAAATATGTTTAATTGAGTCCTTTATGTATACTAATTTACCTTAGTAATCAGTGCAGGATAAATGCTAATATTATGTATTCCGTGAAAAAAAAATCTTACCTAATATGATCATATTTCTCTTTGGTGACAAAAAGAAGTTATCAAGATTTCGTTATTTATTAATCATTTTTTCAAATAACTTGTCACCGAGGTGTATACCAAATACTAGATTTATTTATTATAATTTTTGTTTTAAAAGCATACGTCTGATTTGTTATGAACCCATGTAAAGTAAGAAGCTGCAAAAAATCGCAGTTTAAATGAAATCTAATCTAAAACTATAGTGCAGTAATCAAAGCAGTATGATAACTACCAAAAATTTACTAAAACATACTCTAACATTATTACATAAATGAAAAAATAGAGAAAAAAACGACTAGTATAATCTCAATTTTTGCCCCTAATTTAAAATAGGACTACAACTATAAACATCAAAATCATGATATTTTATCTATCAAAATTCCTTCAAAATTTTTAACTCTGTTTTTCAAAAAGCATTCTAAAAAATTAGAGTTAAAATACAATGAAAAAAAAAAACCAACACAATGATGACTTGTAATGATCTGTTTAAAATTGAAGAGAAAACATCAATATATCCCACTCTGTATATTTTATTGTAATTTTTCTGTTAAAATTTCTTGAAAAATAATAACATCTCTAATGTTTCAGAAACTATTGTAAAAGATTAAAGGAATTATTTCACAATGGTTTGTTTAGCAATCATCAACTGTGTAAATAGAAAATTCACACAAAAAAGTAGACCTGAAGAATAATTTGGATTTATCTTTGGTATGAATAAGAATTGATAGAATTCTTATCACCTGCAAAAATTGTTGTAGAGATATATTCCAGTCAAAATTGGTCCAACTATAAATGATTGTTAGTGATATTGATAGTATATCTTTTTCAAAATATTTTTTTATTCTTCTTAAGTTATAATTTTTGGTGTTTTTTATAATCTTCAATCATAAAGTGTTCATGTGTTTTTGAATCAAAATAATGTATTGTTTTTTTTTAAATACAGAAATAATTTATAAATCAATAAAATAATTAGAAAAATATTGTAAAATATTCTCATAGTTTTCTTAATAATACATTAGAAAAGGAAAAATACTTTCAATATTTGAATGGATATCAGTAATATATTATTGGAGTTTTAACTCAAGAAATTTTGGAACTTATTTAAAAATAATTAAAAACTTGGATAAGATGTAATTTCTAATGATGTGAATGATTAAATTAAATCTCTGTAAAAGCAGATTTTTTAAATAATATTTGGTTGGTGCAAAATAAATTATAGTTTTTAACTATCA
The DNA here is from genome assembly GCA_019973935.1 of Trichonephila clavipes. Lineage (NCBI taxonomy): Eukaryota > Metazoa > Arthropoda > Arachnida > Araneae > Nephilidae > Trichonephila > Trichonephila clavipes. Next base: position 60,790 of record BMAU01019389.1, on the reverse strand, counting down.
ACTTTAAAGGAGTACGTCTCAGGTTAGAATATTTATTAATCAAAATATGTACCATATTAGAGTCTATTTGCCAACAAGGAATAATTCTATTTGTTCCAACTTCATTTAATTCTGGAGATTTATAACCAATGGATTCTTCAGAGACATTACAAACTGCTGCTTGGTTCTTAAAGATCTTCTTTTGCAGGAAGTTGTTGAGGAACTTGAAAAAGTGGTAGGCTATTGGTGAGAGGCCTGATGAATAAACTGAGAGAGGTAGAACTTTGTATCCTTGTTCATTAAATTTCTGCACAGTAATTTGCAAGCCATGAAGAAGAATAGACCCTTTTTGATTGACTAATTCTAGGCATAATTGTTGCAGTTTTGGGTGTATTTTGTCAATTTCCTTGCAATACTTCTCTGATGTCATGGTTTTACCAGGATTGGAGGTTATATACAGTGAGTGATTTCATTTGTCAACCACTAAATAGTATCCTTAACCTTCTTTTGATACAAACTTCTGTTTGAAGAAGAGTTTTGTTGCTTCTCTTTCCAATCTCACTATTCTGAATACTGTCCATTGTCAAATAGAATCCATTTTTCACCCTATGTTGAGAAATAGATCTGTTTTGTTGTGAAGAAACACAGCACACTTTGTATTGACAAAGTTTTTGGTTTTTATTTAGTGCATGAGGCATTGACTATTTGTTGACCTATTTTTTATTTTTCCATTTGGTGTGAATGTTGAACAACTGTTGAATAATTAGCATTCAGTTATTTTGTAACCTTTTCAGTTATTTTGCATGCATCCAGTGATATAATGCCCTCCTCCACTAATTGGTTGTCATAAACCACAGAAAAATTTTCATAATCCTCATCTCCAATTTGAAATTTTTGATATTGATGTTGAACTGCATGTTCACCAATGGTCTCCTGGTCAAATGTTTGGTTGATATTGTCAGAAGTTTTTATTGTTTTATGTCCTGTTTTGAATTCATACAATAAAATCACTCAAATTAGCTTTCTTTCCATTATTACTTTGAAAGCTTAAATTACTCATGGGAAAAACACAGACAGCAAAACCATCAGGAAATTGAAATTTTCCCCTCAAAGTAATGTATTACATAAACATAAATGATTACAATTACTGGCTGGGTGGCATGTTTGGTTAGGCACTGACCTTGAATGCTCAAGTTTGCAGATTCGACTCCAGCCCAAGTCGGTGGATTTTCACGATGCCAAAAATTGACAGCCTCCATATTATGCTGAATGTTAAATATCCCCAGGGTGCCTGTTTGTTCTAGATGCTAACAGCAAAATCAAATTCCTAGTAGAGTTCAAGTGCTTCCCTCTAGCGAGGAAACTGGGCATCAAAATTACATTGTAGCAATTGGTATCCATTTATATAGTGCTACATTAAAAAGTGATACCAGCACCTAGAAAATATACTAGGTCTACAATGATTATTACCAATTCACAGCCCCATTTAAAAGAAAATGAATACAATTTTTTTCCAAAATAAGCTTGAAGTAAGAAAAACCACAATTAATTTGAACCAACCCAATAATATATACTTTTCTATTGACTGGGTACTAAGAATATTTGAACTTGGTAAATTTTAATTTTTACTACATTCAATAAAGTATTTTATTCATTTTTCAATTATTAGTATAATATTTTATTAATTTTTTAAATTATTAATAAAGTATTAGAGTAAAATAATTTATTACATTTAATGAGCTGGCAATTTTTGTCTGGTTCCCAGCTTGTGAAAAAATACCCATATATATGCATATACACACCCATGTTACTTATTTCACGGAGTTATTATTTTTGAAAATTGAATCTATTGCTCTAATGAATTTTCATGTTTTATTTCCTGTTAGAGTGCTTTTTATTAAATAGCTATTTGCAGTGTTATATACTTTTCAATTAGAGAGCTATTGCTAAAAATGCGCAAGGGATTGCTATTTTACTTTATGTTTCAAACTCATATAGGTCTTTTCGACCTTCATGATGAATCTTTCAGAATTCTACCATGTTATGTCAAAATTGAGAATCAATAAGACAGTATTTGCAGATTTGCATATAAAATTTTTGATATAAAGTAGAAAAGGATAAAGCGATTTTACTGTTTCATAATCTTTCAGAAAGTACAAATAAAGTTTTAATAGGGTTAGAATTTATTTGAAAATTTAAAAAGAAAAGTAGTTTGTAATGTAAAAATTAAGTTGTTATAATACATTTATGCTATTGAACTGGAACCCACATGTTTTGGCTCTATGAAATTTACATATATATATGTAATATATCTTGGTAGTATAGCACCTATGCCAATGTTAATCTGAAAGAAAATGGAGGTCATTTGAAATATGTTGTGTGTGAGACTTTTATAGCAGTTATAATAATTTCCTAAAATGAAATACTACTTTAATGCTGAGTAATTTATTCAATTACATAGAATAAATTGATGATTCTCTTGCAATTTATAAATGATTCTTATTTAAATTTCGGTTAAATCCTTTAATACATCATGCAACATATATATATATATATATAGAGAGAGAGAGAGAGAGAGATAGTTTTATTAATCTCTTCTAGAGATACAGAAATGAATTGAACATTAAAGATAAAGGAAACAACTGTTGGAACTTCAAAATATGGATCCTACAGTATATATATAGTTTGTATATTATATATATAGGTGTGTGTAAGTATATAATATACAAATATCTCCCTCCTATAACAATTTTGGAGAGGTTCTTAAAGATATCCTATAGTGTGAAACTTTGCTGTACGAGACTGACAGCTAATTTAAAATAGAGGAGTACATCCCAAAAATTAAATTTTTTTAAAATTTAATTATTTTTATTAAAAATGTAAACATATGTAAAACAAAAAATCCTGTTCTCATTTAATTCACACAACCTCAACTTATTGAATTCATTCTCAATAGTTTACTAGAATTAGGTTAGAGGTTTGCAGTTGAATGATATGATAACTTTCTGAACTCATTCCATTGTTAAAATACTTTGTACCTTCTGCTCTTTTAAAAATATGTTATTTTAGTCTTTGCTGACCTTTACAAGTTTATCATAAATCTTGTATGGAGATAGGCAAATTTCCAGCTCCTTTTTAAATTTTTGGCTTCTTTCAGCACATGGATTTTCAGCCAAGAAAAATGATTCAATATATTTTTGCAAGCCCTTTCCATAAGTTTTTTTTTTAATAAAATAAGTAACTTTTTAATTTTTGTCATAGCTGTTGTTTTCAGGATTGTTTTGACTAACATTTTTGGAAGTCATTCCCCTAAATCCACTTTGTTGACAAATTCAGTTAAATAAATTTTGTTAATAAATTTGAACATCTTCAATAGCCATATCTACAAAACCTTTTTCACTGACCAATTTAGCAAGTTTTAATATCTACTTGATCCTATTTTCTGGGGATTAAAGCAAGCTTTTTACAAACTTTGGCCTCACAACACACATTTAGAATTGATTTTTTACTTCTTTTACCTAAAGGGATATGATTTTGATACGTTTTATTGAAAACTCCATCCAAGTCTTCATTACATCAATTGATTATTAATCAATTGTGCAAAAAATCCATTAAAATAATGTCTTATGTTGCATGTTGTAAAGGTATGGATAACATCTTAATCCAAACCAGTAGTCTTCAAACTGTGTTCCACAAGCCACACTCAGGGATTCCATTACTCACATTAGAAAATCAGAAAGAAAATTATAAATGTTCATAGAGAACGTGGATTCATGTTCTGCATCAAATTCGTAAAACCACAAGTATCTAAAGTTCATCCTAATCCTTAAAACTGAAAATTTTACTTATGGATAATTTTATTTTGTAATACTTTTAAAACTTGTATTGTTTGTAATAAAATATTGAAAATTTTTTATATTATTACTTTAGGCCTTCTAGATGGTGAATACTCTATTGTTTACTATCTTGGCTTCCATGAGATAATTTTATGCTCATCAGTTAGCACAATGTCTTGCAAAACCAAATAGTTTTCTAATGGAAAATTCACCTTTTTGTGTTTGTGGGGAAAAAAAACCTATAATGAAGGAGAGGAAGCAACTTATTGACATGTCAATAGATTGTATGTTAAAGCCTAAATTCAAGAAAAAACAGCTGTTAAATATTTGGTTGCAAGTTCATGCAGAATGCACAGGATTTCTCCCACAGCTACTAACATTTTAATGCCATTCAAAGCAATCTATTTAAAATATTTTTTCTCAACATGTGTGGCAATAAAACAAAATAAATACAATTGCAGATTATTTCAATAGACGTAGACTTTGACAGTTTGTGTAAAAAAATAAAAAAATGTAAGCACATCCCACTTACTAAATATTTTGCATGTGTAAAAGTGACTTTTGCATCACAGATTAATATTATTAATAAGTAAATTATGTTAAAATTACATTGAATTTTTTAATAACAAATGCAATACTTTTTTAATTGTCTTTCCATAAAGTACTTATAACATGTTGATCTTTAAACATTATTTTAAGATATAGTCTTCTAAGTGAAGAATACGTTTTCCAAAATATATATATATATATATATATATATATATATATATATACTTAATAATTCTAAGGGTTCCATTGTTCGAAAAATTTTGAAATCCACTGATCGAATTAATGGAAGCTGTGGATCACTGCAGTAGCATTTAGGGGTAAGACTTCAGCTAAATTCAACTTAAATTCTGTATGGGATCTGGTGCATTACCTAGCTATAATAGTACCTCTTGAGATCCAATTTTTTCCCCTCTGAATATTTTTCCAGAAGGAAACCATGTTACTTTACAATGCAAGAGATTTTGTGGTGTTTTAACCATGTTAAAGCAAAAACGTGCTGCAGGAGGGATATCTGTATATACACACCTATTCAAATTTATCAAGAGAGGAAAAATAATAATTATCATCATTACTGGGAAATTGCTATTGTACTCTTTAATTGAATGGATCTTAAAAACTTCTGTAATATTAAAAGAAATGTATATAAATATGAATGTGTGTGTGATTTCTGAGAATGATTGTAAAAATTAAGTAAACCAAGATACTATAGTAAGAGTATTTTAAATAATTGAAACAGAAACTTTTAGTTTAGGAAGGTGTTGTAATCAAGATTATAGGTAAATTTTTATTTATGGAAACTATGGATTATTTACATGGATCACTAAAAAAATCTAAAAGGTTCTTTCCTCTTAAAACAATATATATATATATATATATATATATATATATATATATATATATATATATATATATATATATAATCTGAAACATAAATATACACAGATAGTTAGAACCTAAGATAACTATACTAAATAGGAAGAAATAGGCACAGTAGTAGAATAACAAGCTCCTGGCCTTAGGAACCAAGATTGCAGGTTTAAACAAGTTTTAGGGCTAGCCAACCTTCACCTGTAGTTTGTCATACTATGTACCAAGAGGAAAGGAAAGAATAACATTTGGAGGAATTTAAACATTATAATAAAATCACTAAACTAATAAAATATAATTATAAAATTATAGCCTACTAGTATTCACATTATAGATTTAAATTTGATGCAAAACATAGATAGTAGATAATATATATGTAGATAATATAAATGCATAGATAATATATATATATTTATATATTAAATTTAAAAGAATCTTATAATCTGCTTTAAAATTTATCCTTTAAGAATACAAATAATGCATTAAATATGTATCCACGCAAAAAATATAAGAAATTTTGAGTTGAAAATTTTAATCATCCAGAAATACAGGGGAAAATTCATACTAAATTAAAAATATGAGTGACTCACATTATTAGAGTTTTACAATCTGTAACTGAAGGTCAATATTATTTTTTCATTAAATTTGCTTTTTTTTATTAGTTGAAAATGTAGACCTAGATTTAGAGAGTATTAAAATAAAGTTAGTTTATTATTTGTAAAGTATTCTGATTTTTTGACAATATAAGTGTTTTGGCTTGATTTAAATATTTGTCACACTAAAAGTTGCTTGTATATAATGGCGAATAACATTGGGTTTCATAACTTTAAATCACATTTAAGGGATAAGGATGACATTTGAGTTTATACCTCATTCTTTCTTAACTTCCACATAAGATGTTACGGCTGCCTTAAGACATTTAGGCTTAGTTCCATTTAGTGGATATCAGTCATTATTTTTCAAGAGCAGTCTGATGGAACTAGAGCTCCAATCAATTACTAAACTTGATCAACTGGAATGTTGCCTGTAAAAAATATGTAACTATGATGACTGAGTATCCAGGGTCAAATTTATAAAGTAGAAAACTATTTTTATGTATTTATGCATTAAAACATTTGCAAATACATATGCTTATTACAAATTTCTTCTTTCAGGTATATTAAAAAGTGTTCAGAACTTTTATTCATTGCAAAATGCAGAAGCTGGTTTGCTCCAAACTTCCTTTATTTGTAGTTATATGATTATGGCTCCTGTGTTTGGGTACTTAGGTGATCGATACAGTAGAAAGCTTATTGTTGGATGTGGTGTAACATTCTGGAGTCTTACAACACTTTTAGGCTCTTTCATACCTTCTCATGTAAGTTCATTAAGTTTTAATTTATATATATTAAAAAAATCACCTTTAAAAAGATCTATAATTTAAATACAATGGTATATATATAATTCATAATAGGCTTACTTACTTTCAATATATTATCATTTGTGAAGCAAACACTTTTTCATTTTATGGCCAATATAAATAATTTTAATTTTTTATATATATTAGGACTTTGAATAAGTTCTCACTATTTCCTAGTAGAGGGCATTACTAGGATTACGCTTATGTAATTTTGGATGGTAACGCTTCAGCAGGGAAGTACTATATCTAACCTTGAACTTCAGTGTATGTAAGTTTGCCATGATCTAAACAATGTTTTTTTTTGTTGCTTAAAAAATTGCTTAGTTTTGAACAAAATAAAGTGTATTTGTGGGGAGTTTTACTGCTCTATTTTATTCAAAAGAAATCTGGAGGTGAAGCCCACAGGATTTTTGTTGAGACTTATGCTGACAATCCTTTGTTGGAAATGACATACAGAGACTGGTTCTGAAGTTTCAAAAATAATGATTTTGAACCTGAGGATACAAATAATTGGAGACATTGCTTGATCATAAAACTCATGTCAGATGCTAGCTGCAACAGTTTTGAAATGTTTGAAAGTGTTAGGAATGATCCTGAAACAAGGACATTGGATACCGTATGAGTTAAAGCCAAGAGATATCGAATGCTGTTTTCTCACGTATGAACTGCTTCAATGGCAGAAGAGGAAAGGTTTCTTGCACTGTATCATGATTGGCAATAAAAAGTGGATACAGTATGATAATCCAAAGCGTAAAAGATCGTGAGGTAACCCAGCCATGCATCAACCTCATCCGAAAAACCTAATATCCATGGTTTGAAGCTTCTCCTCTGCATTTGGTGGAGTTAGTAGGGTGTAATTTATTTAAAATTACTGAAACCAAATGAGATTATCACCAGGATTGCTATCAATGAGTTTGACTGAAGCCCTGCAGGAAAAACAACTGCTATATTTGCAGAGACACAACAAAGTGATTTTGTTACATGACAACGCTTGGTCTACGTGTTGCAAAACCAGTGAAAACTTACCTGAAAATGCTTGAATGGGAAGTTCTACCCCACTTGCCGTATTCACCAGACAAAGCTCCTACCGATTATCACTTATTCCTTTCGATGGCACATGGCCTGGCTAAGCAGCGCTTACAAAAAAGTGGGTCAATTTTTGGATAGCCTCAAAAAACATCAATTTTCTGACATGGAATTCATATACTGCCAGAGAGATGGGAGAAAGTAGTCTCTAGTAATGAGTAATACTTTGGGTGAAGTGTTACCTTATTTTTTAAATAAAGCATTTATTTTGTCCAAAAAACAGTGAGAACATCTTCAAGGTTCTAATAAGAAAAAAAGAAAATGCTTTTTGAGATTGTTTTAAGTATTTTACATTGATTGAACATGTTTATTTAGTTTTTAAAGTTAGTATTAGTTTTTTTTATTTCCTATGAATTATTTTTTACTTTTACTATGACATTATTTTCTAATTTTTTTTTCATTAATTCTATAGCTCTTTGGCATTTTTATCTTTCTTCGAGCACTTGTCGGAACAGGAGAAGCCAGCTATTCAACTATAGCTCCTACTATCATTGGTGATTTGTTTTCTAAAGACCAGCGATCAAAAATGCTTGCAATATTTTATTTTGCTATTCCAGTTGGCAGGTAAATAATTTTTTTAAAAAAACTAGTAACATTTTTCTAGCTTTTACATTTCTATTTAATTAGTTCATCTTGTGATGAAGTCATTAATTTTTTCACTTTTATACTTCTCATTTAATTTTTTTAACAGAATAAAAAGGAATTTAAAAATTGCAGGGAATTTTCTCTTCAATGAATCTAGGAATGATAAACGGTTTCATTCTAAAAAGAGATTCAATAATCATTTCTAGACTATTACACTGAAAGGATTTATAGTTTAATATAAATTATGGCAGATGTCTTCTGATTATCAAGGTATTAATTTTTTCTAAATTTATATTGCAATCAATTAGTTAAAAACACTCCTGAATCTGTGCAACTGGGATACTCTTCACATGTATATTAAAATGTACATAATGTGGTTTATTTGTGTTTTTGTTTTACAAATTTTGAATGTTTTGAGACTGATGCATAAGAATTTGATAAGTAAAAGCTTGAAATCAATTTTTTGCTTGACTTCTAAAATTAATTCAGATGATAAGAAAATGTAATTATCATTTTTGAAGTTAAATTTTGTAAGTACTTTTTGTATATTTCTTTGTGACTGTTAAATAAATATAAATAGATAAGTTTTGAAATTTTTTGTTACTGATTTACATTGATACACTATGTGCTTTTAACCTTAACTAACCCATGTGCATCCATATTAAAATAATTAACGTATTTATCATTAGATTAAAGTTACCTATGTAACATTTCTCATTTCTAGATATTGACTTAATAAATGAGTTTTAAAAAAAATTAAAGAGAAAAGCTGGTTATATTAACTTCATTGCAGATATATAAGCTTTTTAAAAAACAGTTACATTATAACTCTAATATTATAATATATATAATTTTTGAATATTTTTCGTGTAGCTAAATTATATCTTTAAAAAATTTAGATGAAGAAATTAGATAATATTTGTATAAGAGTATATTAAATCTAATTACATAAATAGCAAAACAAAAGTACAGTTATACAAGACTTTAGTATGACCAATTGTTTTATACGGCAGCGAATACTGGACAATTAACAAAGAAGATGAAGACAAACTAATGACTTTCAAGAGCAAAATCTTATGAAAAAGTTTTGGTTCATATAAAGGAAACGAAATCTGGAGAATACGATACAACCTTTAACTTCAAGCCAAATACATAGAACTCAACATAGTGAAAGTGATCAAGGCTTCCCAAATAAAGAAGCTGGGACATGTATTTTGATGTAGCGATGAAAATCTTGTTAAGAAAATAACTTTCCAAGCTCCAGAGGGAAAGGGAAAAGAGGAAGACCAAGAGCAAGGTGAATGAATAAAGTATAAAAGAAATTGAAAGACTGGGAGTTGACTGATGGAAATATATAGCATCAATTAGATCAAGATGGTGTAATCTGACTGGGACAGTCTTGGCTAGTAACCAGCTGCAGTGCTTGGAAAGAAAAACAAGAATATATGTATAATCGATGCACATCATAAAGTAGAATAATCCTTAAAATGTTGATTAGAGTTAGACTCTAAAAAAGGTGCATTAAGGATAAAAGTCTTGATATACTTTTAAGTTATATTCTGCAACAATTGTCACAATTAATAATGCATGTACATCCAAAAGATTGTATTTTGTAAATATAAAGGAGTTAATTAAATTAAAGCTGTATTGATAGTAAAATTTGAGCATTGAATCTGGAAATAGCTCAAGTTATATTATGTTCAATATTTGCTCTATTCTCTAATATGAAGCTAAAATATTCAATATAATTGTTTAATGGAACTTAGTAATCTACATTAGTGATCTGAAACTGTTCTTTAAAGCAGCAGTTCTTAAGTTTGCAATTGCAACGATCCCCTTTATACAAGGATTGTAAATTAATTAATGGTAACTTAACCTAGAAATTCGCAAAAGGATAATAGGATATGGGAGCTGTGAGGTAACACTGTTGTCAATGCGTTTAGTGAAAAAAATAGTCAATCTAATTAGAAAGGTAGTTGTTGGTTGGTGTTAAAGTGAAGTCCATCACAGAAAAGCATGTTTTCAAAAGGTGATCAGCAGTCTTAGGTTAAAATTGAGGTTGCCCACACATGACAAAAATGCAACAGAATGTTATCAAGGATTACTGGAAGCCATTGGCAAAAATGCAATATCATTTAGGATAGTTGGGCAGTGTTTTAAAGCATTTCATATGGGTCAGAAGAAGACTCTGTATGTGTAATGAACAGGTTGGCCCTCCATTCCTCAAGCTCAGAATGACTTCCTGAGCCGTTTCCTTTCCATTGAACCTCAATGGACTGTCCAGGAGTTAACCTTAGAGATTGGTCTCAGTCACAAAATGCTGCATATAATGAAGAAATGTCTGAACATGAGGAAAATGGTTGTCTGCTGAGTTCCGCATCAATCCTCTGAAGTACAAAAATGGCACTGGTATGCATTGGCTGGCATCCACATTGAGAGATACGCAATGAATTAGATATATTTCTGAAGCGTATTGTTGCAATTGATGAGACAAGTCTCTGAGCCAGAGTTAAAGTGTGAATCAAATGAATAGTGTCACCAGTCTAAGTAACATGAATTACTTAAACAGCCCACAGAAATTTCGACAAGAACCCAGTTGGGTGTAGGGTATGCTGATTGTGGCATACGACTAGGAGGTTGTGATTCTTATGCATGTGGCCCCTGCAGGACAAACTATCAATGCAGACTACTATTGCTGATTTTTTTGGTACCATCTGCATCCAGCTATGCGATGCAAATGTTCTCGTTTATTGCCAAACCATCTGTCTATTATGTTGCAAGACAGTGCTTGTTGTCATGTTTCAAACAATGTCACTCTCCTATTGGGATGGTTGTAGTGGAAAATCTTGAAACACCTTTCCTATTCACTTGACATGAGTCCTTGTGACTTGGATGTGTTTTTGAAGTTGAAGGAACCTCTCTGCAGTTGCTGATTTCTTGATTTTTCATCTGTATGCTAAGCAGTAAGATGCTCCGTCATTGACATAAAAAATCAACATCTTGCCAATGGTCTCCAGCAACTTCCCGACATTTGGCAAAAGGTTACAAGCTTTGCTGGTGATTACATAGATGGAATGTAATGTAATAATACTTGTAAGTTCATTAAAAATTGATTTATACCTATGTTGCTGTTACTTAATTTACAGCTGTCATATATCAGCCTGATATTGCAGACCCCCAAGATTTTGAACACCCCTCCCTGACTCTCAGCATATGGCTAAATGATTTAAAGGTTCCTTAACAACCCTAAGACTGCTTCTGCTACTTATACAGACTTTTTTGACACTTTTTTCCTTTAAGAAAACAGTAGACATCTAATTATGTATGTAAATATTATAAAATACTAATTTTAAATAAATTAATAATGCACTTATAAGCGTATTAATTTAAAATTTTAATGAGACAGATGTTGTTGCATTTTTTACAAGTGCAATTACATCAAGTGCAATATCTGAAATTTTCAGTCTCAACATTCTGCAGCCTTTCAGATTCTGTAAAAGGGGAAAATCTTAGTATAAAATGAGAAACCTTTGCAGACCCTCATAAAAGCACTGGGGACCCCAGGGTGTACGTGGACCACAGTTTAAGAACCACTGCATTAAAGTATTCATGTATATTTTATTACATGCATTTCTTTTTCTCTTGAAAGGTTAAGATTATGATATCTTTGAATTGAAGCAGTTTTACTTTGTTTTTATATGAAACAAATACTCATGTACTTCCCTACTGACAAAGCAGGAGTCACTTTGAGTAAATTTGACAAATGTTGTGACTCATTAAATATTCATGTTACTTATATAAGGGTTAATTTCAGATACATCATTTAGATAACATTCTAACCCTAAATTTATGCAGAGAAAAAATTTCTGATCTGATAACTGAAAATGTATTTACAAATTTCACTTAAAGGTTTACTTTAAGCCCTTGCCAGTGTCGGCTGAATCCATTTCGGGCAACTATTGGATGCAATATTTGAACAAATTATTGGATGCAATATTTGAGAAAAATTAATCTTTCTATTTTGAGAAGCCCGAGCTGAGTTCGTTTCTTCTTTAAGATACTTAATTCACTATTTTCCTAATAGATAGCATTAGTGGTCTTAGTTTTTCACTGATTACAACTTCAGTCTTGGATGTGCGTCCTATTGTAAGCTTGCTGCCCTTCACAGGTTGACACTTTCCAGAACACATTCCACCAAAGGAAAACAAATCTACTTCAACCAGATAGTTTTATATGCCATCGTAAAACCGATGAAAAAGGGAAGAGGATAAGACGCGAGGCAAGAGTTTATTGCAGAGTGTAATATGGGCTTGTGTGCAATGCAGTATTTTGGGATATACCATACTGTAAAAGATTTGTAAAATTTATGTATTGAAAATCATATTGTTGTGTTTTTATATTATATTATATGAGTTAAATTATATTTAGCTTCACAATTTTGTTTATAATTTGCTCTAATTAAATACGATATGTGTGTAATCCATTACTTTTTAATGTGTATGTAAAAATTATAAATATAGCAGTTATTGCATGTAAAATTTTGTTTTTGTAATAAAAAACCGTTTTATAACTTTTATAATAATATAGATAACAAAATTAAACAGTCAAACAATTTTTCCATTTTTGGTCCATTTTTCTGAAATGTATGTCACAGTTAAAGGGTTAATGTGAAATTCTTTCAGTGGACTTGGCTACATTATTGGAGATCAAGTTGTAACTCACACGGGTGAATGGCAGTGGGCATTACGTGTAAGTTACTGATTTTCTTTAATATATGTTAAATTAGAAATTTATTTTTTAAGAAATCAGTATGTACTCAAAAGTTTCAAGTTCAAGATAAAATGGTATGAGTGAATATTACTGTGTAAATTCAGATTTCAAAAATCAGACCCGTATTTTTATCTTTTTAGCAAATTTTAATAATAAATAACATTTCAAGAAATAGAAAACTAATAATAAGTTGTTGTTTCTAATCCCAGATTGTCTAGCAATGCTAGACAATCTCCATAAATCCAAAAAATCAAGGAAGTCTAAAAACAGAAGAGGGTCAGAAAGGAACTAATAATAAGTTGAATATTTGTTACTGAATTGCTTATTTATTTTATATTGCTATTATCTGACAGTTAAATTTTAAATTTATTAAATTACTCACAGATCTATATTTCAAGAATTTTGTTTTATAGTGAAATTTATTTTTAATTTGTAGATTACGCCAGTGCTTGGTTTTATATCAGTACTTGTTACATTTATTTATGTGAAAGATCCACCAAGAGGAGAAGCTGATGGCGGAGTCACTTTTGAAAATTCTACAATTACTGCTGACTTGTTATATTTATGTAAAACGTAAGTAATTTAATATTGTGCATCAACAGGTTGAAAATTAAAATTTTACTGAATTTGTATGTTTAAAGGGAATTTAATTCAAACCATTTTGTAAAAAATTCTTCAATAACTCATTCAATTTTTTTTGAAATTTAAATTTTAATTATCACAAAAAATAAAATTATATGCATAGTGTTCTGCAAAACAAAGAGATCTTCTTGGAAGAAAATATTATCAATGTCTGGCCTTACTCAAATTAAAGTATTTTCAGTGTATTTGTATTTATTTCCCATGGTCAATTATAGTCTATATACTTATAATTAATAAAATATTTTCGAATATGAAAGAAACTATTCATTTCAATTAGTGTTTAATTCTTTGTTCTTTTTAAATTTCTGAACAATTGAAATTCAAAATTTTAATTTAACTTTTACTGTATTTGTAATACATTATAGAAGTAATTTGGAAAAAATGGAATCCCCATAATAGTCATAGCGTTACTATGGCAAACTCTTAGGATTAGAAACTGAGACTGTAGGGTTAAATACAATTTCAAGGTATCAATTTACCCTTTTTATTTGCTTATTGTACTGGGCTAGAATAAAAGGAAAAATACATTAGTTGTAACATATTTTAAAATTTTTTTTGTTAAAGCGGAAGTTAATTTTTGATAATGTAAAGCCTTTCATTCTATAGTATGAAACAGTCGACTACTTAGAAGCATGTGAGAAATTAAAAAAAGACTAAAATTAATTTGAAAAGTATAACCTGTTCAAAACCAGATATAATATACCAATCTACCGATAAGTTACCATAAACAGAGTGGTAGCCATAGAAAAGTACTTAAGTGCCCTCAAAAATAAATAAATAAACGAACAAATAAGTAAACTTAAAAAAAAAATCCACTGTAAATTCTAAAACAATTAGAAAACCAAATTAATAATATAACCAAATAAGAGAACCTGAAGAACTAAGAATTTTGAAAAATATCTAATATGCTGATTGATAATGTCAATTATTTTAAAGTATAATTATTAATAGAAATTGGAATGCAATATTGAAAAAAAGAGTATCAAATTAATAACATTAAGGCAGTTGCGAACTGTCTTAAAAGTTCTGAGCTTAAAATTTCCCACGCATGATAGTGATGCTATTTTGTACTGTGGAAGGAGATAGCTTATTGCATACCAGTATGCTTGAATTTTTTCTTTGCATTTGAATTCGCCAATTGCTATCTGCTGACTAACAAGTGAGGTTCTATTATAAGTGTTCTGCACATTTTAAAAAATTTCTACTAAGATTAGGGAACGAGTTGTGTGCAAAAATGCTACATCTAATTTTGTCAAAAATTTGATGACAGTTAAAGCAAAACAATTCATAAGATACATCAGGTGTTTGAAAACATTGCTAAGAAGAAGGTTACACAAAAGAACTGATTAAAAATTATCGTTCATCAATGAGAGGAATCAACATTCTTGAAGGCCTTAAGCACTCAGAATGCATCTTTTGAGACAGTGGAAAATCTGGTTAAAAGAGACTGTCATTCGACCATACAAAAGATTTCTGAAGAGAGTGGGATTGACACATGCAATGTGGGATTGACACATGCAATGTTGTATGAGGATTTAAACCTCACAGAGTAGCTTCAAAATTTGTGTTCAAGTTGTTGTCAGCAAAAAGAATTCTGTTTTGACGAAACACAGAATTTTGGCCTTTCCCAAACCACCCTACTCTCAACCCATGAGTTCTCCTAACTTTTGATTGGTTTCAGAATCTAAGACACCTTTGAAGTTATAGCAGTTTGAGAGTGAGAAGAGATAATGAAGAATACTATAGTTGAGATAAACACCATTCTAAAAGAAGCCCCCCCCAGAAGTGTTTTGGTAGCTGAATGATCGATAGACTGAGAGTTTGGAGGCATGAGAGGTATATTTTAAAAGAGATTAGATTTTTAAATCAATCGCTTAAACCACATATTTTCCCTTATATAAGAAAAACTTATCACAAATCAATAGCATAAAACTCATTACAAATGTATGCACAATGAAAATTAATAGGATAGTGATGCATTGAACCATATGTTATCAAATTTTTAATATTAACTTTATCACTGTTTTTTTCTCAATGAGTGTTATGTTGTAAGTAATTTAGAATAATATTTTTGTAAATAGATATAAAGCTATTGCTGTTCCAGAAAAAGTTTTAATATTGAAATTAAAAGCATTTTTTTGTGTGAAAAATACCTACATTTTAATTTATTATCCATAACATGAAAATTAGTTTGAACGTGATCTGCAGTACATATATCATTATTAGTTTTAATAAGGTTCAAATAATTTGGATAAAAATCAACATTAGGTATATAATCACTATTTTTTTCAAAAACTGTTTTATCATTGGTATGTCTAAATAGATAAAAATCATTGTTAATAATATAACTTTTTTTCATAAAAATCCCAATATAAATTAGCTAAATTATTGCCAGCAGTTCTGCCTTGTGGCAGGTCTTTAATTTGTCCTTTTGCAGATTGCCATTAAAATTAATAATATATATATATATTAATTTAAATGAAATATTTCATTTCATTACATTTTTAACCCTTTAACGCGCAGTGGTATCTCACCGAAACCACTATTTTCTAAAAAATACCTCTAAACGTGCTGTGGTATTTGAATGAAACCAATGGTTCTACAGATATCTTGTCTTTCATAAAAGACACTAGATGTCAGCACTATACAAGAAAATCTTCTTTCTGTGAGAAAAATGCATCATTTTAAAAACCTTTTTTGAACATTTTCAAAAAAAGTTTTTTTAGTAAATAAAAACAGATAAATATTCAAAGTAAGTTATGTACATTTTTGCTGCATATGCTGTTCATAGCATAACTAATTTTTAGAATGATAAATTATAAAAAGAACTGCCTCATAGTAAGTCATCTGTGGTGGTTTCACACAGATACCACTGCACGTTTAGAACATGAAAACTGTCCGACTTCTAGCTCACATGCGTCACTTCTTGTTTTTCTTTTTTCTGACTCAGACAGGGAAGTAACTAATAATTTATGGGGTTTTTGCCATTGCTTTGGAGGAGGAGATTTTGTTTATATTGAAATGGTGATGTTTTTCTCGAATGGAAATTTTTTCTCCTCTCATTTACGTTCTTTTTATACTGAGGAGAGGTCGAATTTTTTAGATGATGAATATATGTTATAATATAGCTGATACTATTTCTTTAAATATTTATTTTTGTTTACCTCTTTCAATTAAATTTGCTAATGTTTAATCTTTTGAAGCTAATTCTTATCAGTATTTTTGCATGTTTTAATAGTTTAATAATAAAGAAACAATGAAAAATCTGGCTATTGAAGATGATTTCAATCTCTTATAGTTATATTTTGTAATATTTAACATTTAAAATGTAGTTCTAATACTTAGTATTGCATGTTTTAGTAAATTTATTACAAAATATATAAAGAATAATCTTACAAATCGTATCCAAATCATATATTGTTTATCCAAGAATTATGTCCTAAGTGCACGGTGGTACTCCTGCGAAACCACCTCCCCCCTCGGGGGGATGTACTGTAATTTTTTTTAAAGGTATTTTCTCTGTTCTTAGGTTCTATACATTGCATTTATTAATTTTATTTTGAAAAATTCAACAAATTTATTTTTCTGCACGTCAAAGGGTTAATCTGAAAAGAATGTTAAAGTTATGGAATTGTACATTATTGCTTAAATTAAGGGTCTTAAATTTGAAAAAAATTGACTATGTATAAAATCTTAGCAATTTTTGGAAAAATGGTGGATTCTTATCTCTAACAGGATGTGTATCAATCTTTTGCCAATACTTCAGCAAAGATTACCTTGAGCATGCTGCTACTATAGAGGGGGAATAAATGAGCAGAATTATATTTCTAATAATGTTGAAATCAGTTGTAAAAGGTAAGGATGTTTGTAAGCATCCTGTTTGGTTGGTAATAATTAGGTTTTGTACAGCTAGCAGGTTTTATGCTAGATTACTTACTCTCATTCCACTTTCTGAAATTCAAAAGCATTTATGGTCTTAGAATGATGGCAAAATGGCAAGCCTCGATAACAAAAATAAAAAAATTGAAGGAAAAGTATAATTTTTTCCAGAAAATTGGCCAGATTTTTTTTTAACATAAAAGTAGGGCAATTTTTGCCTTATTTACAACAAGAATATAACTGCGATGGGATAGTTTTACATTAAGAGACACTATGATACTAAGCACAAGGGGAAATATTCTGCATTGGAAGGACATTTTTGAAGTGAATCAAAATCAAAGCTAAATTATCAGAAGTCTTTTTCCACCTGTGAGTAAAGAATCTGAAAACAATATTCATGTTACTACATGATAGCAAAAAAAGTTGCTAAGTGGGGGAAAACCTTTGTTGATGAACAGTTTGTAAAAGAATATCTTCAGAGTGCAGTTGATGTGCTTTGTCCACTAAAAACTCAAGCCATGTCAAATATTAGCTTGTCAGGTTTAACAATAATGAGGTACATGGAGATATATTCAATATATTCACACAACAGATATATTCAATAAAGTAAAATCCAAATGCAAACAATTTTTGAATTTTAATCTGTAAAGATGGATGAATCAACAGATGCAACAATTACTGTACAAGTAGCCATTTTTATTTGTGGCATTGACTTCAAGACAAGATTTGTGAAGAGACTTCACAAATGTTACATTTAAAGGTACAGTTACGAGGAATTGATTTGCTGTGGAGTCTGACAAACTTTGGATAAATGTTTTGTAGACTGCGATAATCACATGTGGTGCTAAATCTATGACTGGAGAGAAAAATAGGAGTAGTCTCAATCTGATGTAAAGGCAATTGGAAATTATACTATGAGGACTTTTCACTGTATCATCGACTAAGAAGTCCTTCTCAAACTTTGAACATGTGATGACTGTTCTAAAAGTTGTTAATTTCATCCAGTATAAAGGACTTAATCACAGGCAATTTCAACAGTTCTTAAGAGACTTGAAAGTTGAACATAGTGATGTTGTGTATTGTGCAGAAGTACAAAAGGCTGAGCCGAGGAAAGATGTGTCAGTTTCTTTGAAGAGAAAAATTCAATTCATGGAATCTAAAGTCAAACCTACTCATAGGTTTAACGATGAAAACTGGTTGCAAGACTTTGCATTTCTTACCAATATTACGGGTCATCTCAATGATTTGAACTACTGCTTACTGGGAAAAGATCTACTTATTCATAATCATTATGACTCTATGATAGCTTTTGAGATAAAATTAATCTCTTGGGAAAGTTAGTTGTAAAATAAGAATTTTATTCATTTTTTAAAAATTAATGGAGTGTTTGTAGAACTCTACAACACAGAATTGAAATGATTATACAGTGTGCATTTCAAATCTGAAACAGGAATTCAAAAGCAGATTTTCTGATTTTCATGAGAATGAAGTTTTTTTCTGAATGTTCTTATCATTTTAAGTAGACAATAGGAGTGTTCCACCTAAACTTCATTTAGAATTTATAGATTTGGAGTGTAACTCTACAGTAAAGTGGAAGTTTCTGTAAAATTCTACATTAATCGATTTTTATTTGAACTACATGACCAAATACAAGTATCCGGGAATTTGTTGTATTTCATGTCTTCTACCTTTGACAATACCTACATATGTGAACTGGTTTTAGTAAGAGCATAAAATCAAAAACATTGCTGACAGACAATTGGAGGAAACTTTATGAATTGCAACAACACAGATTAAAACAAATATTGAAGCTTTTATCTAGCAAAAACAATGTCAAATTTCACTATTATACTTAAGTAACTACCATTTCCTGCCAATAAAGTAAATTTTTTAGAATTAATTTTGTTACATCGTTCCATTTAACTTTTTTTGAAACCTATACATACAGATCTGTAACACCGTCTTTTCCCCTAGAATTGTGGCCGCAGTAACATAGTGGTCATGGGCTTGTGGTCAACATTTCATGAGTTTGAGTCCAAATGCCATTGAATTCCTGCCGTGTAGATGGAGACTATGTGCAATAAGTTTGTCAGAGCTCAAAATTCTCCCCTTGGTGTGGTGTGGTAGTTTGGAGAAGGGTTACCAGCTCATGTGTCATCCTTGTCACTTGACCAAGGTTAAATATAAGCTCTGTCGCTAGTAGCGCTTGTGTTGCTGTTTATAGTACAAGGTTTATATTACGCTCACTCATTCCCTTAGAATCAATTGTCGTCTTGTAACCTCCCCCCTTTATATACCGTATTTTCCTGTATATAATCCGCAGCGGCATATTATCTGCAAAGCCTTTTTTTTTGAGTAAAAAAAAAGTATAATCCGCGGCAGTTTTTAGGCCAAATAATCCAAAATATAAACTGCCGATAATGAATGTCATAAAGACAAAAAATACACAATATACTTGAAAATAGAAGTAAGAAATTGTACAGGAAAAAAAATTTATTACGAAATGTCTTTTCAAATATGTATGATAATATTTTTTACGATAATCTCAATAAAACAAAAAAATTCTTTGCTACTGCCATCTATGTTTTGAGTTGTTAAACAAAACATTCCATGCGGAAAAAATCTTTCTTTTTTTTAATTTAGCAAGTTAACAGCAAAAAAATTTAGACCGAGACTGCTTCCCCACTGTCTTTCTTTTAAAATCCTTTTATTTATTTCTTCCTCTAATTCTGGCCAGTGAGGTTTACCAAAATGATCGGCACTTTAACGTTAATCACAATTTTCGAAGTTTGTCTTTTTTTTTCTCCACAAACGAATATTCAATTCGTCAACGTTGAAAACCTTGCAGCTTCCCGATTTTGGTAGCCTTTTAAGTTTGTAGTGTAACTTAACACTTTCGCTTCAACTTGATGAAAACTTTCGAAGGACTTAATAGCTCTAGTCAAGAGAGAAAATTGGAAATGGCGCCAGCGACTAATAACTATTTTTTCCTTCCGAGGAATCGAATTCGTTTTTGAATGTAATTGGACAAAAACTAGTTATAGCTGAAATACGTCATCCGAGTCATGAAAGCGCCATCTGTTATTTATTTTATAAAACATAAACGGCATTTCTTCCAAAACTTTATTGTTCGCTTTTCTGATGGAGAATGTTTTTTCTCAGATAATCCGCGGCGGCGTATAATACGCACAACGAAATTTGAAACTTTTTTAACACATAATCCGCGGATTATATACAGGAAAATACGGTAAATTTTCTGATTATTCTATGTTTTTGACAGATGTGTGACCCACGGATATTTTTGAATTTATTGATGTGGTCCACAGATGTGAAATGTTGAAAACTTTTAGCTTAGATTGTAATTATTGTAATTTTCTAAAAGAATCATAATATAATTAAAATATCTATTGAGTTAAAATAGATTTCTTCAAAATCATAAAAGATAGAGTAAATATCTTAGACTTTTAAATGATAAATAAGTAATAATTAATAAGATCTTTACTAATCTTACATTTCACATTTTGAAAGTGAATGTTTGAGATACTTGCTGTGTCCATTAGAAACATGTTAACAAATATTTGAAGATAAAAGTAAATAGATGTGCCCAATATATTTTACATAAATTGATCTAATAAATAATTGCTATTGATTTTTAAAGTAACACAGTAAAATATGCGACTAAAGTTTTAAAAAAAATGGGCACAGTCAAATTCTCCATTTTTATTATTTGGTTTTCTTTTTTCACTTGTTGCTATGTATTTAACTATCTTTAAGTAATTGTGAATGCTTTGTGTTCAATAACTGTTATTCCATTTCTTCTATCATGTGTAATATAGCTTAACAGGCTTCAGACAGGCATTCATGGAAGAACATCAAAATATTTTATATGTCTTTGTGTTTAAATTCTGTATTTTGTGTATGTAAGGAAAGAGTTATTTCATGTATAATTTGTATTCTTATTATTCCTAGAGCTTCTTAATAGAAGAAAAGCATTTTTACGAAAGTAAATGTATGATACAAAGTAATTCGCTACCTGACCAACAAACTTGCAGAGTATATAGGGGGTACTGAGAGACGACTCAAGGTCGCAAATGCCATAGTTGTGAGCTATGGTGCAAAGAAGCAAAGAAAAAGAACAGAAACAACAGCACACTTTTGGGACAGAAAACATTTTATTGGAAGGTTATACTACAAAAGGTGCTTGAAATTACAAACAGAAGTCATTGGCAAGCCTCACAGCAGCGCTGCATGGATACCTTCGCATAACCTTTGGACAGCAATGGATAGGTCATGATAACCTGGTTCATGTGCCTGCCAGATAATCAAATTTATCATACATGGACTTCTTCTTCTTGGGTCACATGAACAGTTTGTTGTACAAGACACTTGTTCCTTAAGTTGAGGACCTCAGCACTTGAATATCTGTAGCTCTCAAGAGGATACATGACATGTCTGGAATTTTCAAGAATGTAAGGAATTCCATTCAGAGCACCACTGTCAAGTCTTCTAGACGACTCCCGGTTGTAATTTTGAACACTTTTTGTAGTACAACCTTTCAAAAAAACTTTTTCTGTCCTATCAATGTGTTGCTGTTTCTTTTCTTCTTTTCTGCCTCTTTGCACCATAGCTCATAACTTTGGCATTTGCAACACTGTATTCCTATGTGATTCCAAGCAGTGGCGTAACGGAAAATAATTGGGGCCCCCCCGCAAGGTCAGATCTTTGGCTCCAAGCTGGATATATATATATATACAAAGAATTGCAAAACCATAACATAATGTACCTTTACACATCACGTAAAAATATTTAAATATTAAACTTATAACTGAATATAAAATCAACCTGTGTTTGAGTAAACAAAGTAAATAACGTTTAACATTAGAGAGTATTTATAGTATTTAAAAAATGGAAAATCTAACAACAGTTGACTGATAACCTAGTAACTTAAATAAAAACAATACACTAAGAAAAACACAAACACTGTAAAATAATATTTTGGATTTCAGATCCTGATGATAGAAAAAAGGTATCACCTACCAAATTCTTCGTTTATGAATCCCGGTATGAGTTTGACCTTGTTCATCTACTTCCTTGGCATTACTACTACTAGCACTTGCAAAAGATGAAGAACTTGCGGATATTAAAAAGTTATCCAATTTTGCATATTTGCTATTAATATTATACTCCTTTTCCCCTTACAAATTTTTCGTTTTTGAGAACCACTCAGTTTTTTTTAACTGCACTCATTTTAGGGCTGCGTTTCTTCTTGTCTTATTAACAAAATAACAATATAAGAACCAGAATAATTAATTCCGTTTACAAAAAGCAGTTCTAATATTACAAGAGAGAAAAGTGAGATCAAAATATTTTAACAGCGAAGGAACACTCCCCCTATATTGAAATGCATTGAATTTAAAAATATATATGTTCTAAAAACAATTTTGTGAAACATTTCTCATTATGCTTTATTTTATTGAATACTCATAAATCTACAGAAATTTCTGTGGGCATATGTGTTTCTAAATCATAAATATAGACCATGTGATCATTTAAAATGCTCTCTATGCGTTTTCAAGTATCGCAATACTATTTTTCATGAAAAAAGCATAACAGATGTATGTTATTTACGAGTTTTCTAAATGAAAATGAAATACATGGGGGGAGCTAAAGACGCCAATAAGTTACTTTGCAACTTCAGTAAATAGTAGCTTGTCTTTTTTTTTTCTCCCTACCGCTAACATGAAGTATACTAAAAAAACAGTGATGAAATTTTTTATCTTTCTAGCATTTTATCCAATTTTTCTCCTGACTTTCTTTTTATCTGTTAGTAATTTAAGTTTGGAAAGAAAACCCACTAAAGAAAAGTATCTCTTTCGTCGCGAGGATTACAGCAAGTTAAAATGTTTTTTGATTTGGTTATTGGATCTAAGATATCTAATAAGCGATCAAAGTTTTAATTTTGAATGATAGATCGCCAATTTGAAAATCGCTTAAAAATTGGATTTAAAAAAAATGTAAAGCTAATTTTGTGAAATTCTACGTTAATGGCATCAGTCTAGCTTTGGGCCCCCCGCAGTGCGGGGGTGTATGTTACGCCTCTGATTCTAAGTCATCTCTGTACTACTTATGCACCCTGCAAGTTTGTCAGTCTGGTAGTGAATCACCTTGTATGTATTAATGCATTGCATAATTTGTTACATTTTTACATATTCTATAATCAGCTAATATTCATAAAAAAATGGTCATAGAATAATAATAAATATATTTTTTATTCATGTATTCATGCTTTGTATTTACTCTTGAATATGCATACTTTCTGAACCAAATTTTTCTTAGATGTTTAATGTGTTTTACATTAAAAGGAATCTCAGAATTTAAATGCAAGAAATTATTAAGTGAGATGTTGAGAGATAACTGAGGGGGGGATCTATTCAGTTACATTTATTTAAAAGCATGTACTAAAAGGAAATAAATATTTTTATTTTAGTATGAAGTAAAAGAAAAGTATATTATGATCTCTTTCTATAAATTCAGTTTTTTTAGCAATAAGTATAGTATATTGAGGTGTTTTAATTAATGCTTTCTTTTCAGAAAATCCTTTGTATATTCCACATTAGGATTTACGAGTGTTACTTTTGCAACTGGTGCACTAGGATGGTTTGGACCTAAATATATGGAACTAGCTTTATCCAAATTTTCAAAAGAACCAGTATCGACAAAGTATGTGTGTGTGTATATTTTAATGTTTTCTAGAATTTTTTTTTTGGATTAAGAATTGCATTTTTCCTTTTTTTTAAATTCCAAGATGTAAATTGTGGTTTATTATTGTATACATTGGTTACTCAGCTTGATAATGTAATTTTTATATTGATTGTTATTCATTTTTATGTTATATTGTTTATGGATAATATTCTTTTATTAGTAATAAACTATTTTCAGTTTATAATGTTTTTATATATATTTATTTATAGTGCTGCCTTAATATTTGGAATCATAACTTGCATTGCTGGTATTGTTGGAGTCATTATAGGCTCTGCAGCATCTCAGCATTTTAGGCGAATGAATGCAAGAGCTGATCCATTAATCTGTGCTTATGGAGTTTTAATTAGTGTGCCATTAATATTCTTCGGTGTTGTAGCTGCTGAATATTCTTTAATATCTTCATGGGTGAGTTATAATTGCTTACAATGTATCGGTTTGAATTTATTACTAATTAATAATCAAACAATAGACATTTTTTTAAAAATAAAACTTTTTTAAGGATACATGTATAATAAAAATTCCTAAAACTTATATTGTAAATTTTAAATTATTTTCTTGAAAGAGTTATGTTTAGGATAGATACCCATATATTCTATGTGAAAGGTTTTAAAACAGATAAATTAAAATATGTTTTTAATTATTATATTTTGTTCTCAGTATTTTAATCCTGCTGTCAATTTTATTATATTTTTGTATGTCTAAAATATATGTCCTGTCTGATGAATGATCCATATATTCTTTGAATATGCATCATATAGTGATTTATCAATTATTTTAAGTATTTTTATCAATTCTTAGTCTTAATATAAAATGCAAAAAAAGGTTTTTTTCTAAATATATCAATCTTAATGTATTGTTATAATAGTGTAGTATATAAATTGTCAATAACATAATACAATTTTTGCAAGGTATTTTTTTTAAAATTCTACCAATTTGTAATATCTTTATATAAGAAATAAATGTAGAGCACACACAAAAAATGTTACAATTATGATCTAAGACTTAAGTTATTTTTTTTAAACATAAATTACTTTAAGAATGTTATTCATATATGTTTAAAATGTCTCATATTACTTTTATTTTATTAATATTTAATTAATAAACAATTAAAATGAGATAAGTATTTTTCTATAAAAACTATTATTACTTTATGAGAAGTATTTGTTGATTTAAAATGGCATTGTATATATACTATTGAGCCAAAACATTATGAACATCTCCACATTTTTCAACAAACCCTTCTGGATGATGTAAAATGCATGTAATTAAGAAGGAATGGTACTTAATTGCTGCTGGAGAACGTAAGGAATTATTCTTGAACTTAATTTTGAAAGAGATGGGAATGGCTGCTGAACTAAGCGAATTTGATAGAGGGCAGATTGTAATGGCCCCAAAACTCAGAATAAGTATCTCTGAATGTGTAAAATTGATGGCTAATCTGCAAGCTTTCATTGTTAATATTTATGATGATAGTGAAACTAGCAGTAGACACCAAGCTGTTGGACGTTTACGCATCATTGAAAAAAAAGGATGTCAGAGAGAGTTCATCTTGGTAAAGAAAAATCGGTGTCAGTAACTCAGCTGAAGGCTTTATACAATGGTGGTTCAAGTGTAATTGTTTTGGAATTTCCAGTTCAGTGGACACTGTTTTGATATTGGACTGTGCAGCAGATATCCCATTCATGTGCCTCTGTTGATCTAGCGTCTTTGTTCACTATGCCTTTATACCTGGGAGATCAAGAGTGAACCATAGATATGAGAAAGAGAGTTGTCTGGTTACATGAACCATGATTTCTGATTCACCTCTTCAATGGTCATGTTAGGGTGCGTTGTCTTTTGTCAAACAGATACTGCTCTCATGTGCATAGGCTGTTGGTTGTGGTATTATGCTCTGAAGATGTTTTTGTGGGCGGCTTTGGGACATTTAGTTGTGGTAGAACAAGACCACGAAAGCGTTGGACAATCTGAACATAACTGTGGATCAGTTACACCCTTACATAGTATCTGTTTTCCCAACTGGAAATAAAATCTTTTGCTAGAACAACTCCCCATGTAACAAGGTTCAAATTGTGTTGGAGTAGTTCAAGGAACATAATGAAGAATTCTAATGAATCCTGGTCACCTAACTTGCCAGATCTTAATCTGATAGTGTGCATTTGAGTTTTCATAGAAAAGCAGTTCCAAGATCAAACACCTCCATGCTAGAATATCTTGACTTTGCCTGACTGCTCCTTAGACGTTTAGTACAACCTGTCTCCAGTCGTTTACAAAGAACTTGAAGTATCCATGCCAAGGCCAGTTGAAGCTGCTTTTCAGGCCAAAGGTGGTGTAATGTGAAGTGTTGTTAAACTTGTAACTCTGTAGTTATAAAATTACAAACTTTTTAATACAATTAGTAGAATTATACTTTTAGTGAAAATAACAGCTTCAATCCTTTTCAGCATGATGGTTGGAAAACACAAATAGATATATATATGTATTTCATGCATGAAATTCAGCACAATTTTTTCAAAATTTGCTGAGAGATGATCTTTTACTCCTAAATGTGATTCATAGAGGCCACACTACATGATAAGATGTGAATTCTTTTAAAATTGTAGACTTTTGATTCTTTTAAGAAACTTCTGTATTTGAGCTTTGTTTAAATATGAAAATAAGAAGAAATCTGAAACATTATCCAATAACACTTTTATTTAGGTTTTGAATATTATCAAAATGTTTTTTACAAAGCATGAAATTATATGCAATACCTTTTGAGTTTCATTCTTATACTAAAATTTTTTTTTGTTAAAACAATAATGAAATGGAGTGCCTTAAGAAATGAGATATGGGGAGATAACACAACTTGGGCTTTTTTGACTGATTAAATAGACAAATTGTCTAAAATCATGAAATAACCTAAAAGATAGTAAGCTACTCTTGGAGTTATATCGAAAATCCATATAATTTATTCTACTTATACCTTTCTCCTACTTATTTGGATTGCACCATGCTCAGCAACATCACATTAGCAACTAGAGATTGCAGATGCATCTCTTTTATACACAACTTGGATACTTGATGGCAAAAATAAACAATGAAGACTGGATTATGCATTGAAGCAAATGATTAGCCAGATTATAATTTTCTGGAACAGCTAGAATGAAAAGAAAAATAAAGACGATTAGATTTTTAAAAGGAAGGAAACAAATTGTAAAATAAATGGATGGTGTCTCTTTGAAGAAGGTCTTAGGCTTATTTTTAGTGGGTTTTTGTCTTATGGCTATCGTCCACTTATAACATAAATCACCTCTGGGACAATTGATATCAGTTTATCCAGATTCAGAGGATGAGTATGGATGTTGAACATATACAACTATAAATATGTAAATCACCCTACCACATAATTGTCAAAAAAAATACAAAAAAATAACTAAACTAAACTCAGTGGCGCAACAGCCCTTGAGGGCCAATGCCTACTGGGGCCATCTGTTTTCATGACCTTAGGTGCCGAGGTGCATGTGCAGATGTTCCGATTAGGTGGTCAGTTTGACAATATACCCCCAGTGTTTAGTTCCCAAGCAAACTTGGTACTCATTTATCAATCCACTGAAGAGATGAAAGGCTGAGTCGAACTTTCTCCACCCCGGGATTTGAACCTCAGATCTATGACGGGGAAGTGCAGTACACTACCACTCACCTACTGGGCTTCTAAATAACATGACAAAATATGTATATGTGTGTGTTCTATCCAATAATCTAAAAGAATACTCAATTAAAATAAAATAAATTGAATCAAGACAGAACAGTGGAGAAAAAATTGAATTGAGAGTTGCTCCAAACCAGAGAGAAATTAAGGTTAAAACACAGGCTTAATTTTACAGTATTGATCAATTTAAAAGTTTATACAAAATTGACAAAAAAAGAAAAAGTAGTAAGTGTTAGCATAGATTTTCCTTCAATTTTCTTTATTTTTTAATTGTTAGTTATTTTACCATTTATCAAATGCTTCTTGTTAGAACTAAAGAAGCTAAAGGTATTTACAGTTAATATTATAAGAAACTTGATAGTCATAGGATAGAAGTAAGTTATACAAAAATATTTTTTAATCCTCCTGTAATTATTGAAAAATATTTAAAAAACATGTTCCCGAGAAAAATGTGGAACACATATGATAAAATTATGCCTATTTTGTAGCATAACCTCAATCTCTAGAACAAGGTGTACATGCTAGACTTGTGATTTAATATTCCGAATATTTCAAATGTGCTTTCAAAACTTTAATCAAAAATGAAAAATTTACAGCATATTAAAAAATAGATTCATTTTATAAATTTCAAAATTTTTATCTGAAAATGATTAAGGGTTCCATACATCTCATTTTTTTATGAGTGTTAGTAAAAAATTGATAAAAATTTGTTTCTATATACCATTATGTTTAAAAAAGAGGATTTTAAGTTTATGTTACTGTGTGTGTCCTAAGTTAATTGATTAAAATTGCTAATATTTCACATAGTGTATTTTATGTTTTCTAATTGTGAATTAAATTTTAATTTGTTATGCTTCCCCCTTCCTTCTTTTGTAGATTCTTATTTTTCTTGGCGAAGTTTGCTTGTGTGTGAATTGGACTATTGTTGCTGATATGTTGTTGGTAAGTGTTATCTACTATGTGTAGGATTCAGTTGATAGTTTTTATTTTATAACTGTTGATGAATATTTCTATTTTTTAGTAGTGTGTTAAAAATTAAAATCTACATGGAAAATTTATTGAAGTTTTGAAGGTGAATTCTCTCTTAATACTTCATTCAAATTCAAATTAATTTTAATTGGATGAATTTTCTTGAAAGTTAGTAAAAGTTTTAATAATATTACAGGTCAGCATATATGATACTATGTTACATTTTAAAATGTTTTTTTTTTTTGCATTGCTTAACCAAAAAATATATGATGTATGAATATTTCAGATATATAGTCTTAAGTGATGCTACAAATGAAATATTGTTTAAAGAAATTTTTGAATACATATAATTAATATATATTAATTACATCATTTAAAAGTAATGCCCTTACTGAATATTATTTTCCAATTATTATGTAGTGTATTTAAATTAATCTAATTGAATCACTTTCAGATGTTTATGCTTTGATGAACTGGCAACGATATTCATTTTTCATTCGGTGATTAATTTGTTATAAAATTTTGAACTGGATTTCCTTAAACATGCAATTTATTTTTACTTTTTATTTTGCTTTAGAATTTGTTCAGTTTTACTTTACTTTGAGAGAATTAATATTCCTTTGTTTTGTATATATGGTTAAAAGTTCCTCAAATAAATACATTTTATTTTTTTAGTATGTGATTGTTCCTACTAGAAGATCATTAGCCGAAGCTGTTCAAATTCTTGTATCTCATGCATTGGGTGATGCTGCGAGTCCTTATATTATTGGCGTGGTACAGTATATATCTTATTTATCTTACTGTTTATGAATGTTAAATTTTTATTGGAGAAATAGAAAATTTACTGTAAGAAAACTTTTAAGTGTTTGTTGAATGGTTATTTCTAGCCCAGTTAGACTACAAAATTTGTCACACATTTTGTCAATACATTAATGTTATTGAATGCTTCTATATATAGTTCTGTATTTTTGTCTGATTCAATGTTTCCTTAACATAACTTACATTCATGACATGTTTTAAACCATGTTCACTTGAATAGAACAATACTTCTACTGTCCACTTTCAACATCACTATAATATGAGACTTAGAATCATGGCATATGTAATATGTATCAACACTAACACCATGATAATTTTTATTCAGAATTGGGAGAACCAGAATCCACATTACCTTTAAATTACATGTTTGTTATTTCAATAAGTTGGTGATTACTGTCCTCTTGCATTACCTCTGTTGAGGTAAATTTTTACTAAAGAATTCATTAATATCTGCTTTCATTGGATGTGCTGAAAATAAAACATTCCATGCTGATTTTATGAAAGCACACTTTGAAAGACTCCCAAAAATTTGCTTTTAAAATCTTTTATGTCAGGTTGATTCTGACATTTAAAATTAGAATGTTATATGCAACTTATAGAATAATATATTTTTTATTAATATGAAGATTTTTCTTTATGTTAATTTTATTTAGCAATCTACTGTCTGTTTGGCATGCATCATCCTTACTAACATTAATAGATGTTTAGAATCATGAGCGAGTATATTTTTTAGTATCATTATGTTAGAAAGAGAAAAGAAACAAACATATACACCAAACTCTTTTTTTTTGCATAATAGATATGTTCCTTAGAAAACCATGCAAAAAGAAAAAAAAAATGTAAAAGAATACATGTGACCTATAGTAAATTTGGGGATATGTTCCACAATTTTTAAAGATAATGTAAGATGAAAATTCTCTAAATATTTTCCCAAAAAACCATGCAAAAAAAGTAATAATAAAATCCATGCTAGATATTTATAAAACAAAAATAATTAATTTTTATTGCAAAAAAAAGAATAAAATAAAACTAATATACAGTGAAAATTTAATTTAGAAGTACATGCAAAATATAAGAAATCAAATTGAATTAAGGAATAAAACTCTATTACAACACACTATTCATTGTTGATAACAAGTGTGCATGTTTATTACAAACTGGATCAAAAATGCTGTCATTGGTAGAAGTGTCAGATATGTCTAGCGTGACTATCGGTATGAAGAATTCTGTTCGTTATTAACGGCCTCAGTTGGTTTTTTTTGTTGATACAAAATCTGTTATTAGGAGCTGTTTTTTGTGTGTGTGTGGGGGGGGTTCTCAAGTTGCTTATATCATGCTTGATATCCTGCAACACAAAACTTAAGATTATGTTAAAATTTTAGGAATACGAAAATGTTGTTCCATACTTGTAGCAAATTTCAAGCCCTTGTATATTAAACCAGCTAGTAAAAGCTGAATTTCCCCTTCAACTTTGTCATTTTATCAACTTCTTTATTATTATAAACTGTCATAAATTTGATTAAATCATCCTCATCCTAAGGGCATGAATCCTTCAATTTTTTTTTTTAAAATACGTGCTGAAACAAAAAAATTTGTGTAAATAAATATATGTTAAATTTGTTAATCGTGTTATTTCAAAATTGTGTAAAAAAAGAGTTGAGTGTATTTACTCTTGTCTCATCATAATGCATTATCGTTAATTATGATTTCAATCTTTGAAGAAAGAATTTTTCATTATATTTATTGGATTGTGTGGGAGAGTGGGTGGGTGTTTTGAATGTTCTGAAATGTTTCCATTCCTACATTAAATTTTAAAGCTGCTCTGGATTTCTTTTTATGTTACTGATTTATGTTGTATTTCATTTTTATTCATACAGGTATCAGATTCAATTCTAATCCACTCAACATCAAGCTATCATGAATTTCTAAGCTTGCAGTATGCCTTGTACATACCTACAGCAGTGCTAGTTGCTGGTGCATTTTTCTTTTTCCTCACAGCCATACATATTGAAAAAGACAAGGCAAGATGTAGTTTTGCCACTCATGGTAAGACAATTTATTTTAAACAATGAATCATTGGGTTGGTGTGTCTATTAAATCAATAGAAAATGATGCCGAGAAAATATTCATGAACATATCTTTTCAGAAATTATCTACAATTATGTTTTTTAGAAACAAGGCTTATAGTTAATTTCTAACCTCAAAAAATGTGATTAAATGGGGTTTATTAATTTATAGGTTTATCAAATATTTATATATATATATATATATATATATATATATATATATATGAAATGTAAAATGTTCAAAGAGAAATAGGGTAAATGATGCTTTCGTTCTGAACCAATCATTTTAATTTTGAAGGTCATAAAAGGTTATAATTATTAAAATTAAATTAGCTCTCAGATTTAATAAAGGCAAGAAAAGATTGTTGGAAGATAGTAACTTTATACAGACTTTACATTTTTATGTATCAAAAAGGTATAAATGACTAAAAATTATATGCTAAACCCAGTATCATTACAATATAAAAGATGAATTCCATATAAACTAATTAAAATTATTTTTAGTAGCATAGTAGTATTGCATACTCCTACCATTGAATAGATTGGGGTTTGCTTACATTCATTAAAGTTTAAAATTGAGTTAGTTTAAAGGACAGAAAAATTTCTATATGGTTTTATTTTATAATAATTCAAATATTATTATTAAATAAGTATTGTAATATTTTAAAATAATAATGAAAGCTGTATTGTTTTAAGAGTAAACACTTTAAAAGGAATTGGCAACCAAATTATACTGTACTGTAAGTATAAGTTTAATTTATTTAAGGGAAAGTGATATAATAAAAAACAGACAATTGGATTTTTTAAAATTCTTAAGGGGATTTTCCTATTGTTACAACAATGATAAATCTTAAAATATGGTTAAAATTTAAACTTTTTCCAACACATTCTTATTGCATTGCAATGAAGTTAAAATGGCCTAAAATTAATATTTCTATGAAATCTGTTTTATTATCATATATATGTCTGTAATTATTTGGATTCTAAATAAATTATTCAGATATTTAAGAAAATGTTTTGTGTTCTTAAAAAATGTAACGCTCATAAGTTACTCTTAAAGTAAGATTTTTAAAAAAATGTGTGTTAATTATTTACTTAAAAATCATTTTATACCTTTAAGGTTTATTCGTTTTAAATAAATCATATTACTTATAAATAAAATTTGTTGTCATTGATTAAAGGGCAATATAAATATAAATATGAGGGTAATTCTAAAAGTAACAAATATTTGTATCTTTTGAGCAGAGCATCCCCCCGACTTTGTGTTATTGATCTTAATTGTTTATACCAGTCTGATACTAAAAATGGGGGCAGTTAAGGTCTTTAACTGTTTACTGTGCAATTTTAATATGTGTGATAAAATTAACAATCTTACCAGGTATAAAAGCATATTACACCATGGTGTAATATGCTTTTTGAATGAAAAAAGTTCAGTGACTTAAAGCTTACAGACAGATAACTGAAGCTTATGAAAATGAGATGAATAAAGCTTCAAGAATGGTGCATCATGTTTAATGTTGGACAAATGAATATTCATTGTGAAGAATGACCAGGCTGACCTTCAGTTGTGATGGATGAAATTAAATCACGAATTATAGAAAAAATTCAACTGGATAGAATGTTAGAATTTTGGTGTACTCAACTTGTTCTTGCTTGAAATTTTAAGATAATTTCTTAATGAAATTTTTAGTGGTGATTTTTGCAATAGAAAAGTGGGGGATTACTCGATTACTCGATTTTTGATTATGAACATAAAAAAAAAATGGATGGGAGCTACATGGAGACTTTTCTCCCTCAGTAAAATAAGGAGGATCAGGAGTTTTGAGCCACATTGCTACTGGTGATAAGATCTGGACTTCACATAAAACACATGGCTGCTTTAGCCTAGTGATCAAGGGCCAGCGTGTCATGAGTTCAAGCCTGATACTACTGAAAACCTGCCGTGTAGGGGTGTGATGCTACTTAAATCTGTCAATGCTCAAAAGTCCCCCTATTGAAGTGAAAGTTAGAAGAGTGGGGTGCCAGCTCAGGTGTCGTCCTTGTCACTTGACCATTGTTCAAAATTATAAGGTCCATTGCCAAAAGCCCTCGAATAGCTAAACAGTGCAACGTTAATATTCACTCACTCATTCACAGAAAACACTAGAGATAATGCACCAGTCAATAGTCTGGCATCATTCCTGTTTCTCAATAAAACCACGTAAGCTAAATTCTCAGCACAAAATTAGGTTATGGCCACATTTTTGGAATTAGAAGGATGTCTTATTCATCTACTACATGCCTTTTAGACCATAAAGAGACCGACAGTCTTACTCTTAGACTATTCATTGACTACTACAAAACAAACAGTGTGAATTGGTATCCAGTGCCATTGTGCTTCTTGGTGATGATGCTCCTCCATTTACTGTTGCATTGACAAAGGATTTACTTCAGCAGCTTAAAAGGGTGAATGTTTATGAACATTCACTTTATAGCCTGGATTTGGCATCTAGGGATTTCTACCTTTCTCTTAAATTAGAGGATTTTTTTATGCAGAAACCACTATGGAAGTGACATCTAACTGAAAAAAGACAGTAATGACTAATTCAACAATTTAATGGCAGTTGAATATGCAGAAAGTATAAAGCTGACAGATTGCTGTGATAAATTTTTCAATTTGAACAACAACCAAATGGAAAAACAGCTAAGTTGTCATAGTTGTAAGAGGTTTCAAGACACACAGACATGATCTTAAAAATAATTACTTTAATTCTTTCTTTAACGCTTAATGAAATATACAATTTTGTAGTTTAAATCTGGGAGCAATGTGAAATCCTAACCCCTAACCAGATGTACAAGATTATTGAAATTCACTTATCTGGAGTTAAAGTTCCTTGTTATGATCCTTCTCACATCCCGATAGCTCTGTCAGCTTCAAGGTTGTTTACTTCCATAGTTCATTGTGGATTTTGCATTGATTATTATTCTCAAGATGCACAATCATCTTTTCTAATAATTGGATCAACCTCACATACTCAGCGACAGTTACTTAAATAATAGTTACATTTGCATAAAATCAAGTCATCTCTGCAGAAAGCAGTTTTTAAACTAAAATCATAGTTAAAGAATATAATCCCCTAGACGATTAGTAGAAGAACCCAAATAGTATCTGTTACAAAGTTCAAAATATATTGTAAAATAAGTTTTCTTTCATTATCTAAAATAAATCTATAACTAGAGAAATATTTTCTTTTAGAATGACCCTCATGTGTAAATATATATGTAGATAAAATTGAAGAAAAAATATATTTGCAATGTTTTTTTAATGCTATCAATTTGATGTTTGTGATTAGCATTTAACAAAATTATAAAAAAGAAATATATTTAAATTTACACAAACTTTAAAAAATTCTTTTTTTTTTCAAATTAGGAAACCAATGAAAAATCAGTTATTTTGATTGTCATGTATGTTGCTATATTTTAGAATATTGATTCATAAATACCTGTATTCAAATTGGATTGAATAACTTAAATCTGCTAAATGTTTCAGTCAAATTAATTTTAGCAACTTTTTTCACATTGCATGTATGCTTATTGCACAAAATGCTGATATATATAATTACTTCATTTTTATAGTTCTTGAAAATGATAAGTATATTTTTGTCTATGTATCTTTATGTGCTTTTTTTTCATTTATTAGGTTTTGCATGACTAAATTATTCAGTTATTATTTTTTTAATTTAAAAAGTTCTTAATGCATAGCTAAAATTATGAATAATAATATAAGTAATTATTCATTATACACACATGGATATTATATCATGAAAAGAAACAGATTTTTGTTAGAATTATGTATGTATTCTTCAGAAATCTCAGATTTAGTTCTTGTTATATTAAGTCCCCTCCCTCTCTCTCTCTGTGCAAATTCTTTAGACTGACTTCCCAAATCCTATCTGTTTGTGACTAATTGTGTTATGTAGTTTTTGTCACGTATTCATCAAAGTTTCAAAAATAAAACAGCAGTTTCAGTATCACAGATAGCAATGTGAAATTATTTTAAGTGTTTAAAGAAAGCTGAAAGATGTAAATTTTTTATTCTTTTTTTAAACTCTTAATTTCTGAATTATCTATTATAAAACATTGTATTTCAAGATCAACTATTTCAGTGTCAACAAAATTAAAGAAAATAGATGAAAAAAATTAGCATAACATCATTAAATGTTTACTGAAATTAATGCTAGTATGGCATAAAAAAACAAAAAGTTCAAACAATATTAAATAATTAATTCTTTTAAAACAAAGTGGCGAAATTCTTCAAGATTATATTAATAATTTTGTTGAAAAATAAGGATAAGTTGTAACTATTTTAGAGGAAAAGCTAACTAGAATACATATTATAAAATAAAATCTTATATTAAAAAGTTTCTTTTTTTAAACTTGAATAATTAACCATTTTTTCTTCTGAATTATCTAGTAATAAAACAGTTATTCAAATCCAAGATTCTACATTTGTTCATTTTATTATTATTAAATTCATTTATTGCTAATATGCTTGTTTAATTTTATTTCTTATTATTATAATTAGATGCTGATTGAAAATATTTTTGTTCAGTTGCTATGCTTTTATTATTTAAAGCAAACAGATTTTTATTTCAAGGTAAGGAAAGATGCTGATAGGGGAATTACAATTTCTTCTAAAGCTGAGCAATATATCGTTTTTTTGTAAAACAAAAATCTGAGGTTATAAACATACTAAATAAATTTAAAGCTAAAAATGCAGGAGTATAATGTAAATTTTTAAAAAGTTATTGTTAATTATTTATATAGCTTTTTTTAAAACAGATTTTCATTTCCCGATAAAGCCATATTTTTAGAAACAGCTGAGGGAAAATTTTCTTTTGTTTACTTATGATGTGTTTTTGCACATGCTTACTTACGTTTGTGGACATGTTACAGTTCCTGCTACTTTAGCTGAATTTGTTTCTGTAATTCATGTATTTTATTAGTAATTAATTTCAAAACTCTTACAAATTACTCAATCATAAATTAAAATTATATTCTATAAAAAAA
This sequence comes from Trichonephila clavipes, assembly GCA_019973935.1. NCBI lineage: Eukaryota > Metazoa > Arthropoda > Arachnida > Araneae > Nephilidae > Trichonephila > Trichonephila clavipes. The sequence goes on along the minus strand of BMAU01019389.1, from coordinate 23,845 downwards.
CACGACAAAGATTGCAAGGTCTCTATAAAGCAGCCTTTCTAAATAGAGTTCATAAAAGCTTTGAACATATGCATACAAAAATTTATTTTGGAGACCTATAGTATGGACTAAAAGATATGTTGGTAAAATTTTATTAATGCACTAATTTAATAATAATAAAACAATAAAAAAAGTCAATGAATTCATAGAAATTTACTCATATTTTCTCTGAAAGTTCTCAAAGAAAAATGCTAAAACATATGTCACTTTCATTATCTGCATATGTGTAGAATGTGGCTGTAGTTATGTAATACAATTGTCAATAAAAATTTGTAGTTAGTTTAATGTAATAAAAAGAGGTGATCTTTGTTTATTGTAAAATTTGAGCCAAATATTAATATGCTTTATTATTGCTATGTTTCAATAACCTACAGAAAAAATCATTTCAAAATTGTCTAATTATTACCTTTGGTATCCTACAAATAAATACTTCATTTAGGAATATTACATATGTGTAAATGGGAATCCACATACTTTAAAGTTAGGAATTGAAGTGTATGGAAGAATAACTAAAATGGCATGAGCATTTTATTTATAAAAACACTTTAAGTACAGCATCAATGTTTTTTTTTTCATTGTAGAATTATTAGTTAGAACAGCAATCTCCAAACATTTTTTTATGTGTACCTCTAAAATGAAAATAATTACAAATTATATCATATATAAACCACATATATGCGTGATTGATAAGTGCGTAGTTAAAAATCAAAGTGCTCATTTATTTTAAGAAATATACACTACATTTAAATTAGAATTTGTGTTATCTGTAATAAGTTTTCTTAAATTGCAAAGGTATTTCTATTCTCACCCAAAACCCAATCTTCTCATGTCTTCGTGTGCATGCATTTTAAAGTAGATGCATTTTTGTGATGTTTAGTTCTCTAGATAGTGACTAACAAGAGAACTTTACTCTTAAATGATACACATTCAAACATGTGATTGTGAGGCCACTGATCTAGAGAAATAAATGTTTTTAAAAATGTTCTACCATATGGCTTAATTCTTTGATCAGTAATTATCATTTTAATTAAATAATAGTGTCAGTATGAAAAGCACAGAGATAAAAAAAAAATTAATTATTTATAAATGTAGAGATAATGTTTAAAATATCTATGATATGTAAAAGCTGAATTTTGATGACTATTGAGCAAATATAAATACATGCACCATTACCAATTAAACAAAAATATTTTTACATAAACTTTTAAATTTGTATATTTTTATATGGAAATGACTGAAAATATTAAATTTTTTAAAAAATTTCTAAAATCTATAATAGACTTTTAAAATAAAATTAAAGGAACAGCTGTAATTGCAAGTAAATAAAATTGTTTTTGTTACTGAAATCAGATAGCTTCATGTATTCTAATAAAAGTATCAAAAATCTATTTGAAAAAAAAAGATCCTATTTAACTACTAAAATATATATTAAGTTATCTTAATGTTTCAAAAGTTAATTTTTTTTTACAAGAATAATACAAGAGGCAAAAATTGCATTAAAATTACAATGTACCTTTTTTGAAGAATAAAATTCTATAGTTGATTTTATAAAAAGTAGTCTTCTCTCAATAGAAATGAACTATTATCATTTTTATGCAGTTTTGTAAATGATTTTATTTAAAGATATGACTAAAAATAATCAAGGAACTAAACAATTTAAATTACTAAAATATATCTATGTTTAAATAGAATGATGCAAAAAATAAATTTGTGCATATGAAACAGGCTTTGCTATATTTGGACTTGAAAATAGTAATTTTAATTGTATTTACTTTGGAAAAAAAAAATACAAACCTCCAGAAAGTTATTTGAAAATTTAAGAAAAACTACATAGCAAATGTATTATAGACTTTTTCAATCATTTTAATTTATCAGCAATATATCTGTAATGTATAAAAGTCAAGTATCAATGTTAAAATATTTTTTTAATAAAAATTACATCGCAATATTAAATTTTTCCCTTGAACTGTATCACTTTATTAATAATTAACCCTTTTAAGCAATTCAATTCAACTAAATATTATATGAGAGTAACATTTGAGTTATTTCTCTAGATCAGCACATGTGTTCAAAGAATTAAAGAGTAATGAATTTTTTACAATAGTTTTATCGTAAATAAAACAAAAGTACAATATTCTATAGCATTTGTTATGAATATCTGTAGTTAAAAGACAAAATCAAATATGATTATTTTCTTTTCCATTTTATAGAAGGTACTTTAAAAATACAACCAAACTTATTTGTTACTTACAGAAAAGTTTTGGTGCAATAAAAAACATCCTCAACTAATTATTCCTTTTAATTTACTTTGTATTATTGAATCAATATAAGATACATGTATTAAATAGTGTAATTTTTTAAATGAATATAAATTTATTATGACAGAAACGTTCATATTAGTTTCCATAAAAATATAACAAAGATTCAATGTTGTGTATTTGTGTAATCCTTTTCCTTAACCACTGTTTCATGTTTGTCTTCCCCTTACATTTGTTTGTTTTGTCTACCAGGTCTGTATCCTCCTCTGCACATTTTCACAGAAGATTCGATGCAATTTCCTGCTGATGATATGAGTGATTCAAGACATCTTCTGTAAAATATATCTACAAAAGTTGTGTGCTTTGTATAATTCTCTCAAAGCTATTTTTTGTAATGTTTAAGGATAATACCTAAACTCAGGACATTTTTTTCAAATTAAACAATGCTCTAAAATGAACAGTACATTCTGATTTCACTGTTCTAAAAGAGTAGAATATATTATGTTGATGATCTGAGTAATTTTTTTTTTTGCAAAAAATGTTCCATACTTTTATGACAATTTATTTTTATTTGTTCTTGTTCAAGTAAAAAATTACATAATATAAGCGAATATGGTGCTATAACCATACAAATTCTTTAAATATGTTTATTTTTTCATCTAGAAATTTTTACCGAATTTAGGTCTTGTTCTGTGACATTACAGGAAAGAGAGAGCAGTATTCAGTCATTTTGAATTTATATGTACTTACTTTTGTTTGATACTTTTCACAGTTTTTTTAAAATAACGATATAGAAATCTATATATCTGTGATATATTTATTTAGTTTACCATTGTTATTTTCAAATAAATTTTTATTGATGTACATTTTTATTTCAACAGATGTAGATCTATGTATATATAGTTTCGTCTTTTTTTTTAGCTTCTCATGCTAAGAATAATTTACCAGCTTCAGCATTGACAACAAAAAATGAATGTATGGGAAATAATATTAATATGTTATCTTCTCAAGAAATTACAGCCTTGTAACAATACTTTTCAATTTTCAAAATCATAGTGGTAAAAAAGTTATGCATCTTAATTGTTGAAGCTGCTATATTGTGTATAACTGTAATTTATGTAGATAAACTATACAGTATTTATATATATAATATTAAAGCTTTTCAAGTTAAATGTGGTGCTTTTATATTTAATAAACATGATTGAAGAAAAATATTTGCTGGCAATTCAGAATTTTTTTCCCTCTATATACTTGATTAATAAATTAGAATTTAAATCATATGTTTAACTACAAAATTAATTTTTTTAGCTAGAATGAGGGTTATTTTAACGTCATACTATAAAGCAACATGAGTGCTGTTGGCGACCCCCTCTGCTAACTACCACAGCACACCAATAGGAGGACATTGAGCCTATCTCAGCCCTTGAGATTTAACTTCATTGCCTCTCTTTAGTGGCATCAGGACTCTAACCTGTGACACTCCAGTCACAAGTTTTTGACCATAACCACTAATCTACCGCTGCCACTTCTGAGCTAGAGAAACTAGCTACCTATAAAATTAAAAAAACATTTTACAACAGACTTCAAGTCCTAAAGAATATAACACAAATCTTGTTAAAAAAATATATTTTTTAATGTTGAAGTTACACTTAATTATTTATGGCACACACATATACACACAGAACACTCCAAAAAGTACAGTTTCTCTAGCTATCACAAACATGTTGAACACAGTGCACTATAAACATTAAAAATCCAGCATAAATAATGACAGTGGAGGAAAGTACACACTTTTAAAATGAATTTCTTTTAGGAAAAAGATATGTTAATAAAAAGGATTTCTCTTGTATATGTTTACAAACATCTTATTTGAAAGTTATCAAAAAGTAAAATAGAAACTTTTAAAATTTATAATAATCACCGATTCTGAAATTTTTTTAATGGAATCATAAGAGTAAAATATCTTATGTATTTTTCACATGAATATATCTAGCAAAATTAAAGAAAAAAAAAAGCTTTTATGTATACATAAAAAAATAAATATCTCTTCAGAATATATACAATATTGTGCAAAGGCTCTTTTCCTTATAATGTTACACTATTCCAATATTTATTTTGAAAATATATATCAGATCTATAAAATGAAATATCTAGATTATATATACATATCACTTGCATATGCATGAAGAAAAAATAAATGCTTCTTCAAAGTTTGAATTATTTTGCTTTGTTATAAAGTTCTCGTTCATTACAGGAACTTAAAGAATTTACAATTTTCTCTGTAAGCTTCTGATGAAGAACACGGGATGTTGTAAATGTATTACCCACAAATAGCATAAAAAATATGACAGCAGAGCAGAAAACCTAAAAAAAATGTAAATTAAGGTCAACAAATATTAAAGTCATTACCAGGATACAAATTTAATAACATCATGAAAATATATTTATTGCAGACCATAAGGTTGCTAAGAGTAAATTTGAGTATGTAACTGTTTTTTAGTTTTAGACTTGAAAGAAATTAAGAAAAATGTATAGCAATGTGTAGTTTTATCAGGCATTTGTTAAAACGTACTTTATTATTGAATAACAAAAACATGTGAGAAAACAGAAATTATTATTACACAACACAAACTGAAATAATAAATGTTTTATCATTGGCACCATTGAATCCCTTCTCTCTCCCAGTATACCTGTTTGCATAATTGCAATACCTTCTAATTTTACAGTCTGTGTAAAAAATACAGATAAGGTTTTGAGGTTATGACAGTTTTAAAACAGGGGTAATGTTTCCCTTAGCCATGAAGAGTTAGAGTAGGTAATACTAAAATGTTTGCATTTAGATAATTTTTTAAAATAAAATCTTATTCAATATTTTAGCAAAATTAACCTAATTTAATGACAACAATTCACAAATTATTTTGAAAATTATAAAGCATTTTAGATACACAAAGAATTTTCTATATTCATAGTTATGTTTCAAATGCATAACCTAATTTAGTATTTCCATAACTGCATATCACTTGTGATATTTTTCTTTTACTTACTTTACACTTCTCAATTACATATATTTAGCCTATTGTACTAAAATACTGAATGAATTCATTTACAAGGGTCAAGTAAAAAAAAGTTTTTTTTTCAATTAATAGAATTTTTAAAATGCAATACATAACTTTGTTTGAACAATAATAGAAGTTCTATGATTAATATCTGTCCTTTTCAGGTTCAAGCAACAGATAAAAATTATCAATTTTTACTTGGATTTTCTTTTCCCCCTCCCTTTATTTTATTGTAAATGCATTTCATATTTAAAAGAATTTTAGGTTGTATTTTAAACACATTTATACAGTGATACCTGAACATTCAAACAACTTGGTATGAAGAAAAGTATATTATCTGAATGTCAAAAGTCCTGCACATTGATGAAATACGTCATTTTTGCCCACCCTTAGGTATTAGGTTATACTTCCAAACCAAGGAGTTTAAAATTAATTTATAAGATATGGAAGTATGCACATTTTTTGCAACATTAGGGCCAATCACGCTTCGTTATTCAGTCCATTACAACTGCAAAAAATATTGTGTGATTGTTACTGCCAGTTTTATATTTTATACATGTTCAGTATTATTTTTAATGATTTGGCAAATTCAGTATAATACTTTAAAAATATAATGAGGAACACATACTAATTCAAATATCATTATAATTTGTTGATAATTCATCTTGAGAAATCATGTATTTTAGTGCTAAGATCATTTTGAAAATTAGTTCATCAGATCTAGGAACAGATTAATCTAGTTTTTAGTACTTTAAAAGGTAAAAAAAAATTTTAAACTCATTATTTGGAATTTCAATAGAATTATCAACAGATGAAATTAACATTCTAAGGTATCACTGTATTATGCATGTGCGCTAAAAATACTGGGAATTAAAAAATAGCATTGATTTTATATTACTTAACAATTGATGTAAATACAGACATTAAATATTTATTCAGTTCCATTCACACAATTTCACAGATTCTATTACAAGAAAGACAAAAAACAAAATCAATAAAAAAATTCTTTTTATGTTAATAACACAGTCTTGAAAATGAAACTTAAGGAATTATTGAAATCAAGATTTAAAGCTATTTAACTTTTCAGTTTATGAATACAGAACAATATTTTTGTTGTGGACACACATACTATATAATATAATATTTACTATATATTATAATATTTATATATATTGAATTATCTAATTAATGTACTGTTACAAATTATTAAAAAAATTATTCCTCAGATGAAAGTAAGTTCCTAAAATAACAATTTTTAATAAATATTTGAGAATGCAGTAAAAACTTGAATATTCATTTCGACAATGAAAATTGCAAAACAAACATTTGTATGCATCAATGCTGAAAAAAATATTAAAAACAGGAAAAAAGCTTGTTAAAAATAATATTTCAATATATAAATATTTATAAATCAGGCAATAGTGAAAATAATCTACAAGTGGAGAAGTACACAGTATTTATATACACCTATTTTTTTAAAGTAAAACATTTTTTTTTAAATCCAATTGAAGAACTTGAAAACCATACCAATTATAGCTACTTTTTAATGTGCTTATTTACAAAATGGATATTTTAATAAAACAATTATACATAAAAATGATTCAATGGAAGTATCACATGCACACAAACCAAATTTTGAAATTAGATTTTACATTTTTATCAAAATTGAATCAACATAATTCCTTAATCGATTTACATTTTTTGCATACTAATATTTTCTGCAATAATAATAAAAACTCACCTGCCATTCCACACATTTTTCATTTTTACTTAAATTGTACAGAGTATATGCATTATACAACTGGAAAATCTGTAAGAATGACACAAACTTAAAAATGAAGCATTTAATTACTTATATCAAATTCTTAAACACAATCAAAATAAAGAATTAATTCTTAAATTTGAACTATTCATACCAGCATACCTTTAAATCAAAACAAAAATAGTGCATCATTGTCTAAATTTTTTAAAATTTAAAACCACGATTCTAATAAAAATCATGTGAAAAAATCCTGTATAAAAAGGGGGGGGGAGTCTGGTTTAATCACTGAAAAATTGGTTCACATTTAAAGCAAATTTCTTAAAGTAAACAATAAAAAAATTTCAGTAATATAAATAATTCATTACAAAATTATTGAGCACAAATTTATATTCTGGAATCATACAAAAAATAATGCCAGAAAAAAAAAATATTTTTTTATTGAATGCAAGCATTTAAAAGAGTTGAAAAATACAGTACAAGAGGATTTTGTATTGCCAGCATAAAATTTCAATACAAAATCACTTAAAAATGTGAAGGATTTATTACAAAATAAGTATCCTATTCTAATTAAAAAAAAGTGTTGAAAAATTGGATACAGCATATTATTTGATGCAATAAGAGTGAACATATCCGTTAGGTATAAAAGTTGATACAATTTAAAAAAAAAAATTAAATACAGCAAGTCTTTTAACCAATTTAAGTTAATCACTCATTAGTTAAACCGACTTTTGAAACAACCAGAAAGATATATACATATATATGCAATTCAATCTTTTTTCTTCTATGGTGGGTGGCATAGTTGGTATGTCCCTGGTCTTGTAAACTTAAGGTTGCAGGTTTAACTCTAGCTCAATTCGGTGGATTTTCATGATGCAGAAAATCGACAGCACCCATGCTGTATGATTAAACAGCATGTAAAAGATCCCTTGAGTGCTTGCTTGGCGTGGATGCTCTTGGCAAAATTAAATTCTAGAACAACTTCACATCAGAGCTCAGGTGCCTTCCTCTGGGGAGGAGACTGGGCATCAAAATTACTTGCGGCGATTGGTATACCGCCTATAAGGTGCAGCACTAAAAAAAGATATCAGCTCCATCAGAATGTACTAGGTCTGCAATGGTGAAACACCAATTCACAACCCCATTAGAAATAATATTTTCTTCTCTTTCTTTTGTTTAATATGTGTAACTAAATATGTAGTTCAAATTTAGTTTGGAAAAAACAAGAAATACATGCAAGTCAAATATTTTTTTTCTCCTAATTTATTTAACCATCTAATGAAATTTATATTGCATTCAATATCATTGAGTTTTAATCATCCATTTTGTTATTCTATTATGGATTTGGTCCCTAAAGTGCCAATTAAGAGGATGTTTACTCTGTGCTTGAAAATAATATTTTATAGAGAATTATTACTACTACTCCAAGAGTGCTATGATTATAAATTTTAGAAATAAACTCCTTATAATTTCCTAAATAAATCCTCAGTTCAATGTTTGACCAATTTTGTAGTAACAAATCATTGCTTTATGTAGGATTAAAATTGTTTTTTTCGTCATAATAGCATTAAAAAAATGTTGTAGACAGTCATTAAAATTAGTTTGTCATTTTATTTTTTGAAGTCGCATAATATAAGAAATTTATATATTAAATATAAATTATGTTTATCAACAATGTAATTTAATAAACAATTTTGACTTCAAAGAATAATCAGAACTTACTTCATAAATTATTTCATATGTAAAAAATAATTCAAATATAAATTCAAACTTACATAACCAATGTACAGGAATGGTAACAGAAAGCTTAGACCTCTCCACATCCATGATTGGAAGCCTTCTAATTAAGTGAAAAAATTGAACAAAAAGTTTAATTACTACAATAAATATATATGCAAATAATATTTATGAATTCTAACTAAAGTAAAAAAAAGAACATTAGATGTAAAATGCATTTAGAGCATACAATAATCAAGCAAAAATTGTTTAAACAAGTATTTGTTTGGAAATGTTTATTAGTTTTGTTTAATGGAATATGTAATTATTACAGCAAATATAAGGTCATTATAACATTAACTAAAATACTTTATAGAATTAAAAATGCTTAAATCATTAAAAAAAATGAACATTTAGATTCAGAAGCATTAAAAATAAATGTAAAAATTTATATTTTACATCAATAAAATTTTTTTCTCTATCTTTCTGAGTATTAAAGATAATTTTTGTTTCAAAATATTAAAACAAATCATTAACTTAATGCAAAAAATGATACTAAAGCAAAAGAATTATTTATTTACATAATATTTTTAACTTAGTCATATGAATGTATAACACACCAATTGTGATATCCATTTTATGTCTTTCCCCAAGTGCTCTTAATCTATATAAACATCCTTGCTGGTAATTAAACTGAAGGAATTGAAGAATACCTAAAGAAAGAACAAATTAATAATGGTTTCATAATAACTTTTTAATATCATTATTTTACAGTAAAAGTTTATTCAAAATATATTTATAAGTAAAATAAATTTTTTTCGCCAAGATTTGCAAATTCAAAGGTGAATATACAATTCATAAAATTTAGAAGCACAAGAAATTACCATTACAAATAACTACACAGATCCTGTATAACTTACTTGTATAACAAGTATATAATGTGAACTGCTTGCGAAATAAGTCATACATCAAACCATCAGGCCTTTACAAGAGAAAATATAATTATTTAAAAAAAATATTTTAATAATAATAAATTAATTTAATTAAGAATATGACAAAAAGTTTAAGTTAAGATTGTTTTCATTTTCCATGATAAAAAAATATCCCAAATAGTAACTTCATTTTCTATTTAAAAATGACAATATAGTAAAAAAGAAAATTTTTACAAAGTTAAGGTACTTTATGAAAAGTTCAAATAAAAGACCATTTTATTGACATTTATTTGTTGAAATAAAAAACAGTGAAATAAGAAATTGTAAAATTTGAAGTTTATTTATAGAATGTGTGCAAATAGATTAACTCACCAAACTATAATGACTCCAGCTTGAATTGTCATAATAAAATGATTTATTCTCCACCATCCTTTTATTCTTAAATAGAATTAAAAGAAAACATACATTTTTATCAGATGAATTTATTAGCTATAAATAAATACATATATAATTAAGATATAAAACAGATTATTTAAATTTTACAAAGATTTATAAATCTCTCTATTTAAATATATTGTACCTTAAAATAAAACATGAAGCAATTTATTTAACTATAATTTCAAAAAATTGTTAATCAAAGGAGTGTTAATAGTAAATGCAATGTAATATAATAAAATGAGACTCAAATTCTAAACATTTTTCTTTAAATAAATACTCCAATTAATGTATTTTGAGTTCAGTAATATATATGTAAAATATTCATAAATTAATATTCCATTCATTTGTATTTAAAAACTTTGCCTTACTAAGCATAAATACATCTGATACAACTGTGGAAAAAGTTCAAGAGGACGGTCGTTAGAAAATGTAATTAAAATAGTGATATTTTACTGATGACATTGTAAATATTTACCAAGTTTTATCTGCTGGGGGACTTTTAATTAATCTATAATATATTACAATCTTTCTTCTACAATCTGCTAACCTTTTAATGAATTTACAATCTACAACTTAAATTATATAACCTCACAGCCTCATTAGATGGCAACATGAATGAATGTAGTGACAGAGGGCAATAAAAGAAATTTATTTTTAGTGTCAGTTCCACACTATTTTAAAAATGTCTCCCAAAACACCCTTTTCAATCAAATATTGTATTTTTACTATTAACAAAATGGTATTTTTCTTTTATTTCTAATGGGCTACCAATTGATGTTTTTCCATTGCAGACCTAGCACATTCCCTGAAAGTTGGTATCTCTTTTTAGTGTGGCACCATATAGGTGGATACAATTACCGCAAGTAATTTTGATGCCCAGTTTCCTCCTAGAGGGAGGAACCTGAGCTTTGATGATGTAAACCTGCACTAGGCATACCTAGAGCACCCAAGCCAAACAGACATTCTAGGGATCTTTTACATGCTATATAATCATACGGCATGGGCTCTGTCGATTTTCTGCATTATGAAAATCCATCAGCTTGGGTCGGGGGCGAACCTGCAACCTTGGGTGTAGAAGGCCAGCGACAAACCAACCACGCCACCAAGCCGACACAAAATGGTGAAAAATGCAACACTATTTCTAAGGAATTGATCTTCAACATTCAGAAATTGACCTCAGCCTTCTAGAGCGATAGTAAGAGATTTCACAAGAATGTCCTCTGAAGGGAAAAACTGGTGCAAAGGTAATTATTAAAACTAAAGTGGTTGAAACAGCAAGAGTAATCATAGCAGAAGAGATAAGCCCTTCCACTCATAAGCCAGCATGTCAATTAAATATCAGTTGGAGCACTGCAGCCAATGAAGAAAGATGTTGAATCTTTTCCTTAAAAAAATCCAAACTTTTATTCCAAGCACTGTAATAGCTCAGTGATGGAATTTTGGTAATGAAATACTGGACTTCATTGGTTCAGGGAAATAGGATCACTAGAGGTAATGGCTCCATGACAAAATCCCTTTCTAATTGTCTGGACACATAAACAGACAAAATTACTACTGCTTTTGGGGATACTCTTCCTTCAAATATGCCCATGAAGGCTTTTGTATCCAAAAATGGTAACAGTTTGTGGATCAGAAATTACCAAACTAATTTTCTGTGAGTCAACAGTCATAGGTGACGTTTATGAGGTAACACTGATATTATCATCCCCTCCCCCAGACCAATTTAAAATAGCAGCGATTTATTCGTGCCAACATAGCTTCAGAAGAGTTAGAGAATTTAAAACTGATAAACATAATTTTGCATCAGCAACTGCATGGAATATATTTAAACTGGAACACTTTTGAAATAAGACAAAATTATTCAGAACATGACTTTCATTTTTAGCATTACTCAAAAACAGGTTAAATATAATATAATTGGATAATTTATGACTAAAGAACTTTAATCACAGTTAATAAGTGTACTTACCTTGAACCATTAACAACCAAAATACTTTCTCTTATTGTTAAAGTACAATAATACCATACCAACAAAAAATGTAATATGGCATCAAGAGCTCTAAAACAAAAAACAAATAAAATAAAATAACATTACAAATATTAACAAAAACGCATTAAACATAAGTAGTAATAAAAATAATTAGTAACACACCTGTAGGAGAATATAATACTTTGGGCTGACAAGATTAAAATTATGACAGTAACTGTGAGCTTGAAGCGTTCATATTCTTCTTTATATTTCATGCTAGAAAGAATTGTAATGAAAATGTAATAATTTATAATGAAGACAATGTTTACAAGAAATTCATAAAAAATCTAAAAAAATGCATAATTCTATACTTGAGCATAAGGAATTAATGTAAGTACATTATTTTCTAAATAAAACTATAAATTTTAAAATTTATAGTTTCTTCTTGTTATTTTCTTCTAAAAAAGAATTAAAGCTGAATATAATATAAAATAAATTGCATCAAAGAAACTACATGAATTATAAGTTGCACAAATAAAAAATTTTAACATTTTTTTCTGGTTAAAAATGGTCACAAAAAGTTAAATAAATCAAAATAATATATATATATTTAAATTTGAAATACACAAAAATATGTGGACTGGTTGTTCATTTACTTCAGACTTCAAAGCAATGAAAGGATTATTAATGGACCTCATAATTTTGTACCTTGGTCAGGCGAGGATAACAACTTCCAAAATAACATCACCTAATGTCCAATCACACTAACTTGAGGATTTTGTACCTCAAAATATTTAATCTGCATCAACCTCTTTAGACAATTGATCCTTAGTGGTATCATGACTCACACACCACCTCAACAGAAATGCTATGAATTCGCGATCATTATCATTTGGCTACTGCAGCCCAAAAAAGATGGAAATATAAAATAAGATATGGTGAAAAAAACTCTATTAAAGTTTCTTAACTCCTTAAGTGCTGCCAGCATGTATACACATCCTGATCAGCTGGTGCGTTTAGTACCCCAGACGTGTATACTCATTCTTTCATCGCAAGACTTTTTGCATTGTGTGCTGCTCTATTTAAAACTAGTCCCACTACTTTGGAATACAATAAAATGACATTAACAGTGCTTCTAAAGAATTTACTTATTTCAGAGAAGAGGTGGAGATGGAATTTGAAAGGTTATATTCCAGGAATGAGGAACTTCATAGCTAAGCAGTTTTTCAGTACTGTTAAAATCTTCTAAGAAAAGTGCAATGCGAAAATGTGTTGTTTGTGCAGGGGAAAATATTCGCCTTGAGTCTTTCAATCGATGCACTGAATGTGATGCTGGTTTATGTGTTCAACCATGTTTCAGGATACATCACACAACAGATATGATGTAATTTTTTTTATTATATTATAACTCTAAACATTACATTTTGTATTTTCTCTTAGATATTTTACCCTTTTCTTCTTTTTTTTAAAAAGTTAAAGCAACAGCTTTTGGGTTGAAAAACACATCTTTATTTTTCCCCAATAAACCATATAGCAATGCGTGCCACTGGGAAAAACGGTGACACTGGGGGGGGGGGAATTTTTGTAGCTTTTCCTCAGCAGTTAAGGAATTAATGCAAAGAAATAAAGATACATTTTTTAAAAAATGCTTCAGAAAAAAATCAACAAGAACAAAACATATGAAGCAATAAATAGAATAATACCTTAAAAATTGCACAATGAAAATCAGAATGTAGATAAATTAAATGCAATACATAAGAAATCAAATATATATATATATAATATTCCTATTATATTTCTGGAAATTGGTAAAATTAATTGTAAGACGTGGCAAGTGGTTGGTTAAATAATGGAGAACCAAAGATTGGGCGTGGCCGGTGGTGTGATTTTCTATGTTACGTGGAGCATGGTTGAATACGGTATTATCAAAGAGACACTCTTGTGTGAATCATTATTCCTTTTTATTCACATATGGAAACACATAAAGATCCAGTAGGGACGGCATTACTCACACAAGAAGCAAACATCATAGCACACACAGACAAAGAAACTACAAAACACAACACAAAGCAGCCGGCTACATGACTACAGACAAAAGAGAGGAGAGAGCGAGATTTCTAGAGATGTTTGGTTTTATACCAACAGTGCAAGCGTGTGATGATTACGTAATCGTAGTTCTGATTGGATAGAATGGGCGGGACAGGGATTTCAGACTAGTCGATTCCGATTAAGATTACAATGTTACTTTTAAACTAAAGAATTAAAGTTTGTTTAAATATTAATACAAAGAGTTAACATAAAGGATACTAGTGGGAATTATTACATATATATATCATACATACGTGGTATATCATTTCATAAATCAATTCCTAATCTTAGTTCTAAGCTAAAAAAAATCAGCTATTATGTAGTTACTGTGGCTAATTTACTTTGATCTATACTGCCTGGTAATACTTTAACATAATGTTTAGCTTTAAGTTAAAATTATAGCAATTCAATACATACAGTAGCTATACACTCATTTTATGATTTTCACTATTTTATAAATTCTTTTATATTTATAATTTTTTTATGAATTATACTCTGATATTTTTCAAACCTTCATTTATTTAAAGATCAAGTTTTGTTAAGGGTACTCTTTTTTTTTTTTTTTATAGATATTTTCATATTAGCTTACTGAGTTATAAGGGAAAGGTTAGTACCATACCATGTGAAACATGTATTTTGTTTTGAAGTATATTTTTAAAGCTAATTTTTCATATTTTCTTTCTATTTCACTCTGCATATAGAATTTTTCACACACTCTGATTAATAGTCAAATTATAATTTATTTTTATACACTTAACATTAGAGTACAGGAACCAAATTTCAAAAATATAAAGAATTGAAAAATCAAGACTAATTCCAATGCTTATAAACAGATGTCAGTTTTCATTTTTTTAAGGGCCCCCATTTAAAGTATAAGAAACAGAAATAACTTTTAGTAACTTAAAATAGTAACATTAAAAAACAGAAGAAAAAAACATTTTTGCCTCTACTTATAATTACAAATGATTTATCATTAATTTTGTAGTTTGCATATTTTAACTTTGCTTTCTTCTTCAATGTATTTATTTATATCAATCATCTGATTTTTCTAAATATTCCTTCTTGGTTGAAATCATTTATCTCATTACTGTAACATATTAAAGTAAATATTCTTACTTCAAAAGAATTGTAAGGAATAATTTCTTTCATACTGATATTTTCAAGAAATTCAAAACATAATTTTATTGCTTACATGAAAAACTTTTCTTTAACTTACCTATCTTCTTTATTCATAATTGTCACATTAACACTGCCAAGAATAATCTGCAAGTACAATCTAAAAGCAAAAATGAATAATTTTTTAAAGAAAATAACCAGTTTACAATTGAAAAGCTTACAGTAAATACATCAATTTGTAAATTTAATAATGATGTAATATTTTCATTATTTTTACACATTTATATTTTATATTATAAGTCGAAAAGTAATTCATAAAATTTGACTGTTTGAAGAAGTCCTAAAATTAATGAATAATTCTTATCTTAAGAACAAGAAATTGCATTAAGTATGGAAAGTAATGTTGAACATTTACAGTTCACATAATCATTTTGTTTCAAACATAAATACCACTGAAAGCGCAGAAAAATAAAACTATTTTCATATAAGTATCTTGCATCTTTAATATCTTGAAAGCTTTTGATTAAAAAAAAACTTAATCTAAGAATGTAGCAACATAAAAACAGCAAAAGTAATAAAGTCACATTTTTATACATTTAAAATATAAAAACATAAAATTCAGTCCTTGACTCATAAAATTCAGTCCTTGACTCATAAAATTCAGTCCAAGAACAATAAAAAACTATTAATTTAAGTTCATGACTTAAAATTACACCACTGTATGAGAAAAATAGCTAGCAAAACAGTAAATAAGAAATATTTTATAAGAATCGATGTGAATATGTAGTTTATTTAACTATCCATTGAGTATTGTGTAATGATTTTTTATGAATCATTACAAAATTGATAAAGTTAAAATGTGTGAATATCACTGAGGTAAACATATAGTCTGAATGAAACAGCAAAAGAGAGAAGTTTTACCGAGAAGAGAATCTTTTTATTCTTAGGAAAAGGACATTGATATAACACATCATTTAAAAATATCACACCAAACTACACAAAGCCCCACATGACTACAGAGACAAGAGTTTTAATCTAGTCCAATATTGTGATAGGGTATATTTAAAGAGTTAAAAACAAATATCAATTTGATGTGTAAATAATAGGCATCTTCTTAACCAATCATCATGAGAGTCAAACTTTGAATTAATAAGTGATTGATAAAACCAAACTACAAAGAACATAATCATTACTTCATTAGAAAAACAAAAGACAGGAATATATCAAACACTAAAACACTTATTTACTACACCAATATTAATTTTCTTTTGAGTCAAATAACTACACATAAATATCCAAATGCTTTTGTTTTGATTTCTTAATTAATATACTCTAATTTACTTATATGCAGCATTTTTTTTCTCTAAACCAAATAATTAATAAACAGAATTATTCACATGCATTTTTTCACAGAAACAGTAAGAACATTAACATAATATCCAGGCTATCTGAGTTGGAGATAATTTAACAAAAATCAAGGGGATTCTAGAGACAAATCAGTCACAGCAGATGCCTTTTGAATGATTTCAATAGATTCAATTTTAAGAGGGTTTTTATTGAAAACGAACTTATTTAAAGGATGTATTAAGCATATTATAAAAATTAATTTGGTACATACTTTACACTTCATAAATTAACAAGTCTCACTTTAGAATTCAAAGTAGGGAGGGATGAGGCAAAGATTAAAAAAAAAGGCTTACACAAATTTTTTTTAAATCTTAAGTATTTTTGTCCTTAAATCAATAAAATAATTCAGATAGTCTACAAACCAGTTTTTTTATCATCATATAGAACGTATGATTTTAATTAAAATAAGGGCAGAACATCACTGAACAAAGCAGTCTAGTGTAAAAATACTTTTTCCCCTTCTTTATACATAGCATAACTATTAAAATAAAAGTAAAATGTTTTAATAAACACAATTCCTTTAAATTATGCAACAAATTATTTTTTTAAAAACTAATTTTTATTATTTTTTTAAATTTAGCTGAAAATTCTTAATTTTTACATACGCAATACATACTATGCCTTTTGGATTAATTTCATATAAATCTTCAACATTACTACATTCCACTATTGTTTTTTCTTTCAAATTTAGAAGATATGTAAATTCTAAAATTTTGCCAATACTTTAATATTAAAATAAATTGAAGTAATGCAAAATATATATGCCAGTATAGAATATTGAAATAAAAATGAAATATATTAATACCCATTTTCTCTTGGCAAAACTGACAGAATATCTTCCAATTGAACCTTGCGAGATTCAATGTCTTGTTTAATAGTTTGTATTAATTCCTTTTCCTCTTTTGTATCAGCAGTGCATCTAAAAATTATTTTTTAAAAATGTTAAAATTTTAGCAATGAAAACATAAGAATGTAACTGTGGACAATTCTAAACAATTTTAAAGATATTAATATATCATAATAAAATATAGAATATTTCTATCATACCCTTTTCTTTATTACCCCCTAAACTGTTGATCAAAAGTTACACAATTCACTCTCCAAGGGAACCATTTTTCATATATGGTGTATTGAGGGGAAAAGAAACACAACTAAGCCCATTTTTCTTGAAACAAGTAAATCTGTTGTAAACATCGTCAAAGTCATTTCATTACATTCAAAAGCCTTCAGAATAACTTTACTGATAGCAGTAAGGTGACCAGTTTTTTTTAAAATGAAAAGGAGGATGAAAAATTTAAGAAAAATAACGTTAATGTATGAAACATTTTAATTCAAACAAAAATACACTAATTATGCTTTTAATTATTTACTTTAACAAGTATTTTTCAATTGAATGATTTTTTTTTGTCGACATAACATTTTCCAATATATCAGAAATTTCACAGAAAAAAATATTCATCATACTGAATTTTATGGTTAGCACTGTAGCTAATATATTAATATTCAATCTTGATTTCTCACTTGTCCAAAAAACATTACCAACTGAAAAAAAACTTTCAACTGCTGCATTAGTTCCAGGGCAGCACAATATAAATTCAACAAGAATAACTAAATTTTCGGATGAAATGTGTGCATTTTATAAAAGGTTTAAGTATTTTCACCCATCTTTTATCAATTTCAGCATGTTGAATTTCTAATTGTTCTAATTTCTTGGAATTTAAATATGTACGATGCATGCCACTCTCCCCTGCACCAGCAACTTGGTGGAATGTGGCAACCCTGTACCAGTGTATATAAACTCATTTACTCAAAGAATTTAGTCACTTCCAACTAGCTCAGGTCGACTAACGACCGTCGATGTTTTTGGTTTGATTTAAATAATTATGTTATGTTAATAAAAGTTATGTTTTTAGTAAATGCTTGCCCAACAGTCATTTACATATGCATTTAGTCGTCTTTCTTCTTCAAACAGACCATTGCATTCGATTTTAATATCATGCATTTCTTTCCATAAAAACTCAACGCAATTTTCTATATTTGCCAACTTTATTTGCAATGAAGTCAAAAAACACCATTGAAAACTATTATTTCCTGTGATATTTGTTTCAGACCAGTCTTTGACATATTGGAAATATGTTTGGTCCATCTCTGAAAACAGAGATTAACAGATCGGTTTTAAAATATTGAAAAGGAGAACAAGTAGGAGGACAGAACCTATAAAAGGAGAACGGTTGGTCACCTTAATAGCAGTGCAAAGAAGATAAACGTATTTCGGAAAAATGTATATATACATTCGGGGCACTCAACACATTTGTTGACAGAGACAGATATATACATCAGTGGCAATTAAGGAATTAAGCCTGTTAATGACTTACATAAAAAAGCTTCAAACTGACAAATTTTTCCAAAATTTTAAATTTAAATCAATTATTTTTTTTACATCAAAAAACAAAATTTGACAATTAAATTTAAGTAAGAGAATAAAATTCCTGTTATGAGTAAAATTCATGCATGTTCACTT
The DNA here is from genome assembly GCA_019973935.1 of Trichonephila clavipes. Classification (NCBI taxonomy): domain Eukaryota; kingdom Metazoa; phylum Arthropoda; class Arachnida; order Araneae; family Nephilidae; genus Trichonephila; species Trichonephila clavipes. Next base: position 4,546 of record BMAU01019389.1, on the reverse strand, counting down.
ATAGTGTATGATCTACAAATCAAATCTTAATTTTCTTTTGCTCATAGTATCTGTGTGAAAGCCATAACAAGATTTCCTTAAAAAATTTTTATTTTGAAAAATGTTAACAGAAGATGCTCAAATAATAATGCTAAAGTTTAAAGTACAACAAAATTTATTCAAAATCAACATTGAAGATCTACACAATCATAAAAATTTACATGAAATATGTTTGATTTCATAACAATGTTTTTTAATGCTATAACTAGTACGAACAGTATACATGAGGGTGGAGTTTGTGCTTTAAGTTCTTCCTCTACACCAAGAGATTTTGAATTTTTAAAGTAGATTTATATGTTTTTTAAAGTAATATAAATCCCTTTTATAAAAGTAATCTGTGTATGCCAGATTGGTATCTTAAAAAGAAAGAACAGATAATAATCAACAGTTTTGAGGAAAATATGGGGGCGGGTAATCATGTTTTTTCATTCAAATGAGTTGTAGATTGAGTATTTAGATGAAGGATTTATATAAGCAATTATGCAAAATCAAAAAACAATGAAAACTAAATAGTTTTTCATTCTGGATAATAAAAAATGATCTTATTTTCACTATTAACAGCATAAATTTTATCAAAATGCAGCACAACTAGTTTTGCACTGAGAAATGAAAAATACAATTAATCCAACTGCAAAATCATTTCAAAGAGCAGGAAAACTATTCTGAGAAAAAAATTTGTTCTATTAAAATATTTCATCTACTTGGGATAAAAAGAGCAATTTATCAAACTTATCTCAATTAATCTCCTTCAAGTTCTTTTAATAAAATGACTTTTTCCTATCACAATTCTTTTGTTTTATAATATTTTCCTCTACTCTAATATCAGTCATTTCAATAAATTCTTCTTAATAAATCCTACTTTATATTTGCACAAGTAAATACATGGATTTCATATATTTTCAATCATATTTCACATGTAATTTCAGACTATTAAATCAAAATTTATTTCTTTTAAGTAAAATCTAGTAAAAACATCTGGTACAAAATTTCATTAAAGATTAAAACAGAAAAATTTATATAACTAGTAATAACAACATATGCATCCATAAATGTTGTGGTACAATTTTTAAATGGTTTATGGTGATATAATATTTAAATAATATGTAAACACACACATTTATAGTTTTTATATATATAACAAAGGAGACCAAAATTATTATTTATTTTTTTTTTTTACTTAAATTATGGTGGAGGTAATAGTTTACTACCAACACACACAATCTAGTTTACTAAATCTTTAAACAAAAAAAACAAAGACATTAATTCATTAAGCATTCTTTTTTAACAGAATGCATTAACATTTAAAAGGAAAGTTAAATTAAATGAAATCTGAATACTAAACATTTTTCAGTTATATATATAATCAACCTTTTTTATGCCCAGGAAAAAGTATATTGTATTATACATATTGTTCATTTTTTTTAACAAAATCGTACACATATTTAAAAAAAAAACCTTATTATGATATAAAATCATCAAAGTTACACTACATTATTATGTCTAACTTAAAGCAAAACAAGCAGGAAAATAGCAAGACAGAGTAAAACAGCCAAAGTAAGAATTACAGCTAAAATTGCATGGTTAAACAAATTTTTAAGGTGTCAACCCTCTATTATTTGGCTATATTACTAGGTAGTACTCTCCTTGACACACACTCTTCGATAATAGAAAAAATGTTTTCATCTTAAATAACAGAAATGCATTGATTAAGAATTTGAAATTAAAACTTAGTGTAAAAGATCAAATAAATATATTTTATTGCAAAAACAAGGCTTTTAGAAGTAATTTTGTCAAGAAAAATAAAACTTTAAAGACAACAACAAGAATAAACAATACAAACAACAATAAGGTAAAAAGGAAAAAAAGCTTTACATTCTACATATTAGAACTGAATGAGGAAATCTATTAAAAACTGATTTTTTATTGCATTAAAATATTTTTTTCTCATGTAATGAATGTTGTTCAATATGGTACTATCATAAAGTAACTATGAAAATCCAAATTGTCGGATTGAGCATGCATCATAATTTATAAATTAATGATACAACTAAGATAACAATTAACTAAAGGTAAAACAAAAAGTTTTAAATAAGAACCTACGAATCTAATGCTTCTGCAATTTGATTTAAACGGTACCATTGATGAGCTATTGATTTAGTGCATTGGTTCTGAGATTTGTTTAGTTCCTCCACAGTTTTAGAAAACTGTTTTTGATAGACCTGCAACAGAATTGAAAATTGTTTTTTAAGTCATACAGTATAGTAACTTAATATACATGTCGAATATTAAATTTTTTTAATATTTCCTCCATATTATTCAAAATTTTAGTTCTATATTAAGGTACAATACAATATAATTTTAATTAATGAACTCTTAAAGTAACAAAATATTGCTTAGCAAATAATTTTTAAAATTTGAGTTACAATGTAACAAAATAATGATAAAGAATTCTCATTCTGGGTGCTATCATTATATGCTTTTTTTAAAAGTACTATTTAATTTAGATTCAAATACCAAAACATATTTTTTTTCAAAACCACAAATATATTCATAATTAAACTCAGCAGCACAACAGCCCATGAGGGTCAAAGCCTACTGTACCCATCTCAGTTTTCAAGACCTTGGGCACTGAGGTACTCTTAACTACGAAAATATATACACATACATGCTATACAGGGATTCTTAATATGCAACTAGTACAAATTAAAGAGTTCAATATGTTCATCTTTATATATCTTTACATATTTCAAGCTAAATTCTCTCATATAGCTGCCCATTTTGGGCGATTTTCAAACAGGATGAGATTCTCGACGACGTGGGTAACTCCGCGTTCGCTGAGAATCACTCATTCTCACCTTGTAAGACCGCTTTAAGGGGTCCTTTCTTATTTATTTAATCACTCAGATCTCAACACTACCCCACTAGATTTTCAAAAGACACATTCACACTGAAATTCTTATTTATTCACACTCATAGTAATTTTTAATTCTTAATTATTCTTCCTTTAATTATCACACCTAATTTTATAATTATGCAGCTATGGGCTAAGAGATAAGCTGAACTCATGTAACCACCCAGTATTTCATGAAAGGAGTTTGAGCTTTCCTGCGGGAAGCAGGTGTACTCCAGTAATCCATCAACTTATATTTCAAGCTGCATATGAAATGCATGTTAGTTTCCTACTTCAATATTTAATACACATTAATTCATAGATTTTTCTACACTGTTACTTAAAAAAAACAAAACAGGAAATCTAATTAACCTTTGAAGACATATTTTACTAACTTAATTCCATACATGCATTACACACTTATTACAATAGCTTTATTTATTTTTTTTTTACATAATTTAGACAAAATAAAAACATTTGGGTACTTGTATATTTTCGCAACAATCGCCAATGCTATTAATAACTCATCAAGTTGGCAGCCCTGATTTCCTATGTGTCATATGCACTGAATTGGCAACCATGTGCTTTGTCTCATATATTGTCATTAATAGGTTGCGATAATATGCAAGTACTAAAATTTGTAAGCCCTAATTCTCAAATTTATTTTGTTTCTTTTGAGAGTCAACATATCTTTTCCAAAATTTTTTATATAATACCTTTCTTTAGACATTAAATAAATTCTATTCTTACTTATAAATGCATTATACATGAAAACTTACCTCTAAATCTTTAAATTCAGCATTCAAAGCTTCCCATTCATCTTTTAATGTAAAAGCATTTTCGGAACTCATCTAAAAATACATTTATAACACGAAGAATGTAATAAATAACCAAAATAAAGTAGTACAAATGGTACTAACTTCATATCTATACACTACGGAATTTCTAGCCAAATAATTGCACAATTTGGAAAAGTTAAGATAACAATACAATATGATAACATTATGCTGGCCAAGATCTGTTTGGCACGATTTCAAAATCACACCGAAAACGAGTAGGGTAATGATATCAATCAGTTAGTTATCAAATTAGTTTTTTTAAAAAAATATTCATCGAAAAAATTATTACTTTAGTTTTAAAAGATATTTAATATCCGATTTACTGCTGAGGTACTGTTTTATGCGTTTCACGTATTAAATCATATTTAAGTATACAGAATAGTTTTTTTAAACAAAATAATAGAAATTCCCTAGAAAATATGAATTTAAGATAAATAACTTAAGTCAGACAGAAAAAAAAATCCCAAGGACATGATGAATAACGAAAACTCATATTCTGTTATGTCATGCACAAAGTAAAATTTGAGAACATTACATTTTAATACTGTATTATGCCCTGAGTACAAAACACGATACAACAGATTACCTCAGAAAAGTAGCAATGTTTAGTGCGATCTGAGTTTAATAAGGAAAACAAATTTTATATTTACAGTTCAAATAAAAAATTTTTGAAAAAAAATTACTGTGAAATTAGTGCAACAAAAATAACATTGAAAAAAAGTAATTTAAGTTACAGGAAAAAATCAGTGAAAATATACTACATAAATATCATATTTAT